>JAMALP010000005.1:0-600000 GCA_023627985.1 Cutaneotrichosporon sp. PT3311B | reverse complement strand
CTTCGGGCTCACCACCCACGACGACGACACTTCCATGGCCAGCGTAAAGATCGGCGAGCCCGGGAGGTCGTGGAAGGTCGGCGCAGGCATCACCTCGTGCCCGTCGACATCGAACGACAAACTCGTCCGCAGCGCAGACCGGTAGAACCGCTTCACCTTGAACTCCTTGAGGTCAAAGTTGGGGTCGAGCCATACTGTCGTCGACACGCGGTCAATCGTGGAGAGCCACTGCGGTTAGTTGAAATCACGCCAATTCGTCAACTCGCCTTGAGAAGGCCAGACCACTTTTGGGCCGTCTGCGACACAGGGTCGATAATAGCGGCCACGCGCACGAGCGCCGTGTCGTCGTTGCCCGTGGTAAACGAGCTGCGGTCAGCGCTGTCCCACACAACTCGTACATTTCACCCTCGTCCAGGCCCTCAAAGGGACGTCCACGCGGGCTTGGCGCCTGCACCCAGATCCCCTCGGCGCCTTCAGGCATGTACGCGGCCGCCATGACGGACGACGACGACGAGACGAGGTCGGCGTACTTGGCGCTGAACGTCAGCTTACAACCACGCCAAGACCTACCGGGGCATCCTCGAGAGATCCTCGACATAGGTCGAGAGAAGGTTGAGCACCGGCTCGACGCGCTTACGCATCTCAAACTCCTCGAGCGACGTAAAGTCGTTGACGGCAAAGTCGTTCGCCGTGAGTGGGCCGACAAGCCGCCCGTTAAGGAGGAGGTACGGCGTCGTCGCTGACTTGATGTTGAGGCGCTCGGCGACGAGGTTACCCACCCGACTCCAAAAGTCGGCTGCGCGAGCGGCGTCCGGTGCGCTCCAGCCCTCGGACGTGAACGCGTTGAGAGGCGGTTCGTCCTTAGCGGACCCCGAGGCGCCCGAAGATTCGGCCGTAATCTTGCCCGTGTCGACGACGTTGTCGCGCACCCTGTTGACCTCCTTCAGAAGCTCGAGCACAGACGACGGCGTGACTGCGGCGTCGGCACTGCGTGATACCAGCTGGTACAAAAGCGTCGAGAGGCGCGGTTCGGGCACAGACGCCGACTCGACACTGGGGACGTGCACGAACGAAAGTCGGGACATGGCGCTACCGATGGCGAGGTGCTCGAGTGCACGCTCCAAAAGGACGTGGCTGTCCCTCGAGTCAAGGTCGCCGATGACCCACAACGACATAGATGGGCGCGCTTCCTTGGCCTCGGGGTAGACAAAGTTCTTGGCCAGCACTTCGGCCTCGCCATTGAACACGTCAAGGGTACTGAACGCGCGTAGCTCGTGTTCCGCCGATGGCACGATAAACTTGTTACGGACCAACATGGTCGACGGCTGAGAGTAGAAGAATGTCGAAATGTCCTCGGCGCTGGTCAGTTCCAGGTTACCAATGGCTTCCTGAAGCATGCCCAATTGCGTCGTCAGGACCTGCTGCAGCCCCATGGTCCATTGCTACCGTCAGCGCCGAAGCAGGGGAGGCTTACCGAGCTGTAGGGGATATATGCGCCGTTGACGAAGACGTGGCCGTCAGCGCCGTCACGAGGCGTCGCGGCCAGGCGGCCGAGGTATTCGGTGGTAATCTCGAGCTTTTCCTTGAGCTCGGGCGAGGCGAGGATGTCCTCAAAGCTAAGGAACGACACTTCGTCGCCCTCGCTCTCGGCTTCGGCGACACGCTTGCGGGCCATCTCCGTGTACAGGTCGCGCACGATAGCCATGCTGATTGTTTTGGGCTCTGTAGCAGGGGTGGCCATGATCACCGAGATGAGGAACTTTGGCAGTTCCTTGGCACCAAACTTGTCGGCGACGTAGTAGACGACCTTGGCCATTTTGGCGGCTGGCGTCAGAAGTGTCCACCGGCATACACTAACCGTCCGAGTCCAAGTCGTCTACCATTGGCACGAGACCAAGGCGGATCGGGACCTGGCGCTGGAGGAGTGTGTTGACGGCCCCAGCAATGGCCTCGAGGCCGGTAGCGGACGCAAAGTCAACAATGACAATCGCGTTGAATGCGTTCAGGCGCACAAAGTGGAGCTGCCCGGGGTGGACAGGGCGAAGGTACTGGTGTCAGCTAGCGTGACACTCAAAAAAGCTTACAGAAGTGAGGCTGTCTGGCCAGCGGGCGTACCTGCGTGTCAGTTGGGCTGGATACGTGGCAACTCACGCAGCGTCGTTCTCAAGGTCGTTCAGCCAGACCACGACGCCACCACCCTCGGCGCGATCGCTGGCGTCCACGAGACCTTCCATGGGGTTCGTCTCGGTCGCGGCCTCACCGATGAGCGTGTCGGAGAGGAGCTCGTATGCCTGCTTGTTACTCAAGCCAAGCGACACGAGCGAGTTCATAAAGTGCCGCTCGCGACGGACGACTTTAAGCAGGCTGGGTGAGTCAGTCGATCCGGGACGTTTTCACCCACTTGAACGCGTTCACGTCGGCCTCCTTGACGTGGCGGCCGTTGATGAAGAACGCGGGGCCGATAGGGTGGTTAAGCCCGTTAGCGAGGACGCGCTTGCGGACCTCGGGCGAGACCTTGACGTTGCGCGCGACGGCTGCAGCGTATTTGGGCAGGTCCTGGGTAAGTGCGACGAAGGCGCCCATGGGGTCGTCGGCGCCCTTGATGAGCGACGCGGCGGTAAGGCCGAGCTCTGTTAGGGGTCAGCACACGCGCCGGCTATCGCACCCACTCTTAGTCTCTTCGGGTGTCATCGGCGCGGCGCTCTCACTCCACGGGTCGTCTCCGAGAACTTCGGCAAAAGGGTTGGAAGCGTCGAAAGCGCTAAACGGCGCCTGTTTCTTCTCTCCGCCGTCCGCGCCCATGTCGCGGTCATCGACGACGAGGTAGTCCGTCTTCTTGAGTGCCATTTCGACGCCGTAGCCTGCGAGTTTCGTCCGCGTGTCATTGTCACGCGCAGTGGGGCGGTAGCGCACAGAGTAAGTGAACGACGCGGTATTGGCTGCGCGGCGGTCAAGGTATTCTAGGAGAGGCAAAGATTCGGGCGTGGGCGAGTAGTACAGTACCGCTTGGAGCGTACCGCCTCCGCGGACACGGTCGAACGGGGACGGGGCAACGGGTTCTCTGCGCATCAGCTGCTGACAGTGAGGGATTGGCTCACGGGACATAACCTTTCTGGTCTATACCGCGGGCGACAGCGTCATGGAGTGTGTCGGGATCACAGTAGGCCTTTCCGCGGAAATCGACCCATGCGGGGCATGCAGCCACGCCGAGGGCGTCCTCGTCAATGGAGGCAGAGTAGGCCGAGTACGCGGCCTCGATACGCGGCGCGGCGGTGTGTAGCCCCAAACCGAGGTTAAAGGTTGCGCGCTGGCTTGGCCGGGCGAGGAGCTTGTGCGAGTCCATCAGGCTCTGCGCACGCTCCAGTACAGCTTCGGGCGTAGGCGAGTCCATCACGCTAACGTGCTTGTTCAGTACGTGTAGAAGGGGGAAGTACGCCCCGGGGTCCTCGTCATGCGCGACTTCCCTGGCCGTCAGCGTGAAACGTTCTCGAGGGAGGGGCGTACAGGATTTCCAGAAGGAGAGGGGGCGCAGGCCAGCTCGTCTCCACGCTCACGCTAAACGGCGGAGACGCCGCGCGCGCTAGCACCGCAACGGCGGCGGCACCAGCTATCCACTTCATGGTGCCGGTCGGTGGTGTCTGCGTTCGTTCGAGGCGACAGAGCAAACGTCAAGATCACGTACGGCCGGCACGTCACCACCTCCATCATTGTCGTGGAGGTTGTGGGGCTCCAAACCTCCCATCACAACGCCGCCCGCCTACGGCCATGTTACACCGATGATATGCATACATGAACGCCAAAATGGTACAACCCTTGCACACGTCCTAGTCGTAGTCCTCTTCCTCTAGCGCCTCGGCCGCCTCGTCGTCGCTAATCTTGGCGACTTTGGCGCCGGCATTAGTAAAGTCTAAGACGGTCAGTTTCACCCAACAATTGCACACACGGTCCCAGAAATCTGGGTGTTTGAAGCCTTGCGCCTTCACCGCTTTTTCGAGGTCCTCCACGGCACTGCAACGTCAGTGATGTAACCGATCTTGACTCACGCATTGTACGTCTCAACTTCCTCGAATGTCAGTGCCGTCGAGCGCATAGCCGCGAGACACTCGATCGCTAGTGGAAAGGCGGACCGAGAAAACGACGCCGCCACATTCTCCTTGACGACCGCGCCGAGGTCCTGGATCTGTTGTTAGGTACACCAAGTGATCTGTACCTACGGCCTTGCGGAACATGTCGCCTTCACCCTGCACTAAGCGGTTGAAATCCTCCAACGGGCGTTCGTTGCTGACGAGTCGGCCAGGTTTGGGCTTGGCCTTTGGAGGCGGCATGATGAAGTCTGGGTCGTCGTCCTCCACCTTGGGCTTGACGTCCGGCTTCTCGTCCTTGACCTTGACGGGCGACGCCGTCTCGGTCTTGGGCTGCACGTCCCCGCTCGGAGTGTCAAATAGTTCGTCAATGTCAAGGCTGGTGTCAGCTATGCAAACGTCATTCAACTCACAATCCCTCGTCCTCGCGCAGACCTTCCTTGTTTGTGCGGCTACGCGGCATGCGTGGTGGTACCTTCTTGATATTCAGTGCGTCCTTGAGCTGTTCCGTGACCTTCTCGACGCGCTCCACAATCTCCGGCGGTGTGTTGAAGTACTGTGTGATGGCGGGGTGTGGTGGGCCAAGTGGATTCGCGTCGGTGTCATTAGTCAAGGACGCGTGCAGGATAGCCTCCTTCGTGCGGTGAATGACAGGGTTGTAAGACAACGTCGAGTCAAACCATGTCTGTGGCCCCGGATCCTCGTCCTCCTTTGGCTCGTCGTCCTCGTCCATGTCATCGTCGGACGACTCGTCGACCTCGGGCTTCTCCGGGGGCGTGTACCCTGGCGGCTTGACCGTGTCGAGATCCATGTCCTGCACAAGCTCGTCCATGAGGTCACACTGCTCCTGGGTTGGGATATAAGGGTGCTCCGTGATCTCCTTGCCCGTCGTGCTCTTGTACTTTGTGAGCGACGGGAACCAGAACTTGTGGTCGTCGTCGGCGAAGGGGAGCTGGCGTCAGCTACATTCTAAGAACAACAGCTCACCTTGATCCAGTACATCCAATCCAGGCGTTTGTCGTCACCGGGAAACTTCATGTCCGGGATAGCGACGCCAATGTGCGGCTCGGCATTATCCTTGTGCACAAAGCGCGTGATCGCCACGAGACCTGTGGTGAAGAGTGCTGCGACAAAGGAGGAGAACATGATCTGGGCGCGCGGAGACGAGTCGGGCCACAGATACCGCACCTCGCCCATGAGCATGTACTTGCGTATCTGCCGTCAGCACTCCTCTATGATCATGCACGTACGTTCGCCTGGGGAATGAAACCAAGTACTTCGACGCCCTGCTGGGTTATCAGGGGGTCAAAGGTGTCCACTTCCATCGGGATCCAGCTGGATCCAAAGCGCCACGCCTTGACGAGGTCCTCCTTCTCCACCACTTCCTCCTCGCCCTCTTCTTCCTCCTCGGGGACCTGCGGCAGCGTGCCCACCTGCGAGGGCATAAGGAAATCCTCGTCCACGTCTGAGCGCTGTGTAGCGCTCATCTGGCTCGCGGGCGCCGACGCTGCGGCCGACTTATGCTTGATGAAGTATGACGAGTGGCGGTTGACCTTGGCGGACATGAGAGCGGCGAGGTCGCTCGCGGCGGGGAGATCACCGCGGCTCTGGGACTGCTCCGCGAGCTGGGACATGAGCTGGCTCGCCTGCGTGCCCTCCTTGAGCTGTTGCATGTCCACGGCCGTCTTCCACGCTTTCGACAGCGACGGCGGACGCGCCTTCATAGTCGCTTTCGACCACTGCATTGGGATCACAATTGCCTGCTCCTCGTCAATCCCTGCAGCGCCAATGTACAGGTGAATCTTGTACACTGTGCTGTCGGTGACGCCAGGTTGTGGCCGGCGCGCCTTCTCGAGCTCGGGCGTAAAGACGAGCAGGAGAGGGAGGAAGATTTCAGACTCGGTCGCCTGGGCCAGTTCCTCGTGCAGCGTCTCAATGAACTTGCGCCAGAACTTTTCCGAGAGGCGCTTCGTCTTGCTCTTGTCCTTCTCGATGGGCAGGTGCGGGTCCTGGAAATCAATCCCCCTGTGGTCAGCTCAAGACACACGTCACTCAGCTGACGTACAAGACGGTGAGCTTGACGCCGAGCTGGTCTAGCCGCTTCATCGCGTCCTCGTATTCCTCCTGCACGAACGGCGATTCGCCGTCCGTGACAAGCTTGATCTCAAGGGACCAGCGTTTCGTGTGTTTGTGCTGCTCGATCATGTCGAGCGCGACCATGAGTGCCGAGATGGCTGGCGTCAGCTTACCCACGCTCCGCAAAGCTCACGGTTGCCCTCGTTCCGCCCGACCTCGAGGTTCATGAGCTGCTCTAACACCTTGGGCTTGGCCGTCTGGATCGCCACGTCGCTGCTCACGGCCATGTACGGCGGCTCGTCGTCGTCGGGGTGGTCGCTGATCCACGACCGGTTCGCCTGGTTGTTGGTGCCTGCTGTGAGCTGCTTGCAAATACCGACAGCTTACGCCCGCCAAAGGATACCAGGCCGACGTGCTCGGTCTTGCGCCCGCTCTGGATCTCCCCGTCAGCTCGTCGTCCGGTCCGCATGACTCACCTTGGGCTCGCACAGCCGCGCAATGTACTCCTTCGCAAGGTCGATGCGGGGCCGTTTCCCGTTGCCGGTCGGGTCCGCCGTCAGTGTCACCATCGACGGCGACACATCGAGCGCGTACACCACTACGCTGTACGCCATGGCGGTGTGGCGGTATGGGTGGTGCAGAGATGAGCAGTGCCGCCAACAGCTGCTTCACCGCGCTTCACCGGATGACCGGCTCACACGTAACCTAGCACGCGTCTGGGTTTGTTTATGCGGAGTTTGCGTGGAACTCCGGCCACGACCGAGTGGTGGTGAGGGTGAGTCATAGGTGTGCCTGCCCTCGGTGCTAGCTGTCATCACCGCCCACTCCTCTCCAACAACGCCGCCACCATGTCCCTCTCCGATCTCGATCTCGTACAGCAGGCAATGGCGCCGACTGAGCCGGGCGCACAGGCTCGCGACGCGCCCAGCGCAACTTCCGCGAACGGCACGGCAGCGGCTGCTTCGGCCAATGACGAACACATCGCCGGCGCCGACCCTCTCGCTGATATCGACATGAGCAAACTCACCGACGAGGACCGTAAGATGCTCCAACCCATGATTGACGCGCTGCGCGCCGCCTCGAGCAACGAACAAGGCGACGAGCGCGACATCGACGATATCCTCAAGCAGCTCGACCAGGCTAACAACGTCGCTGACTCGGTCGAGGGCCGGCTCGATAAGCTCCTATCGCACCTCAGTGACCTCGAGAGTTCTGCCGCGACCGACGCGGGCAAGACCGAGGAGGAGTGCAAGGAGGCTAAGCAGGCTGAGCCTTAATCGGACCGCCAGCCAAGCCTTGACCCATCCTGCGGCACTCGCCGACATCCCGAGGATCCGCACACTACCCAGCATAGAGTATACCTAATTTACATGCATCTGACTAGCCGCTTTCGCTGAGAAGTGACTCGACCGCGAGGGCGGTGTTGTAGTCGCTAACGTTATCGGTGTTGTACGCGAATAACTTACTGGCGCTGGAGGGCGCGCACGATGGTGTCGCGACCGAGGTTGGGGAACATGTTGGAGAGGCTGTGGTGAGATATGCATGGGGGAGCAAACGTACGCAGTGATCTCCTGTTCGGTGGGTGCGCGCGCGCCCCCGCGGCCCGTGACCCACTCGCCTACGGCTGCGCGCGCGCCACCGGCGCCCGTGGGCGGTGTGAGCGGCGTGTCTCCGCCTTCGGGTGCCGCGCGGCGGATCGCTTCTGTGGGCGCGAGGCCGGCGCGTGCGGCAAGGAGACTGCCGAGACTTCCTGGGGCGAGCGCCTCCGAATCTCTTACCTGCCCGGGTAACACGCGCGCGCTGCGTCTCGGCGCAGGCGACGTACCGACCACCGGCGCAAAGATCCGCTCAAGTAACCTGTACACGGATACGGGGATGCGGTAGGCCTTGAGCGGGCGCCATAGGCGGCGAGGGCGCGATAGCGATGGAAGAGGGAACGGCGTGTCGGTGCGGTACAAGTACCCTGTCACTATGCCTACCACTGCGGCGAGAATCGATTCGGGCGGAGACGAAGACATGAGCTGCGCGGCGAGGATGTACATGAACAGCTTGGACGAGCAGGCTATGCCGCAGACTTGGAACGCGTACAGCGACGGCACGGTGCGGTAGTACTGCCACAGTCTGTGGTCAGCTGCGGAGTGAAGGGGCAGCCTACAGGCTGAAGATAAGGCCGTAGGGGCCCGCAGGCACGGCGTTGAGGCCAAAGCGGTGGAGCAGGACGAGGCTGAGGCAGCTGAGTACGACGGACATGACCACGGAGACGACGGCAAAACTCTAGACTGTCAGTTATGGCCCAAGAAGTATACACACGGCAAACTTGCGTGATCCAAAGGACCTGTCGTCAGCTCTTCTGATTCCCACCGAGCTTACCGCTCAATGCCGCGCCCGACGTTGTAGAGGAGCAGCTCGCCCACGAGCAGCTCGGTGCTGTTCGCAAACGCGAAAGGGTGCAGAGGCACGCGCCAAAACTGCCGTCAGCCATCGCCAAAGCCAGTGCACCCACCTGCCCGTATTTGGTGATGTGCGGTACCAGCTGAAGGTGCACGTATGGTTTCATGTCAGTGAGCGAAACGGCGAGCGACGTGATGCCGAGGACGACCATGGTCCCTGCTGTCAGCGGCGCAGCACACGCAGCGCACGTACCCTTCGTCACGCCGGCATGCTGGAATCCTGCTGTCAACTAAACGCCCTGTGTGGTGAGCCGTACCCGACATGGTTGGCGTGACGGCGAGGATGGGAGAGAGCAACGACGATGGTTTCATGTTGCCAAGTTGCGGTATGGCAGCTGGCGTGGGAGGACGGAGTGGGGCGTCTCTCCGTGCGTGGTTTAGGTTCAGGACGAAAACGACCTAGCACTGTGCATGAATTTCAACAACAACGATGTATGTATCTCTGACCCGTGACTAACTCCCTGTTCTATCTATTTCTATGGAACCTCGCCCTCGAGAACGGGGAGGGGCTCGCGAATATCTGTGATCGCAGCTATGACCTTTTTCGCCCACAGCTTGATCACCTGGCGGCCTTCCTCCTGCCAAGCCCACTTGGGATTACGTGCGTTGCGGGCAATGATGACGGCGTGGGCGTTGAACGCGTCGGGGAACCACGCGACAACGCGCTCCATCTGTGGGAGCCCATTGAGTGCGCGGATCATGTCGCGCTGCGCTGGCGTCATGCGCGGCTGCGTCACGCCGCTGGGCGCAAAGGGCGGCGTTGACGCTCCACCGCCATCCCCAAGAAGACCCGATTCCTCGTCTGACCCTGCTCCGGGTGTATCCGGTCTTGAGGCCGGTGGAGTCTCCATTGGCGTCGCCGTCGTGTCCGTGTCGTCCGCATCGAGGAGCAATTGCCGCTGAAGCGAATGCAGGCGGATACGTTCGGCACTGTATGTCAGTTGCTTTCGGCTTTGGAGCAACTCACGATTTGAACGAGTGGAAGGCAAACGTCAATGCGCTGGGGTTAGATGTTGTCCTTAGTGGTTCGCTTACACAACAGTCAGAATTGCGGGCACGACAAATGGGAGTAGAGGGAAGAGGGCGTAGCGGAAGGGCGCTCGGTAAGGGAGGTAGAAGACGGGGGGGAACCAGTCGCGGCGTGATGGCATGAACGGGAGTGGCGTAGGCTCGCGGTCTTCAGGCGCAACCATACGCTCGACCTCCTCGGCCTCCTCGTCTTTACCGTAGTATCGCTGGACCGTCTTGCCGCTGAGTTCTACGCGTACCGTGCCCTTTTCATAGTCGACGAATGGGTCGCGTCCCGAGATGGCCGCTGTAGGGTAGGGCACGGTCAGGTCGTTGACGCCGTTAGCGATGATGGTAATGTGGGGGAACTGGGAGAGGGCGCGGTAGTAGATACGCTCTGAAACAATTGGCCGGTGTCAGCGAACACGCAAAGCGGAATAACGGCGAAGATCTGCAAATCAAACTTGCGCGCAGCAGTCAATGTGCTTTGTCCCGTGCCGCCTTACTCACCCGGATCAGCAAGGCGCGAGAGGAAAGGCCGTCCGCAATCCTTGTCTAGGCAGTAGAGCTGCTGGCCGGAGCGACTGAAGAGACGCTGCCCGATCGCATGCAGCCAGGTACTGCGCCATGACCCGTAGCGGAGCACGCCGAGGTGGGGCGTGGCGATGGTGCAGAAGGACGCGGGGCGATGGCGTGAGAAAAATGATGGCTCGCGCGAGTGTAGTTCGCCAACGAGGGCACGCGCAATGAGGCCGCCGAGGGAATAGCCCGTCTGCGGTGTGTCAGCTGCTGGCTTGGTGGCGACGCGGCGATGCAGCAACGTTGGCCCGCACGGCTTGGCTGCCCCAACAACTTACAATACTAAAGGCGACGACGCGCTTGCCCTGCTCCTCGAGTCTAGCGACCGTCGAGTCGACCTAGAGTCAATCCGCCGCCTGCAAATCCGGTGACTCACCTCGTCGGCTACGCGGTGCGCGTTGACGTCTATTCCGTCCCATGTATTGGCGCCAGGATAGTTCTGCGCATTGAGCACGGCAAGTTCTAGATTCGTATCGGCGTCGTTGTGGGCGCGCGCAATCTCCTCTTCGAGGCACCACAGGTTCGCCGACGACCCGTACAGCCCATGAAGGAGGACAACAAGGTGGACGCCAGTGGGTGAAGATTCGTCGTCGTGATCGTCGGGCATTGCGCAGCTGGGGGCGCTCGTTTGATCGTCAGATGTGTGCGCCTGAGCAAAGAGTACAAGCACGCAAAGCGGCAAAGGTCTTGAGGTCTTCGAAAAGTTATAGATGCAGCGGGTGTGTATATTTCTGTGCACCACCGTCAATGTCGGCGTGTTCGACGAGCACGGCTTGTGCAACAAATGTCCTTGCGGGCGGCCCGGTGGAGATTACGCAGGTCGCCGCGGTGACAGAGTGGGGCAGTGCTCATGTGCGCAGTGACTAGCGGTGAGTCGCTGTGGCTGCCTAATTCTGGGCCCCTGTGTCTCTCCCGGTTCCTGTCTGCAGAGGCTGTCCACAATAGTCCATAGTCCCGAAGGCGGAGACTGAGCTTGATTGAGTGACGTCATTGTTTGCAGAGTGCGACGCAGGGCGCGTAGGGGTAAACTGCTGTTAAACGAGAGCGAGAGCTCGATACGCTACGTACGCTGTGCTCGATGCGCTCTGCATTGTGTAGCGCGTGCTGCACTCCCGCGCGTGCCTTGATCGCAAGCGGAAAGCGAGTGACAAAGAGGTACTGCAGATCTCTCTCTTTGTGAAAAGTGGCCCCCATTGCAAGTGGCAGTCGCCCACACGCACACATGGACAGTGATATAGGTGGCCACAGCCGCCGACGACAGAGGCCCGCAAGGGGCGTTCAGGTGCAGTGTGCCCAAGATGCCAGGGACAATGTCCGTTGGGTTTACAGTGATGATCGCCCTCTTCCGCGCGCTGCTCGTTTCGTGTGCTCGTGTGCTCTCCTTTTTCCTTGGCACTGTACTCATCCCTAAAGGGTTTTCTGTCTTCTAGGCGGAAACAGCGAACGCGGACGACACCGAATGAACCTTGGTTTGCGTTGTTGCTACTCGCCTCCTTGGCTCCGCCTGCCCCCCATTCCATCCCCCGAGATCTCACCCCATCCATCACCCAAGCACCAACAACACTCACACTCACACCCCACCCCCACCCCCGCGCGACTTCTTATACACACACACACATACACTTCTCTTTTCCTCTTACCACTCCGACACCGACACACGGACCGCTCAACACACGGACGCACGCCGGTGTCGCGACTTTGCATAACGCCCCAGCTCCACCCGCACGGGCGCACGGATCAAGCCCCACACAACGTACCACGGCCCATCACGCGTTGGCGATCAATCTGTACAATTTGCTGCACGGCCAGTGCGGCGCGCACCTTTCGTCCCATCACCAGCATCAGTTGTAGGCCAGCACAACACTGCTGTAACACGAGCACGCACAAAAGACCCACCTGATGCGCTCAATCGCCACCGACTGACGACCTTTTGCATCTACATCATCTCATAGCATCCCACACCTAGCATACCTCGAACAACTACACTTACATTCTCGCCACCTCTCACTACACACCGACACCACACTCTCCATTGTACAAAATCAACATTCAGTCGCCCTCACCGGGGCCATTTTGACCCTATCCTCTCGCTTGCCGTAGCGCGGCATAAACTCGAGTAACACACACCAACTGCCTCGCTCCCGGCTGAGCGCGCAACCGCCATGTCGTCGCTCGTGTTTCAGCGAGCCACCAATGAGTGAGTGGACGCGTCACAGCCTAGCGAGGCTACTTTGAAACCATTCCGACGTTGCTAACGGGCAGTTCCGAGACGTCTACGGACTACACCTTTCAACAGGCAAAGAGGGCAAACACGGGAACCTTTGTCACTGCCTTGACAACTAACATTGCCATTGGTGGTGCTGAATTCCTTGCTTGGATTATCCTGCGTCGCTTGATCAAGGCCGTGTGAGTCGCGTTGTAGCGCCTTGTCTGACATTCTCAGCTATGAACCACGCACATACATTCCGCCTCGCGATCGACAGGCCAAGCCTTTAGGCAATAATCTGATATGGCCCATCTGGACAATTATTAGATGTGCGTTTGACATTGCGGCGAGTCTAGCTGTCCAGACTAACCCAGCAGCCAATCCAGAGGAAGTCTTGACCAAAAACGGAGTCGACCCGTACCTCTTTCTTCGCTTTATTCGCATGCTGGCCAAGGCCCTCATACCCGTGTGGTTCGTGTCGTGGGCTGTACTTATGCCTGTCGACAGCGTGAACACGGCAAACGGGCAGGAGGGCCTCGACATTTTCACGTTTGGTAACATTTCGCCCGACAAGCAGTCGCGTTACTGGTCGCATCTCATTTTGGTGTGTCTGTTCGACTGTAAGCAAATGCTTGATTGATGGCTGCTTACCCGTAGTCTGGTTCTTTTACTTGATTTGGGTCGAGATGGCCCACTGGCTCAAGATTCGACAGCAATATCTAGTCTCTCCCAAGCATTCGAAGACTGCCCAAGCCAGTACCATTCTCGTGACGGCCATTCCGCGTCACATGATGGATGAACAAAAGTTGCGCGACCTCTTCTCGTATCTCCCAGGAGGAGTCAAGCATATTTGGCTTGTTCGGTAGGCTTGCGCAATGGCTACAGCACGCTAACAAAAGAAATCTCAAGTCGATGCCGGAATTCTTTGACCGCCGTCTCAAGGCTTGCAATGCCCTTGAAAGCGCTGAAGTGCAGCTCATCAAGGCGGCACGACGCCGCCTGAACAAGAACACGCGGGACGCAGAAAAGCTGAGGAAAAAGGGCAAACCCGTGCCCGATTCACTCTCAGCGCCCGCCAACCCCATCCCAGAGCACGGCGAACTCGACCTCGCGCAAGAGCTAGTACCCGATGCCGAACGCCCAAAAATGCGGTTGAAGCCCAAATGGGCGCCCTTTGGTCTTGGTTTCTTGGGAATAGGAGAAAAGGTCGACGCGATCAACCACTGTCGCAAGGAAATTGCGGACTGCACACAGGAGCTCGAGGTCCTCCGCAAGCAGTTTAGGGCGGATGCTGTCTCGCGAGGTGCCGCTCAGGACTTTTTCCCTCCATTGTCGTCGGCCTTTGTTCAGTTCAACCAACAGATTGCCGCCCACATGGCTCAGCAATGTGTGCTTTACCAGGAACCTTACAAAATGAACCTGAGCTACATCGAGCAGTCGCCCAACAACGTCATTTGGCGCAACATGAAGTTTAACGCGTACGAGGTCAGCTTCCGCAGAGCCGCGTCTTACGCCGTCCTTGTCGGTCTCATCATTGCTTGGGCGCCCATGACTGCCTTTGTCGGTAGTTTGTCCAGTCTGCCCGAGCTCACAGGCAAATTCCATTGGCTCAGGTGGCTGAACGGCACGAGCATGAACAAGAAGATCTTGCAGGGTGTGATTACTGGTCTTCTTCCGCCGGCCCTTCTTGCGCTTCTCACCATGATCTTCCCGATCATTCTCCGAGTGCTGTCAGCGTTCCAGGGGACGGTAAGCCACACCGAGGTGGAACTGGACGTCATGACCAAGTACTTTTGCTTCCTCGTCATTGTAAGTGTTTGAGGATTGGCTTGACGCTGACATCAGCACGTTTTCCTTATTGTCACGCTTTCCGCCGGTTTGATCCGGGCGATCCCCGAGTTGGCAAACAACCCTGCGTCGATCCCCAGCACACTTGCGACCAGGCTACCCGGAGCGTCCGTCTTCTTCATCACGCGTATCCTTCTTCAGTTCGTGGGCATGATCGGCAACCTGCTGCAGCCTGTGAGCCTCGTGCTGTACTACGTCCGTGTCATTCTGGGTGGTGGTACGCCTCGCAAGATTTTCAACGCCCGTTATCAGATGCCCGAGGTCCAGTACGGTACCGACTTTCCCAACGTGACTGTCTACGCGTGCATTAGTGAGTGGCTTTGGCAGGTGCGGGCACTGACCACAGTGATTACGTATATGATCATTGCACCTGTGATCAACGGCTTTGGAGCGTGTTTCGCGATCCTTGCATACTTTGTGTACAAGTATCTGTACATCTGGGTCGTCGACATTCCGCCCGGCAACGACACTGGCGGCTTGTTCTTTCCCAAAGCGATCACGCATCTCTTTGTGGGCTTTTACATCCAACAAGTCGCGGTGTGCGCTCTGTTTTTCCTCGCTCGGGATGGCAATAGCAAGGCTTCCTCAATCCCGCAGGCTGCTATTATGATTGTCCTCATCGTGCTCACTGTAAGCCACCGTTGAGCTTTGGTCGCTAACGCCGGCAGGCTGCGTACAATTACACGATCAAGAACATGTATGGCCCATTAAAAGTACATTTGCCTCTGTCGCTTGCCGACCTGTCGTACGGTACAGCAGATGTGCCCATTGGCAAAATCAACCAGATCGACGACTCTAGAAACGGATATGACGACGAGGGTACGGACAATTCCGGCAAGGAGTCGGACGGCAGCTGGAAGCCTGACCAGTACCAGTCGACGACCAAACAATCACCAGACTACATCGAGCTCGCCGAAATGGGCGGTACCAAAGGCAGGAGGCGAAGCATGTACGAGGACGACGACGCCGAGACGGACGCCAATACGTACTTTGCCGTTCCCGGCGGGCAGGGCGTCAAGGTCCGCAAGATTCCCGAAAACGATCCAAACGCCTTCTTCCACCCTGCGACCAAGGAACCCCAGCGGACCATTTGGATCCCGACCGACGAGCTCGGTCTCGGGGCCTTCCTCGACACTGGCAACGTGGACCACCACGTTGCGTCGACGACACGTCACGCGTTCATGACCAACAGGGTGAGTAACATTTCAGAGGCGAGGCTAACCCGTGCAGTGCAAGGTCAAGATTTCCGGGCTCCCTCCCGACCCTTAGATGTACAATACCAGTCGATTGTGACGACGCAAAGGCGCATTTGTGCGCATATAATGAACAGACACAGACGAAGCGAGAGTGTGGCGAGTCAGCAGTAGTCGGAGCATCTTGCATCTTGTGCATGGTAATCTTTTCGTATTTGTTATGCATGCAGGTTTCATTGTCACGGGGGTGCCTTACTTGTGTGGCTCATTTGGACCGTACTCGAGCGTGTCGATGATCTGGCTGTCGAGGGCGCGGGTGTTGAGCTGGCATCAGCGGGGTAACAGCGGGGGGCGTACGAGATGTGGCCCAAGCTGGTCGAGGCGAGTGACGCCTAGGAGCCTCATGGTCGTTTCAATCTCGTCGCGCATGACTGGGGTGAGCGCCGACTGGAACACAAGACGCACTGTCAATGGCGTGGGCGACGCCTTCTCTGCCGTACGTGAGGGCGTAGAGGAACGGGCGGCCCATTCCAACGCCCTTGGCGCCGAGGCAAAGAGCTTTTACGACGTCTGAACCGCGGCGGACGCCGCCGTCGACGTAGACCTCGCAGCGGTCAAAAACGTCGGGACGGAGGCGGCGGAGCTCGAGGAGGGTGTAGAGTGCCGGCGGGGAGGTATCCAGAGCGCGTCCGCCGTGGTTGGACAGGTATATAGCGTCTACGCCTGCGTCTGCTGCGCGCACAGCGTCTTCAACACACTGGATCCCCTTTATTCCAAGTGGGAGGTCAGTGTGCTGCCGTATCCACTTGATGTCGTCCCAGTTTAGGCCAGGATCGATGAACGCGCCCGTGGTGCGTCCCACCCCGCCACCGCGCTTATCGCTGCGTACCGTTCCCCCCGAGATACCCGATGCGACCTCGACGCTTGCGCGATTACGTTCGTCTGCCTCGCGTTTTCCCGGCGCCGCGCAGTCGACAGTTACAAACACTGCGCCCATACCCAGCTTGTTGACGCGCTCAAGGAGCGCAGCAGAGTTGGGCCGGACGCGGTCAACGTACAGCTGCATGAACTGGACCTGGTCTGAGCGCGACCGGCCCTCGACGGTCGCTTCGAGCGGCGCAGACGAGTTGGTCGATACCTGAGTCAACACCCGCCAACGCCTCGCACGCACCATTTGGATCACGTCGCAGTCCCCCGCTGCCGCTGCTATTCCCGGCTCGCCCTCGGGCCCAGCGAGCTTGCTCATGCCTGTCGGGCACACGAAGACGGGCAGACTCGTGGCGTGGCCCAACATGGAAGTGGACGTGTCTACCTGCCCGACATCGACGAGGACACGGGGGCGGAAGAGAACCGCGTTCCACGCGCGCCGGTTCATGTCCACCGCTGGAGTCAGCTGCGCCCGACGGCGTTAACGTACATGACATGTCTGTTGCGCCGGCCGAGATGTACGCCCACGCCTTGGAGGTCATGTTCCGCCGCGCGGCCTCGTCGAAATCGGGTATGCCCACGATTTCCGCAAGATCAATGGGCCGGTCGGCATCTTGCGCTGCGTCGTCATCGAGAACGGGGCGAGGAGGCAGCGTTGCCATGTCGACGTCGCCGACGCACGCGGACGGGTCGAGCCGGTCAGCAATGATTCCCGGTGAGTGGATCGGCTCGAAGACCGCCGTCGCGTCGTGGCCCGCGACTTTGTAGATCGGGGCTGTTCCACCGGGATGTACCCCCGCAAACGCCGTCAGGTCGTAAACCTTGTCCCCTATAACGACCCAGCAGTCGTCTGGCGTGTTGTGACGCTGTACCTCGGCGTAAGGGATCTTGCCACTGGACGAGGAGGAGCGGCGGCGCGTGGCGAGGTAGACTCCTCCAGCCGCTGCGCCGAGCAGGACGCCGGCGAGTAGGGCGCGCGGGACGCTAGATCGGGATTGAGACGAAGACGATGAAGACGATGGCGTTGGCGCCAGGGCAGAGGAGAAGCGCTTTGCTCCCCTTACGAAGCACGCTGTGGGCCGCAGCCGCGTAGCCAGACGCACAGCCGGGCGCGACATGATGTTATCCTACAAACGAGCAAGTGTCCAACGACACAAACGTTGCGAGCCGCTATTTTGCTGCCCATTCCGCTGATTGTATCGTCTCGGACGAGGTTTATGCCGACAAACCGGCCAGATGCGAGTGGTGGGCTAGAATCGAGTGCCGTTAGTTGCCGGCGGGAATGGCACCGCCGGCCCGCCAAGGCGCCCAACCGTATCAAGCTTTCAAGCAAAGCCATGCCACATGGAATTGAGCGATCAACATCGCAAAACTTCGGCAACGCCACCCTTGTGACAGGGCCCGACGCCGGTATGCACTTCTCTATGCATGCCTTTGGGCCGTGCGGAAGGCGGATTGCACCTTCGGTAGATTGTGTGGGCCGTGTCGGGCTTGTGGTGGGCTTTTGGTGCCTGGGTACACGCCGGTAGCCGGTCCGGAGCACCGAACTAGACTTCGCGCCAAATACATCACAGGACATTTGCTGTTGCTTCTGTATCGACAGTACACTAACCATGTCGCTTCGCTATGGTTCTCGATCATTAGGTGTCTTGAGGACGGCGCAGTGTGCACGCGTCCGCCCAGGGCACGCCTTTGGTGCGATCGCGCGGCGAGCTGCGTCGACGTCGTCGGGCTCGTCCAGCTCTGGATCGTCGAAATCGTCGCACGAGGGCTACCGCTGGGCGACTGCCGCTGCCGTCAGCGCCGTGGTAAGTTTCAGAACCTGCCTTGAGCTGACACCAGGCCCTTGCAGCATTTGTGGCCATGCCGATGGTACACAACGACACGTCCACTACCCCCGGAGCTAAGGTCAGGCGGCAGCTGATCAGCTTTGACGAGGTGCAGAAACACAATACGCGCGACAACTGCTGGGTCGTGATCAGCGGGGAGGTGTACGACGTGACGGATTTCATTGACATGCACCCTGGCGGCGCAGACGTGATTATCGCGAGTGCGGGGCGGGACGCGACCAAACTGTTCAAGCCGGTCCACCCGCCCGACGCACTGGGCATGCTGCCACCCGAGAAACACCTAGGACCCGTCGACCCAGAAACCTTACCCGAGGAGGAGACCGATCCGGAAGAGGAACGTATTGCTGCTGAGCGAGCGCAACTTCCGCCAGCGGAAAGCATGCTCCTCCTGAACGACTTTGAGGCGTGGGCCGAGCGCGTACTCTCTGCCACAGGGTGGAACTACTACAAATCTGCGGCAGACAGCGAGAGTACCATGGCCAACAACGAGGCCGCGTTCACACGATACTTTTTCCGGCCCCGTATCCTGCGCGATATCACCACTGGCGACCTCGAAACTACCGTGCTTGGCCGCAAGATGCGTATGCCCATCTTCATCTCGCCCGCCGCCATGGCCAAGCTCGGCCATCCCCTCGGCGAGGTGAACCTCACGCGCGGCGCAGGCGCAGCAGGCATAGTCCAGGGCGTAAGCTTCGACGTTGTGCATACCTAATTGGCAGATCTCCATTAACGCGTCATGTTCGCTCGACGAGATCATGGACGCCCGCACCGCAGGCCAGGACGTGTGGTTCCAGATTTACCTTAACCGCGACCGGGCAGCGTCGGAGCGTCTGCTGGAGAAAGTGACGAAACTCGGCGCGGCAGCGGTCATCTTTACTGTCGACGTGGCGTGGCAGAGCAAGCGCACGCGGGATAGGCGTGGTAAAGCTGCCGTTGCTGCGCCAATCAAGACGACAGACAAGGGCAGCGACAACGCGCGCAGCACGTCAGGTCAGCAGGGCGCAGGCGTGTCCGCCGCTATCTCGGGATACCAGGACCCACACCTCGTATGGGAGGACATTGAGTTTATTCGCGTATGCCGAAGATGAAGACTACGGCTGACGGCAGCGCAACACGCCCCTGCCCATTATCGTCAAGGGCGTGCAGTGCGTCGAGGACGTCGAGCGCTGTGCACAGGCAGGCGTGCAGGGCGTCATACTCAGTAACCACGGCGGGCGCAGTGCCGACTATGCCCCGGCGCCCATTGATCTGCTGTACGAGCTGCGTGCGCTCCGTCCTGACCTCTTCGACAAGGTCGATATCATGATGGACGGCGGGGTCCGGTCTGGCGCCGACGTCGTCAAGGCTCTCGCTCTCGGTGCTAAGGCTGTTGGGCTCGGAAGGCCGTTCCTCTACGCTAACGCCACGCACGGCCAGGAAGGCGTCGAGCGCGTATGCGAGAGTGGGTAGGCTCACATGCCCCTGATGCTGACTGCAGTCCTCGAGGAGGAAATCACCAACACGATGCGCAACTGCGGCGCGTCGCGGATTAAGGATCTCAAGCCCGAACTCGTCGGCCCGGCCGGCCCCTGGGTCGGTCCCAACCGCCCTCCATGGTTGTAGGCTGGCTTCGTCTTCGCAGGTGACGCGGATATAGAAATCCCGGTGCCGTTGGGGGCGGAGAAATGCCGACGTCATGGTGCCTGTGTATCAGATTTAAGCTGGACCAACCAAAAACGCGCTAGGTGTTAGTCGACGGGTGGGGGGAAATGTTCGCCAAATGTTAGACGTCGATGCATTGCGGCTCGATACACTACAGCAGCACTAGAGCAGCTTTTACACGGGCGAGGGGAGGAGCATGCGGCGGGGGTCCTCGAGGTACTCCTTGACGCGGACAAGGAAGGTGACGGCTTCCCGGCCGTCGAGGAGGCGGTGGTCGTAGGTGAGGGCGACAACCATGATGGGGCGGATGACGATCTGGCCGTCGACAACGACCGGCTTCTCCTTGATCGTGTGCATGCCGAGGACAGCGGCCTGGGGCAGGTTGATGATGGGAGTGCCGTACAGCGAGCCGAAGACACCGCCGTTCGAGATGGTGAAGGAGCCGCCGGCCATGTCCTCGATGGTGAGCTTGCCGTCGCGGGCCTTGACGCCGAGCTCGGCGATGGCGCGCTCGACGTCAACGAGACCCATAGCCTCGGCGTTGCGCACGACGGGGGTCACGAGACCCTTGGGGGTAGCGACGGCGACCGAGAGGTCGACGTAGTCGCGGTAGACGATGGTGTCGTCCTCGATCGACGCGTTGGCGGCGGGAATCTCACGGAGGGCGAGGCAGCAGGCGCGGGCAAACGCACTCATGAAACCAAGCTTGACACCCTCGTTCTTCATGACGCCGTCCTTGTACAGCTTGCGGAACTCCATGATGGACGACATGTCAATTTCGTTGAAAGTGGTGAGGGACGCGGCGGCGTTCTGCGACGCCTTGAGGCGGGTCGCGATGGTCTGGCGCATACGCGACATCTTGACGCGCGTCTCCTTGCGCTGCAGCGCACCCTCCTCGGCAGCGACGGTCGACTCCTGCTTGGCGGGCTTGGACTCCTGCTTGGGCGCCGCAGGCTTGGACTCCTGCTTGGGCGCAGCGGGCTTAGACTCCTCCTTGGGAGGCGCGGGCTTGGACGACTCCTCCTTGGACTCGTCCTTCTTGGACTCCTCCTTGGGGGGCTCGGACGACCCAGACGACTCCTCGCCGCCCTCGGGCGCATCTCCAGGCTCAATCTTGGCAATCTCCTGGCCGACCTGCACAGTGTCGTCCTCGGACACGAGCAGCTCGGTAATCTTGCCGCTCGCCGGCGCGTTGACAGACACGTCAATCTGCGGTCAGCACTGCACCCCGGCGCCAAACCCACCTTGTCAGTCTCGATCGACGCGAGCTCCTCGTCCTGCTTCACAAAGTCGCCGACCTGCTTGTTGAACTGTTTCAACGTGCCCTCGGTGATCGACTCGGCCTGACGTCAGCGGCGGCAACGATAACGGCGACCGGCGCGTGTGTGCGTGGCGCAAGTATGCGTACCATCTGGGGGACCTTGACGGTAACCTGCTCTGCGGGGGGGTGTCAGTAAAAGTGGAGCGGATCGTCGCCGATAATGGGCGAGCGGGGCTGGTCGACGTACCAGAGGTAAACGAGGTAGCGTGGAAGGAGCGGGCCATGGGGACGGCAAAGGTGCGCGAGCTGTGGGTGTGAGCAGTGAGCGGTGGGACGGGTCAGGCGACGACCACGGCGGGCGAGTCGACGTCTCCGCGCCGATGACGATACGAACATTTGAGGGATGGTGGAGCTGCGCGCGACCGAAAAGGTGCGCACGGCGGTGCGGCGTGCGGCGGTGGCCGGGAGCGCCTTGGAGGCGACGGCGAGGGCGCGGGCGTGTGTGCGGAGCATGGTTGATGGGGAGGAGAGAGGGGGGATGAGGGGGTGAGAGATGATGAAGAGAAGCTGACGACGGTGCGACAGGTGACGAGCACAGGTGGGGGGGTGCAGTTGTGGCAGGCAGTTGTCTCTGCGGGGTGACTGCAAAAGGGGTTTAGCCGCGGCCCCGCTCCCTGTCCACTGTCTACGGTGACGCAGTTGGAGCGGTGTGCCGTTTTGATCCCGTTCACTCCGCCTTTCGGTTTTGGTCGGCCCCTGGTCCACCCGCCTGGGCTTGTCCGCTTGTCCTCCCCCAACACAAGCCGTCCTCCGATGCCCCGTCAACACCACCAGCCTCGGCCTCAACGGCGCGACCTCCGATACAGCACTCGTCGCTCTCCCGCCGCTCTCCCGCTGTGCTCTCAATCCCCGCTCACATCTTGGCATGTTGCTCCGACTCGCTCATTGATGGTAACAATTTTCGCTGGGCGCGCTGGGGTCGCGACAACACCTGCCCCAACCCACACACATCGGCATTCTGTGCCTTGCGCCTCGCCCGGTAGCCAAGCAAATCGCCGCACCCGACCAGCAATCAACGGAAGCAGTCAGATAGCGCCCTTCTCAACGCCCATTATTTCTGATGAACCAATGCAACTATGCTATGTATGGTCTATTGCAGCAGCTACGCCGCCGACGCCTCCTTGGCCTTACGGTCCGCCGCGACGAGGTCGTCAAACTTGACGCCCGAGCCGCCAAAGATATCCAGGGCGCTACCGAACGTCAGGTCGACTTTGCCGTTTGACAGGCGGTCAACCAGGGCGAGGTCGCCCAGTTCCCGCGCGCCGCCGGCGTACGTGCATGGGATCGACACCCACTCGCCGAGGCCTGTAATTAGTCAACTGCCGTGCTGTGTACTCACGCTGGACCAACTCCTCGTCGATGCCCTGGCACAGGCCCTCGACGTCCGCGGCGTGGATCAGAAGCTCGGAGCAGTATCCCTCAATGCGCGCGATGCTCTCCGCCGTCACGGCCATGTCCGTCAGAGTCTTCCAACCGTTCATCGCGACGATCCACCCGTCGCCGCGTTTTCGGCAGCTGCGCGTGAGCAACGAAACGCCGTTGCAGCGTACCTGATATCCACCACCAGACGGTCCTTACCGACCGAAGTGCACAGGTCCTTGAGTACCTGTTCTTGAAATTTCCCGCCGGGGAACAGCGCCGACGTGACGATCACCTGGGGTCAGTTTATGGCGCCCAAAGATGCGCACCTTTTCTGCACCCGCGTCGAGCCATTCCTGCGCGTTGGCGGGCGTTATTCCCCCACCGACTTGCAGACCCCCCTGCCATGTCCGCAACGCCTCGCGAGCCGCGACGTCGTTGCCCGGCCCAAGCTTAATCACGTGGCCCCCGACAAGCCCGTTCTTCTTGTACAGCTCGGCATAATATGATGGTGGGTTGCTGGTGTCAGCGGTGGTCGCGGTGAGGTCATTGCAAGCACTTGTGTCAAGGGGTGGAGCAGCAGAGCAGGTCGATGGAGCCAAGCAATAGCAAGAAACCCGCAGAAGGTCACAGCAGTCCTGGACAACTCCGATGACCTCCTGTTCGGCTCTCCAGCCCCTTCCCCTCCTTGCCCCTCGTGGCCCACGCGTACGCGCCGTCGACCAACTCACGTCGCGACAAAGTTCTCTCGTGGACCGGCTCCGCCAGCACCAGCAGTCAAGTCGAGCGTACCCCCGACAATCTGCTTGACAACGCCGCTGTGCAGGTCAATACACGGGCGGAACTGCGAGTGTCTGCGTGGGGAAGTCATGGCAGCGGCGGTCGGTGGATTGTGTTGCGCCAAGAGGTGTCCACAAAGTCGAGTCCAAAGTGGAGGCGGCCACAACAGCTGTTAGGATCGTTAGGAAGTGTTTATGTAACACCACGCGAGGATGTGCCTGGGACCCTTTGGCCTTTGGAGCTGTGGCGCACACATGGATGTGGCATTACAACGGCGTGGCGTGCGCCGCGCCACTGACGATCACCGAAGCATGGCGCCGCTTCTCTGATGGGATGGCCCGCTGGGCGGCGGCGGCAGCGACAACGACACCTTTCCCCATCGCTGATGGACGGTGGTCCATCATCATGACCTCTCTCCCGATCGTTTTAAGTTGCGCAGTGGCGCGGACCAGTATACGCCGTACGCACCCACGCCAACGCCTCGAGACATGTCTCCTGAGCCAAACTTTCAGGACTTTATCGTGCAGTCGGTCCGCACGCTCATGGACCTCCGCCGTGCGTGCGGTACCATGCCGGAAGAGGGCTGCGCCGAGTGGATAGCACAAGCGCACCTGTTCGTGAGCACTCCCAGCAACCGACCACGCTTACGGCAGGCGTCAAGAGCGCTCCTGGACCTCCTCATGTACCACTACGACGCGATACTGTTTCCGCTATACACCAATCCCGCGTACGCAGCCACGCACCGAAAAGCCCTGCAGGACCTACAGGCGGTGTTCGAGCTGGAGCAGAAGATCCAGCAAGAGTTCTACATTGACTCGCGGTGTCCGGCCGGGCCTCTCCCAGGACTCATCCCGCCCGTGTCGGCACGTGGGATCCGTGAACTGGGTGTGTCCACGCACCGACTGGTGTGCGAGATAAAGCGGTTGTATAAGGATACAGAGCACTTTACGCCGAGCTGTCCAACCGACGACAGACGGGTGACGCTCGTCGGCGAGTTTCAGCGGGTGAGTACGAGTGTGGTTCCTGACAACTAACGCATAGTTTATGGGCCTCAGCCTTGGGTTCGCACTACAGATGTACTGCCATATCCTCAAACGCACGCGTAATGCCTCTGTTGGCGCCGACATTATACCCCGCAGGAAACAGGATTGGGTCGAGGTTAGCCAGTTCCTGCGTAATTGGGGCAACATCCAGGCAACGCGTGACAGGCTTATTGAGACTTGGGCAGATTACCTCGTCATCGTCGTCGGGTCGCGCTCGCGACAGGGATCTATGTCGTCCCCAATCACGTAGCCATAGTCTTTGCCTGAGTCGGTCTGTCGTAGTCGGTCTGGTGCTGTTGGCACTTCAACGGCGCCATATCATCTTTGTTGTACTGTACTGTACACTTACTTTCAACACACCAGGGATGGTCCGCAAAGATGCATATTCCAATACAAGGAGTAGTAAAGGCTTCGAACCTGTAGCTCATAGCCGAGACCGCGAGTTGAACCCCTGCTGACGGCTCACTCAGTTGTCTTGCTACAACGGTATGCTGACGGGTGCCTCACACGACTCGATGAAAGTGTCGTGTCGATCGGATGTACAGCATACTGTACCGATGCGACGATGCGATGATGCGATGATGCGGAGCAGAGTCGCATCGCATGAGCAGTTTCCAACACTTGCGCCATGTCGGCGCCAATCAGGCATAGATCAGGCGGAATTAAGCATGTACTGTACAGTACTGTACAGTACCACGCTGCGCCGAAACCAGAGCTTGGTCCCACCTCTCGGCGTCCAACGCCGAATCGCAGCTCGTTCGTAAGTCACGCGATAGCGTCGAGCGCGCGTCCGGCGCTTAGCTGGAAGATCCACAGGCCTGAGTATACTATCTTGAGCGTTGATCATGCCTTCGCAAGTGGGGTCATTGGAATTTGTCGATGCCAATGCCGCATGTCGGGAGAGGAGCCCCATGGGCGCCCGATCAGCCTGACGCCATGAAAGTGGCAAAGCGCGCTAGCGGCGTGGCGCGGAACAGCATGGGCATGCTCAGCAGTTGAGCTCGAGAGTACGACGGCTATGCCTCAGGGCTGCATTTACATCCCAAGCATGCGACTGGAGCATCAACGCACGGTTATGCACGGCGAAGGGTATCTCCGAGCATTACGTGCCTGGAATGGCATGCCTCACATGGGTCAGCACAATCCACACCCAAGTCGGCGCCTTTGCCGTTGCCCGCCGGGCCGGCCGTTAGTGCTTGCCTTGTGGCATTGCACACCGGAAAACCCAAACCCGGTTCTGTCCAACACCACCCGGTGCGTGCACACTGCCAACCTTCGTCCTGGGGATAGTTCGTCGCTGCTGACTGCACTGACATGTCAGTCGGTACTGGGCGGATGGGCCCCTCCAGCCGTCGTACTCCACTGCACTGTGTTTGCTGCGGATGGCGAGTACGCCGGGTCGTCCTCATGTCTTCCTCTGCAATCCCACCGTGACAATGTCCAATCTCCATCTCGCCATTCGGCGCGTTTCCCTAGCGCGGTTTAGACTCATGTGACTGACCTTTCGCGCTGCGCTTAGTTACGATTGGCGCTGGGGACCCCGCTCGCGCGCTGGCGAGCTCACTCACTTTCCGCTCGACTCGTCCGTGGCGTGCTTGCTAACGGCGTACTCGGCGACGCCCGTAATGCAGGCCAACATACAGACGCTGCCGCCTTCCAAGCTGCGGGGCTCAACTGGAGATAAGAAGGCCCCTCCGGGCCCCACAAGGGTTCTTCCCCAGCTCTGAACCGCACCGCAACAACCATGGCAGACCTGCCCTCGCCCTCGACAGAGAAGAAGGAGCCGGACGTCGTCGAACACATTGTGCGTGACTCGCCCGGCCCAGCAGCTGACAGCAGGAACAAGTACGCAGTAACGATGAGAAGATCGGTTTCGACAAGGACCTGTACACCAGCGAGTTGCTCGCGTCTGGACACTTGCAGGTGACGGCGGACGAGCTGCGCAAGCTCGAAGAACGCCTGCCGGACATGCCCGTCGACAAGGCAAAGCAGATTCTCACGGACGTGTACGACGTGCACGTTCACGACCCACGTTACGACCCACAGACGCTCGAGAGGCTGCGCATGTTCACTGCCGACCCGGACGTCACGGCCCATCCCGACGTTTATGGCGAGCTCATCTACGAAATGCGCATCTTCGCACTCCTCATCACCACGTCTTCGCCGTACCCCGAAGTCCGCGCCGTCGCTTCCGACACGGACGACCCAGAGCTGCCGTCACTTACCTTCCGCGTCTGGGTGATCGGTACCCTCCTCTCCGCCATCGGATGTGTGATCAATGCTGTATTCGCCCTCCGCTACCCAACCATCTCCATCTCGCAGACGGCCATCCAGCTCTTCTCATGTAAGCCTGCCGTGGCTGACTAACGCTTACGCCAGACCCCATGGGCATCGGCATGGCCAAGTTCCTCCCGCGCTGGAACGTCCTCGGGCACAGCCTCAACCCCGGCCCGTTCACGAAGAAGGAGCACATGCTGATCACGGTCATGTGTGGTCTGGGCATGGCGTGGCCCCCCACCCAGCACCTGATATTTGCCCAGGCCATGCCACAGTACTTTGGCATGGCGTACGCGCGTAACGCGGGGTACCAGTTCCTCGGTGCGCTGGGCACAAACCTCATCGGTTTCGGCTTTGCGGGCATTACGCGCAGGTTCCTCGTGTACCCTAGCTACTGTGTGTGGCCGTTCTCGCTGTCTACCATCGCACTCAACAACGCTCTGCACGACCAGGCAGGCAGCAAGAAGGCCGTGCGTGGGCCATGGGGCACGACATGGCGCGCATCCATGTACAAGTGTTTCTGGGTCGTCTTTGGCATCCAGTTCGTCTACTATTTCTTTCCCGGGTACATTTTCCCCAACCTCACCATCTTTGACTGGATGTCGTGGATCAAGCCCACCAACGGCAAACTCGTCGCCATCACCAGCGGCAACTTTGGCGTCGGCATCGGCATGAACCCATGGCTCACCTTTGACTACAGCTACCTTGTCAACCCGGGTGGCTTCTATCCCATGTTTATCCACTACAACTTTATTGCCGGGTTGACCGTGGGCTTCCTTGTGTGGGTCGCGAACAGGTCATCGTTGCTTACCCCAGCGCCATTATTTTCTGGTCACGCAACGTCCTCAACAGCGGCTACCTCATGATCAACTCGCCCAACACGTTTGACAACAAGGGCAGCAAGTACAAGGTGTCCAAAATTGTCGACTCGTTCGGGCGCCTCATTCCCGAAAAATACCAGCGTGCGTCTCCATACCCAGTCCAAGCTGATAGTAGAATATTCGGAACCGTACATGGGCGCGTGCCGTCTTGTCAACATGATGGGCACATTCGCCTACACCAGTGGCAGTGGGTATTTTATCAGGTGCCAGCTCACACCAGCTTTGACCCACACACTCCTGTACAACCGGCACGAACTCGGCCTCGGCCTGAAGGGATTTTGGCAGGACGCCAAGCGGTCCATTGCCAAGCTTCGCGGCAAGCCAGCCGAGGAAGTCAGCGAGCGCATCCACTTCGGCGACGACATCCATTACAAGCTCATGCAGGCGTACCCGGAGGTTCCCGAGTGGTGGTTCCTCCTGGTTCTCCTGGGTTCCATGACAATCAGCTTTGTGTGCCTGGGCGTGTACACAAACGTGTCTCCGGCCGTTGTGATGATGGCACCGATCGTGACTGTGCTGTTCATAATACCGGTGGGCGTTGTAACCGCAGTTTCCGGGATCGAACCCTCCTTAAACGTGATATCCGAACTTATTGGCGGTGCCTTTGCCGCCGGGGACACGATGACTGTGCAGTATTTCCGCATGTTCGGCTCCGAGCCCGTTTACCACGCCCTCATCTACGCCAACGACCTCAAGATGTCGCACTATGTCAAGATTGCGCCGCGGCACATGTTCTGGGCCCAGATGTGGGGCGCTGTCATCGGCACGGTCGTGACGGTTGGGCAGTGGGGATGGCTCATGGACCTCAAGGGCGTGTGTACCGAAGACGCGCCGTTCCGCCTCATTTGCCCGGCAGCGCAGGCCGACTACTCTACATTTATTTTCTGGGGCACGCTCGGCGCCAAACGCCTCTTTGGCCCCAATGGGCGCTTCTCCTTTTTGCTTGTGGGCTTTCCTCTCGGCATCGCCTTCCCGGTCCTCATGTTCTTCCTCAAAAAACGTTTCCCGCGCTCGTCCATCCTCCAGGCGTCGCACCCGCTACTCCTCATCCTCTCCTTTTCGTGGCTCAGCGGCGGACACTGGGGACAGTACATCCCCGGCGTGTTCATCAACCTCTTCTCATGGAATTTCCTCAAGGTCAAGTATCTCGAGTTCTGGACCCGCTACAACTACGTTACGCTCGCTGCCCTCGGCGCGGCTATTTCCATCAACGCGCTCCTCGTCTTCTGGGCCCTCGTCTTCCCAGAAGTCACATTCCCAGAGTGGTGGGGTAACCCGGCCGCGCAGCCAGGCTGTATCGGCAACTGGACCAACGCCGACTGCGCGCTGTACAAGATTGACCCGGCGCGCGGTTTCTTCGGTCCGGAGAAGGGCAGTTTCCATTAGGCAGGAGGCGTCAGAAAAAAATGTTGCAAGGTGTAATCAAGGCGTGGTAATGTCGTCGTTGTAGGCAGTATGGACAAGTATCAGTATCGCTGCAGCGGCCACGGTTCCATGAGGGCGGTAGGCTGGGGACGACCGTGGATCCTGGCTGCGTCGCGCGCGGCGATAAAGGTCTGGCGCCGGGCAGCCCATGACGGGCGGTTAGCCGCCTTGTCGTGGCAGTTTGACTCTGTGTGCCCGTTGCGCGCGCACCAGGGACAGAAGAGGCCTAAGCGGGCATCGCGGAATCCGCGGGGTGCGAGAGAAGTCGTAGACGCCGTGGCGCGATCACGACCCCGCGTGCGGGGTCGACCACGGCTGCGAGCGCGGGAACATGCACACTGGTCGCCCTGAAACGGATCGCGTACGCGCCGATAACACACTGTATCATGTGACGCGGCGCTCTCCGCGTCGCTGTCGCCGCCGTTGGCGCTTTCAGATTCGGAATCGCTCTCAGAGTCACTTTCGCCCCAGTCGCTCGTTGGCCCAGGCTCGTCCCATGCCCCCGCAACCCCGGCGAAGGGGTACGTCGTCGGCGCGTGGCGCCCACGTCCCAGCTCAATGGCGTATGTATCCAGACTACCGCCCCAGACGGGCTTGCCGCGGCCGGGGTACGCTTCGTGGCGGGGCAGGAAGAGGGACGCCCACAGCGCGCGCGCCGCGCGGTTGTCGTTCGCGGCTGCAGCAGGGTCGCGTCCGCGCCCAAACATCGTCGTCGTGGACTGTTCCGACGACTTGCGCTGTCCGAGACCCGGACGTACTCCGCGAATAAGCCGACGGGAGGAGGAGGATTTACGCGATGTCGGCGGGCGCCGGGGTGTGGTCTTGGAGAACGCCGGTGCGGCCACGGCGGCCGAGTACGGCGGTGGCGCTGAGCTCGGTCTTGAAGGTGGCGGTGCTGACGCGGCCGCCTGCAAGATTCGTAGTCGGCTCGGCGTACGGCCCGGTTGCGGCCGCCGCGGCGTCGGCGTGATGCTCCGTGATGATGGCGGGGAGGGTTCGGCGAGCCGCGCCGGTTGGCTCGCGGCCAGCTGCGCGATAGCGCGCTCCACGTCTGCCCTTTCCGTCGCTAACGCCGCCTGCTGTTCCGTCGCGCGCGTGACTAGCGCTGAAATGTCCGCTTTCAGTTGGCGTAGTCGTGCTTCCTCGTCGGTGTCGGGATCGGCGCCGGCGCCGGCGCCAATTCGCCCTGTACTATGCGGTGGCGGCGGCATGAGTACAAGTCGGGGTGAGCAGGTCAGTCCGGGCTGGTCAGTCCCCCGCCCGTTAATAATCATCTGTGCTGTCGTTAACGAGCGCCGGCGCTGGGAGTAACCGAAGTGGCGCGGTGAAGCGATCGGGCGGGACGGTGTATCCAACGCAAGGGATCGGGCGGGTGTGGATATGGGCTATGCATGCATGCATCCTTGCGTCGGCTTGGGGTATCACGAAGCGATGGAGTCGAGGCCAGGCCCACTTCCCACAAACCTATCCGCGGCCTACGAACGGCATGGACGGTGCCCTGGGTGGTTGTTAACGCACGCCTCCAAAACCTGCTTACATGACAGTGAGTTGGAGAATGTCCGCGTCGGGGGGCATGCCCGCGATGAACGCGACCGTGTCGGCGACGCGGTCGACGGGCATCATGGGTTCGGGGGCGACACGACCGTCCGCCTGGGGCACGCCGCGCGCGCTCTTGGCCGACAAGTCCGTGAGCGCGTTCCCGATATCCAGCTGCGTGGCAGTGATACCGTACTTGCGCCCGTCAAGCGACGTGCTCCGCGTCAACCCCAGTATTGCGTGCTTTGAGACCGTATACGCCGTGCTGTCTGGCCGGGGGGACCACGCCGAGATCGACCCGTTGTTGATTATTCGCCCGCCGCGCGGCGATTGCGATTTCATGAGCCGGATCGCTTCGGCCGTGCACTACGTTTAGCACCTTTGGGCGTAAGCGAGCAAAGTACACACCAACACTGCGCCCATGACGTTTACATCCAGCGTCGCGCGAAACAAGTCCATATCGTTATCCTCCAGCGCGCTGCCTTTGGTAAGGTTGACGCCTGCGTTCTGGCGTCAGCGCCGCTGAGCGCAGAGACACACGTTGAAGAGCACGTCCAAGCGGCCGTACTTATCCCGGATCGCACCAAAGATACGGCTCACGTCGGCGTCCCTGCTCACGTCGCCTGGGAGTACCTCTGTCGTCGTGCCGTCGCGGCACATGGCCGCCGTGGCGTGCAGCTCGTCCTCGCGCCGCCCGACGAGCGCGAGGACCAGTGGCTCGGGGTGCATCGCGCTCGGAAACGCCTTGGACAGGCCGACCGCGCAGGCGCGCCCGATCCCCGCCGACGCGCCTGTCACGAGTATCACCCGTTGCGCCGCCATGCTTGTACTGGGTTGTGCAGGATTCGGAGTGTCTGATAACCACTTGCTCGAACGCCCAGCTCACGCCCACCGGATATGGCCGTAAGTCCGGCACACAGATTGCCGCCAGCAGCCGCCAGGCCCGCTAGGACCGCCAGACTGACATTTCCTCCCTGTGTGGCGCTCAGCGCCGCCCGCGGCGTACTCTCGTCAGCCGTTCAGGTGTACATCAGCTCGTCAGCTGACGTGCGAGAGTCGCCGTGGGGTGCCCCCGGCGCCCCCAGGTGCTCCAGGTAGCCAGGGCTATTGCTACTGTACTGTTGTTGGTTCCAGGGTTGCAGCGTCGGCCGCTCGGCTCGACCGTGTGCCGAGGCCAAGCAATTAGATTTAGACAAACCGCTTTTCACTTTGCCCGGACTACCGGTGTCGTTCGAGTCATACGGCTGTGATTTTGCTCACGGACAAACTAAGTACATCAAGCTAGGCTTACGCGATGCTCTACTCCGCCCACATTATCACTGACCACCTAACTCCAACATGGACCCCGAGCGATACTCGGACGTGGACGTCAAGCACGATGCCGCGGCGGACGTGGAGGGTGTAATCGACGCCAAGGCCGAACGGCGCCTGCTCTGGAAGATGGACTTGCATTTGGTGGTAAGCTCCCCCGCAACCCCGGTGAACTCACGCAGCCCATCCTCTTCGTCATGTGGACGTTCTCCAACCTCGACCGATCCAACATCGGCAACGCGTACGCGGGGGGCATGAAGGAGACGCTGCGGATGACGTCGAACGAGTACAGTGTCGCGCTGCTAGTCTTCTTCATCGGCTACGTGGTATTTGAGATTCCGTCAAACATGATCCTCGTCCGTCTCAGGCCCTCAATCTACCTCCCCGCAATCATGTTTGCGTGGGGCGCCGTCGCGATCGCCCTGGCGGGGTGCAAAACGTCCTCCGCCCTCGCTGGCGTCCGCGTCGTCCTCGGTCTGGCCGAGTCCGGCTTTGCCCCGGGTGTCCTGTATCTCCTTTCGACATGGTACAAGAAGGCCGAGCTCGCGCGGCGCTATACCCTGTTCTGGCTCGGCACGCCCGTGTCCGGCATGGTTGGCGGTATCCTCGCTGGCGCGATTATCGGGCGTCTCGAGGGCAAGGGCGGGCTGCACGGCTGGCAGTGGCTCTTTGTGGTAGGCACCTGAAAGCATGGCCCCAGCTCACCCCAGATCGAAGGTCTCGCGACCTGCGTCGTGGCGGTCATCTCCTACTTCCTCCTCCCCGATTACCCCACCACGACACGGTGGCTTTCCGACGAGGAGCGGGAGATTGTGGTCCGCCGTCTGAGTGCGGAGAACCTCAACACGACCGGCGAGCACCTCGGGCACCTGGAGAGCCTGCGTATCGCGTTTACTGACTGGCGCACTTACGTGAGTGTCCCCATCTCTCTTTCGCTGATACCAGATCTACCTCTTCCTGTACGCGATGGCAACCGGGGCCATGACAATTACGTACTTTATCCCCACGCTCGTCGCGTCGCTGGGCTACAAGGGCAGCCACATTCAGTACATGACTGCGCCGATCTACGGCGTCGGCATCGTCATCGTGCTTATTGTGTGCTTCACGTCCGACCTGCTGCGCGAGCGAGGCTTCTACGTCGTTGGCGCAGGACTGGTCGGCACGCTGTGCTTTGGCCTTATCATGGGAATTACAAACCATGTGGTACAGTACGTGTTCCTGTGTTTCGGGCTCGCGAGTATCTTCTCGAGCGTGCCGACGTTGCTCGTTTGGGCTTCCAACGAGGTCTCATGGCCGCGTGAAAAGCGCGCGATCTTGCAAGCAAGCATGAATGTCGCAGGAAACGTTGCGAGCATCTATGGCTCGTTTTTGTGGCCTTCGACAGACGCGCCGCGTTATTTTACGGGTTGGGGATGTACACTCGCGTTTGTGTTCACGATGGCGGTTGTGGCGTTCGTGGGGCGGACTCTGTTCAAGAAATACCCGTACCCGACGCAAAATTAGCCGGTTTTCGGGCATGGGAGGGTATTTGGGGTCTCTGTGGAGCCGTCTAGGTAGTTTGAGTACTGTTAACATATGCAATCTTGGGAATGGCGACGAGCGCAAGTCGCGGTGTATCTCGTTGAGATGAAGTGTGGCGCAAATTGACCGGTGTAGCCGGAATTCACCGACCGGAGGTAAATGCACGATGTTAGGCCTGTGGTTAGGCACGTCACATTTGTAGGCACTCGCTCATAGGCGTGCATGCAAAGACCGATATAAACAGAAGACGCCGAAGTTGCCCTTTACATTCATCGCAGCCTGCGACACAGAATGTCAACCCATGCAAGCGCCGAGAAAGCAATGCAAGACGTTGCAGCGTACAGTATTTTCTGGGGGACGTGCTGAGGTTTTGGACAGCGCATCGCTGGCCCCAGGAGAGACGCAAGTTGGCGGCCGTGCCGAAAGTTACCGGACCGGCAACGGGCGAGAAGCGCGGGTGGCCGTTGGTTTGGTTCTGACATGACGACTCGTGGTAACACCGGCGACGTCCTCGATCGCATCGCCCAACGCGCATCAACATGAGCCCCCCAATACTCGAGACACTAAAAGTGAGCTCTCCTTCCTCGAGGTATACGCCCTGCCGTGCCTCCTGTGCCGCCTCCCCCCTTTCCCCCGCGTAGCTGACACCAGGCGCTCGACCTGATAGCGCTAGCCGAGCACGAGCACGTCCTGTCGCTAGACGGGTCAGTGCACCACCTGGACACGCCCGCCGTCGTGTTGGTGGGCAGCACGAGCGTGGACGGGATAACGCACCTGGCAGCAGCGAACCCGCAGACTGCTGTGGGCGTGATTGTGCCGCTGGCGAAGGGAAGGGATGGGACGGCACGCGCGGCAGCGTCGGGCGTGTTCTCGTCTGCGGCGCGCGAGGCCATCGATGCCAGCGGCGCGGTTTTTCTCGGCGATCGAGTCGGAGCCGCACCGGCATTCAAAGTTCTCGAGGAGGCCATGTGGGCCACTAACACCATGATTGCGAGGTAGGCATCGCCAGAGACGCAGCTGACGATAGGGAGACGTACGTCCTCGCGCGCAAGAACGGCGTCGACCTCGGTCTCCTCTTTGACGCGCTGGCAAACGGTGCTGCTGGGTCTCAGTGAGTCCTCCCTTTGAAGGGTGTGCTGACCCCAGGGCGTTCCGTGATCTCTGGCCCGAGCTGTTGGCCGGCCACGCCGCCGCGGCAGACGAACGTATTGCGCGCGCCCACCGCGCGCTCTCTGCCGGCCTTTCCCTCGCCTCCTCCGAGGTCTTCTACGCGCCCCTCATGGGCCTCGCTAAGCAGGAGGCCTTGGTCCCTATCGGCGAGATACACAAACATACCGCCCACACCACACACGCCAAGGACATTGCGCCACAGGACCCGGCCAAAGTCGGCTTCATCGGTCTCGGCGCCATGGGGCGGCCAATGTCGCTAGGTACGGCGTGCCAAGGCGTCGCTGACTCTAGTTCTGCACAAAGCCGGTCTCAATGTCGCTGGGTACGACGTGTGGGAGGGCGCGCGGGAAGCGTACGCCGCTGCTGGCGGCCGTCTCGCCGACTCCATCCGCGACTGCGCTACCGGCGCCGACATCCTCCTCCTCATCGTCGTCAACGCCGCGCAAGTCGAGGACATCCTCTTCGCCCAGGGCGCTCTGACCAGTACGTCCCCTCTTATCACCTCTGACACTAGTGCTCGCGCCCGACGCCAGCGTGCTGGTCATGTCGACGATCCCCGCGTCCGAGGCGCGCCGCCTGTCGGACCGCATAGCCGCCATCCGGTCCGACGTAGCACTCATCGACTGCCCCGTCTCCGGCGCGGTCCCGCGCGCAGCGACAGGCGACCTGATGGTCTTCTGCGGCGGACTAGACGAGGCGCGGTCCAAGGCCAAAGCCTACCGCGTACTCCGCCTACTCAGCTCGTCGCAGGGTAACGAGCACTACCTCGTGCGCGTTCCCGGCGGGGTTGGGCGGGGTTCGGCAATCAAGCTGTCCAACCAGCACTTGGCGGGCACGCATATCTCCAATGTCGCCGAGACGCTCGCGTTCGCAGCCAAGCTCGGCATGGCGCCCCGCGCAGCGCACAAGCTCCTCATGAACGGACCTGGGTGGTGCTGGGTGCTCGGGCATCGCGGTGTCAGCATGCTCGACGGCCTCATCCAGCCCCCGACCAGCGCGATAGATATCTTTGTCAAGGACATGGGGATTGTAGTTGCCGAGGCCGACGTCCTCCGCGTCCCGTGCCCGCTCGCCGCGCTCGTGCAGCAGCAGTTCATCTTCGCTAAGAGTCTCGACTGGGGCAAGGACGACGACTCGGGGCTCGTGCGGGTATGGCAGTACGCCGGCGTCGTCGTGGCGGACTAGGCGAGGACTTCATGAGCTGTCTATAGATCTTTTGGATGCATCGAAGTTCAATGTAGGAGGCCAAGTTCGGTGGAGGCCTGGTGCCACACACACAAATGCCGAACAAAACCCCGCGCACTGTGGTAAATTGGCGACCAAACGCGGAAGCAAAATTCGACATTCTAGCCACCGTGCCACCGTGGGTGCTCGGTGCGAGGCCTACGGCTTGAACATTCGACGTCCAACTCGTGTGTCGCTCTCCTTCTGTCCCTCAAAAAACACATTCGAGATGGTGCGTACCGACGGCGACGACGACAGCATCGACGAGCGCCGATGCGCCGTGCCATGCGCGCACGCCCGTTCCGCGAGAGTGACGACCGAATACTAACCCCGCAGGTCCGTTACGCCTCCGCCCACCTCGTTAACTCGAACCCCGAGAAGTGTACGTCGCGCGCACCGACAGCGAGCAGGAGGAGACATGGTCGCTGACAGGCAGTCGCCAAGGCGCGGGGCGAGTATGTCCGGACGCACTTCAAGAACACTCGCGAGGTCGCCGCCGCCATTTCGGGTGGGTTAAACTTGGGGTGGCAGGGTATCTAACGACGCAGGCATGAAGCTCTCGAAGGCTTACGCTTACCTCGGTGACGTCCAGGAGCACAAGCAGTGCATCCCCTTCACGCGTTTCAACGGCTCGATGGGCCGTACTGGCCAGGCCAAGGCGTTCAAGGAGACCAAGGGTCGCTGGCCCGTCAAGTCGGTTGGCTTTGTCCTCCGTCTGCTCAAGAACGCCGAGTCCAACGCCGACGCCAAGGACCTTGCCACCGACGAGCTCTTCATCAAGAACATTGTCGTCCAGCAGGCCCCCAAGACCCGCCGCCGCACCTACCGCGCCCACGGTCGCATGTGAGTTGCTCCTGCCAGTGACAAAGGTGCTGACGACTAGCAACCCCTACCAGGGCCACCCCTGCCACATCGAGATCATCCTCTCGACCCCCCAGTCTGAGGTCGCCCGCTCCAAGGACCTCGACGCCGTCAAGACCGGCAAGACCGTTTCCGCCATCGAGGCGTAAGCAGCAGGTTTAGCATTGGGACGGACACTGCGGTGTCGTGTATGATGGATCATATCCTTTACGGGCGCAAGCTCCAGTGCCGCGTGAGCGGCGATGGAGCGGCGCTGGAGCTGTGCGAGGCATGTGCTGGTGTAGAGTTGCTGCTGTGTCGCTGTGGTCGTCGTTGTCGCTGTTGCCGTTGTCGTCGCCGGTGTGTTCTTGTCTTGTGTGTGTGTGGGGCGGCGGAATTTTCTTTGTGGCGGAAAACCACGTGCGGTGTGCGTGTTAAGGCACCGTACGAGAGCGAGTGTGCCTGTTGCCTGTTGGCTTGTATCGGTATCCAGCCACGAGCATCGAGAGTGTGGCTCTCTGGCACTCCGGTCAACCTCTGGCGTCAGTCACTCCCTCGGCATAGCAATGAGCAGCACCGGTCCGCCCGCAGACGCGAAACAGGCGCAGAGCGCGGCGCTCGCCGAGCTCGAGGCAGCCCAGCGCAAGAAGCGCGCAATCGACACGACGCTAGTGCGTTGCGCCTTCATTAACCAACTCACCCCAGGCCAACCTCGAGACGTCCATCTGGGCATTCGAGGGCTCGTACCTTGACGAAACGGCCGCGAGCGGGGGTAACATCATCAAGGCGAGTATTGCTGAGACGTTGCTAACCGCAGGGCTTTGACAATTACCTCAAACCCCCGCCGGCGAGCGGCACCAAGAAGAAGGCCGAGACGAGCGAGGTCGACAGGTTGTTCTCCACTAGCAGCGTGACCTTTCAGCAGGTGAGCGGCGCAACGCGCCGCGACGCGGCGCAGTGCAGGGGCTTTTGAAGCTGCGATGCGCGCGAGCGCGGGCGTGTCATGGAAGACTAACTCACAGTCTCTCCCGAAATGACCCACCCGCGTCCACCGCCAACACGGACACTCGCGTACTCCCTGCCTCATCCCCACAAACACGCTCCAGAACATTGCGCGCGCGTAAGCCGCTCTCACACCCTCACTGTGCATACCACTTCCCCGCACCCCGCACCCCGCCGCCGCCTGACCACAGCTACCGGCCCATCGCGACGCCGTCGCTGCCGTACATCCCGTCGTCCTCCATCAGCAATGCCCCGCCTCCCCCCCGCAACTCCCATCCCCCTCCTCCGCGCGTCAGCTCGTACCGTTGCCTTCGCCCCGCCCCAGCCTCAACCGCCTCAGGCCTACCCCCCACCGTACGCCTCCGGGGCCAGTATACCCCTCACTGCGCCGCCGTCCGGCTACCCCTCGCCTACGGCCCTCGCGCCCGACCCCGCCGCGCTCGCCCGTAACTGCGGTACCAAGCGCCGCCGCTAATCCCCTCGTTCCAGTTGTACGCTCACTCAAACAATGTACATATAGTCTAGTAGTCTGATGCGTTCTAGCGCGGTCTACCAGGTGGTTGTGGGCAGGGTATACTAATTGTACGTGTAATGGCTGTGCGTTGAGTGTGTGTGCTGTGCTGTGTGATGTTTAGGTCTGCTCGGTGATGTGCGGCTGCTCGTCGTCCTCGGGCAGACGGATGTACTCTGGCGGGAAGAAGACGGGGTCGAGCAGACCGTTGAAGACAAACGTGCCGTACACGAGCATACCGAAGCCGAGGACCTGGAGGAGCGAGTGGGGCCACACGAGGATCTCCCACCCAATAGCCAGCGACACGATCCAGATACCCAGCGTGCGGCAGGTATCGATCGTAGACCGGGTCGTGGCGCTCACGCGCGACGTGACACTCAGACCAAAGTAGTTGAACGCGCCAATCGACAGCGCAATGGTGAACGAAGCCCACATGACCGCGGGGTTGTTGATAATCTGCGCCCAGCCGCGGGGGACGTCAAAGTACGCGTTCTTCTTGGCGAAGAGGATGTGCAGGATGGGCATGGCACCGAGCGTCGTCACGCCGCCCCACATGCCCTCGAGCGTGACGGCCGCAAGGGGCTCAATAGAGTAGTGGGCCATAATCTTCTCCTCAACGACGTACTGCGACGCCGTAAAGATCTGGGCAAAGAGGATAAGGGTGACGCCCACGGCGACCTTGGCCGGGTCGTCCTCGGCGCGGCGCGTCGCAACCTCGTACAGCGCGCCGACAAAGTCGCCGACGCTTGGGTTCGACGGCATCGTGGCCTGCTTGATGAGTGTGCCGGCCAGACCGACGAGCATGACGCCGATAGTGACGATGATAAGAGCCGCCCATTGGTAGAGCAAGAGGTGGCGGCGAAGGAAGATGACAGAGAGGACACCGACCCAGAGGACGAGTGCGCCACGGCTCATCTGGTAGATGGATACGGGGGTGAGGATGAGGCCGACGTTCATGAGTGTGGTTCCGCAAACTGCATGTCAACAATAACCTAGACGCCGGCGACTCACTGTCAAAGAACGCTGGGAACCACATCCAGCAGACTGCCCAGCCGCGCATAGGGATCTGGTCCGACGCGTCGCTCCCGTCCTCGCTGACGGCATCCTCGGGCTCGGTCGGGATCGCACCGTAGCCCTCGGGCGTGCTCTTAAGCAACCGGTCAAGGTACGATGGGCGTCCCTTGCTCGTCGCCGTGAGCCAGTTCCACAGGAGCGGGAGTACGCAGAGGAACTCGCCGATGAACATGCTGGGTGTGAGCGGTAGCTTTGAGGCGCGCCGCCGCGATGGCGGTGGTGCGAGCTGGTCCGAGGCGGTGTGCCCAGCTGGCACCCGACTCTTGGCACGGGTGGCGGTTGCCACCGACACCCCCACCCCGCTTGCGCCGGGTAAGCTACCGAACGGCGAGTCGAGCACGCGAAGCGAGCTCAAAACTGTCGCCGGCGACGCAGTACGGGGGGGACGAGGACATCTCCACGGCGCGGTGCGGACTCATCACAGCAGTGGTCGGCGGCCATCGCGCAGTGACCATCTCCGTGACCATCCATCACAACTTCGCCCCGCAAACACGCCAGGACGCAGCGCTCCGCATAAACTACTCACTTGAGTGTCTGGTACACTGGCTGCTCAAAGTTGACGCGTGGCCCCTGTCCGTCGCAGTTCTCGACACACAGCATGTCCTGGTACTTTGTCCTGCCGTCAGCGGGCGTCGTCGGGTGACGATTACAGGAGCGAGTTTGCACATCCCGTGAGGAACATGCCCGTGACGAGCGTGGGCACGGCCGTGGACGACATGGTGGGTTGGGCGTCGGGTCAAGGTATGAGTGATGAGGCAAAGCGAGAGCGCGTCGACGTGTCGAGAACGAGGGGGTTGTGTTGATGCTAAACCGGGATATGGTCGATACGAGGGTGAGTGATGGTTGCACGCTGTCCACAGGATTGTTGCCACCGCCACCCACTGAATACGCTCAATCGCTCGAGTCGTCACCACACGGTCATCGTTCCTGAATTGACTCCGTCCACGCGTCCCGCCGTCGCCACCCAGGCACCGGATCCCCACTGATCCTCCCTTTGTTTACACCCAACGTTATCTCCATCCACCTCGACTCTTACAAAGACAACTAGGTAGCCTACTCGAGCGCATCGTAGATGGCCGTCTCGATACGCTGTGAAAATTCAAACTTTGGCGCATCGGGCGACGAGAGGATGTTGGTGGACATGACGACCTGGGTGTTAGTCCAACAGCCACACTCCCACGCCCCCACGCCAAACTCACAGTGATACCCGCGTCCTCGTCGATCCAGTAGATTGTTCCTGCCGCGCCACCCCAGCCGACACTCCCCGCGTGGCGGTCGTGTCCGCGCAGCCGGCGCCCATCGCGGGGCTGGAAGATACACATGCCTGTCGACCAGTCGGCTTCGCCGGGCTGGAGTGTCTCGCCGGCCAGGTTGACCATGGGGAGGAGCGCCTCGCGCGCTGCGGGCGGTAGGGTGGGCTCGAACAGCGAGCTCACCGACTTGTCAGATAAAAGAGTCGTGGCGGGCCGCGCGGCGCGGCCGGAGAGCGAGAGCCGGTGCTGCAGAAGATTCTGCAGCACGCGAACGTAATCCGACGAGGTAGAGTAGATACCACCGCCTGCGACGGGGTACTCTATCTCTTCTGTCGTGCGGGGGAGGGTGAGGCCCGGCGACTGAGTCGTGAGTTCCTCGAATCCCCCAGGCGCCTTGTACCGCAGCGGCACGAGACGGTCCGCCCACTCAGGTTTGTCCGGGTAGAAGCTCGAGTTGGTCATGCCGAGCGGCTGGAAGAGGTGTTTCTGGAAGTACTCTTCCGTCGACATACCCACGAACTGGGGGAGCATGAGGCCGAGCCACTCGGCAGAGTTACCGTACTCGTACGACGTGCCCGGCGTGAAGCACAGGGGCGTGTTGACGAGGTTTTCCTACCATCAGTGACGCTACAACGCGCCCTTACCGTCTTGCACGAGTTGACGTACCCCGTCCCCTTCTCCGCCGTCTTTTTCCACGTCTGCACCTTGTCACCAAACTCCCGGCCGAACCCGCTCGTCTGGTTCAGCAGCTGCAGGAGGGTAACGGGTTCGGTGTTGGTGGTGAACTGAGGCGATCCGGCGTCATCGAAACCCGTAAGCACGCGCGAGGCCGCAGCGTCAAGCGGGGCAAACAGCTTGCGCATGTCCGTGTCGAGCGTAAGCTTGCCTGCGTCGACCAGCTGGAGGTAGCCTGCGCATCAGCCCTGTCCCGCTACGACGCGCACAGATCGAGGTGAGCAGCTTTGTCGTGCTCGCAAACCACATCGGGTCCTCGCCGCTTACTGGCCGCGCGGGGTGCAGTGCGTCCCATGGTCCCGCCTCTGCCTCGAGAAACACGCCGTCCTTGTCCGCTATCGCCACGGTCAACGGCGCGCCCACGCTACGCGCGGCATCGCTCAACGCCGTCTGGACAGTCACGAAGCCGTCGGGCTTGAGGCGCAGTGATCGCTTGGGTGTAGATGAATCGGCCATGGCGGTGAGATGGTCAGTACGTCAAGGGCGCAGAGAAGAAGCAATGCTTGAATGCAAGGATTGAGAAGCATCGCGGCTATCGCGGATGAGGTGTTGATGGGGATGGATGCACCATGTGCATCACCTTAGCCGCGCTAGCCGGCCCACGACGGCATGTCACGGCCTAGTCCGGGACTAGCTACCCGCCCAACTCGACACAACTATGCGATGCATTCAATGCAAAAGTACGAGATGTCTACGGTACGTTTCCGATTCGTCACTATCTAGCAGATATATACACTACATGGGCTTCTTTGGTTCCTTGAAGCTGACACTGGGCCCGTCGTCGTCGTCGTTCTTGACACTCGACGTGCGGAACATTTGAAGGTCCGGGTTGCGCTTGAACCCCGACGCGGACGAGCCATAGTTGGAAGCACCAGGCGCCTCCTCGGCGTCCTCGTCATTCTTAACACTCGTCGTGCGGAACATTTGCAGTCCTGGCGACTTTTTGAATCCCGGCGTGCTGGAGCCATAGTTGGGTTTACCGGGCGCAGTGTCGCTCGACTGCGCCGCGTCCGGCGCAAAGCTCACCGCGCGACTCAGTGTCTGCGTCAGAGGTATACCGCCTCCCTCGCCTGGCTCGATGGTTGGGGACCGCCCGCCCCATCCAGCTTGCGAACCCTGCGTGCGCGACCGCGCCGGCAAGTATCCACCGTTGTCAGGGCCTTCTTCCACGTGCGAGTTTGCAGAGCCGCCCGATCCAGTTGTGCCTACACGTAACAACCGGCGCCAACCAGACGACTCGGGCTGCTTCTTTTTGATCCGGTCCGCGGATATGTACGAGTGGATCGGGTTCGTCGGCTGGTCCGCACCCTTTGGCTCGACAATGTCGGGAGCGCGCTGTGGAGTCGGCTGCGGTGGGTTCCAGTGGTACGGCCTGCGGCGCACAAAGCCGTCTCCTGCGTCTTCGTCGTCCGAATGCGCGTTGGTCGAATGACTGTCATTTGTCGAGTGGCGCGAGAGCGGAGTGCCACGCTGCAATATTCCGCCGCCACCGTCGGCATCGTCGCTGGCGTTCCTGACATAAGAGTGCGTTGGTTCGCCAACATCGCCGCCGAGTTTGTGGACCTGATCGATACCGCCCTCGTCAAAGGCTTTGCGCTCTTCGTCAGAGGACAGGGCACCCTTGTGGACGACAACCCTGACATCGGCATCGTTTCCCTTGTCGCGGTGCTCAACGATAACGTCGTGGCCCTCGCGGTACTCCATCAGAGGTGGCGTCCTTCTCTGTGGCTCGGGAGAAGCGTCGTCCGAGCCCGACTTGTCTGACCGGTCTGCGCGCGTGTTCGAGCTCGAGTCGGCCGAGTCGTCCTCGAATTGAATCGACTTTTCGCGGTTGAGAGCGAGGTTGTGCCTGTTGTGCATGCCAATGTCACCCTCTTCGTCGTCGCGGTTGACAACGACGTCCCCGCCGTTGTTGATACGCGTGGTGTGTGTGGTCCAGGCGGGCTCGTTGTTGGCCATTGACGGGTTGCGGGACCATGTCACGGTTATGCTTTGGACACGGCGGCCCGAAACAAAGAAGGGGATAGACAGGCCGTCTGTGGGTTAGCACTCGTCGCATCCTTCCACTCACGAGTCACAACTGATGCCAGCACCAGCATGGCGACAATCGGCATGATTGTTTCCTGTAACAGGTCCACTTGGCTCGTGTCGCCGTCGGGCTCGGGATGCGGGATGTGGTGGCGGGCAAGCGTCGCAATAAAGATGGCGCCCACACCCATGGGGCCGAACCAGCCGACGAACAGTGCCTCGCGCAACGTCTTGATGTCGGGGATCCACTTGTACAGCGCGAGCATGACTGGCAAGCGACGGATAGCAAGGATACAAAGCGTAATGACAATGAGACGCCACACTGTCAGGCCAAAGTGGTTAAAGTCGCTGAAGGGGATGATGGCGCCAATGTAGATAAAGGCGGTACAGTTGAACAGCAGATCGACAACGTTGGAGAACACGGCGTCCTCGGTAGCCTTGTTGAAGTGGCCACTGGGCGTCAGCATGCTCCAAAGCGCCAAGACTCACTCCCAAGCGAACGCCGTACCACAAGCGAACGCAGCAAGAAGGTCGTCACTGCCAAGTAATGTGCAGATACCGATGGACAGAATGGCCAAACTGACATACTGCGCGACGTATGACTGACGGTCAATGAGCTTTTTGCGCTCAGAGAACTGCATGATTTTGCGCGCCGCGAAGCCAAGAAGGGCACCAATGACGATACCTAAGGCGACTTCGTACAGCCTTGAAGTTAATGACAACGTGCTGAGGACTCGACCCACCATGTCATGTAAAACCACTCGCCGACAGCATGTCCGGCGCTTGCGTCGAGAGTTAGGTACAGGGCAATGTAAAGGAAGGGGAACGCAGCGCCGTCGTTGCACCCAGACTCGGCCGAGAGCATGTGGCGAATGTGTGAAGGCACATGTCGTTCAGCAAATGTACCACCGACCACGGCCTGCGCAAGGATAGGGTCTGTCGGAGTAACACAGGCGGCAATGACGAGCGCCGACTTGTACGTGAGGTTGGGCGTGAGGGCAAAGATAAAGAGGGCAGAAATGAGCCAGCCGTAGATCATGCACGGCCCGAGAAGGAAGAACAGGGTGCGCCAGTGTCGCTTCATGTATTGCTGCGTGGTCAGCCCGCGCCGCTTCCTCCCTTGCTCACCTTGGGCAATTCGACACCGACGGAGAAGACGCCGAGGGCAATAACAACTCGAGTCACCTCGAGGGTGACGTAGTCTAGAGTACTTTGGTCGCCATTTGTCCAGCCGTATGGGTCGAACAACTTGAGGACATATGGACCGAGGATGATTCCAACGACGGTGGCAATGGGTGCTTCACCTAGGTACAGTTTCTCCTTGATGAAGAGCGAGAACAGGCCGAATATGACCGTGAACGCGCCAAGGATCGTGTACGCGAGGTGCGCGGCATCGACTTGGAACGGGTGGAACCCCATCCCTCGGCTTTGCGAGTTGTGTTAGAGAAGTGGTGGTGTGGGTTGTGAACAAGTTTAGGTGATATGGGTGAGGGCGGAACAGAGAAAAGCGGCTTGTTGCATAGCCACGGGAAGAGGCAGCACGGGCCAAGGGGCGAAGAAAAGTGAGAGGCCCCAGAGGTTGTGGCGAAGAGATGGGAGGGGAGGTGGCGTCGAGCAAGATGATCTGCGGCGAGGTGACTAGTTTAAACTCGGGCGGCGACGCGGGGCCACCGTTTTTGATACGTGTGCAGTGGAGCTTCACGCCGATGCCGAGAAGGTGAGTGTTCCAAGAACAGCAGCGGCAACGAGCAGTTATTGGCTGGTGGTGGGTGTTCAGGAGGAAAGAAATGCTTGGCGGCGCGAAATGGACAACGACGAGGTGGATAACTAACTGGTGAGTCGCCAACCAACAAAGTCGACACGGGCAAACGTCCAGGGTTTGGAGTGTGCGCGGGCGCAGACTGAGCGCGCGTACGGTGCATGTCTTGGCGAATGCATGCGCCCCCTATCACCCCGCGCGCCTCTTTCCCCACTCCACCCCATCCCACCCACTCCTCTCGCGCCGTATATACCGTGTCATAGTCTCGGTCGTCGAAGTCTCAAACGAAGCACGTGATCCGCCCTGTCGCTGCCTCGCCACCCCGCCGCCCGCTGATAACCGCACAAAGCATATCACATATCACTCTCTGCGCGGCGCTTAGCGAGGACGACGTCGGCGACGGTGTGGACGCAATTTTTCCGCCCACACTAGAGTCGGGAACATGAATGTCCGTGTGCCACCCCGGCAGTGCCTGCGCGACCGCAACCGTGCACACGGAGACCCAGACTCTTGATGAACCCCTTTTGGCTCGAGCGTATACCTCTGGGATGGAATTTGGGTCAGCCGCAAGTGGAGGTGTAACCACTGTACAGTGGCTGGCGGGGCTGGCCATGGTGCCTCTGTACGCGACGACGCGTTGAGCCATCTCCACATGTGCCATCGTCGCGCGTCGCGTCGTCACCTCGTCATCAGGCGGCGGCATGTCTAGCCAACCGGTTAACCCACTAGCCATTGCCGCAATGATTCTGCTCGAGCCGTCTTGTGCATATCTCGTGAGAACAAGACGTTGGCGGCATGACTTGAGCTAGAGCCAGATGCCAAGGTCGCGAGGTTGCGCACGGGCATACGCGACCTGGGTCTGGATTGCGAGTCGTCCATGTGTGGAGACCCCGTCCACAGCACGTCCTCCTCATGGTCCACAGCACGTCCTCCTCATGGGCCCAAGAGCGCACGCCACGATCCGTTCTCAGCTCGCCACCGTTGCTCCATTCGTCACGCTCGACGCACAAGCCATGCAAGCCACACAAGCCATGGTATCTAAAGTGTATTGCTCTCTGCTGTTTGATTGTGGTGCGGCCAAACTGACAGTCCGAGCAGTATAAATCAGGTCAGCATTGAGTCAGCGTCGCCCGTCTCATGTCAGCCGCTGGAATCGTCTCATCCGTAGTATAGTCGTAGTAACCTTACGCCCCGCACACCCTACACGGTGCTGCTGATCCATTCGCGACTCAGCGGCGCCCTTGTCCAGTCATCTCTGGATACAAGCATACAAGACCCCGTAGAAACTCCCTGCAATGTCCCTCTCTCGCAACGATGCCAAGACGGTGACAACAACTCTCCGACAGTCCATGGTCGTGCATCCCTGCGCTGTCGAGGCATGTTGATCCTTTGGTTGCGTTAAGCAGGGTGCCTACGATGTGCATCACTCCTACCGGGCATACGACTACATCATGCTGCAATGCGATAACACCTTGACGACGAGCGCGATAGCAGAGGCAGCGTCCAGGCGCCAGGGCTCAGGTTAGTCGCGATCGCTACTGGTTATTTTCGATTACGAAGGGCCACGATTAGTCTTTGAAAAGTAACCGTAGTCGAAAGTTTGGCTGCGGCGCGGTGGCAGTGGGAGTAGAGAGCCAGGGAAGCGAGCAAGGCGAGCTCGTCCAGCCGGTGTTGCCGGCCGTGCGTCCCAATCCGCGTTCCGAAAGCTCAGACTCACCTACATCTCAAATGAGGGGGTCGTATAACGAGGAAAGAGATGATAAGTGAGCTTAGGCCAGAGCCACCGGCTTTGACACAGGTGCAGGTGCTAGCCACAATGACATCATGGCTTATTGCACGTCCTCTGCGCGCTCTGCGCCTCTTTGCATAGTAGGCACGAGATGATCGTGCAGGGTTTGCGCTAAATGTGTGTGTGCAAGGCCGGCGGAGGACCGTGCATGCCGCGCAGTGGGTGCGGGAACGGAACGATGTTAACGTCAAGAGTACGAGCATGTGGGCGGAGCGGGAAGGGGCCTAGGATTGAACCGAGCCTGTCGGAGCATGGTTTGGGTCCAGAGGGATCTAAGACCGTAGAGTATCTTCGGAATGGCGTCACAAGGCTGCTGCCTTGCTCGGGCGATGTGCCTGTTGCGTCACTGGCTAAAACCTCCGGCCACACAGATCTAAAGAAGGCAGAGAGAGTCTTCAATAGCTCGATCGAAAGGGCGCGAGCGACGCGCACAGCTCCAGCTGCAGTAGGAGTGTCAGTGCGTACACTATTCGAGCCACCCACCTTTTGGGTAATACGCTAAATACACCACTCTATAGGGCAATTGACATTCAGGGTGAAAAAAACAGGGTTGCTGCAGGGTGAGACCGTGACCCACACACCTGCACACCTGTCAACAACAACATACCCACGGGGGCAATGGCCAGGGCGCACAGACCAGAGCCAAGACAGACCGACACCGAGCAGATCAGAGAGGTGGCGAGGCAAAAGGTGCACCCAGGGTGTCGGGCGTTACAACAGTGTACCTTTTCGTCAACCCCAACTGCGCCCCATGCTGCCTCCGTATGGCCTGCGGAGGGTGTCATGCTCTCGTCGCAACCCTTGTGTGTGTCTGTGTCCCGTGCTGTTCCTCGTCGGGAGCTTTGGAGGTGATCAGGCTTTAGCTCCAGGCCATGAACGTACTCTCACTTTGCCATCTGCAAGAGCAGAGAGTCCAATTCGGTGGCCGCAGACGTGAGACTAGAGAGCCTGGACGCCACTTTGCCAGACTTGGACTTGGCGCACTTTGGCTGTGGCACCAGAGAGGCCACTGCCGATGACGCCGCAGCAGTAGCCAAATAGCCAAACTAGCCAAAGGAATGCCAGGGACACACCCTGCTCCGCCCCGACAACACCACGCCGAGACATCAACACTGCGACTCTTCTGCCTTCCCCCCACCGCACAGCGTCATATCTTTTTGCCTTTACGACGTCAGGGGAGAGAAAAGGACACAGGACACACTTGCTGCTGCTGGTGTTACTTGGCCGTGTCCCTTAAAGTGGGTTGAGCAAACCAACCCACTCCGCCGTCTTCCCTCTCCTTTCTTCCTTGTCGACCGCGACGACGAAAACATACACTCTGGCGCACCTGGCGGCGACGACGGTGTATTCTCAACGCGTCCAGGTTAAACATTTTCTCACATCGTCTCTTCCATCCACACCATCGCTCTCAATTTGTGGAAAAGGTAAGTTTTGGCACTCCAACGTGCGCAAGTGAGACGCTGCCTTGGGATGGTGGTACTGTAGTGGAGCTCGTAGTATCTGGCAGGGAGAGTTGGATGCCGACGAGTGGGGACCGAGGGGGTCTGGGTGTGATCGTGACCTTTCTTTGGTGGGCTCTGTTTGTTCCTTGGTGTCTGTGCACGCGCGCCACTTGAAGGTCACGCCCTGCTCTTCCAGCCTCGTCCCTTTTGCTCCCCGCGTTTGATCTTGAGATCGTCACGGCCAAACCCACCGCCTCAGAGCGCGTCTACATCCCCCGTCGCCTGCCCCGCTCGACTCTTTGCTGACGATCCACAGGACACCGTCTCTTCTACTTTTTTGACAACGCAACATCCATCATTCTCACTGCCTAGGGCGCTCACAATCACATTCGCCCGCTCATCATGGGCGCAACAAACCAGGGTGAGGCCCAGTCGGCCAACACGTCGCAGTTTGTGACTGCGCTCATCATCGGTAGCATCACCGTTGGTGCCATGTTCCTCTTTTGGCTCATCTTCCACGGCCGCAAGAACCTCACTCGTGTCTTCCAAGGAAGGACAGTGCTTGCCCCAGCGGACAAGCGTCCTCACATGCTCCCTACTGGTGTCTTTTCTTGGTGGAAGCAGATCTTCCAGGTCAGAGACGAGGAGATCATCCGCATCAACGGCCCAGACGCCTACTTTGTTGTCCGCTACCTCAAGGTGTTTGGCGTGACTCTTCTCGTCCCCTACACCATCCTCAGCATTGCCATCTGTGTGCCCATGGCGTAAGTCTCAAGCGGACTCTGCCAAATGTGATTGTCAGGCACAGACTCGCTAACACCCCCCACAGTGCCATGAAGCCCAACGGGAACCAAGACGGCGTCAACACGCTTATCTACGGCAACGTGCCAGACTACAAGCAGCTCCGCCACCTTGGTCATCTTCTCGTGGCCGTGATCCTCATCTGTATGTTTAAGCATTTGGTTTGCATCCCAGCTAACATTCAGCGATCACGCTGTTCTTCCTGTGGCGCGAGTTTGGCCACCTCATGGATGTCCGTACCCGCTGGCTCAAGACCGAGGCTCACAGCCGCCGCTCCCGCACCGTTGCCCTTGTCAACGTCCCCAAGGACATGTTCTCTGACTCTGGTATCCGCGAGCTCGCTAGCCACGTCGCCAGTCAGACCACCACCCAGGGCCCTCGGCCCAGCGGCGCCACTCACGAGACCAATGGCGTCAACACTCCCACCGGTGTTACCCAGGTTTGGCTCGGCCGCAAGGTCAAGCCCGTCATCAAGGTTTGGGAGAAGCGTGACAAGGAATGCACTCGCCTCGAGGGCGGCGTCGGCAAGCTCCTCAAGCTCGCGGCCAAGAATGTGCGCAAGGACAAGACTCCCGAGGCCAAGGGCACCTGGAAGGAGGGCGAGACTGGCAGCCCCCTCGACCGCTACGTCCTGCCCAAGAAGCACCCCAAGTGGAGGCAGGGTTTCCTTGGTCTCTTTGGCAAGAAGATGAACCTCGAGACCTCGCCTGCCTACATCCGCGAGCAGAACACCGAGCTCGACCAGCTTCGCAGCAACATGGGTGACTACAAGCTCGGCAACGTTGCCTTTGTTCGCTTCGCGACTCAGGAAGAGGCCCACTCCTTTGCCCGCAACGCTCGCAAGTCTGACAAGTCGCTCCGCATGCTCCGCACTTACATCGAGGTCGTGCCCGAGGACATTATCTGGGCCAACATTGACATGAACCCGTACCAGCGCAAGGCTCGCTCGATTGTCTCATGGTCTCTTACAGTCGTCCTTATTATCTTCTGGGCTATTCCTACCGCGTTCGTCGGTTTTGTCTCCAACGTCAACGAGCTCGCCAGCTTTGCGCCCTTCTCGTGGATCCTGCAGATCCCGGACGTCCCTCTTGGCATCATCAAGGCTGTCCTTCCCTCCGCGGCCCTTGCGGTTCTCTTCATGCTCCTTCCAATTGTTCTGCGTGCCTGGATCAAGCTTCAGGGTGAGATCCGCAAGAGCGACGTCGAGCTCAAGCTTTTCACTCGTTACTGGCTCTTCTGGGTTATCCACGGTTTCCTCATTGTTACCCTCTCGTCGGGTCTTATTGGCGCGTTCAAAGACATTAAGAACACGGCCTCGCAGATGCCCACTCTTCTTTCGCAGAACCTCCCCAAGGCCTCGATTTTCTTCCTGACCTTCATCCTCACTGCCACCTGGAGCACAGCTGCCCAGACTCTCTCGCGTGTAGTCCCGTGGGTTATGTGGCAGCTTCGTGGTATCCTTGCCGGTGGCACGCCTCGCAAGGCCTACGCCCAGAAGTACAAGCTCGACTCGTTCCTGTGGTCGACCACGATGCCCAACATTTGTCTCATTGTGTGCATTACTCTCGTCTACTCGGTTATCCAGCCCCTGATCACCGTCATCGCCCTCGTCGGCACGACCATGTTCTACTGCGCCTTCAAGTACCAGCTTCTCTGGACCTCGGAGCAGCCGCCCGAGATGGAGACTGGCGGTCTCTACTACCGCAAGATGCTCCGCACCGTCTTTGTGGCCCTCTACCTTGAGGAGATCTGTCTTGCCGGTCTCTTCTTCCTGTCGGCTCCCAAGAGCACTCAGCCCGCCATGGGGTATGCCTTTGGTGGTGTTATCGTCGCCATGGGCATCATCACCATTGGCCTCCAGGTCTACATTGACTGGATCCGCTACAAGCCCGAGACGATCAAGTATGGCTGGATGGCGTTCCACTCGTCGAGCCAGACCCACCTGAACCCTCACGAGAAGTTTAACGAGAAGACTGCCTCGCCCGTTCCCGAGGAGCTCGAGGCCGGCCGTGTCGACCACGAGGTCATCAACGAGTTCAACCACCCCGCAGTGTACAAGAAGCAGCCCGTCATCTGGATTGCGCAGGACCCACTGGGTCTGGGTCCGTACGAGGCCGATCAGATCAACGCTGCCGGCGTCGAGGCGTCTACAGAGTACGCCCACATGGACGCCAAGGGGAACGTCGATGTGGAGCGTGGACCTCCCGACGAGCCATTCGACGGCGAGCCAAACGTCAAGTTTGACTAAGCGCCTCTCTCTCTTGCTCCGTCGGTCCATCTCCCTCACACCATACCATACAATACCCCCCGCCTATACACGCACATAGATACATTACGACAAAACACGTACTAGCAGTTAATCCGGCGCAACACCGCCGTGTACATGACAAACCATGCAGAGTATAGTTTACCAACGCGAGCCCCAGTGCCAACCTAGTTGCCACCTATCCACCTCGTAACGCAGAGTCAAACCGGTGGTGCTGTGTGCAGTTGGGTCTGGCCAAAGCCAACCGTGACGCTTTAGCATAAGGTATAAATCACCCCACGTCGCCCCTGGCTCTCCGTCGCAGTTTAGATCTGAAACGTCACGCGCGCGTGAGTACCCCTTGAGTCTGTTCTGCACGACGCGCGACGCACCCAAAGATCGACAGGGCACAAACGCAAGGCATGATGAACAGAGACGTTGCATTTAGCACTCTACGATACGACTTCTTGCTTCCGGCGGAAAACCAACGCGTGGTTTCCGCGTCGGTCTGGACTCTACTCTATAGCAGCGAGGGACTAAGGGCTGCGCACATCCTCCATGTCCGAGCCCGACTCGGATCCCGACTCGGAGCCAGAGTCTGAGCCCGAACCGCTCGCGTCGTCCTCGCCGCCGAGGATCGGCAGCTCGTGGCGTTCCGTCTCGAACCCAAGTTCCTGGAATCCCTTCTCGACTTCGTCCGCCTTGCCCGCGTTGACAGTCACGGCGCCAATCGACGACGCAGAGTCAAACAGGGGCACAAAGTACTTTTTGATGGCGGCTCTAATGTCGTCAATCGTCACCTCGGGAATCTTGGCGAGCATCTTTTGGCTAAAGTCCTTGCCGACGCCCTTGAGCGCTTCGTCGACGTACGCCAGGCCCGCCTTTTCGTTAGCCACCGCCACAACGGAAAGACGACACTTACAGCCGCACCGACGGTCTCGGCCATGCTCGCGTACGAAAAGACCATGCTCGACTTTGCCGCGTCAACAATGTTGGCGTCCATCTCGGTCGTGCCGTCCACGAGGGCGCGCATAATCTTGCCGCCTTCGGCGTACGCCGTCATGGCGTTGGGCGAGCGGTAGATGTGGAAGCCGACGTGGCCCGACTCGGCGTCGATGCGAACGTTGGCACCGTACGCTAGACCAGCGCCGCGGATGGATTTCCACAGGTACGACTCGAGCGCGTTGAGCACAGACTGCGCGACGTTGAGGGCCGGGAGGTCGGGGTGGTCCCAGCCAAGAGGGCCCTTGGCAATGTGGTAGGCGTACGAGCCTTCAATCGAGGCCATGGGGACAATGACGAGCTGGTTGTGAGCCACAACGTCCACCGAAACATGCCTACCTTCTTCTGGGGGTTCTTGCCCAGCTCGGTGAGCGTGGCGGCCGAGACGGTCAAAGGCTCGAGTGGAACCGCCTCCTTGATAGGCAAAAAGTTCTTGGCGAGCGTAGACCGCGGCTCGGGCAGGTTCTCAACGTCGCCTGACACGTGAACACGCATCACCGATGGGTCGAGCAGCTTTTCGCGCAGCTCGTTCATCGCCGCGATCACCTTGTCGGGGGACTGCTTAAGCTCTTCCGCAATCTGCGGGATGAACTCGAGCTGGTGGAGAAGCGAGCTGGCCTCGGACGTCGACTTGTTCAGGTCGTAGGAAAGGCGGTTAGACCATTCCCGCGCAACCGAGTCGCCGTTACGCTTCTGCGACGGAAGGGCCTGCAGCTCCTTGGCAACAATGACTTCAAGGCTGAGAGATTAGTACAAGTGAGGCCTAAGGTGCTCACCGCTCCTTGGTGAACTGCGATCCAGCAAGAACGTCGCGGAGCCAGGTCACAGCCTCGGCGTACTGAGCCTTCTCAACCTTGATGGCGACGGCGAAAGACTCGGAGAAGCAGTTGCGGAACGAGAAGTAACTGCCCGAAGACACGGTGAAGCTTTTGCGTCAGCATGGCACGGGAGACTGTTAAACGCACTCGTTCAGCTGGTCAATGACCTCGGTGTAGCTGAGCTCTGAGCCGTCTGGGCGGCGAATGCCGAGTTCGAAGAGAGACGACGGCAGCAGGGCCATGTAGGGCATAAGCTCTTTGGGCAGCTTGTTGGTGTCGAACAGAGCAGTGATGGAAATGAAGTTGGACTTGACACTCGAGTAGTGGGCCTCGTACGGAAGCGGGGCGCCGTCCGCGTCGATGTGTGCCTGGACCTTGCCAGCGTCGCTCTTGACCTTGCCGTTCTTGGCGTTGTTAACCGCCGTCTCAACGGGGATCCAGTTGAGCTCTGAAGGCTTTGGTGTCAGTTAAAACCTTTTCAAACCAACTCACCTTGACAGGAGGGAAGATGGTCAGCATCTCGGGAGGGATGGGCTTGTTGCTCTCCTCCTGCGCCTTGTCGAGCTCCTCCTGGAGCTTCTTCAGGCCCTCCTCGCCGAGCTCCTTCTTCTGCTCCTCGACGTGCTTCTTCTCCGCCGCCTCGAGCTCGGCCGACAGCTTGGCCGAGGGCTTTCCGATCATGGTGATAGAGGGCGCAGAAGCAAAGTACTTGTCAAGCAAGGCCGCCCACTGCTCAGCCGACCACTTCTCAATAACGGCGAAATCCTTGAGCTCGTCAAACGCCTCGGGCATGTCCTTGCCGTCCTTCTCGCCGTAAAGGAAGTCTGCGAGGTCAGCACACTGGCGCCGGCCGGAAACTCACCCTGGATAACAACGTCGGCGAGGACGGGGCTGACCGAAGTCTCCATGCGGTTAAGCATCTTGCGCTTTTCGCGGCGGATGATGCTGTCCATGCGCGTCATGTCAATACCCTCCTCCTTGACAATCTTCTTGAGCTTGTCGAAGAAGAGCTGAGGGAGCGTCTCGAGGTGCTTGTAAGGGACGTCGGAAAATCCAACGTTGTATTCGCTGTGGTTTACGCGGGCCTCGCTGTAAACGTACACGCCCGTGGCGTACGGCTCGACTATCTCGATAAACTCCTTTTGCAGCGGCGAGGTCGCAGAGTAGCGGAGGTATGACGCGAGAACGTCGAGTGCGGTGTTCTCCAGGAAGTTTGTGGGTGCTGGACCCAGGTACGTGATGGCAATTTCGCCCACCGACTCGTCCTCCTCCATAAACTCGACGACCTTGACGACCGATTGGGGAATAGAGATGGGCTCGGCAGTGGTGGTCTCGACAAAAGGGCGCTTCCAGCCTTCCGGAGGTGTAAAGGTGCCGTTCGCGGACTCGCCCTTGCCCTCAAGGATCATCGGCTCGACAGTGTCGTTGAGGACCTTGAACAGGGCATCAACGTCAACAGCGCCGTCCATGTGTAGACAGAGCTAGACGTCAGTGAGGCCACTTGCATACACTCACGTTGTGGGGAACGTAGTACTTTGCGTGGTAGTCGCGAACTGGCTAGTTAGCTTGGCTTCCGCTGACAACCTACTCTGCTGCGCGGTGAGGACACGAAGCATCTTTAGCAAACCACCGGTTTCGCTACGGTACGCCGATGTCGTGGGGTACAACGTGCGCTGCTGCCTGGCCGTCAGCTCGGCCTGATTCATGCACCCACTCCAAGGCCATACGGTCGTATGCCGTGTTCTCGCGGCCCTGCATCTCCGAGTACACGACACCGGCGTCCTCTCCCTTGCCGTTGATGTGGTGGACCTCGGTGACAAAGCCCGCGTCCGTCATCGTGGCGTGCAGAATGTGGTCAACGAAAACGGGCAGCACATTGAGGAAACCCGTGCTACCGGCAGTGTTGATGGTGTATGCAGTGTCTGTCGAAGTCAGCTGTCGCATGAGTAATCGCACGCACGGTCGTTCGCGGTCCATGCGTTGGTACCGTTGCTTCCCGCGCGGTTCGCAAGGTTGTCCAGCACGCCCTTGTACGGATACTTCTTGGAACCCAAGAAGACCAGGCTGGCGTGAGTAAGCGTTGGGGCTCGCAGCGACGCACTGCTCCAGAGTATGGGGTCTACCCGTGTCGTCAAAGACTGGTGTCAGCAACGCTGTCGTAAAATGTCAACCTACTCTCTGAGGCGATGACAAAGTAGCCGTTGGTCTGGGGTTAGCATTCGCTGGCGCCGTGGTAAATCACAATTGGAGCTGCCTGTTAGCTTCAACGCGGCAGCGGGGTGACCTCACAAGAATGGTTACCCAGCGTAACCGTCAGGCCAGTCTTCTCGCTCCTCCACTTGGACACGGTGACGGGGGCGAACTTGAGGTCCACGCTCTGGAGGAGCTTGAAGTTGCCGTAGTCGCGCGAGTGAGGAGAGGCCGAGGGCATGGTGTTGGGAGTTTCGTACTGGGTAGGAAGACGGGAGAGGGGAGTGGTATGCGCAAACCGCCGCACAGAAGCCTGCTGCTGCTTTGGTAGCGTGGGGAATGAGCTGCCGGTAGCGGTGCGCCGGACAGTCGCGTTGGAGAGTGGGCGAATGTGCAGAGGAAGTGACGACCTCGTGAATTTTCTGTACTGGCGAAGGGCCGGTAGCATCGGGGGTGACGGTGTGAACAATCCCACGGTTCTCCGCGTATCGGCCGAACCAGTGTGCACAGACAAGAGGAACCGAAGAGGTCAAAGAAGCAACGATAAAAGTCGAAGTTGCGAAGAGGACGTTTGGAAAGTCACGTTGCACACCTCTTTGCGCTTGGTGAGCGCCGTATACCGGAGTTCCGTCGATTCTCCGCAAAGTGGAGGCCAGTCCAGTCAACCGCTCATCCATGGAAAATGACCGCATGATCACTAGACCTGCTCCGTCGCCGCCACTGACAGCATCCACACCATCATCCATCTCGACGTTGATCAGCGACAACTCCCAGACTCATGAGCCGGGCGGTTCCTTCATCCTCCCGAAGAGGGAGGGCGCAGTCGCCCAGTGGGCCAAGTGGAGGCAAGAACAAGGGTGAGTGGAGGTCGACCGCTACCGCGATGTCCCTTATTGACATTCGCCAAGCCGAACCTATCGACCTTACCACGTCGCCAATACCCGTTCCGTCCAATTCAGACGAGGACGAGGACGAAGATGATTTTGAAGAGGTTGAGGTCCCGTCGGTGCCACTGGGTTCGACGTCTGGGCCAGCGACGCCCGCCACTGGCACAGATGATGTCGGCTTGGAATATGACGAATCAGCCGACCTGGACGATGATGGGGGCGACGTTGATGACGAGCCCAATCAGCCTCAGGTTATTCGAATTGAGCTTGGAGGGGAGACAGAGGAAGAGAAGGCCAGGAAGATTGCCTGGGCCATGCGCAAGTGGGTGGAGTGTGCTGACGCCACTGCTGACGCTGCAGAAAGCCTATGACGGCCAAAGACCGTGCCCTCCGTCTCGAGGCGCACAAGATCCATGTGATTTGTTTGCTTGCCTCTACAAGGGTACGCAACACATGGGCGTCGGACGCGTTGCTCCAGGTGGGCGCAAAGCATCGTTAGTAATCTAACGGCAGTGTCGCCTTCTCTCGCTCCTGCCACACTCGTACGCCGCCGCATTCAACATACCGCCAAAGCGGTTTCCGGACAAGGCGCAACGAAGTCGGCTGTTTTTGGAAGCACTACAGTCGCTCGTCAACTGGTGGTCTCAGGAGTTCTTTGACATTTCCGATCCGTACCTTGGTCTACGAACGAGGACGTGGGACGACATTGAGCCTATCGTGGAGCGGCTTCCGCGTTTATCCAAAGCGGAGTTCTTCGGCGGGCCACTGTCGCGTAAAAGCAAGAAGGACAGGAAAGGCAAGGGCAAGGCGAAGGAAGCGGAGGACCCTGTGGTTGCGCTACTGGAGGACGCGCTTGGCGGCGAGCGTCTCCGATCCGTGAACAGCATGGCGAAAAAGGCGTTGCAGCAGGAAGGTTCGCGCGACGTCTCGGCGCAGCTGTTTGTCGCGCTCGCTCGTGCCGTTGGTCTCGGTGTGCGGCTGGTCGTTAGTATCCAGGCAGTGCCGTGGCGCGCTGAGAAGCCGTCAGCCAAGAAGAAGACTGGCGCGGGCAGCCATGCTCGCGAATTTGCCAACCGCCAAGGTTTGGGCACCGATTACAGTGGCAGCGAGGGCGAAGATCTTGAGGAGGTACCTATTCCTGGCCAAACACCCAGTCCGGCGGGGACGCCGCGCAGCAAGCTTCGTGCAGCGGGAAAGCGACGTCTAGAGGACCCCGCCGACTTGTACCGACTGCGTAAGCAGCGGCCTGCGCCGCAGACAGTTGGCTCGAAACCAAAGCCCAAGAAGAAGGAGGGTAAGTTTTTACGGCTTGACACACGTCTCACACTAGACATGATGGCGCAGCCTCCCGTGTTCTGGGCCGAGGTGTACAACCGCTCGGACCAGCGCTGGGTCCCAGTCGACCCCGTCAATGGCATTATACGCAAAAGAGCGCCATACGAGCCGAGTACCGACAGCGGACCTGTGCGCATGACATATGTGGTTGGGTTCGAGGAAGGTGAGCTCAAAGCGTACGCTTTAGCTGACGCTCAGATGGGTATGCTCGTGATGTAACGCGGAGGTACACGAAGCACTTTTCGTCCAAAGTGTCCAAACTGCGGCCGCCCCCACCAAAAGACGGAGGACCGGATTGGTGGTCGGAAGTGACCGCGTTTCTCCAGCGCCCAATACGACTGGTAAGTCGAGGATGTGCGCAGAGTTGACGCCAGAACCGCGACGACCTCGAAGATGCCGAGCTCGATCTGAGCCAGGCTTCCGAGGGCATGCCACTACACATGTCCGGATTCAAGGACCACCCTGTGTAAGATCCGAAGTCAGTCTCCGATCTGACCGCGCAGTTACGCTCTAGAGCGCCATCTGAGGCAGAACGAGGTCATCAGACCGAAACGCGAGGTCGGCCGTTTTAAAGGCGAGGCAGTGTATCGCCGCGCCAACGTGCTCGAGTGCCGGACAGCCGAGAACTGGATGCGCGTAGGCCGGCGGGTTAGGGAGCGGCAGGAGCCCATGAAGTGGATCAAGCAGCGTGCCGTCACTATCCAGAAGCGCCGCGCGCAGGAGCTCGCCATGCAGGAGAGCGGCGAGCCAATCATGCAGGGGCTGTACTCTGAGGACCAGACCGAGCTGTACATCCCGCCTCCTATCCAGGACGTGAGTGGCGCTTTGGATCGTACACTGACATGCAGGGCAAGATTCCGCAGAACGCATTTGGCAACATTGATCTTTACGTGCCTACCATGTTGCCAGCCGGCGCGGCGCATCTGCCTTGTGAGTGGTGAATAGCAAACATAGGCTAACCCCTCCAGACAAGGGCATTGCCAAGGTCGCGAAACAGCTCAAAGTGAGCTATGCCGAGGCCGTCGTAAGTACAACGTGGCTTGTCTCCTCTGACAGTGAAGACGTCGTTCGAGTTCCGAAAACAGCGCGCGACGCCAGTCATCACGGGCATTGTCGTCGCGAAGGAAAAGGAGGACGAGGTGATGGAGGCATACTGGAAGTCGCATGCGGCGGCCGAAGAACGCGAGAAGGCCCGCCGGGAGGAACGCGCCCTCAAGCGCTGGTCACGGCTCATCAATGGCCTGCGGGTCCGCCTGCGTCTGCGGGCAGAGTACGGCGAGAGCGATGAGGTGAGCTTGGGTGGATGAAAAGGTGGCTGACGTGCAGCTGGGCGAGCAGCAGCATAACCCCATGTCTATGGCGACTGGGTCGCGCTCGGGGCAACGTACGGCCGGGTCCATCATCGCGCTGGCGAACAAGAAGGCGTCGTCGGCGTGGGCGGATGGTCTGCGTGATCAGTCACCCGGGGAGCCGCCGGAGGAGAACCACGATGAGCAGGGTGGGGCGGAAGAAGTGCCCGCCGACACTGTCATCGAGGGGGCCGCGCCTACACACTCCGCCGCCCCCACGCCCGCACCCTCGGTGTCGACGCCGAGGATTAAGCTGCGCATAAACTCTGCTGCGGCGACACCAGTACCTTCCGAGCCTGAAGAGCCGGCGATCACACGTTCCGGCCGCCCGAAACGCGCAGTTGCCAACGGTGCGAAGGCCACTCAAAAGGCCACACAGCCTGCGCCGAAGAAACGCGCCACGCGGGGCCGGAAGCGCAAGGCGAACAGTGACGACGAGAGTGAGGCGGAGGAGAGCGAGGAGGAAGCGCCCAAGCGGCGAAATGGACGCCGCGCCGCGAGTCCTCCGGCACCTACGCGCGTACTTCGCAGCCGCGCCGCCAAGGCTCGGCAGAGCCTGCGTGAAGCGGGCTCAAGCGACGAGGAGGACATGTAGAAACACACCTGTATCGCAGTTTCTGTATCTGTTACATATTTATACTATTACAACCGCAGCCGCCGTCTCAGGCCGCAGCGACCTTTGGCGCAGCAGATGCACCCTTGGTTGAGGTCTTGGCCGCCTCCTTCTTGGCGGCGACCTTGGCTGCATCCTTTGCGCCGTCGGGGCTGGGGGCCTTTTTCTTCTTCTTCTTGAGGAGGGCAGCGGATACCGCACTACGGACGTTATCCTTGATCTCGCGGCTCTCCTCGAGGAACTTGTTGTCGTCGAATTTATGCCGCTTGCGCGCGAGTTCCTCGACGTCGACAGAGGTGAGGTCGCCCCCGTCCGCGGATACGCCGAGTTTACGCTCGAGGGCCTCGAGGCGCGCGCGTTCTTCTGCCTTGGCCTTGGCCTGCATCTCGGGGAAGTTTTCCAGCAGCTCGGATTGTCTGTCATCAGTACTGCAAGTGCTTGGGTGGGTGGCTCACTTTTGCGCCTCCTTGATAGTACCTAGGCGGCGGCCGTGCAGGTCCTTGCAGCTATCCACGTTCGTGCTCTTACCCACGCTCATGCGCCCACCCGCCGAACGAAGGTTGGCGCCAAAACCGCCCTTTCCGCCGCGTACGCGCGCGCAGAGCTCGACCTCAACGACGCCGAGCGCGTTGGGCTGCAGCGACGACAACGGCGTCGACGGCTCCACGAGCCCCCGCCGCGTACGCACGTACGCGTCCCACTCGTCCGGGACGAGCGCCGACGCCGTCGTCGTCGCGGGGACGTCGAGAGCCGTTGCGCCCAGTGGTGCTGGAAGGCGGAGTTGAATACGCATGGTGAGTGATGGTGTGTTGCGACGGCGACGTTGCGGCTGACTACGCTCTCATGCCTCTCCAGCAGGCAAGTCCAGTTGGGTGGCGAACAAAATACTTCCGCTCAGTGGGTATCACGTGACACAGCCCAAAAGTTGATCTTGGCCGTAGAGCGAGTGGAGGTAACTCTCTGTACTCTCACATCCTCGACGAGCTGCACGACACCATGGGCCGTAAGCGGAGATCGACGGGCAGCGCGGGATCGTCCAAGGCCAAGGACGCCCCCGGCGCCAACATTAAAAAGATGGAGTCGTACGAGGACACGCTGGAGGAGGGCGGCGTCGACGACTGTGAGTTGCGACTCGTCCCGCAACCCTAACGACAGACATGTTCAAGCGCGACCAGATCATGTTTGACCCGCGCGCGGAGGAGTCGGACGACGATATCAACGGCGAAGAGGGCGACGAGGTACTGGGGCTGAACGTGCACCAGTTCCGGCGTGGCGACGAGGACGAGGACGAAGAGATGGAGGACGACGACGACGAGGAGACGTTTGGCGACATGGCTGCGCCACAGCGCAAAGTCAAGGCCAAGGCGGACCTGTCTACCCGGGGAAGGTTTGGCAAGACGGACGAGTCGGACTCTGACGAGTTTGACGAGGACGAGGACGAGGAGCGGGGGTCGGGTTCCGAGTCGGAAGAGGAGGGTTGGGGGAGGCAGTACTACTCCCGCCCGTCTACGCGGCGTGCGCGCGAGGACGACGACGTGTATGACGAGGAGAAGGAGGAGCGGCGCGACCTTGAAGAAAAAGAGGTGCGCAAGCTGCAAAAGCGCGCGCGCGAGGCTATATTCGGCGCTGAGGACTGGGGACTCGACGACGTAGAGGTCGAGTACGCAGCGTGAGTCGGCCGCGTGTGGTGGTAGGCTAACGTCAGTCCCATTGTGGAAGAGGAGGAAGAGATCCGACCTGTCGTCGCCGCGCCTGAAACCGACGACCCAGACACGCTCCTGCGCCACATGCAGGCCCACGAACCGCTCAAACTCGCCCTTGCGCGCGACTTTCCTCTTATCCTGCGCAAGCTCAAGAAGACGTCCAAGGGTATTGCCGACATGGACAAGGAGGCCGAGGGCGAGGAGACGCTGCACAAGGGTCTCGGATACCTCCATTACCAGACACTGGTGACGTACGCGACGACGCTGGCGTTCTACCTCCATCTGTGTGCTCTTCCCGCCGACGAACGGCCAGACCTCTCCACTCACCCCATTGTCAACCGCCTCCTGGACCTTAAGCAGGGGCTTGCGGCACTCGAGGACCTCGACTTTGACGCCGGCAGTGTGTCCGACAAGGGTCCCGAGCTGTTTGTGCGACCCGGGTTCGGTGACGATGATGAGGACGAGGACGACGAGGCGTTGATGGATGCCAAGCGCGAGCTCATGGCGCGCATGAACGTCGCTTCGGGCCAGGGGCTGCCTGACGAGGACGAGGACGACGAGGACGACGAGCGCGTGCTCATTAACGGTAACCTGTGGCACACAGCCGGCCTGGATGACGACGAACTCAAGGGTCTGCTGGCGGACCAGGAACAGCCTGTGGAGCAGCGGAAACGGAAGCGCGAGCGGGGTCGCAAGGGCAAGAAGCCGAAGAAGGAGGTGGTTACGTCCGAGGACGACGACGCGGATATGCCCGTCACGCCCTCGGCGGCGTTCACGCCACTTGCCGAGCCCGAGTTCGTCTCGTCGTCGTCGAAGAAGGGCAAGAAGAAGGCCGGGGCCAAGTCGGCCGAAGCGGACGACACGTTCGGCGACCTGCTCGAGCTGTCCGAGGCGGACGCAGGCGACAAGGAACACCGCAAGCGGTCGCTGCAGTTCCACACGTCCAAGATTGCGCAAATGTCCGCGCGCCGGTCGGCAGCCCGCGAACGGCGTATGGGCGGCGACGACGACATTCCATACCGTGACCGCCAGGCGGCGCGGGACGCCGCGCTCCGCAAGAACGGGCCAAAGGGTACTGAGGGCGCGGACCTGGACGGGTCAGAGTGGACCGACAGTGACCGGAAGCGTGCGCGCGAGGTGCGCGAGGAGGCGGACGCGGACGCGGACGGGAGCGGCGACGAAGCCGGTGCCGAGGGCTACTACGATCTCGTCAAGCGGCGCAAGGTCGCCAAGGAGGACGCCAAGGCCGACGCGCACGAGGCATTCCGCGAAGCGAAATTGTGCGTAGCCGCTTCTCCATCTAAGCTAACCCCCAGCGCATCGTTCGAGGACGAGACGGCCGACGGGCCGCGTAGCGTCACGCGCGCGATCGAGAAGAACCGCGGCCTCACACCGCGCCGCTCCAAGACTGGGCGTAACCCCCGTGTCAAGAAACGCCAGGCGTACGACAAGGCCAAGCAGAAGGTCGCGTCGCAGCGCGCCGTGTACAAAGGCGGCCAGTCGTCGCTGTCGGGCGCGTACTCGGGCGAGAAGAGCGGTATCTCCACCATCTCCAAGTCACGCAAGTTCTAATCTGCGCGACAGCGCCGCCGGATGCTGGATCTATGCATTGTCTACATACTGTACAGTGGCTGTGTGAGGGGAGGGTCTACTTCTTGCGGCTCGATGGCGGGGGTCGGCGTTTCTTGAACATTGACCCGCTGGCTGGGGCGGTTTCCGTCGCTGCCGCTGGCTTGGGTGCCGATGCGCCGAGGCCTGGCTTGGTCTCCAGGTCGGGCTTGACATCCGGGGTAAGCGTGTCGAGCTTGACAACAGGCTTAGCCTCCTCGGCGCCCGGCTCTTCCTTGACCTCCGCCTTGACCTCTGTCGCCGTCGTTCCCCAGCCGGTACTGCTGAACCCTGCGCCGGCCGTGCTCTCCTGCTTGACTTCCTCCTTGACGCTTGCCGACTCATCCTTGATGTCGTCCTCTGGCTGGCCAAGTTTGCGTTCTTTGTTTTTAAGCTTGATCGAGCCTAGCACTGCGCGGGGATCAAAGTCGTCGTCGTCGTACACGTCGCGGATGGGCCGCTTATCGCGTGTCTGGAACTTGAAGTTCTCTGCTTCCTGCTCCTCCGTCTCCTCGGCGCGAACGGGGACAGGTGACGCAAAGCCTTGCCCTGCCGCCGACGCTGGAGGCGGGGTAGGCGTGTCGACTACCTCCTCCCACTGCCCCACCGATGTGCCGCGCCCACGCACCATCTGCTCGATCTCGTAGCTGCTCGGCGTGTCATCGGAGGTCAGGCCCAGCTGAGCAGCAGTAGAGTAGTTGGACCACTTATCCGTGGGGCCCTTATCGCGTTTCTTCGTTGGTGCGGGGGCGCGCGCTTGCATAGGCCGTCCGCCATACGCGCCCCCATCTTTACTCGAGTGCGACGCCCGCGCAGCCTTCATGTCAGTTACACTAGACCCAGAGGTGTTTTGTGCTTACCGCCTCGATACGCTCAATCTGGCGCGCCTCAGCCTCCTTGTCCCGCTTCGCGCGCTCGCCGCCCTTGTACAGGTCCCGGATGAACCGCTCCTTGCTGCCCTGGTGCTTGAGACCCGACTCGTGCAGCCGCTTGCTCGGCGCATCGTCGCGTACCCAGATATTGCAGTACTTGCACCAGTACTGTTTCTTCGATACCCAGTATCTGCCGTCAGCGCCAAGTTGAGCGTGCTTAGGACTCACTCGGACATGGCGGTGGAGTGGTCAGCAACGCAACGATTGCGGCGATGCTCGAGAGGGAGTGCTGGAGGATATTTGAGTTGGGCGGCAAATCGAGTTTGGCACATGGGTGGGACCAAATATGGTTCACCTCGGCGCCGGCATTCATACAGAGTGGGGCAGACTTGTGGGGCTCCAGCGCCAACGCGTCAAAGTCACGATACCATAATGTCGTCGCCAACCTTGCTGTCGCCAACTCGTCCCCAAGAACTATGGTACGCACGCCCAGCATGGCCGAGTCTAACGCCGCAGCACGGCATCAAGCGCACGCGCATCTCGCCCGAGGCGGCCGAGGCCAAACGGCTCAAGGAGCAGGTAAAGATCCAGGCGTACACGCAGCTGCAGGACGAGGTACTGGCGATGGTAAACGTACAAGCATACACCGCGCTGACACGGCAGAAACGCGCAGAGGACTACTCGGCCGAGGCACTACAGAAGACGACCGAGTTGCTGGACCTCAACCCAGAATTCTACACCGTGTGGAACTACCGGCGGCATATCTTGACCAAGGGGCTGTTTCCCAACTCGTACGCCCGATAAAGAATGTTGGTTTGCTGACGCCAGGACGGACGAGGAAAAGATCGCGCTCCTCACTACCGAACTCCGCCTTACGATGATGTACCTCCGCGTCCACCCCAAAGTGTACTGGATCTGGACACATCGCAAGTGGGCGCTGGAGAACGTGCCTCGCGGACCGGGCGAGACGGAGGAATGGCGTAACGAGTTCTGGAAGTCAGAGATCATGCTCGTCGAGAAACTCCTCGACGCCGACGCAAGGAACTGTGAGCGCCCCTCGTACCCAATGAAGGTCTAATTGCAGTCCACGCGTGGACATACCGCCGATACATTGTCGCGAGCCTGCCCGAGTCGTTCACGCCCCCGCGCACACCCGCCGACGAGCTAAAGTACACCACCAAGAAGATTGAGAGCAACTTTTCCAACTTTTCTGCGTGGCATCTACGGACCAAGACACTGCCCAAGATATGGGCCGCCCTTTCGCCGGAGGAAATCGCCACGGAGAAGGACAAAGGTGGGTAGACGCAGCAATGGGCCGTGTTAACAGCCAGAGTTTGAACTCGTCACACAAGCGCTCTGGACCGATCCGGGAGACCAGTCGGGATGGCTGTACCACCGCTGGCTCATAGGTACTGGTACGTACTGTATTTTGGGTTGTGCTCACGCCCAGACCCATCTCCCGAGGTGCTTTCCCGCGAGCTCGACTCGATCAAGGAGCTCAACGACGCCGAGCCAGATTCCAAATGTAAGCAGGCGCTGGCCTCATGTCTGACACACAGGGTGCATGAATGCACTGGCGCACTACCACCTGCTCGCGTCGCGACAAGCGGGTGTGTCAGAAGCAGACGCGGCGCAACACCGCGCAGACGCGCGTGCCATCCTCGAACGACTCGAAACGATCGACGCAGACCGCAAGGAACGCTACCGCGACTTGAGCGCCGCGCTGGACCTGTAGACCATATATATAGTAGTACTATCATAATCATGCAATGCTGGATATGCAATAAGGGTAGGCAAAACCAAGAGGAACGGCTACTGCGTGTCCTGCGGCACGTCTTTTTGAAACAGGCCGCGGTTGAACGCACCCGCGACGACGGCGAACGGGTCGTCGGCATCGTGTACCTCGCCCAAGAACAGGTCGTGCCTCCCCGCCATGCGGGTCTGGTTGTTCCGGATCTCGCGGACCATGGCGTGCTGCTGCGCGCAGAGGATACACTCCGGGTCCGAGTCGGACAGACACCGCTGGTGGTAGCTGTGCTTGCACATGAAGTGGACGGCGGGCAGGTCCAGCTGGCCGCCACACGCCGCACACTGCGTGACCTGGAACACCTCGGGTTGTTGGACACTGGTCAGCTCGGCGATCTGTTTCTCCTTGGAGGCAGTTTCGGTACGGTACGACTCGACGAGCGCCTTGTCCTGCCCATGTCAGCTTCGCCTTTCACAAGCAACTCACAGAGTCAATCTCCTGTCTTGTCTCCTCGACCTTGGCGCGCAGCCACTTCTTGACTGTGCCGACCGACGCGACGCCATTGCGCGACAAAAGCTGCACGACCGCTAGAGGAGGCATGATCCGCTCAGCGTCAATAGTCTCGAGGATGTGCGGCAACGAGTCCGTATGCCGTGCCAGCACAGCCCCCGAGCTCGTAATGTACCGCAGCACGAACGGATACAGACTCGGGTTGCCGGGCCCATACAGGTCGAGATACCGCATGACCTGTTCGTTCGCTTTACGGTCGCCGTCCTTCTCCTCCAGCCGCCCCTCGGCGGCAGCGGCGTCCCGCTCCATCCAGTATCGCAGGACGTCCTCGTACATGCCCAAGCTCTCCCAGAGACCCACGAGGCCGTCGGTAAACTCGGCCATGGAGCAGAGCACGAGAGCGTGCATTGGGTCGTAAGGGATGTCCTTGCTCGCAAGGAGCGCAAGCACCTTGCGCCGCGCAATGTCTGCTACGCTGGCGTCGGAAGACTTTGTCGAGTCGAGATACAGCTCTAGCAAAGTATTCCATACCGCCCGCTGGTCCGCTTCTGCCTTGGGCAGCGCCACCGTGTCGGCCACGTCCTGCTTCTGCGGGATGCGCTCTGGTGCAGAGGCCGACGGATCTACCCGCTGGCCCCAAAGTGCAAACGCCACGTCCTCGAGGAAGTGCACAAACAGACCGCGGTGATCGACGAAATGTGCGAAAAACTGCCGTGGTGATGGAGGCGTGTACGACGGCTCCTCTGCCTTCTCATCCGGTACCTCCTCTGGGCCGTCGCCGTTCATGGGTGTCTGCGGCTGGCTCGTTTGGCCCTCGCGCCACAGCCTGTTGACGCCAGGTAATGTGGGGATTGTGGGGAGGTAGGACGTAATGCCTGCGCCATTGGATCTTGTCGCTTCTAGAGAAGAGTGAAGCTCGGCATGTGCCCGTGTGCGCCCGAGTGTACCCGAACAGAGATCAATGAGTAGCTCGGTCGTCGCTTCGGGCTCGTGTTGCAGAAGTGCACGGCCGTAGCGGAGAAGGTTCTCCTCGCACTGAATGTCAGTTAATACGAAGGCTTGTTCAACTCACCTCCTTGGGACCGAGCGATCGCAGGTACTTCAACGCATCCTTGTACTCCTCTGCATCCTCAATCTGGATGCGAAGGTACTCCTCGTGCCGCCCGTACTTCTTCGCGAGGTACGTTGCGTGCTCGAAGAATCCGGCTTGCCGGCACACGCGAATGGCAGTTTCGAGGTCAAACGGGAGGGTGTCGACGTCGCGCGCCGCCTCGGCCTTGATGAAGGCGTCGAGGCGCCCGCGGTCCGCGCTCTTGGTGTAGCAGTTGAGCAGCAGGGTCGTGTGGTCTGGGTTAGCCAGGCCACGCTCGTGCAGTTCCTGGAGATACGTCGTGAGGTTGTTGATGCGCTGCGCGTCGAGAAACTTGCGGATCACGTAGCTGGGCTGAACGTGTCCAAGCGTTTTGACGAACTGGCTCATCGCACCGTCATAGTCGCCCTTGCCATACAGGTAGTCACCGTATAAGCGGTGAATCTCGGCGATGCCGCCCGCTGCAACACCTTGCGATTGCGCAAGCCCAAGGGCCAAGGTGTACAGGTTACGCTTGTACAGCACGTCGAGCTTTGCCGCTGTTGAGTGCTCCTCGAGCCGCGCAACGTCACCGTTACCCTCGAAGACGTAAAAGTTGCCCCATTGTGGGAACATGGCCCTGATGCCGTGGCGGAACAGGCCGGTGTACGCTACGAGCTTGTTTTCCAGGTCGAAGATGGTGATCTTTGCCGCGTCGCCGCCGGCCATTCGTCGTCCTTGCGTTGGCGGAGACACAATCACAAGGTTGTGCCTGTACACAGATATAGACAATTTTGGTCCTTCGTACGCGTAGCACGCTCCGCGCCCGTCAGGCTCGTAGAGGTATATGGCGTCGTCGCGGGCGACCACAAACTGTTGTCGGTCCGCGTCCATCGCCGCACACCCCAACCCAGCACCCATCTCGTCCAGTACTCTAGCTTCGCCGCCTTTCGCCGAGACGGGAGCACACAGTACCCGGTTCGTCGTCGTAATGTACAGCGCTGTGGCCGTCACCCCGCCCTTCTCCAGCCGGCCTTCGCGGAATCCCAGCCCGGTCACTGCTTCCGGCGACCGCTCGTTCGCCTCCAGCACTGTGCGTGCCTTCGGGAGCGACGTAAGCGCTGTCGGTGACGTGGTGAGGTTCTGGAGCAGATGACGGTACAGCAACACTGTTCCGTCTCCAAGACCGATGGCGAGGTGTGACAAGTTGGTCGTGAGCGCGACGGTGGACACCTGTTGTCAGCTCTCCCCGGGCACGGTAAGCTCACCGGATGTGGCCGCCCAGACGAGTGCTGGATGCGGACGTTGCGCATCATCTGTGGCCCGCCCTTCTTCTTATCCTCGCGTGTAAGGTCCCATACCTTGAGGACTGGATGTCTGCTCCCCTCGTCCTCGCCGACGGCTAGCAACAACCCCCCGGCCTCTATCAGCGCCGTGGCACGCCCGTTCCCTTCCCACGCATGGAAGGCGCGTTCTGGGACAAAATGCTTGTCCAGTAATGTAATCGTGTCTCCCGAGCTGACGATGACGGACGGTGGGAGCGGGGAGCCCGCCGATGTCGGGGTCGCGACTAGTGGTGGGACGAGATCGCGTACGGCGCGTGGCGCGTTCCCGAGGTCTTCGACATCCTTGACTGCTTCAAGGTCAAAGAACGTAAACTGTCGCCACTGCGGGGCGGCGGAGACGTCTGCGCCTCGCGGCTGCCCAGCCATGGTGCTCTGCTCGATGTGATGGACGTGGTCAAGCACTACGGGTAACACTGCGCTCTTCACGGTTGCACCTGTAGCACCAACGTCACTGACCACTGGCTTAATGGGGCAGCTCAAATAGATATCCGGAGCCCCAGATTGACAATGACGTGGAGGACTTATCACACGTCCCGATTAACCCGGTGGAGGTGAATCTGTGTTGTACCATGTTGCGGACGCGTTTCAAGCGCACAACGTCCAGTATCGCTCGCGACAGCACACCGAGTGTCAGGCCACAGCTCGCATTCTGCCCCGTCGACAATGAACGACCAGGCGAATGTCGACGCTCGCCGGAACCTGGGTGTGCGCCCAGGTGCACGGCCACGGCCAACTGTGAGTCGACGAGGAGCGGGAGGAACAAGTACAGGGCGCTGATAGTGGCAGATCCAAATCGACCAGAGTAACCATGACTCGGCGCCGCGCATGTCGCTCGATAGACCACCATCGCCGAAATCGCATGGTGTGTCATTTTCTGTTCCGCGGCGAACCATTTCAGAGGCGACGACCGCCTCACCCCTCACGCCGAGCGTGTCGCCCGGCGGGGAGGGCTTTCGTCGACTCCGCCGACCGTCGCTTGCGCGGAGGTACAATGCGGCCGGTCTCACGGCTAACCAGGGCCAATACGAGACGCAGAAGCTGCTGACGCACCTGCTGGACCGTCTTGAGGCGCGGCCACCGCCTCCCGACCTGCTCGACCGCGCGGCCGTCAATGCGCGAAAGGCCGTCGGCCGCCTGAAGCACAAGTCAAAGGGGCGTGTCACGGCGATCGGAGAGGCCGTCGCGGCTGCGGCGACGGGACGCAAGCATTCTATTGACGTGCCCCATGCCGAACATGCCGCGCCCGACGACGGCGAAGAGGACGCGTACGACTCGCGCATGCAGGAGGGCGAATGGGACACTGACCCGACGTACGACCTCGTTGAGCAGATGCGCAACATCCTCGTCATTGCGGACAAGCAGGGCATGGAACTCTTTGGCGATTCACAAATTGCGGCGGTCGCCGCAGCGAATTCGCCATCAAAAGACCGACGGCGGACGGGTCGGTTTGTCACTTCGCCACTGGCCAAAAACATGAATGACGACAACCAGTTCAACACTGCAAACATTTCTGGAAAGACACTGCTCGACCGCATGACGCAGATGGTGCGCTCACTGCTCACTGTCGACTGCATCCATCCCACGACCAAGTTTCGTCCGATGAAGCCAAAGTACGCTCTACAGGCAGTCTGCATGGACATTGCGGCCGTCCTGTACCAGATGGGCGACCTGAATATCCAGCTGTCCATGATGGAGGCTGTCGTCGATGGGCTCTATGGTATGGGGGATGCGCTGCGGGAAAAGGTCTGCGAGTGGCTCGAAGGCCGGCTCGATGACATGCTGCGACGGCTTGCGAGGGAGCGGAGCTCCAGGCCTGAAGAGCCTGAAAAGGTCAACTGGAGCGGTGAGTGATTCCCAAGGCACACTGATGCTGATTGCTTAGATCCATTTGCCGAGTCGCCGCCTGCCTCGTTGCCTACTTTTGCGTTCTCGGTACATCCTGGTGACGCGCCACCCGAGGATGAGACGCAGAAACAGAAAGACGGCTGGATGAGATACTCCCCCGTGCAGTCCAGGACCTCTACGCTATCACGTAGAGACATTCACGGCATCCTGTCGACGCACTCGGCCACTGGCAATGTCTCCCCGGTGGCCATGCAGGTCGCTGCAATTGTGCCCCGCATCCTCGTCGCCATTACGGCAACCGTAGATCTGTCCACATCGAACCTTGTGACAATCTTCCGCGTGCATCGGTTGCTATCGTTGATTCTCCTCGCAAAGCCAGACGCTGCACTTGACCTGTTGGAGATCATCGCTCACGGTCCCGTACAGTCGCGCCGTCGTGGCTTGGACATTCTCGCCACCTTCTACCCCGAGGCCGTGGGGCATAACATGATTGCTCGCCGGCCAGCGTTCGCCACATATGCCGCCCATCGCAACAAGTGGGAAACGGGCCAGGAGAGAGTACTGGGAGAAGAGGACACTGAAGGCCATCGATATATTCCTTGGCGTACGAGCGAGGCCATGCCCATTCAGTGCGTTGGCTGCCAGCAGCTATGTACTGGATACTGCGTACAGTGCACGCTGTGCTTCAACGTCAAGCATGTCGGCTGTCTGCAGCTTTTCCAGGACGAGATGCTCCAGTACAGCCTGGTCACACCGGCGCGTGGATACAGTGAACCAGAGAAGACCGAGATTATACAGGTCCAGTTCTCAAAGTGTATCCCACGCCTGGACGAAATGACCCTCAATGGCGGACCGACACGAGGGACGAACGAGTCTACCGTACGCCAGGTCGGCCAGCATGTTCTGTACCTCGTCAATCTGTTCACCTTGACTCTGTGCGCAGAATGTGGCGAACCGCTGTGGGGGGCGACAGCGCAGGCGTACACCTGCATGGGCCCATGTCAAAAGTTCTTCCACCCAGCCTGTGCGGATGCCATGAGCGGGAGGGATGACTGGCGCTGCCGACCGGGCCACGAGCTGTATGCTAATCCCGACCATCCACCAGATCGGCGAGATCCCTTCACTATCAGCGCCTCCGCGATCCGTGCGTCTTTCGAGAGTTATGGCCCACGGCTGCATCGCAGTCCCGACAAACTTGGGGAAACGACGTATGACGAGGTGGCCGTGCTATATGAGAACCTCTGGACCCAGCTCGAAGTCTTCAATGCCGGTTTGAGTGCTGGATCTCTCCGCATCCACTACGACGGCGACGAGACTTTGGAGGATCCAGTGGGTTTGGCCTCCCTTGTCATGCAGTACAAGGATCTACTTGACAAGCAGACGCTCGCCGCGTCTTCAGCATTAGCCGAGTATACCCACGCCACGGGTCAAAGCGTCGAGGAAGGCAATGTTCTCTGGCACCCTAGATATTTGCAGTACTGTGCTGCTCTGCTTCGGTGTCCTTCCGAACCCCACCATCAGCCGCCTCCAAGTCACCCTGCGCAAACGGGTCTCCTGACTGTTGACGGGACACCCGCACAGCCGTTCCCCGACCTCGATCCACCAAGCGTCGCATACGAAGCCGTGGAGATGGGAACGATTCGTCAAACCCTGTCATCAGACCTCGGTTTCCGCGACGACCTGGCCGTGTCTATTCTCCTCAAACAAATGGCGCGTCTGGGCTTGTGCAGCGTCGCCAATACGCGGGCGGTCGACACAGTGACCGTTGCCAACGCGACAGCGACGCTCAACTTTCCTCTTCCACAGCTCATGGACAGCTCGCCGGCGGTCGAACTCCTCGTCCTTGTTATTGAGCAGCTGCTAGATGACATTGACCTCACTGCCAACGAGCAGGGTCTAGCGCTACTCTTTAACCGCGCATGGCCAACTTCAATGTGCTCGCCTTACGCACTGGAGCGTTTGGGAGGGGAGGTCATGTCGTGGATCATGGCGGAGGACGACATCCTGCACCACATTGTCAAGAACTACGCCTCCAAGCGCAAGCGTCTTCCAGGTGTGCGAAGTACGCCTTCCAACGCAGCCAAGGGCATTGCCTCTGTTGCGACATACAAGGAGGACCGCGGTTTGCTCCTTCGCCGATACGTTCGCCCATGGCTGCAGGCACTGCACGACCACGATCCATTGTTATACGCTGAGCTCGCGTACGAGCGGAGCAAGATTATCGACGACAGGTGGGGCGTCGTCGAGGTCGCTAGGGGCGACAAGGCCGGATCGCAAGTTGCGGGCATGGCTCTGGAACGTATCGCCGCGTTGGCCGATGCGGGCGTCACCTTTAGCACCACACTCGATTTGCTCACTGCATGGCTCGAGGATATTGGCGGACTAGCACAGGAGGTGAACCGTCATTTTGTCTTTGGCTGACATCCAGGACATTGCGTATCGGTCATTGCCGCGACTGCTCAGGCATACCAACACGGAGGACAACGACTCGGCGGATCTCTGGGCACTAGCGAACCAGACGTCGCAGGAGGATGGTGATGGATTGCAGCGCGTGTGCAGATGGCTGCGTGTACTGGCGTGCTCTGGGGTGGAAGTTCCCTGGGAGTCAATCACCGCGCTTATCAGCGTGGACCTTCTCTCGAGGGCCTCTGACGCGGCGCGGTATGACCTGGTCACTGCATTCAACGCCAACATGACCCCCATTGCGCCCGACGCCTTTGCGGAAATGGCCAACGACGTATTTACCAAGTTGGTTTCGTCGCTTGATGACCGAGGGTTCGCGGACGATCAGCCTGGCGATAAGGGGCTCGGTATGCTTCGTACGAGCATGCGTACCCTGCTGCGCGCGTACGAGGCGAATTCTGAAGACATGGCGCACAGCTCGCTCGGCGCCGAGACGACGCCGCGGCAGTTTGCCAGTCACGGCAAGCGCAAGCACGCAATGCCCGTGCGCATCGCCTTGATCCCACTGGACGCAGGCACAGTTTGCGCTGCGGCCAAGCTGCTCCATCGCGTGGAGTATCCGCCCGAAATGACCCTCGACTTCCTGTGGCTCCTGCTAAAGGGCGCCGCGGTGGAGAACGCTGACGGTTTTGTGAGTTATGATTGCAATACATTCTGACGCTTCAGGTGCACCAGTTGTGCGGTGAATTGTACAAAGCTGTGTGGCCATTGTATGACCAGTCCGTAGACCGGCGCAGCCGCGCGCGTATCTTTCTCAAACTGCTCACGATCGACTCGGGCCCTATCGAGCGCATAGTAGCTGAAGAAACTGAGACTTTGGGCCGGTGAGTAGCGAGCCAATGATCCCTGCTTATATCCTTAGCCACGTTATGCGAGAACGCTTAGTCACTTTCATCCTCGAGCTGGCAGACGACCGTGTCACCAGCCAAGTGTCTAATTGGAGACGCGCCTCAGTCGGGCTCATTCTCCAGCTGTTCAACACTGTCATGTCCCCGACGGACCCTAGTCCCGATAACCTCGTGGTTTGGAAGGCGTTCCTCCCAAGTCATCTGAGGGCCGTTAGCTCGTGTTTCGAGGACTATCTCGAGTTCTGCAGCGACGAGCAGCGGCTTGCGATGCTGTCTCAGCTCCTGAACCTGCAGACGCTGCTTCCCTCTTGGCCCCGTAAGTCTGTATCCTTGACCTTCACTGACCTTTACAGTTCTTGGTTGGCATGCGATGGAACAGATCGTTTCTGAGCAAGTCACGACTATCCAGCGCCTTGATAAGGCAGACACGGTCATGGCGCTGGCAGCAGTCGACGAAGCATGGACGATCCGCGCCTCTGTCCTGTCCCTGGGCCTGAACATGCTCGCCGCTGGTGTGCCGTGCGAGTGGCGCATTTTACAACGTTTCCAGCAACATGTCGCGGCGGCATGCGACCAGCCCTGGCCTACGCCTTGCGACTCTATCACTAACATTCTGTTGCCATCGCTGAAGAATGTTCTCGACAGCGCGCACCGCGTGAGCCTCAGCCAGAAGAACGAAGACAGCGACCGCGAGAAGACTGCGCTCGTAGGCTCGCTCTTCGTGTCCGTCGTCATTCAGTTTGCGACCGACCTGGCAAAGTGGGACTTTATAGTGCAGCGGTATCTCCTGGATATCCTCTTTGTCGTGTTCTTCAAGGTGAGCTAACAAGTGTCGGTGTCTAGCTCACATCAGCACAACGTCCAATCTGCCGAGCTGCAGGCTCTTTACGCCCTGCGAATGGTGGCGACGTACGTGGCCGAATCGTCTAACACGGAGAACGGCATACTTGGTCTCCAGATCCTGCGTACGGCGCAAGCTCAGATGACCAAGGACCGTTTCGGGCGCATTGCGCCGCTGCTGTTCGTGTTCATTGCCGAGATAATGGCCAAGAGCAGCGCAGACGGCGACTCGGCGTTTATCGAGACTTGTGAGTTGACAGTTGGGAACAATCTAACCCGCCAGGCCGCGCGTTCCTCCAAGAATCAATGTCAAAGTACGGCTCGTCAGGACTCCTTCTGCAGGTTCTCCGCGAAGAGGCCAGCAACCCCAGCAAAAATCGCGCGCCCGACACAGTGGGCGACGCCGTGCGCCTCGCGAGTGCCGACTTGGTGGACGAAAAGGTGAAAGGGGAGTGGTTTGACCAGCTGTTCCGTGATCTGTGAGTTGAACAAGGAGCGTCTTTAAGCTCACATCAGACCCGACATCTTGCGGAGGGGCCGCGACCAGATGAACGCCGTACTCGTTGTGCTTGGTCATTTCATCTCCACTCTTGAAGATCCTCTCTCGGACGAGAGCGCGCAGGGTGAGGACCATAGCCACGACCCATGCTGACTTTAGAATACGGCATCTTCCTGAGCCGACTTGGGAAGACTGTCACTGAGTGGGATTCGTCGGACGACTTTGACCCCAATCCTGTTTTGCGTACCAGTGCGGCTATGCTCAAGCTCGTCCCGTCCGCCAGTGCACCGGTAGGTCCGCTCGAAGCGACTCGCGCTCACTGTAGACATTGCTCCACCAAGTTTCGACGTTCCTGCACCTTGCACTCAGCCGCTGCAGCGTTAACCTTGAGGACATTGAAGCTCTGGTGCCCGTTTCCATCGACGTTGCCAGACGGCACGGCGTGGAGAACACCGTCGTCACTGTGCTTTTCGAGCTCTGTGGAGCCGTGACGAATGGCCAGCAAGTGACAGGCATGACGTTGCATACCCTGCTTGCCGTGAGTGTCCTCAGACGAGTGAGACTAACGACAGTTCATGTCAAAAGACACTGACGGATCGCAAACGCTGGACAAGGAGCGCCAGGGCGTCCTTGTCGATGCGTCGTATGGCTGCGTGGACGTCTTGCGGCGTACCCACCCAACCATGGCCGTACTTCGCGACGCCGAGATGACGCTGCGCATCCTTGGCGCGGCGTCGGCTACACTTGTTGGAGCAGAGGTCGTTGCTCCTGGAACATGCGGCACCGCTCTCATGTCTGTTCCGTCCGAGGCGGCCATGACGCAGCTCGACGTCTTCACCCATGTCCTCTGCGCGACAGTGGACAAGAAGTTTGGCGCGGCGCGAGCCAACATTGTCTCGCTTTTCCCAATACTCTCCCGCGCGACGGCATTAAGCATGTTTGCGTGCGCAGACCTGCTGAATGTACCTGACCCAGGCGGCGACGGGCCTCAGCTCGCCGGCGCAGCGTTCATGGTCATGCGACTGGCGGTCATCGCGACGAGTGATCCAGGCGAGGACGCGACGCCCGCCGCGCACGAAGCGCTCTTGTCATTCTGGCGGCGCCTGTGGCCCGAATGGGACAGGTTACTCTCTCTGTCCATCTCGCCGACGTGCGCCAACCCCACTCTGAGAGCAGTGACGTTGTCGGTGTTGATGGACATTGTGATTTTCGTGTCCAACTTTTCGCCGCTGCTCCTGATCGACACGGCAGCGCTCGTCGACCGCGGCCTGCGCGCACTCGAGGACTGGTATGTCCAGAGTAACACAACGTCGGCCAAGCTCCCGCGCGCCATTGCAGCGCTCGAGGGCGCCGTCAAAGCCAAAAAGGCTCATGGCGAGATGTCCCGCCCAGCGGCTATTGCCGCCGTGCGCACCGACATGCTCGCCACGGAGCGGCTACGCGTGGCCGCCGCGCGCATGTTTGATTCTGCTCGTGAGCGCGAACGCGAGCGGGAGCGCGATCACCGGACCCCTGGTCGGATGCCCTTCTTGGGCTAGCCCAAGCAACCCTGCTGCTCTGGTTTCACCGCCCTCGGCCGAGGGCGGCTTTGTACTATGTAACACTGTCACTGTCCGGCATGCCGGCGCGTCTGCAACACCTTGTATGTTTTGACTTGGCGCGACTCGTTGACGTATTGCATCCTGGCGCCACGCTATGAATAGTCAAGAGGAACAGTTACAACAATTTCGTCGTGCATACTGGTCGGGCGTGTCACTTTTCTGGCACGGCACACCCGACAAAACGGCAAAAACGTCGGCGCATGTCCAGCACATCGCCGTGCGTGGCCTGATGGTACGCCGTGAGGAGCGCGTATGCCGCCGTCGCTGGGGTCAGCGGACGATGTACGTGGACTTGCCAGTGAGGTTATGTGCTGCGCTGACGGTAGCGGGAAACCGTGGTGGTGGCGCCTGGTGGACGATAGCGCCCGTCTCGTCGCGGAGGGGATAGGCGCTGAGGGGGCTAAGCTCGTCGGACGGCTCGACGGCGCGCGCGTTGGCTGTACGTTGTAGTGCCCACTCAGCTCTGCCATCAGCCTCAGACCTTTTTCAATCAAACGACTCACTCGGCCGCGGCCATGAGCTCGACGCGCCACGCCGTAGCGTGCACCTCGGCCACAATCAGCTCGAGGCGCGTGGCCGTCGCGCGCACCTCGGCGATATCCACCTCAACCGTCTTGACTGAGTGTTCCATCTTTTTCTGTCTTCAGCTGTCGTACATAGTATCTCGCTTGCCATGAGGTTGGCCTGCATCACGACCGCCCACGGCGGCGTGTCGGGAGGTAACTCTATTGCTGCTGCTGCGCTTGCCAGCTCGAGTCTGCGCGTCAACACTCGCTTGTCACGGCTACACATACTCACTCCCGCCGCTTTTTCGCTATCTCACTGAAGTGTTCCAGCATAGGCATCATGGTCAGGTGTGTGTCGAACCAACATCAAGACACCTCTTAAACAGAGAGTCTTTTTCGCCGCTCGCACGACTCTGTGTGAGAATCATGCTTACTACATCCCCCAGCCCTCGAGGCGGTTGGGACGCAATGCAACGGCTACCAACGTCGGGAGCGTACGGCTAATTCCATTGAGATAGAGGAATGTCCGAGTGCAAGGTACAGGCACCGATCTGGGGTTTATTAGTTGTCTGAACAGGGGCAAAGAAGAATCACGCGACTAGCAGGCACACATGCCGATGGTTACAGAGTTGGCTCTATGTCAGACGACCACAGTCGTCCGTTTTACAGTGTGTATAAACAAGAAAGATGGATGGAGACACTATTCGCGCTTGGGCTTTTTCCGCTTGCCCCCCGCACCGCCAGCACTGTCGCGCCTCTTCTCCTTCTTACCGCTCTTGGCGGCGGCGGCAGCGGCGGTGGAGCCATCGCCATCTGCCTCGGTAGTCCCAGGTGGGGGGACAGCGCCCTTGACGCTCACTGTCGTGCTCAGGCGCGAGCGCTGGTCTGGGCCAGCCTCAGCGATGGCGCGCACCTGCTTCTCAGCCGAGGAAAAGTCCGCCTCGGCGTCAATGGCGTACTGGCTCATGTCGAGCGCGTTGAGCATCTCGCGCTGCTCGTCGCGCAGCTGCGACTTGTGTTCCTTGGCCGCCTCGGCGACGTCCTGCGCGACTGTCGTCGCGGCGGGCGTAAACGTTGGCGCCTCGATAGGTTTCGGCACATCCTCGGCAATCGCCGCGCGGTGAATGTCCTGCAGGTGCTTGGTCGCGCGGCGGAGCAGTTTGCCGAACAGGGCAAGAACCTGATGGCTGGGTGCGCCGAGCTCCGTCTCGAGCGACTCAAGCGGCTTGCGCTGCAGGCCCATGGCAAGGAGGATAGCCTGCTGAGCGGCACTCAGGCCAAGCTCGGGCAGACGCTTGCCGAAGAACAGCAGAGCGAGAATTGGCACAAGGTCAAGAACAAGGTGGTAGTCGACCATCGAGTCGGCGTAGGACTCCAGACGCTTCATGTCGAAGGGCGAAATCAATGTGTTCAGCTCGTCAGAGGACAAAAGCTTGCCCTCCTCGCCTTTACGCGACGCAGCGCCAATCACGCTAAGGGCCGTCTCCGAGCGCAGCTTCTTGAAGCACTCGTAGCTCAGCAGGTTCATGAAGCGGTGCCTAAAGTCGGTGGCGAAAGCCGACAGCCACCCTTCCGACTGGGCAATGGTGCTGGACAGTGCGCGCAGCATGACAAACGTGTACTCGCCGGTGAGAGGGTTCTCCCTCTGCGACGCGTACAGCGGGATGTAGCCCGCCTTCTTCCAGAACCTGAGTAGCTCGGGGGTAAGGCCAAACGACACGCCGAGGTAGTCGAGCGCCTCTGGTTGGCGCTCAGACAGGCGTTGCAGCAGAGGCGGCATCCTGGCGGCGTCGCGCACAGCGATTGTGTCGGTCGCAAGAGACGCGTCCTTGGACACTTTCGAGTCCTTGGCAAATGTGTCCGAGTCGGGGGCAACGGCGTCGACGTCGGTGAGCTCGCCAGAGTAGAACGCGTCAAGTGCCTCGAGAGCACGAGCGCCATAACCCATCTGTCGTCAGCTTTAGTATACTCGCAAAAAGCTCACCCTTGCGTAGTCGGGGTGGGTGGCGATACGGACGACACGAGCGCCCGAGAGCATGGCAAAGTCGTTGTCCTGGAACTGCTGCGAGATGACCCATGGGATCATGTCGCCACTGGACCGCGTGCCAGAGTGCGCCATCTCCTTGAGAATGACGTCGCGCGAGATGTTACCCTCAAGCGCAACCTGGAGCACCACAAGTGGGTCGGGGAGCGAGTTGTCGTCCTCCTTGATTGGTGGCAGAAGGACGAACAGGTGATGCGCCGGCGCGTCCGACAGCATTTGCAGGTCGTTTGGCGAGTTCTTGTAGTGACTAGCGACGTACAGCGCCATCATGCGCTGCAGGAAGACCTCGGATGCAGGATGGTAGCTGAACAGTGTGTCGCGGTTGACGTAGTACAGCTCACACTGCGAGGGGTGCGGGCAACCCTGTGCTGCTTTTGACACGACGGTCGCGTCGAGACACAGCAGGTGGTTGAGCCACTTCTCCACCTGGTCTCCGGGGGAGTAACGGATAGGCTCCTCGAGCTTGATCTCACGCAGACTCCTAACGAGACCCGACCCAGCCTTCCCTGCAGCGCCGGCCTTAGAGCTGCTGCCGTTCGCCGAACCGTCACCCTTGGTGATCGTCGGGCGGGTCTGTTCACGCAGCTGCTGGATAAGCTTTATGCTCAGCGAACGGCCAGTGCCCTCGTAGCCGTTGATTGTCGAAGCCATGAAGACCAAGTAAGGTCCCATGAGCTTGCGAACAAGGGGAAGTGGGATGGCGGCAGCCTCGTCGATAACAACCAGCTCGGCCTGTCCGAGGACGTGCGCGTCCTCGGGCGCAATGTACTGAATCGTCTGGCGGTGTCCGCGGAAAATGTTGACGCGGACGATGGCCTTCTTGAATTCGGGGTTAGTCGACTGCACAACGTCATAGTCAATGTGCTCCTCGTAGCCGAGGGCGTCAAGCGCCTTGAACACGAATTCGAACAGGGTCTTAAGGTTTTCTGGGTCAGGAGACGTGACGAAAATGTTGGAGTAGTCGTGGGCAAGAGCGGCACCGATGGCGAGGCCCAGCGCGGCAGATTTGCCTCGACCACGGCCGGCGGTAAGGGCTACAGTCGAGGAGAGCGTCTTCTCCGAGATGGCCTCGACGAAGGTGAGCAGCGCCTTGGCCTGTACGTCAGTAAACCGAAGCACTGCCTAAACACACCTGGTCGACGGTCTTCGTAAGCTTGGCCAATGGCCCAACAATGTCCACGCCCTCGAGGTTCTCCTTCATGTCCTTGAGCTCCTCGGCCTTCTTTTTCCGTCCCCGGTCGTCGTCGGCGTCCTTGATCAGCCCAATGTCCTTGCCCTTACTCAGTGGCAAAACATTCAGCTCGTCGTCGAGGACTAGACAATCAGGGCAAGAGCCCAAAGACAATATGAAGCGCTCGTTGAAACGCGGCTGGACATATTGGTGCGCGTCTGTGCGATACCGGTTGTGGACGTCCTGAGCGTGAGCTTATAACGGGATGGGGTAAGCTCACCATAGCCATGGTATATAGCTGTTTCAAGCTGGACATGGTCTTGAGGAGAAGCACGACGATACCGCCACCCTCTACCGTCTCGATTGTACGCGCCAGCAGGTTCGGCGTGATCGCCTCGTAGTCCTGCAGCACGAGCATACCGTAGGTCTGACCAAGGATCTTGGCAGAGTCCTTGTAGTAGCTAATGTCAGTCTTCAAAGCATATTAAAGCACCTACGCATAGCGAATGTCCGTCACGGCAATGAAGAGCTCGAACGGGTCCTGCTCGTTGGCCTCACGGATACCCCGCTTGATGTCGCGCTTGATCTTGGCCTCGCGCTTCTTGCGATGACTGTTGTCAGCTGAAGTGTCACCTGTCAGCTCACGTCGTAAATCCAAGCTCCTTCTTGTAGCACCAGAGCACGTTTGGTCGCGAGCTCACGCGCGCCTGCGAGAGAAGGAAGTGGAGGTTGACGACCTGCCGTCAGCTTCAGGATGTGTCCTGCAGCTTACCTGGTCGCGACCGCGGTCGCCGACCATGACGAAGAAGGATCGGTGGTTGGTGCGCACACCATTGGCGATAAGCGCCGGGATGCGCGGGTCGAGTTGTTTCCTCATTTGCGTTCTGGGTAAAGGTCAACAGCAACAGTCGTCGAAGCTGCTCGCAGTGTCGCCGTCGTCCCACAGAAATCTCTCCAAGGCCTGAAAGTGGAGGTTCATAACATTTGGGATTAAACAGAAAAACAAATGCCGGAAATATAAAATGTGCGAGTGGCGGGGATCGGGACCCCGCCTACCCCCATTGGCAGTATATATGACTCAGCTCTCATTTGCTCCATCGCCCTCACCACCTCTGGCAACACTTCTTGCCACCACTACGCTCCTAGCTGTATCATCCAGCAGCACAGCACGCTGACTGGCCGCCTGATTGCCCTCAGAACGCACAGTCCACGCAGCCGTAACCTGCCGCGCGCAGCAACTCGAGCTCTATCGTTTCGTGCGCAGCGTCGGAAAGCTGCCTAAAGATGTATGTGATGGTTTGGGAAGGGACAGCTGGAGCTGACAGCAAAGGTCGAATAGAATTGTGGTGTGTAGCGCAGCGTCACTTTGAGCGTGTCGTTAATGCTGACCGGGTCTTCTCTTGTGCACACTAATGTGCCGTGTTGCGCAACACTCTACCCTCACGATACAGCCCGCAATCTACCGGGCCATCATCGACGATGTGATTGCGAACGTCGCCGTTGACTTTGAGGAGTATGGAATGGACGACTCGCTGTTGCCCAACTTGCAATCCGTGGGCCCGCAGTGTGGCCTGCGCTGACCTTGCAGAAATGGGAGAACAAGCTCATCGAGACTAAGGTCGCCGAGTTTGCGAGGAAGGACGGGCAAGGAGGTACGGAGGAGACCGAGACCGATGGTGCAGCGAATGCCGCAGACAAGGCGCCGCCATCGAACGGCGTCGAGGTCAAGGCCGAGCCCGAGGACCCACTGCGCTTGCGTGGTGGTGCCGTGAGTTAGCGGCCCAGGATTGATAACTGACATCAGTCGGAGGACACCAAGCCCAACATTGCGCTGGCCGACATAGCACCGCAGCCAAGGCCTGAGCCCAATGCTGCCGGTCTCCTTCCCGGAGACGAGGTCATTGACAGCGACTTGGATGACACGGACGACGACCTGGCCGACTCTGTGAACGACGATAACGCCGAGGGCGAGATTGACATTGTGTTCTGTGTGTACGACAAGGTGCAACGGGTCAAGAACAAGTGGAAGACAGTGTTCAAGGACGGCATGATCCATATCAATGGCAAAGATTATCTGTTTGCCAAGTGTCAGGGGTGAGTAGACTGGCGCTCGTGTGAGCGGTATGGCTGACTATGGTAGCGAGTTTGAGTGGTAGCCGAGCGCGCCGCAGGTAGACCGAGCACATCCCCCCTGTGCATATCCATTCATCCCACAAGAGACCCCATATGATCCCCCATTCTGTATTAGTAGAAACCTACATGCATCAGAGCGATTTTAGACGCCTAGGGATGGCCACTGGAGGCGGGACCGAGGTGGTTGAAGGGCAGAGTGGTGGGTGAAGGAGCAAGTTCATTTTGCTTCCGTCTGAGCGTTTTCCGCCGAAAACTCGAAAGTCGGTGAGCTCAAACGGTTTGATCTCCTCAACGACTCCGACAAGGCCGTGCTCTAACACCATGAAGGCAGGTAGCAGTGCTCTCCGGGCTATTCGTGCCGCCCCAAGACAAGGTGAGTGGTACGACGACGGGTGTTCCCGCCAGCTAGCGTGGGTCCTGTGTATTTGCTGACACCTGCAGCAGCGAGGTTCTCTACTTCGGCATGTGCACGCGACGCGACGGCAGAGGCCGAATCCTCGTCTCGCTGGGGCCACTTTTCGCAGCGTCCGGGGGAGAGCAAGGAGGACGCGTGGGTGCGCAACATGTCCGAGGCGCGTGACTGGCGGCGCCGACAGGCGGGCGTCGAGAGCCAGGTCTCGCTGTATCTTCCTCCCGGCGTGAAGAAGCCTGCGTCTGCGCCGACTGCGCGTGCGTCGCCGCGTGACGCCTCGATCTCGACGTTGCTTGCCTCGGGCGCAGCGCTCGGTCACAAGAAGAACATCATGTCCCCGCCATACCTCCCCTACATCTACGGCAACCGTTCCGGCCTCAGCATCATTGACCTTGACCAGACGCTGTCGATCCTCCGCCGCTGCGCCAGCCTCGTCCGTGACATTGTCAAGGACGACGGCGTCGTCCTCTTTGTCAGCAAGCAGCGTACCGCCACGCTCAAGATCAAGGAGCGTATGGGCGATAACGGGTACACCGCCGCCAAGTGGATGCCAGGCATGATCACAAACTCGGAGACCTAGTGAGTGCGCCGTTGGGGCGTGGCTGACCCCAGCTTTGGCATGGAGCCTATTATGGAGGGCAAGTACCTCCCGGACCTTGTCGTCTTCTCGTCGCCTGCGCAGAACATCGGTGCTATCCGCGAATGCACCATGCGCCGCGTACCCACGATGGGCATTGTCGACAGCAACATGGACCCGCGTATCGTGACGTACGCTATCCCCGCCAACGCCGCGTCGGTGCGCACTGCCGATCTTGTCCTCGGCACACTCTCGATTGCCGGTCAGGAGGGCCGCCGCTTGCGTCTCCACGAGCAGGAGCAGCGCAGCCTCCGCAAGGTCCGCGACCACGAGTTCCGCCGCCGCATGGCGCGGAACCAGGGCGACAGGCAGGACAAGGCTGAGCAGACTGGTGCTACGGCCGAGTAGATATACACCCCTCCCCATTCAGTCACAGCCCAACCCACATACCACTGGTAGTAGAGATCACAGTTCAATGCATCATCCGTACTAAACAACAGGAGTCCTTGTCCCAGACATCTAACAACCCAAAAGATTAATTAACCCAAGAATGCGTCCCCGCCGCCTAGTTTGTAAGCTCCGCAATTGTCCTTTCGGACCCGCCCTGCGCCGCCGCCAGACGCTCCAGAAGACGAGTGAAGATTGCCATCAGGGCGTCGGTCTGCGTCTTGGTGGCCGCTGAACCGTCCCGGAACACAGAAGTCACGCGCAGGCCACCCTGGTGGCCGATGATGTTGACGTGGTACGCAGGCGCACATGGAGACGGTGTCTGTGTCCAGAAGTGGTCCAGGGCGTTGTTTGGCAGCGTCGACGCTCCGAGGTTGGACACGCCGACCGAGTTGCGGAACGGTGCAGGCGAGAGCGCCCGCTCTACGAGCCACGCCTCCCATCCAGTGGGTACGGCAGGGTTGTAGTCTGGGTGGTTGCTGTCGACCTCTGGGTCGGGAATGTGATACAGAAGCCCACTAACGAAGCGACCCTCGTTGACTCCCCGCTCAGAGTGCAGGAACTGATAGCAGCGCCGGGCTACTGACCAGAACCGGTCCTTCCCAGAAATCTTGTTGTGCCATTCCGGGTTGGTGTAGTAGCAGCCAGTGACTTCCGAGTGACCAAGCTTCGTGTTGCGCTCGTCGCGTGTCGTCAGAGTGTTGAGGTATAGGCCCGAGTTGTTGCCAAAGACGCGCCACAGCGCGGCAGTGTACGCGACCTGGATGATCGGATGAAGCGTCTTGACTCCCCTCAGCTTGCCGCTGACCTTGAGCTTGGCGAGCGTGGATGCTGACAAAACCGCCACGCTAATGTTGGCCGGAGCGTCCATGGGCTGAGCGCCCACGCGCTCCTTTGGCCATGGGTCCTTGGTCCGGATGCGCGCCTGAACAAGCTTGGGTAGTTTGGGGACGACGAGTTCACGGAATGCCACCGGGGCGAGATACCGAATCGACGGCTTGATGGTGACTGTGTCGTCGAGGCGGGTAGGGAGGTCGAAAGACTCGACGGGGAGATACGCAGTATCGTCCGTGAGGAGGTGAAGAAGACGGAGCGACCCGCGCCCGTCAGTGATCATGTGGTGGAAGCAGACGACAAGGTAAGAGTAGTCGCACTCGGGAGCGGTGAGGAGGAGCACACGCCACATTGGCGCGTCGTCAAAGTTCTGCGAGTCGAAGGAATCCGTCTCCTCGCGCAGGATTCGCGTGACCTCGTCGGGGTAGTTGCCCGGCGTGAACTGGCCGCAGCGCACGACCTCGCGAGCATCCCACGGCGCTCCGGGCGAGTAGGACGGACGGTTGCCCTTGGGGTTGGCAATGTACGCGCTCAGACGCGGCAGGCGGACCTGCAGCTCGGACACGCGCATCTCGAGGTACTGGCGCGACGGCGCCTTGTTGGCTGGGTACTTGACGACATGGACGATGGCTTGGGCAAAACCAATGTTCTGACGCGCAAGGAGGAGGCGTTCGTGAGATGTAACTGTCCGTTAATATCCGTCAAACATGATGGCACTCACGTTGGTTTGGGACAGGCGAGTTGGCAAAGATGCTCTTGCCCGGGGCATAGGCCGACCCCTTGTCCTTGGCGTCCTTGAAGGAGTGACGACTAGCGTTGAAGCTGGTGTAGCTGTGCTTGCTGATGCTCAGCGTGAGCTCGTCCGAAGAGGCCGAGGTTGAAGAGGTCGACATGTTGAAATGTACAATGACACTACAGATAAGACGCAGCCAGGCAACACTGTCCTTGTCGAGTCCTGCAGACTACCCCGTCCGACAGTAATGTTATAAAACTGGAATCGAGCCAGTGGCCACTGGAGTCAGGAGAGTTATGGTGAGCGATGATGAGATGATGACCATCCGTTAGGGGTTGTGGTTAAGAGGCTCGCCATGTCGAGATCCGTTGCCAACATAAAAAGCGTCGAGAAACCCTTGGCGCGCAGAGAGCGCGAGAGCGAGAGAGAGTGCGCCAACGAAGCGCACACCGCATGTAACACGCGCAGGAAGCGATCTGACACGACGAGGTAGTGGGTCGCGGGGACTCTGGCCGCCGGCCCGTGGCGGCCCAACACCGAGGACTGCAGGGATGAAGGGCTGTTTGCCCCAGGATAGGCAATAGAGTTGCAGGCACTTTCTCATGAGGAGTACGTAGAGTACGTTGTTGTGTGCGGCCCATCGCCGTTATCCTGAACTCTTTGTGAGGGCTTCGTATCGTTGGGCTTACGAGACTCGGCCGGCATGTGAGACAATCAAGCAAGCGCCGCAACGCCACCACGACTAACCCAAGCATGAAGCGATTGCGCGTACTTCGGTAACCAAGGGTAAAATATCGAGGTATGGAGGGTCTCAGATTGTCTCACTTTGGTCTCTCGGCGTATGGACAGACAGGACACGCTCGGCATGGCCAGACGGCCGACACGGGCACCTCAAAGGGCAATGGACAGATGTTTTGGCCGTGCGTCACACGACACTCCACAGCAGTGTGACTGCTTGGGCTCTGGATTGGTTGTGCCGGCGGACGCGGTCGTGAAGATGCATTGCACACCACACAGGGAGAGGAGGGGATCTCTCTCTGTCCTCTGATCCCTACAACGCTGCCTGCGCCTGAAATGCTTGTGCGCACGTAATGTACAGCTCCTGCGCTTATGCCAAAAGTCGCATGCGTGTGCGGTGTTCCTGCCTGCGCCTTTTCGTCGCCGCCTCTCTCCTTGGCTGTGCACGCCGCCACCAGCCTGTGCCTCTAGGCCTTGGCGTAGGTTTGTTCGTAGCTTTGTAGGCTTTTTTCGGCGCAGATACGTACTCTGCCGGCTCATGAGTCTGCCGGCTCATGAGGTTCACGAGGGAAAACCGGCTCTGGCCTCTAAACTGCTAGCAGGTGGTGGCGTGCATGCCGGCGGTGGCTGCCGCGAAGTCTGGGGTCTAGGTGGCGCGGCGCCGCGGCGTGGCCGACTCGCGATCCCCTCGCGATCCCTCGACCCGAGTCGACCGAGTCATGTGGTTTGGACCCAGAGACAACGCCAAACGTCAGGATAATCAGGACGCAAGAAGCAGTTACCCTTATGGACATATGTTGGTCCAACATACGTCCTGGACCAGCCCAGGTATGGCCCCCAGGTATGCAAAGGCTGCACGCGCCGCAGCAGGTGGACAAGTCGGCCCCGGAAGACGGTCTTTGGGGACCACTAGCGTCCTAGACTCGTTGTTTCCGGCCATTCAAGCTGCAACGCCGCAACCTGGAACTATTCCACAAAAGCCCTAGCGTCCGACACGGCCATCACTGCCCGAATTGTACCATACCTCTCCCGTACGCAGCTTGGCATTCAATCTGGCGTCCAGCTAGTCGGACCGGACTGCATGCGACAATTTTCTCCTACTGGTCCAAGAGAAAGCGTCGTCGTTGGCGTCGTGGACGTGCGCAGCGCAGCAGAGAGCCTTTCTCGGCCACAAGCACGCACACGTTCCTCGGTGAGTTCCTTAATGTCCTCTGCGTTCCTTCGTTGCCCGATCGGGTGGCCTTGGACCCTCCGGAACTTGGCACTTGGGTGCGCCGCAAAGGGGCCACACATGGGCTAGATGGCCGTCTGCACAGGGCAAAAGCCTGTGTCTACAGGGCGGCACCCCAAAGGGCAGGGGCGGCACATGCAACCAAGGTTACGGAAGGAGGCCACAGTGACGACAACGCAACAGCTTCCGGTGGATAGTGTAGAGTTTTGCGCAGCGGACACTTTCAACTGTTACCAAACTTCAAGCGCTCCCCGCTCCATTTCAAAAGGCTATCCCGTCTGGTGGCCCAGATGCCCATATGCCCACGCCGTCTTTCCCGTCCCGCCGGCAGGATCTTGAGGGAGTTTGAACCTCGACACTCGTCACCAGGACTCTACTCCCGGATAACAGTCAATGACCGCATTCCGTCAGGCAGTAAAACTAGTCCTCCCGTGAAGAACGTCAGATGGGCAGGAGAGATGGGCATGACCATCCTTGTGTGATCGGTCCCAAGCTTCTGGTTGAAAGAAACGCCAGGGTTTGGGGCAGTGCCTGGCCCGCAACACGGAGATGGAATGTACAAGTCCGGTTTCGTGGTTCAACTGAGATATGCCGATGTGCACACTGTTTCGGCCGAGCAAGGTTGCAGTGTGTAGGATGCGCTGTTTGAAAGTGCAAAACGCATGTTGTTGAGCCACAAGAAGTATTCGAGAAGCACCAGAACACCAACTCCTCATGTTTAATCCGTACAAACTTAGGCAACGTTAACGTTATAAATAAACTTCCCAGGTTAGCCAGGTTGTATATCCCCCTGCAGAGTGAATTCAACCTCCGCGGCAACCGCGGGGCATGTAAGACTAAATACTAATAAGCCCTGATTATTAAACATTTGAGTATTAGGAACTCCTTACTAACAGAAGAAATCAGTCTTGATTAGCCGGGACTAGGTGGTAAAGATATCTAGATGTCAAGACATATCGATATAGGGATGGCCATGTGCACCATGTGGTGAACCCTGAACACGCGGCTCACCACGACGCTCGAAGGACGCGCCGTGCTGGCATGACGACACCGCAGCCACATACATCCAGCGGTCAACTGCCATCGGCTGTCTCCAACCACACACCCAACATGAGTTACAAGACCGGTATGTGTGGCGCCGTTGGCGTCGCGAGCAAAGTTAACGCACAGGTCCGATATACGCGTGCAACCCCGCAACTGTGCGCGGAGAGAGCACCAAGCTCGGTGTCGACCCAAAAGGCGAGAAGCTGGTGTACACCAACGGCCGCGCTGTCATTGTGAGCAACTAGTCTTCGGGCATAGCCATACTCACGCAAGATCCGGGACATTGCGAACCCCGCGATCGCACACGCCTACACGGGTGAGGACCCGTCTGCGCAAGCATACGCTAATGCTAGAACACACGCAGAACGTTACAGTCGCGCGCTTCTCCCCGTCTGGATACTACATCGCGTCCGGTGACGAGTCGGGCAACGTGCGTATCTGGGACACGACCAACCCCGCCGAGAACATTCTCAAGCTCGCCGCGCGTCCGATCGCGAACCGCATCAACGACCTGTCCTGGGACAGCGAGAGCAAGCGCCTCATTGTGGGCGGCGACGGCAAGGACAAGTTTGGCGCGGCGTTTCTCGTCGACTCGGGCAGCTCGTGCGGCGAGATCACCGGGCATGCCAAGGTGCGTTTCACTGAAGTGACTGGCGGCACAGCACTGACCTGCACAGCCCATTACTGCGCTCAGCGTGCGTCACCAGCGTCCCTTCCGCGCTGTGAGCGGCTCGGACGACAACTCGCTCGTCTTCCACACTGCAGTCCCGTTCAAGTACGACAAACTCATCTCTACCCACAAGAGCTTTGTGCGCGACGTTGCATTCTCCCCCAACGGCGAGCTGTTTGCCTCGGTTGGTTCGGACGGCAAGCTCTTCGTGTACGACGGGAAGACGGGCGACGTCAAGGGAGATGCGGACGCGCCGGACCCGACCCGCAGCCTGGTATGTCGCTGGCGACACTGCTTTGCGCAGCAAGAAACACGCTGACCTTGCAGATGGCGCTGTCGTGGTCGCCTGATTCGACACAAATTGTGACGGCCGGTGCAGACGGCGTCGTCGCAGTCTGGGACGCTACCGCGGTACAGGTCAAGCAGACGTGGACCATTGGCACTGAGGTCGAGGACCAGCAGAACGGCGTTGTGTGGGCCAACGAAAACACGATCGTGTCCGTGTCGCTGTCCGGCACGCTCAACATCTTTGACGTGCGCGAGGACTCCAAGTGGCGCAAGGTGTATGGCCCGACCAAGGCCATTACCGCCAGCGCGCTTGTGGCGGGCAAGGACGCGCAGACATTCTACACCGGTTCGTTTGACGGCGGCATGAAGTCGTTCGCGCTTGGCTCGTCGCTGGGTGACAAGGAGGGCGAGTGCTCGGACATCTCCGGTGCCGGACACACTGCCATGGTGTCGGCCATTGCGTCCGACACGGCCGGAAAGGTCTGGTCGGCCAGCTGGAACGACAAGGTGTCTTGTATCGAGGGAGACAAGTTTACCGACAAGTCGGTGCCCACCAAGGCGCAACCTGCGTCGCTCGCCGCGACGCCGAGCGCAGTGTACACTGCGACAGCGGCCGGTCTGGAGATTATGCCTTCGGGAGGCTCGGCGGCTGTCCACGGCGACGGGTGCACCGCCGTTGCGGCGCACGCCGGTTCGAGCGGCGACGTTGTGGCTATTGGTTCGGGCAAGACGGTCACTCTCGGGACCGTCTCGGGTACGACGTTCACCAAGGTGGCCGAGTTTGACGACAACAAGGGCGACGTCATTTCGCTCGCGTTCTCTCCGGACGGCGCGCTGCTCGCGGCCGGCGACGGCGCAGGTCGTATTGTGCTTATCGACGCGAAAGCCAACGAGACGCTCGTGTCAACCCGATGGACGTTCCACACTGGCCGCGTCACGAGCCTTGCATTCTCGCCGGCGGGCAAGCGCCTCGTGTCCGGCGGCGCGGATGAGAGCATCTACATCTGGAACCCGGACAAGGTGCTGCGCAACGTCGCGATCAAGAACGCACACGCTGGCGGCGTGCGTGGCGTGTCGTGGGAGAACGAGACGCGCGTCGTCAGTGCTGGCGCCGACGCGTGCGTGCGTAACTGGGACGTGGCGGAGAGCTCCTGAGCTATAGACAGTAGTTCAACGGATGTAGAAGCGCTTGGCTGTACGACGCATACCAATGCATCGATGCGCACCTGGGAAACAGGTCTAAATGTACACTCTACAACAAGCCCTGGCGCTTGAGATCCTCATACGTCTTCTTGTCGTAGACGTTACCGTCTTCGTCCTCAAACTCCTCTGCCTTGTCCATGGCGCTGAGCTCTGCGCGGCCCTCGGCCTTGAGCTTTTCCGCGAGCGCGAGCGCGTCGGCGATCTTTGTAATCTCGTGAAAGTGGCGCGTATTCGGGAGACCGAGGGCGCGCATGCCGAACGCGTGCCGGCTTTCCTGGAAATGGCGGTCAAACGCCTTACGGCCCATGTACACGTGGTCTGAGCAAATCTCGCACTTGAACTCGACGCCGAGACCGTGCAGCTTGTACAGCCAGAAGGGGATGGGCTTGCCGTCCCAGCCAAGGGGAAGGTTGAGGGGGTTGTAGTTACGCGCCTCCTCGTCGTCGTCGTCCTCCTCTTCACCGGCTTTGGGCAGCTCGACGGGCGGTGGCTCGTCGACCTCCTCCAGCTCCGTCTCGCGCTCGCGCGCCGTAAGCGCCATACGCCGCTCCACTTCTCCTCGCGACGCAGTAATCTTCTCGGGAATAGGCGGGAACGTCAACAGCGCGCCAACGAGGTACGTCAGCCGCGCGGCCGGCCGCAGCTTGTCCCGAGACGACACTGTGCCCGCCGCCGTACTTGGTCCCGCGGCGTCGGCGTCGCTCTCCGACACTTTGACGCCTGCCGCCTCCTTCTTCTTGTGCTTTGGCGACGTCAAGTGCGCGTCGTACACCGTCTGCTTCGAGTAGTACTTTGCACAGTACGGGCACCAAATGCCCTTTCCAGATGCTGGCGCCGAGGCCTTCTTCCCGCTTCCCTCGCTCCAGCCGGGCACCTCGTCCGCCTCCCATGCGGCGTCAAACGTCGCTTCCTCCTCCTTGATCTTCGCCTCAATGTTGACCAGCGGCAGCGCCCGCTCAAAGAATGACACAAGGTAAGTGTAGAGCGTTTGGACGTATCTGCAAGTTAGCACGCGCCTTCAACACATGGCCAACGCTTCACTCACTGAAGATAAGCGGCGTTGCTCTTTTCCCGTACGTCGAGGGTACGTTCCACCTGTCCCCGCTTTAGCATGTCGAGGTAGGCAATGTATGACAAGCGCGTGCTGCCCTTGAGGTTGAGGTACTGCGAGTGCGCGTCGTACAGGTCGAGGTGGCGTCCGAACGCCTCCTCACCAGAGAACACCGAGTCGAGCGCTGAAACGTGAGCTACAATGTCGGCCCGCGCAACTCACGGTCAATGACGATGGGCTCCTCCTCGCCCTCGACCTCGACGGTCTGTAGTCCGTCGCTGTTGACCATCTCGTCGATCGCATTCACGAGTGCGCGCGCGTTGATGTTGGTGTTCTTGCGGTGAAAGTCCTTGACCTTCTCGAACCGCGTGTAGAACTCGGCGAGCTCATCAACACCTTCTCCGCGCGCGGGCGCAGACAGCAGCTGCAGCTCGGTCGGCCGCAACCCAGGAAGGTCCTGGTACGTCATTGCAAGGTTGTGCCGCAGCTCATCGATGCGCGCGAGGATCTCGGCCGCCTTACGGTCGCGCCGCGTAATGTTGCGTTGCTGTCGTTAGCTCGACTAGAAACGGTTCAGCTACTCACGACCGTAGGCTTTTGGACGAGCACGTCGGCGAGCGCCTGCTCGTACCGCTCAATCTCCTCGTGGCAGGCGCGCTGCGTCTCGAAGATCGAGTCCATGCTGCGTGGTGTGATGCGGGTTTGTGTAGATGGTGTCAACAGAAACCAGGTCCGGAGGCTGACTTGCTCGGAAATCCCAGTGGATGCATGAAACGCACACACGTAAATCGCCGCCACAACGACGGAGAAGCGGAATTACCGCCACCACCTCACGTGGGCTCCGCCGCCACTCCGCCACCCCACTTTCAGAAGTCCGTTCATACTGTTGTATGGCGCGCTCATACACCTCGCCGTCGTTAACCTTTCTAGCTCGCATCAACCCCAGACGCAAGACAGCAAGGACATCCAAAATGGCGGTGAGCAGGTTTGAGTCTCAGTGAAATGCTAACCTGTCGCAGCTTAACGCGTGAGCATCCGGCCAGGAACCGCGCCAGTGTAGCTCGTAAAGACTGACATGACAGTGGAGATGACAAGCTCGTGTTCGAGTCGTCCGAGTCGGTTACTGTCGTACGTACCTCAAGCTGCGCCGCATAGGGCAGCGTTGTCGAGAGGGGTGAGGGCGTGCATTGACATTGCGCTTTTGCTCCTCTCGAAATACAGGCTCCAACTTGTAAGTAGTTGCTGAGGATTGTTGTTGTGAAACAAGTGCTGACGCCGTTACTCAGTTGAATCGCTCAACCTTCGGGAAGACCTTCTCCGTGGCGTATACGCCTACAGTGAGCTGCCCTTTGCGGACTATAGCTCACGTCAGACTTTGAAAAGCCCTCTGCTATCCAGCAGCGTGCCATCATCCCCATTATCCGCGGCCGTGATGTGATCGCCCAGGCGCAGTCGGGTACGGGTAAGACTGCGACGTTTGCGATTTCCGCCCTGCAGTCGCTTGACCTGAACAACCGCGAGACGCAGGTACTTATCCTGTCGCCTACGCGCGAGCTGGCGATCCAGATCCAGACAGTCGTGCTGGCGCTGGGCGACTACATGAACGTGTCGTGCCACGCGTGTATTGGTGGCACGTCGGTGGGTGAGGACATCCGCAAGCTCGAGGCGGGCCAGCAGGTCGTGAGCGGTACGCCCGGCCGTGTGTTTGATATGATCCGCCGGCGTAACCTCCGCACCAAGGACATCAAGATGCTCATCCTGGACGAGTCGGACGAGCTGCTGAACAAGGGCTTCAAGGACCAGATCTACGACATTTACCGCTACCTCCCGCCCGCGACGCAGGTCGTCATCGTCTCGGCTACCCTCCCCCACGACGTGCTCGAGATGACCACAAAGTTCATGACTGACCCCATCCGCATCCTCGTCAAGCGTGACGAGTTGACGCTCGAGGGCATCAAGCAGTTCTTCGTCGCGGTTGAGAAGGAGGACTGGAAGTTTGACACCTTGTGTGACCTCTACGACACGTAAGCTACGCTAAGGCCATATAAGCTAACGACAGCCTTACTATTACGCAGGCCGTCATCTTCTGCAACACACGCCGCAAGGTCGACTGGCTGACCGAGAAGATGCGCGACGCCAACTTCACCGTGTCGTCGATGCACGGCGAGATGGTCCAGAAGGAGCGTGACGCCATTATGGCCGAGTTCCGCGGTGGCCAGTCCCGCGTGCTCATCACAACCGACGTCTGGGCCCGCGGTATCGACGTGCAGCAGGTCTCGCTCGTCATCAACTACGACCTCCCCACGAACCGTGAAAATTACCTGCACCGTATTGGCCGTTCCGGCCGGTTCGGGCGCAAGGGTGTGGCCATCAACTTTGTTACTCTGGACGACGTACGCATCTTGCGAGATATCGAATCGTACTATGCGACTCGTGAGTATCGTCTCGTTGCGTTCCGGACGACGCAGAGGATCGGACGGAGGAGTTGTCGGCGTCGGAGCTCGGCGACGGCGATTGTGCCAGTGAAAGTGCCACAATACCTCCACTCCTGATCAACTTTGCGTCTAATTCATTTGCTTCCGCTATTGCCGGCAATTCACTTCTATACCGCAAATCCAATGCGCATGCTAACATTCACAGAGATCGACGAGATGCCCGCGCAGGTGCAGGAGCTCGTCTGAGCGCGCGACGCGCCCTCAGGTATGCAGGTTATAGATGGTGCCGTGTGGTTATGTATGGTATCGCGTTCCCGGCGTTTACAGTGTTGGTTGGTGGGCACACGACGAGGAAGGATTTTGCAAACAAACAAGCAGTGTTTGTGTGTGGTGACTACCAACCCAAACATTCCTGCAGGACATCGTAACACGGCTAATTCGGGCCATTTGATCTCCAATGGATGTTTGTTTTGCCTGGCGATCACACCGCTAATTGCTCAAAGAGGAAATTCCCATAGCCAGTGCCTTGCTGTGTTTGGGTGTAGGCCGTAAATGCCCCGCCACTGTCCAGTGCATGTGTGGTTCCTGGAGCCAACTTGCCACACTCGGCCAACCAATATGCAGACCACTCTGACTGACGCCATACTCTCTTCCCCCACCTTTTCAACATCAATCGACCACACGACCATAGTCGACCTGCCAAACATCATGTTGTTGCATAGACCGTAGACGAGAGCAGCGCACACGAGGCAGAAGTGAGCGATATGCATGCAGCGTGCTGTCGCTACGGTAAAGAATAGAGATCGAAAAGCGAAAAACTACTACAGGGAGAGACACTAAACCGAGGTCTCTCGCAACGAGGGAAGCGTGTACACTGTTACAAGAATTCACGAGCAACCAGGAAGCCCAGAAGAGATCCCCAAGTCCCGCAGATATTGCGACAAGAGCAGTACGCTTACTTGGCCGCGGCCTTCTTGGCAGCAGGCTTCTTAGCCGGAGCAGCGGCCTTAGCCTTGGCTACAAAGTCAGCAAAACATCCATAGCCATCAAGACTCACCGGCGGGGGCCTTCTTCGTCGCAGTCTTCTTGGCCGCAGCGGGCTTCTTGGCCGTCGCCGTCTTCTTAGCGGCGGAGGTCTTGGTGGTAGTGGCAGCGGCGGCCTTCTTCTTGGGAGCGGCAGCAGGAGCGGCCTTCTTGGCCGCAGCGGGCTTCTTGGGCGCAACGTTCTCCTTGCCGGCAGCCGTCTTCTTGCCCTGGGTTGTAAGCATGCATTTGTAAACCTGTACGCACCTTGGCAGCCAGCTTGACCTTGCCGCCGATACCCTTGGGAAGGAGGAAGATACCGGTGTCGGCACCCTTCTTGATGGCGTTGCTCAGGTTGTTGATGTTGGACTGGGACGAAAGGTCAAGCTTGTACTGGTTCGCAAGGAACCTGGGATTAGCTCGGATCAAGGACTCAGAGCTACTCACTTCTTGATGGTGGGGCGCGAGACACCAGCCCGGGCCTCCTCGGGGTGGGCGAGGATGCACTCCTGTTCAGTGTCAGCGTAACCGTACTAGATTGTGGCGGAGCCATGCGCAAGAGACGGAGCTAAAATCGCCCAAACTGGCAATTCAAAGTCCGACGGCATTGACGGCCATGCATGAGCGGGACCGCTCTGCACGGGCGCACAAAGGTGGATGGCCGCTTCCCAACCTCGCATGCCAAGTTGTGCAGGCGTACGAGGTGCGATGGGCGCGGTGTGGACTCGGATTTGCCAGGTTGACTCAACCCGAGTGGGCAGGCCGGATGTTTCGGGGGGCTGGTTGGACCGGCCATGGCATCGCCGCTGTCGGCCAACCATTGCTCTCCGAGAGTCCGCATGCACCCCAAGGGCTGCGAAAACTGGCCATCCACCCTTGATGGCCGTCCTTGGCGGCCATTACGGCCTTGGACAGGCATGGAAGCGGTGTGATGAAAGTGGGCCAGGGCGTGGGACCCGAGCCGGGTGGCGTCTCCGTCTCCGAGGTCGACTTACCTGGACCATGGCAAGGAAAGTGGGGTGCGCGGCGGGCTTGCGGGCCGAGGCCGTCTTCTTGGGGGCAGCAGCAGCGGTAGGAGCCATTGTGAGTCGCTGGAAAGAGCAGAGCTAAAGGTCACAAGCGTAAACCAGAGTTAACAAGGGGTGAGGTAGTTCGGGAGGCAACGTCGGCGGCGAGCACAGCAAGCGATGTGGTCAGCTCTGTTCGTCTGATGCTTGCGCAGTATCTTGGGGAACTGCCTGGAGACCATGCAGACCACCAAGAGGGTCGTACTCACGAGCTGAGAGTGGATGCACGCAAGAGTGAAGAATCGAGAGCAAGTGGGGGGAAGAAGAAGGATGAAGGTGGTTGGGGTCGCTCTTATGTGTTGGGCGGCGTTTTCGACCAAACACTCCCGACCCCCGGTCCGATCGCTTCTTGTTGCAATCGTCCATAGCTCATCAACCACGAAGCTTAGAAATATGGGACATGCATGAGTCGATGCGCCTTTCCCAGAAGTACAACATGCAATTTGAATGAAATGTATGCATGCATTTCCTGGCTGGAGATCACGAAGGATCACAGATTCGGGGGATCAGAGGCATGTCACGTGTACTGCCAAGGAGAAATTCCCGGACCACTCGACCTCGCCTTGTCGCCTTCACACCGACGACCCCCGTCTCCAGGCCGACTCAACCGTGCGCGAGAGGTGGTCGGGGGGTGTCCCCGAGCACATCCATGCCTTGAAAGTGGACTTGGATGACTTTTGGGCGGCGCAGAGGGCTAAACACCTCTCGTCTTTACAAACACCGCGTTGGCGCTCCACCGCTCGTGCCCTCGCCACCTTCGTCAACCTCCCTCTCGCCACCGGCAGGGAAGCACGCGTCCAACGCGGGCTCTCCATGGGTACAAGCACCTTGTTCGCGACATTTAGCATCCAAGTCGCGTCCGACGCGTGTTGGATGGCGACGGTACGCGACATTGCGGGGATATGACTAGTGTGGCGGCACTTTCCCACCGTAGCGATGAGGTGTCCCAGATAGCTACGGGCTTGGTCCGGTGTTGGCTCCCACATGTATCCATCTGTCCTAAGCTTTGAGGATGCATGAGGTAGACCTCTGTGTCGAGCCGCTAAGCTCTAGCTGCTCTGGTTGTCGAGAACGGTGGACAGACGTTACGTGGCCAATGGTCGCGATAGCTTCCACGCATTTCAGCCACACCACCCCAGCTTGTAAGCGAGATTACTCGCAACAGAGCTTGATTTTTACAATTCCAACAAGACAAATCTCCTTTCCACGAGCACATAAACGCGTCCACTACGACTTTTCTGTCTCTCGTTGAGCGGTGCACTCGTTATGGTCGATGCAAGGCGTCGAGAACACCTTTGTGGCAGGCCGAGTGAACAGCCTCCACCCGGGATTTCCAAAGTGTAAACAACGCCCTCACGTGGTTTTGGTTCCGCCGTGACGACATTGCTCATGTTGCCACCCAACCCTGGGCCGCCCTGTGTGCCCTAAGGCGTGGGGCGTAGCGGTGAGCGCCGAACCCTTTGGCCAGATCGGCATTCCTCATAAAAGTCCCCATTGTAATTTCTGCGCCGAGCAAGTTCTAATGAACTTTTCACACCTATTTTGATTCCGCTAATGGTGGCTTTGCATTTGGGAATCATTCCACAATGCAAGATCCGTCTCAGCCCACCTCCTGGGGCCACCGGAGACCCCATGAGAACGAGCTGCAGAAATTATTGCAGGCAATTGCACGACATAAGACTGACCGCAACGAGCGCGACTCTTGGTATCACCCATCTCCACAATCTTTCAAGATGTACAACCGGGGACTGCCAAAGCAGCTGACGGCGCACAAGGCGAGCGCGAGCACGCGGTGCCAGGTATGTTCCCTCCACTCAACCAAGCGTGTGCTGACGGCAGAAATGCCTCAAGTACGGACATCACACGTACGAGTGTACGGGTGCGCGGCCGTACGTCCCGCGGCCGTCGCGGAGCAAACAGCTCGCGTCTGGCGCAGCTCCAGGGGGCGGGCGGGACCGGCCAAGCGTGGAGGTCCCGGACGAGTTCAAGACGCGCGACGGCGTAGCAGATCGTATCCTCAAGGCGAAGGAGGAAGAGCGGCGGCGCGCGCGTGCGCGCGAGCGGCGCAAGATGAGCGGCTCGTCCAGGCGTAGCGCCAGCCCCCGGCGTCGGCGATACTCGAGCGACAGCGAGTCGGACAGTCTCAGCGACTCGTCGTCAGACACCGAGTATGAGCGTGGTGGCCGTGGCGAGCGCGCCGTGCCCCGCGTTCGCCGCAGGTCACATACCCCGTCGACCGCCTCAGAGTCGGATGTCCCCCGCGGTCGGTCCCAGACCCGCACCCCGCCACCCCTCCGCCGCGATAACGAACCTCATCCCGGCGCGACGCTTACCCCCTCCCGCCGCGTCACGCTGTCGCGTAGCCCCTCCCGCAGCCGCTCGCCAATGCGTTTCCGTTCCCTCAGTCCGCGCGACTGAGGCGCCAAGGTCGGTCATGCGCACTTCTCTCCATCTAGTTTGGGTTTAGGATTGTTCAACACCTCTGATAAAAGCGGACATCTCCGCATCTGCTCTATCCCATCTCATTGTACAGAATTACATGCAGTGTACATTATCTAATTTAGTGCTGTTTCCTGTGTACAAGCGTGGGGGGTTACGCGCCCGCCCACGCGTCCGGCGGCGTGCGATCGCCGGACTTTGGACCAAGGTCAACGACGGGGCTGGCCAGCGGGGAAGTGGACACGGGCATGGGCGGCGTGACTTCCTCGTAAAACTTGGCCAGCGCTTCCTTGTCCGAACAGAACGCGATAAACTCTTCGCGCAGCGCACGCGCCTGTTCCTGCTTGCTCGCCATGGGCGTGATACCCTGCCACGACTCGACGCTCTGCTGTCGGCCGCGGGTCGGCGCCGAGATGAACGGCCGGTTGTTGACCCACAGGAACCCCTCCTCACGCCCGACACACTGCACGAGCGCGAGTCCTGACCGGTGCACAAACTGCGAGTACTCAAACCGCGCCTTGTTGCGGTACGCGTACTCGGCATCTATTGTTTCGGGGTACCTGTCGCTCGCCTCGAGGTCGAGCACAAAGCCAAACTTTTGCGTGAGGATGGCGTACTCGAAAAACTGCGCGCACTGGCCCGGCCCGGTCGTCTCGGCCAGGCGCAGGTGTAGATCCGGGATCACCGGTGGCGCAAGCGCGAGTGGGATTCGCAGCGGCGTGCGGAACGCAGACTTGTGGCCCACGTCCTTGATCTGTTCCACCGGCGCCTCGACAAACCGCAACCCGTACCGCTCCGCCAGCGTCGAGCACTTGAGGCGAAGGTCTTCCAACAAACCCGCCGTAACACCCAACCAGTTGAGCTCGAAATGGAATCTTTTGTCAGCCCTGTTGTGGCAAACACTTACGCATTGCGCGAGTTGTGGATAATGTCCGCGTGCAGCATGGCCACCTCGGCGCGGTCCGACTTGCGCTGCGGGTCAAGGTCGATGACTATGCTCTGGCTCATCTTGACCTTTTTCTTCTTTGCGGGCTTGTCGGTGATCTTGAGGCTGGCGCGTGCGACGGGGCTCGTGCCAGGCCCAGCCTTCTCCGAGTTGTGGTCCAGCGTGACGGGACGCACAGGCGTCTTGCTGAACCACGACTTGGACGGACGCGGCTTGGCCTCCTTGTCGTACTGGGGGTTGAGGCGGTAAAAGAAGAGGGTGTCGTGAAACGCGTGGACGCCCGTGACGTGCTCAATGAGGCCCTTGTCAAACAGAGACTGGCCCCACTCAACGGCCTGCTCGCGCGTCTGCACGTCGGAAAACGTCACCATGAGCCACTGCGTAAACTGCTCGCCCGTGAACGAGTCCTCGTGCATGTTGACTTGAGGGTTAGCTGGCGTCTTGCACTCGAATGTCTCACAGTTCCACCAGCGGTCGCGAATGATGAGCCCGTTGTTGGGCTTGTTCATCGTGTCGGCGACCGCCTGCAGCGTCATGCCCTCAAGCGTCTGGCCCGAGTCAAACTTTTCCTTGCCACTCGTCAGGCGCTCAAGCTCGAGCATGAGCCCGTCGTCAAGCACACACGTCGACGGATCAAACGTCGTCGCTAACAGACGCAGCGGCGTCGGCGGCACACCTGGTTTCTTCCATTGATGCTTGCTCATCAACTCGAGGACCTTGACCGCACCAGTTATGAGAATTTCGCTCGTGTTGTACTCCTCGCCCTGTGTGCCTCTTGGCATCAAGCCAGCAACAGAGGACGGCTCGCGCCCAGAGGGAATAAGGAGGTATCGTGCGCGCCAGAAACGCAGGTTGGGTCGCAGGTTTTCCTCTTCGCCGGCAATCAGGCGGTCCAGGTAGTTGAAGTTTAGCTTGGCGTCAATGTTTGGGTACCGGAACAGCGCCGACGCTTCTTCAAACCCGGTGTGTTCGTACGGCCAGACCAAGCACTTGTAAGCGTGCGGCTTGGTCGAATGTCTGATCTTGCGCACAAACCGTTGCACAGTGACGCTCTGCTTCTCTGGGTCAAACGTAAGGCGGTGAATGTGGTTTGACCACGAGAGGTAGATGGCGCCGTTGGCGTCCTTGAGCACGTCGCTCGCGCCGCCAACACGCAACCCCGCCGAGGTCGACTCGCCCAGGAGCAGGTTCTTGCTCGGAAAGCCAGTAACCGGGTTGATGTCGTCGGTGATGACCGTGTTGTGGGGCAGCACGATGAATTGAAAGTTTTGACTAAGCCGTTGACTGGCCATTTCACGCATGACCGCGAGGGGAAGGTTGATCTGCGCCGCGTCAGGCCGGATGAGGAACGACACTTGGTCGGGAAAACACGCAATGTCGTAGCTGTGTGCCTCGTAGTACGTTGCGATCTCGTCGCGCGTGGGCATAAAGTCTGTGGTGAGGGGCAAGCACGCCGGCGCACTGAGACTGCGCCATTTGACGACATGCAGCTTGGCCGCATTGATCCGCGGCCGCACATGCTGCCAGCGACGTCCGTGGCCGCCCTCGAGCCCCGTGTCGACGTTGCCCTCGCGCGGGTTACATGGGTTAATGGTACGGTGCTGGCCTGTGCGGCCAAACGCCGCGTTGCTCTTGTTCCGCCACGAGTCGTCCAGCGACCGGCCCATGCGGTTCGAGTTGTGTAACGACCGCGGAATGGATCGTGGGATTGACCGCGGCATGGACCGCGCAACTTGTGCATCCTCGTCGTGGACGCGCGCTGCTTGGGATAGAATGGGCAGCGGCTGGGTTGGCACGGGTTTAGGCCGTGCAGGTGAGATGGATGCGGCCTCGGCAAGGCCGCCCCTGCGTCCAGGAACTGGCTGGGGCCCAGATACAGTGAGGTGCGGCGCGGCAGGCGCCGGCAGCGGCGCCTTTTTCGGCGCGGGCGACGACCCCTGGCTCGGACCGCCAAACGTAGTGGACACGTCCTGCCGCTCGACCGTCTCGTTGGCAGCCGTCGCCACACTGGGCGATGCGCGCGTGCCGAATGGTCCAAACAGCCACGTACTTGCAAAGCGGCTGGCGAACGAACCGCGGCTCGACTGGTTCTTCAAACGCCTCGAAGCCGTCTTGGGCGTCGACGCGCCGGAGGGGAGCGACACGACAGACTGCGCCGGCGACGCGTTAATCGTCGATGTCATGCTGACGATACGCGACTTGGGGGTCTGCTCGGTCGTCGACGGCCGGCGGGTATCGAGCTGTTTCGGGCCTGGCGTAGGCACAGGCACAGGCGCGACGTGCGCGACCGGCATGTCGGGCATATCTGGGCTGTCGAGCTGGTCGTCTGTATCTGGTAACGACGACTGGAGGAACGTCTCTTCCACCGCCGGCGAAAGACGCGTGGTCGTCTTTCCGTCTCGCGGTTCGCGCAAGTGATGGCGCTCACGCGAACTGGACTCGCGTGACCCAGACGGGCGCCCAGGCGTCGACGCCCTCGACTTGTCGTCCCGGTGCAACTTGCTCGACTGGTAGCTTGTACCTAACGACGAGCTGACACCACTGCGGTTGGTACTCGGCGGAGACAGCGCCTCTTTGTTCCATGGCGCCGTTTCGTGCTGTTTCCCACTACTGAACAGGGCCGCGTCGTGTTCTTCGCGCATGAGGCTGCGCTCGTCTGGCCGCGACCGGCGTTTGTGTGCATGCATCTCGTCCGAGTCGAGCAGGGGCACAATGACGGTAGTGAGGTTGTGGTCGAGGATACCCAGCATCTGAATTTCGTACATTTTGCAGCGCGGCACGAATCGGTCTCGTCGGAACGGCTTGTCGTGCGTCTTGGAATAGTACGAGCAAAACACCCAAAAGGCCAACGAGTAGCATTCTGTGAGTTCGCGGTCGCTTGCGACCGGCGCGTCAAAGTACAGCGGGTCTGGTGTCGCTGGCTTGACACGCCCGTCTGATTCGTCCGTCGACCGCTTGGGCCTCTCAGACATGTAGCTGAACAGCGGGACGCTGTGTAGTGGCATCTTGGTCATGCAGACGAGGTCGAGGGCGATGCCGTGGTCGATCATGCGCTCGGTTGTAAGCCGCAAAAGGTTCTTGTCCACTGCAAAGTGGCCCGTTCCCGGTGTGAGCACTATGAGTGACAGACCCGTACGCGACAAGTCACGGTCGATGTAGTGCTCGTCAAAGGGGTTGAGAGCGAGATTGATGGCCTCGAGAATGGGGCCCTCAAAGGCGTGGCTCCACATGCCAATGACGAGCTTTTGCTCGTCTGCATGTTCCGTGCCGGCCATCTGTGCGAGGTTGAAGTCGAGAAAGATTTCGCGCTCCATCTGGTGAATCCGTTTCTTGACCATCGGCAGGGCCGTGAGCCAGTCGGTGCGTCGCTCAAAGTCCATGACGACGCGGTAGAAATCTTTGCACCACCGTCCGCGACAGTCCTTCATCAGGCCCATCGTCAAGTCGTTCTTCTCCATGTACCGCACGTCGTCTTCTTCGTAGAACGCGCGTCCGAATAGCACCAGTGTGACGAGGTGAGACGCGCCGATCGTCGACCATTTTTGGAACAGCTCCGGAAGGAATCCTTGACGTCAGCACCGCTACCACGCCACACTCACCATGGATAATCTTCTCATAGTACTGCTCGCCGTCCTCGTCAAACTCGTACGTCTCGCGGCACATTTCGATAAAAATGTACGTCTGTGCCGACTTTGAGCGGAAGATGGTCTTGGTCTTGGACGTGACAATACCGCTCGAGTATCTATGGCCTCGGCGCCAGATGCCCTGCACATCGGCACGTACGGCGCCTCCCGCGAGCGAGATCTTTTCGCCGACATGCACCGTCGTGTGCTCGAGCGACATGCCGAGCCGCCACATATCAGCGCGGCCGACGTACTGGGAAAAGTGCAGCTCGATAAAGTCAATGTTAGCCTTTTCCGGGTCGGGAATCTTGATGACCTCGACGTCTTGGCGGTGCTGGAGCTTGAACGCCGTCGCGACCGCGTTGGGTACCTGAATCTGGTTCAAAGGCACGTTGGGCATGTCTTCGCGCACTTGGAAGACGTAACCGTCACGGCCCTTGTTGGGCTTGACGCCCTCGAGGGCGTCTCCGTCTGACGGCCTGTCATTCTTCTTCGCCAGCACGACTGGCGACGGTCCCGGGCGTACGGGTAAGTGCGGCGCGGCGGGCACACGCCGTATCTCGAGATAGTCGCCCTGCTTGACGGGCCACGGCAACGACGCGTAGCTGAGCTGCACGCGCGACGACGACAGGTTTGGCGCGGGTGCCGGGAGGAGAGACGGAGCAGGCGGTGTGGCAGTTTGCTGCGTCACGCTCGGCGTGTAGGTATACAGACTAAGAACAGCCTGCCGTGCCCCGTCATCGTGGAACAGTCCCTCTGGGATATCCGCCGCATAGTGGGCATCGGCCATGGGACCAATTGCCTTGGTAGATGACGGCTGCGAGTTGGGGCGCGGGTGCAGCCCCAGCCCGTGAGATCCTCTCGGGTTGTCGCCATGGGCTGCGTTGCCGAGGGCGTACTCGCGTGATCGCTCGTAACCCGACGACACGGCGTGCGGGTGCGCCCCTCCTCCTTGGTGATGCACAGGCGTCTTGAAGTTGGGGATGCCAGTCTTGTGTCGTCGTTGGCCGTCCGAGAGCGCCGACGACGGCAGCTTGGAGTCTGGCGCCTTGCCGTCGGGAACAGGGGTCATGGACGACGTGCCGCCCGCACCAGTGTGGACAATGGTGGACGAGCGCTGCCGCGAATTGGCCGGCCGCGCCTGGCGCGATCCTTCACGGTCAGAACCCGGAGCTGTGCCATCAGACTTTAACTCTTCGCTGTTCATGTCGCGCCCCTCTACGCCGATGCACACGTACGGCTCATGGCATCACTGCCTTTGTAACGAGATTGCTGAAGCTGCTGCTTTGGACGTACGTCGTGACGAGCAAGGTATGATGGTATAGGCCCGGCCGACACAGAGCCGAGAATGCGGGGTTTGAAGCTGGGCCAACGAGATTTGCTTCCGTCTTTCCGGTCAGGACAAGTGCCTGCAGCCAGTTGTATGGTGGTGGACGTCTCCGAATCATCTCCGACGAACACTTGGTTACACACTCTGACAACTCCCTCAAACCTCCATCTTGTCCATCGTCCTTCCAACTCTTCGGCGTCGTCACCTCTTCCCGTGATCCACTTCGTCTCGACTCGCCTGGCAGCGCTCTTTTCGCGGTCTCTGCATTCGACGGCCACCCCAGGCCGACTTTTGCATACAGAGTGAGTGAGTCACCCCGATCGGCCGAAGAGGTCCAAAATCTCTCGGCGTGCAAAGGTGGACAGCGTGGTCGGACTTTGTCGGGTTGGTTGGACTTTGATGGGCTCGAGTCCACAAAACATGCCCTCCTCGCCTTTGCATTACATCTGTTAGCTCTGGTCGAGTTGTTCGCCGCTGTCCCGACTTAAGAGCATCAACTGTCGATCAACTTGGATCTCGCCCCCCAACTTTGAACACACACTCATGTCACAGTCTCACACATTCTTCACGCCGATGTCTGAACAGACTGGGCCAGGAGGCCGCCTCCATGTCCAGCCGCACTCGGCTCACATGGACGAGGCCGCCAAGATTGTTGCCGACGTCGAGGACGACGAGCACGAGTACGAGGCCCTCCCTCTAGGCTATGGCTGGGGCACCAACATGCTCGCAGGTGCCATGGTGAGTTGAACCCGTGTGGCGACGCACACGACCGTTGTGGTGCGACGTCGATGGTGGGACGTCGTTCGTCGTTGGGATCGCCCATTGCTACCCACGGGCAGTGTTTCCCCGCGCCCCTGGTGCTTTTTTTATTCGGTCGCGCTTCGGGGATGCGCTGCTACGGATTCTCATGCACACAAACACTATGAGCACAGCTGACACTCGCAGGCCGGTATCTCGGAGCACGCTGCCATCTTCCCCGTTGATTCTATCAAGGTGAGCGTCGGTTCTGTGACTCACACCATGACGCGTGGGCGTATGTCATGGGGGCACTTTTTTTTTCGGCTCGCGCCCAGGGCTCGGCAACGTTCCGGCTACGTCAGGCCGTGCGGTGGGGAGTAACCCCGCCGCCACGACTGCGCGATCCTCGTGCTGCCCTCGGCGTTGCGCACAGTTCCATGCATGCATGCTGACGTTAGACTCGCATGCAGATCCTGCAGCCTTTACAGGCGGCGGCCGTGTCGGAGGGGTCGGGGGCGGCTGCTGCCGCCGCGGCGACGACCACGAGTAGCGCGACGCGCGCGCCCATCACGACGTTCTCCGAGCACCTCCGCAGCGCTCGTGTCGGCGAGGGTATCAAGTCGCTGTGGCGCGGCGTCGCCAGTGTCATTCTCGGCGCGGGTCCGGCGCACGCCGCCCACTTTGGCATGTACGAGTTTGTCCGCGAGATTGCCGGTGGACATTCCGAGGGCGTCAAGGGTGTCGCCGGCACGGCCGTTGCCGGCGCAGCCGCGACAATCACGAGCGACGCGCTCATGAACCCCTTTGATGGTGAGTAACGCTAGCGGCGTTGTCTGACTGTAGTCATCAAGCAGCGCATGCAGATGCAGGACAGCCCCTACCGCCGTGTCCTCGACTGTGCGCGCACCGTGTACCGCAACGAAGGCATCACGGCGTTCTACGTGTCGTACCCGACGACGCTTACGATGACTGTGCCGTTCACCGCGGTACAGTTTAGCGCGTACGAGTGGCTCAAGGGCGTCATGAACCCCGAGGGCACCTACTCGCCATTGACGCACGTGACTGCCGGTGGTGTGGCGGGTGGTCTCGCAGCGGCCGTGACGACGCCGCTCGACGTCGCCAAAACTCTCCTCCAGACGCGCGGTAGCAGCAAGGACCCACGGATACGGAATGCCAAGGGTATGGGCGAGGCGCTCGGTATCATTGTCGAGCGTGATGGCTGGCGCGGTCTCCGCCGCGGCATGCTCCCCCGCGTCCTGACTGTTGCGCCCAGCACGGCCATTTCGTGGCTCAGCTACGAGTTCTTCAGTAAGTCTAAAGTGTAGACGCTTGCTAACGCCCCGCAGAGGTCCTTATTCGTCGCGGCGGCCACCTCCCAGAAACCGGCGTCGTCGCCTAGGCCTGCAGGCCAGTACGAACCACTCATGTGCGTAACGAGCCCAAGGAGAGGTGTTAGAAGCAAAGAAGAAATACAAAAGGCGGCACGCGGTGTCGGCGGGTGAGGCCCGTAGCCGTCGTAGCGCACTGCACACCCCGCCGTGCCCATCGTACCAAAGCACATCTCCCGTCAACCAACACGTAACCACCCTACTCTGTCCATCACATTGGTGCACACCTACATGTTTTATGTACACAATAGATAATGGATACCCTCCATGCTCTTGGGCTCATTGGCGGCGTGGCGAGAGGCGAGAGGTGGCATCAGAACACGACGACGACGACGGTGTGTGATTGAATTGGGTGACACGCGGCCACATGATACCCACTCTAAGACTTTGAGCAAGCTAACAGCCAACAGGTTCCACGTGTAGACGAGCTCAAGCTCCCGCGTTTCGAGAACGCACTCGGGAGCCAGGGGCAACAGACCCGCACAAAGCTTGCGCACCGCACGACGGCTTGTCAGATGCGTGTTGAGAGCCTTGGCACTGAGCTCAGGAGCGTCTTATGATTGAATGGAGCGTTAGCCTGCTTGCTATTTGCGCTGGCATTCAATACAGGTGGCCAGGCGTCGTCAATTTCGTCGCCACAAGACCTCATCGCCCCCATGAGCAGGTCTGGGCCAGATCAGCAGCAGTGCTTGTTGCTGAAGTAGTAGCAAGTGTACTGAACAGTCTCCGCGTCAGTCCCCGCGTCAATCCCAAAACAATGTCGCCCTGGGGTCGACCAGTCCATTATCCGAATGCATGATCTACGTTCCTTACAGCTCCTACACGAGCTTTTTGATAATGGCGTCAGTGTACTCGTTGGTACCGGCGTTGCCGCCGAGGTCCTTGGTGATGTGCTTGCCCTCGGCGATGGTGGTGAAGATGGCGTTCTCAATCTTGTCGGCAAAGTCGGGAAGCTGCATGTGGCGGAGCATCATGATGGACGAGAGGAGGAGCGCGGTGGGGTTGGCCATGTTCTTGCCGGCAATGTCGGGTGCCGAGCCGTGGACGGCCTCGAAGATGGACGCGTCCTTGCCAATGTTGCCGGATGGGGTGAGACCGAGACCGCCAATGAGACCGGCCGAGAGGTCAGAGAGAATGTCACCGTACAGGTTGGGCATGACCATGACGCGGTCGTCGAAGGGGGCGGGGTTCTGGGTGATGCGCAGGCAGATGCGGTCAAGGATGTCCTCGTCGTACTCGACGTCCGGGTACTCCTTGGCGACGGCGCGGCAGGCAGTGAGGAAAAGGCCGTCCGACATCTTCATAATGTTGGCCTTGTGGACGGCAGTGACCTTGTTGCGGCCCGACTCCTGCGCGTAGTGGAACGCGTAGCGCGCGACACGCTCCGATGCCTCGTAGGTGATGAGCTTGATCGACTGGACGACGCCGGGGACAATCACGTGCTCGATACCAGAGTACTCGCCCTCAGTGTTCTCACGGATGAGCACAGTGTTGACGTTGTCGTACGCCGTCTTGTAGCCCTTGATCGAGACACAGGGACGGACGTTGGCGAACAGCGAGAACGTGCGACGGAGGGTGAGGTTCATCGAGACGTGGCCCTTGCCGACTGGCGCGTTAGCAGCGAGCTGGGCCTGGCACGACGCGGATACTCACTGGGAGTAGCAAGGGGACCCTTGAGCGCGACAGTGTTCTTCTTGACGTTGCGGATGGCGTCCTCGGGGATGGTCGTCTTGCCGTCCTTGAGGATAGGGGTGACATCGACCTCCTCCCAGACAATGGGCACCTTTGTTGTCAGTCGTACTGTTGTGGGAGCATCGCGCGCTACTCACCTTGGCGGCAGAGTAGATCTGCTTGACACTGTCGGCGATCTCGGGGCCAATGCCTGGTGATTAGTCGGCGGCGTCGGGGGGGGGTAACGCGCAGCACCCGGCTCGCGCGCGCGCGCGCGCAATCAAGTGCCGGCACAAATAGACTCACCGTCACCGGGGATAAGCGTCACAGCGTAGTTGCCCTGCCGTCAACATTTTGCCTGTCTGATGTTGTAGCAACTCACGTTGGCGTCCTTCTTGCCGGCGTACGCGGCAGTGACCTGGGCGTACCCGCGCACGGCCTGGGGTTAGTATATGTGTCCAGACTGTCTGCGGCATCGCGACGCCTCGACCACTTGAGCCCGACCGGACCGTGTTTTTACTCTGGCAGGACGTGGCCAAAGTGGGGAGGCGTTTCGCGGACGCTTGACGTTGTGACGCACCTGGGCCTGGCGGAGGGTGGTGGTGAGGGCGCGCTGGGAACGGAACAGCATGGCGAGGGAGGGGGGAGAGGAGAGGGAGAAAGTGTGAGTGTTTGTTCAAGAGAACAAGACGAGAGACGAGATGGTGGAGGATGCAAGATGTGGAGAGGGACGAGGACGGGTGATATGAAGAACTGCGACGGTGTGACGTCTCTCCCTGCGCGTACGGTGTGAGTAGGGACTCACCCAGTTTGTATGGCTGCACACTCACTCAACAAGCCAATCCCTGACTGAGTTCGGCCGCCTTTCTCCGTACGCCCAGGAGCTTATTGAATCCCCCCACACAGGCGATACTCGGACCAGCACCACCCCGCCCACAACCACGTCGGGCTCATCTCAGCTCGCGACTTGCACCGCTGTGAGTTGTGTTGCCGTCAGGAGGTAGTTAGGTCAGAGGTGCTATGCATCTGGTGAGCAAGTGTAAGCACTATGTTATATGCATCGTTGCAAGGTGGCCTACAGCAGAGTTGGCTGTCGGGGGGAGGTGGGTGCACAGAGGGTGGTGGAGGTGTTGTTGGCGGCCGTGCCTGATGTACACAGTTGTATGTGCATTCAGGGATTGCGGCAATGGCGACGAGTGCCGTCGTGCCAGAGTGCCACTGCCGCAAATCCGCCCCTGGCGCAAGCTTGCCTCGGGATATTGAAGAGCAATGTGGCGGTCGTGGCGGCGTGGCGGCGTGTATCGTGCTGTCGGTCGCCGTCGCCTCGCCTTCGGTGTGTATTAGGTACTGCATACAACCCAACCGGGCATGCAGATTGTAGGCACAGATTACTCCTTTTGGCACGTTCTGATTGTTGTTGCGATGATCTTTGGCTTTTCGTTATGGCCCAGCGGAATGCTTCTGACCATATGCTCCGGCGTTGCCTCAAGGTCAGGCCCAACTCTGGCATGAGGCTTGGAGTAACTCACAACGGCGCGTGCGTGGTGAAATGTAGTCACCTAGCCGGGCCTATTGCACCCACACCCGCGCGTTGTCGCCGTACTACCAGTCCCAATCCTTCGGGTACTTGTGTAACACCTTGCGCAGGGCGTGGATTACCCCCGCCGTAACCATGTTGCCCTGCGGGGAGACGACGAACAGCTCGCCTTTCGGGTTGCGGTATATGTGGTGTCCGCCGTTGTATCGCAACATTGCAAACCCGTTGCGCTTCAGAACCTTGTCGACCTCGCGGTACTTCTTTCCTCGGGCCATGGTGTGTGGCGCCTGGGGGGAAGGGGGTGGGGAGGGGTGAGATGGGGAGGTGAGGTTCTGTGTTCCGTTAAGCCGTCGCTCCAAGCAAGAAAACCCGTTGAGGAGATGGAAAGCTGTTGTGGCTCGACAAGTGGCAAAGACGATGTGCTGCGTTGAGCGGTAATGGTTGAAAGACGAAGACGAGGCCGCGCTGTCGACTTATATCGACGGTGCGTGGCAAAAAAAAAAAAAGACGACGTCTGGTTGAGTGGTCTCTGAAGTCAGTCGGGTGCACGGTCGTGTTTGGCAAGGTACACACAGCCTTCATGCAGCGAGTGGTGGCTTTGAGGCCTCGTCCAGTCTGTCATGTCGACGCAGCGCAGGTCTGTGCGCAACGACTGGCGGCTGTGTGCACTTCCTGTTCGCTCGTGCGATGTGGATTTGAACGAAACATGAAGCCAGATTCCGTGAGTACCAGTTTCTCCAGTGTCTCTTCTGCGCGCATTGCTTCTGATCGGTCTGTTGCTTCATCTGCAGGGATGTTTGTCACACATACTGTACAGAGAGATAACCCGCATCACACAGACAGCGCAAAACACATACCAGAGCTGATCACTTTGCCGACAACGTCATTACTTCAACCCCACACCATTGGAGGCCCGTGCAAAGTTTGTCTCTGTGGGGAAAGAAGCAAGAAGCATACTATCCCTGAGCTGCATATGCTGCACACGCTTGAGCCGCGAGCACATTAGTGACTTGCACAGCCCCAACAGTATCTGGGAGGGAATGAGTACAACGCAGCGATGCGCCAGCAACATTCGCACGCACAGGCGCAGACCAACGTGCGTGTGTCACCACAACTCGCCAGAGTGAGAGGAGTATGCATGTAGTGTCTAGTGGTACAGATCTAGTCGTCACAAGTGCCCAGCCGCCTAGTTGCGGTCGAGCTGCTTCTTGCGGAAAGCCTCGGTCATGTCGCGCTGCACGTTGGGGAGGACGGGGGCGTACTTGAGCCACTCCATGGAGAACTCGCCCTTGCCCTGCGAGATACCGCGCAGGCTGGACGAGTAGCCGAACATGTCGTTGAGCGCCACCTCGGCAGTGAGGGTGAACTCGTCGTCGCGGATCTCCGTGTCGACAATGGTACCCTTGCGCTGGTTGATGCCGCCAATGATCGCGCCCTGGAACTCGACGGGAGCGATAATCTCGACGTTCATGATGGGCTCGAGGACAACAGGGCCAGCCTTGTTGAACGCCTCCTTGAACGCGCCAATGGCCGCGAGACGGAAAGCAAGTTCGCTCGAGTCGACCGAGTGCGCCTGACCGTCCTCGAGCACAAAGCGGACGCCGTTGATCGTGTGGCCAGTCAGCAGACCACGGTCGAGCGCCTCCTGGAAACCCTTCTCAACAGCAGGGATGTACGACGTGGGAATGTTACCGCCAACAACGCGGTTGATGAACGCAGTGTCCTTGCCCGTGTCTGGGTCATGCTCCATGGGCTCAATGTAGCCCTTGACGCGACCAAACTGACCAGCACCACCCGACTGCTTCTTGTGGGTGTACTCAAACTTGGCGGGCTGCGTGATGGTCTCACGGAACGCGACACGCGGCTTGCCAGTCACACACGCTACGTTGTACTCGCGACGCATGCGCTCGACGTAAATGTCAAGGTGGAGCTCGCCCATACCGCTGATGATGGTCTCCTGGGACTCGGAGTCAATGTGGACGCGGAACGTCGGGTCCTCCTTCTGGAAGCGGTTGAGCGCACGCGAAAAGTTGGGCGTCTCGTTACCCTCGGGACGGATCGAAAGCGAAATGACAGGCTCGGGGACGAACATGGACGTCATCGACAGAGTAGACACGCCGTCGGTGAACGTGTCGCCGGACGAGCACTCGACACCAAACATGGCACAGATCTCGCCAGCCGCGATCGAGTCGACATCCTCCATCTCGTCGGCGTGCATGCGCACAAGACGCGGCACCTTGACCTTCTTGCCGGTACGCGCGTTGTGGATGACCATGCCCTTCTTGAGCTCGCCCTGGTACACACGCATGTACGTGAGCTGGCCGTAGCGACCCTCCTCGAGCTTGAACGCAAGACCGACGAGAGGCGCCTCAGCCGCAGGACCAAGGGGAACGGGCGGGGCGTCGGAGGGGAGGGTGGTGTCGAGGGCCTTGGCAGGCACCTCGGACGGGTCGGGAAGGTACGCGCACACGCCATCGAGCATGGCCTGGACACCCGTGTTCTTGATGGCAGAGCCCATGAACACCGGGGTGAAGGTCAGACCGACGGTCGCGCGGCGGATCGCCTGGGTGATGTCGAGGTTGGTGATAGGCTCCTCGAGCAGGAACTTGTCCGAGAGAATCTCGTCGCCCTCGGCAATGTGCTCAATGAGCTCCTGGCGCTTTTCCTCAGCGAGGGGACGCAACGACTCGGGAATGTCGTCAGACTCGACAACCTCGTTACCCTTGACGCCCTTGAAGCGGAGGGCCTTCATGCGGATAATGTCCACAACACCCTCGAGCGCGTCCTCGGAACCGATGGGGATCTGGACAGCCGCGGCGTTCATCTTGAGCTTGTTGCGGAGCTGGTCAATGACGCGCCATGGATTGGCACCGGCACTAGGGTTAGCGCTGTAGACGAGCGCGACTCACCGGTCCATCTTGTTGATGAAGACAACACGGGGGACGTCGTAGCGGCGCATCTGGCGGTCGACCGTGATGGTCTGCGACTGCACACCCGAGACGGAGCAGAGGACAAGAACAGCACCGTCGAGCACGCGGAGGGCACGCTCGACCTCGATGGTGAAGTCGACGTGACCCGGGGTATCAATGACGTTGATGGCAAACTTCTCGCGCTCGGGGTTGTCGTTGCCGGCCTCGAGCTCAGTAGGGGGCGGAGGAGCAACCCAGTCGGCAAAGGTCGCGGCGCTCTGGATAGTGATACCCTTCTCGCGCTCAAGCTCCATGCTGTCCATCTTGGCTCCGACACCGTCGCGGCCACGGACCTCGTGCACGTCCTTGACACGGCCGGTGTAATAGAGGATACGCTCCGTCAGGGTCGTCTTGCCCGAGTCAATGTGGGCCGAGCTGTCGTCAGTCAAGCTGTTACTTCAACGAGCTTACATTCCCACGTTGCGCTGGCGGGTAAGACGTTTCCGGTCAGAGTCGGTGAGGGGCGGGGCCTCACGCACGGCGTACTCGACGGGCGCGGCCTCTTCCTCCTCGGCGACGGCAGCAGCCGAGCTCGCCCAGCGACGCTGTGGCCGGGCGACGGCGGCAGAGAGAACGGGCGATTTGGCCGCGATCCGTGGGGTGGCGGTCGACAGTGTCCGGGCGGGAACGACACGAGCGAGGCCGGCGACACGGGGCGCGCGCAGCGCCGCCGTGGAAAGACGCGAGCGTACCAGGACGCGCGATACGGCAGACATGGTAAGCCGTGTTTTGAGTGGTGAGAGTGTGATGCGGAGAGCTGCAAACTCGACACAAATCTCGCTTGGAAACGCTGTAGAGGTGATTCGCGACTTTTTACTTCCGCGGCCCGATTCCCTCCCCCGTTCAGGCACGAGGGTGATCTTCGGGACAAAAGCACATCGGATCTGTTCGGAGACGTTTGAGCGGCTGGTTTCGAGTCTCGGTGATGTCTGATGGATTTTTGACGGCCAACACATCCACCCCGATGACGTCGGCAGCATCGACGCGGTCGAAACCACCTCGTTCATCTCTTGACATTTCTCTAACCACGATGGAGCTCAAGATCTTGTCCTTCAACGTCTGGTGTGTCCAGCTACCATGATTCCTCCAGCTGACCGCAGGGCCCTGGCGTTCATCTCCAAGGACAGGCCACCACGCCTGCAGGCGCTGGCAGAGTACCTGTCGCGCGGCGACTATGATGTTGTCTGTCTGCAGGAGATTTGGGTGCATGTCGAGTACGACCGCATTAGAGCACATGTGCAAGGCGTGCTTCCATACTCGAGGTTCTTTCACACGTGAGTTGGCCGCGCCTCCGTCGTGCTTCCACCGCTGAACGACATCGCTAACACGCAGTGGAGCGTTAGGATCTGGCCTGGCGGTGTTCTCAAAGCTGCCCATTGTCGAAGCCCATGCGCTGCCATATGCGCTTTCGGGTCTCCCCCACGAGGTGATCCAGGGTGACTTTTTTGTCAACAAGGCGGCTGCGCGCGTGACGTTGCGGCATCCCGAGCTGGGCGAGATCGAGGTGTGGAACACGCACATGCACGCCGCGGGCGAGGCGCCTCCAGATACACGGCAGGCCCACCGGATGGCACAGGCATGGCAGCTCGCGACGGAGATACGCCGCGGCGCGCGCGGCGGTCGCTACATCTTTGCCGTGAGTAGCTGAGGGCAGGATTGGGCTGACTCCAGATGGGCGACTTCAACTCCCAGCCGTGGTCGATCCCCATCGCGCTCATGCGCGGGTACGGCGGCATGCACGACTCGTACCTCGAGGCGCACCCTGGTGCGAACGACGCGCCGGCACACGGCCTCACTGCCGCTGACGCTCTCACGACACTGGGCATGACGTGCGACTCGCCGCTCAACACGTGGAGCGCGAGTAAGCCCATCCCAGCGAACATCATGGCGCAGGGCGGTAAACGCCTCGACTACATCTTTTACCGCGCGCCGAGCCGCGGCGCCGACGCGCTCCCGCCACTACACTGCTCCCACAGCGCTGTCGTGCTCACGGAACCTATTCCGGGACGCAACATGAGCTATTCCGATCATTTTGGCCTCACGTCGACATTCACGATCGGGCACGCGCCGTCAGCGGCTTTGGGCAACGACAAGGGCAGTGCTCGCGAGGCTGTAACGCCAGACAGCAGGCGTAGCCGGCGCACAGGCACGTCGCAGGCCCCACTGCTCCCGCTCGACAGTGACGAGGAACCGCCCGTACACCCCCCGACGGCGCCAGGGAGCGTGTACGAGCTGTCGCGGGCGCCGTCCGTCGACTCGACGGCCAGCGCTATTCGCGCCGCCCATGCGACGCTCCGCGCGTACGCCCACCTCGCGGCGCGGCGGAGCACCGTTCAAACCCAGATCGTCGGAGCGTGTATCCTCCTCGCAGTGGCGATGACGATCGGTTCGGCATGGCAGCCAAAGTCCTGGATCCAACCGATCTTCACTATCGTCGCGTTCGCTCTCGGCGCCGCAGGCGCAACATTTCTCTATACCGGCTGGCTGTGGGGACGGTGGGAACGGGGGCTCCTAGACGAGACCATGGATGAGATGGAGCTCGAGCTGAGGCTTCTCGACGACACGAGGGCCGACGACGAGTCAGCGCCGGGTCTGTAGAGTTATGATACTATAATCGCATAGACGCATGAGCCTGCGGCGTGACGCAGCGGGCACCTAGACGTTTTCCGATTAACAGCCCAAAAGCCACACCGAAGGTGAATGTGAATGCCGACTATCGTCAACCCTCAGTGGTATTGCGAGGTTGTACAGTAGGTTAGGAGTCCAGTCATTCCAGAGTATCAGCATTCGTAGCGATATGCGCTCGCACGCAACTGAATTTTCAGAGAACTGGCATCAATGTGGACCTTGTGTCGTGCTGATCGCGCGTAGACGTTCACCTCATCGATCATATCGCAGTTCGGAGTACTGCTCGATCGACAAAGCAGCCATCTTGCAGTCCCAAGATCTGACGGTCCCAAACGGTCGGACAACTGCTTCGGAATAGCTCTAGTCTGTCATGTCGTTCAAGCTGTGGGCGAATGCCGGCCCTTTGACATTGCCGCTGCCGAAATCAATCGCCGATGAGGACGCCGCGCTCCTTGCGTGCTCTGGTTGTTCGGAAAAGACGGCGACGTAAGTGTCTTTGCCACTGTGAACTGTCTCGCTGCTGTTGTGATGCTTCGGTCTCGTGGAAATCCTCTCGCCGCTTACTTGTCACAATGGCAACAGGCAGCGCAGCGACGTCAGAGCCCGCTTCGTACGCTGTGGGGGCTCCTTGCGTGCTCTGGGCAGATGAAAACATCGAGGTAGAAGCGGCGATAGCCATTCCAGATCGAACATATTGCATGATACTGCCATGAAGCAATACCATCACCACAGGCTCCACTGCAGTTTGCTGTTGCAACAGGGGCACGCGACGAGTCTCAGAAGTCGATGCATACGCCGGGAGTCTCTTGCGTGCGCTGCTTATTCTGCAACCGCTGAGATGAGAGGGGTCATTGCCATTCCAGATCGAGCACATTGTATGTTGTCGTCGTGATCGTCAACGGCGTGGCAATACTCTCGCCGCAAGCTCATTGCACAAGTACACTATTGCAATCGACGTACGTGAGCGTCGTCAGAAGCCGATGCAGACGCCGTGGGCTAGCCGTGTGTGCGGGACATTCTGCAAACACGGGATGTTGACCATTGCACCATCTAGGTACGGTGTGTGATCAATGCCGTGGCAATCAATACGACGACAAATGCAGCACGCTTCGGGAACTCGGCATTGCAACGGGCAATATCAAAGCCGCTGCAGACGCCGCGGAGCCCTTGCGTGCTCTCAACGCAGTTTGCGTTCTGCAAACACCGATAGGCGAGGTATCATTGCCATTGCAGGAGGCCTTTGCCCTTGATACTGCCAGTAGTTGTGATTGTCGCGTTTGTGAACTTCTGTCGCGTGGCAATTCTATCGCCGCAACGCGTAGTGCCTTTGCAACTAGCATACACCGTTATCAAAGGGCGACACCATTGCAGACGCCGCGGGGCTCCTTGCGTGCTCGAACCGTTCGTGCAAACTTGACGAGGCGTGGCAAAGGGGGTGTGATCGTCGTTGTCGATCCTGTTTCAAACAGCGACCGAGGGATTGTCGCCTCGCTTGTGGAGTGTGCCAACAAGGGCAGAAGCTCATATTATCATTATCCAGTCTGTGCAATCTCAGGCTTGCCTCTCAATGTACAGGCGTGCGACGCTGCAGGAGTGAAATGCAACGACGCTCACAGCGTTGCAAAGAGGCTTGCCTGTGTGCAAGTGCCTATCTCGCAGGAACCTGGCCTGGCCCATGCATGCTTTTTGGTGATATGCGATAATCTAATCCCCCGATAGGCCGATGCCCCCCGTCCTAACAAATACGCTCAAGCACGCAACTCGTTCCTGGCGAGAGGTGGCAAATTGATGGTCTGACGCGGACGTCTTGTCGGAACGGCCTGTAGACTACAGCGCGGGTATCGAGTTCCAGACCAGTCAATTGGGTCTCGGCTTTGGATATTGCATAGGCCGTCAGCGTCAGCGTCTGAGTATTGGAGAGGTCGGCGTGCGGCGTGCCTTGCGGTTGTGTATTGGAGAAATCTTTGTCTGCCTATTGGAGACGCTACTCTCTTAATTGGAGAGGCAATAGGCGAGAACCGAGACGGGGCATCACGGAGCACAACCCGTAGTGTTTGCTTCCGGCTTCTGAAGGGGGTTACTGGGCAATCACGCCGACATGGGAGATAGGCATTTCAATATCGGCATTTCAACAGGCGCAGGAAAACATTTGGGAGATCGGTGTTTCGTCGTGCAGCTCGCGTGCGGCCGTGCGGAAAACACATGGCCCATAGTGAAGTCATTTCAATAAGATACTGCATTTTGATAATATTTCAATATCGCCAGTTTATCAAGGTCGTCTATTTCAATATGATCATTTCATTATTGTATGAGCCGCACCTCGTGCTCCTTTCGCGTTGGCTCCTGTGTGAAGTGGATATCTTTTAGTTGCGGGGTTTATTTCAATATGCTGGGTGTTGGTCTCGGTGTATACGTCGTAGGCAATCGGCGACCAAAATCATATCAAGGGTGACTCTACGTGACTACAGCGTCGGCGTACGTGTCGGTGGATCGGTGGATCGGTGGACCGTGCTTGTGTCGCGTGGTTGTTGCATGGTTGTTGAACGTTGTTGCTATTGCATTGTTGAAAGTTGTTGCGTTGTCGAGTTATTGCCCATGTTGCGTCGTTGCATTGTTGTGTAGTTGTCAGGCCAGCCAGGGACGTATTCGCCGCATAAGAGTGTTGGAAAGGCGTTGGGGCGCAACCGTACACCCACGTCACAGGATGAAGGCAAGTTTGCTCTTTGTGGCGGGCCCAAGATATGTATTGCATCGTAGCGTATAGGTCGCTGAGTGTCGCGAAAGTCGGCGAAGCCGCAATGGCCAGAATCAGCGTTAGATCGCGTCAGAGCGAGCTTGGCCGGAGCTGAGCAGCGTAAATTTCCGTGGTCGTTGGCGCTGTGATTGTCATCGTACGCGTTAGTGGCGAGCATATCTCGGGTAAGGACGGTGTTATGGGACGCAGGCCAGGCAAGATGTAGACAATTGGCTTGGAGCGTTTGCAGGCCGTCAGGGGGGTTCGGCGATGACTGTGTCGACGACGACAGTAGCTTTGGTATGGCGAGGTGGGCTGAGTCCGTCAAAGTGCGGACGAGGCGATTCGAAGCAAGAGTCTTCCCTCTGGGCCGTCGCTGTAGGTGGCCGACGACTCTAGCGGTGCAGCGCGCGCAGGCTCGGGAAGCTGTCGATGGCAGGGAAGCGCTCAGTTAGTGTGGTAAGTGTTCTTATAGACCTCCAGCTTGCCCGCGTCCCCGTCAGTAATATCGTTTCCACCACAGTCGTCATGAGAAGCTAATCTCGTACGCCCTCGTGAAGACTGCGATGCACTGTCTCTTAGATCTCGGATCAAGATCAGATTCAAGGGCACAGCAGAACACGACGAGGTTTGATTGCACGCTGTTCTTTCTCACAGGCCGGGCGTCTCGCTCAGATACAAGTTGCAGATGCAGAGTCGCTGGATGAATGCTTAGGTCATCTTAGCCTCATGAGTGAGTAGAAATAAATCAATCGCGTCGCGCATAGTGTGGCGTAAACTCCAGCATGATGCTGAATCCCATAACCCAAGGATTTAGCAGGGGATGGAATAAGCCGAACGTATACGCGTATGCAATCTGCAGCAACATGGTTGCCGTATGCTGCCAGCTGCGATCGCGATCGGCGTGCCGGCGCGCCCAGTTCTTGATAATGGCAATGGTTTTGCAATCAGAGTTCTTTGATTAGAGGCGTAACGATTATTACGATCGGATCAGCGAAACTGTCAAGAACGGGATAAAACCCCGCAATGTGCGAAAAGCGCCATTTCAATATCTCTCAAGGGGTAGGGGGCCAAGGTGGGTCCAAGTAGCCCACAGCCATTTCAACCGATTGGCGGCTCCGTTATGGTATTTGTGGAGATAAGCTTCCATTATTGGAGACAGAGGTGAGGCGTTTGAATCTCGTTAATTTTGCCCAGGATGCCGAGCGTGTGCCCAGCCCACGCCCAGATTGCACCTGTCGGATCATGAGGCGGGCCGGAGCAAAGGATCGCCGCATTAAGGCAATGTGAGACGGCGACGTAGGCATACCCCGCAGGGCACTTCCGACGCCCTGGACAACACGCCGATATCATGTGCAGCGCCAGGTGTGATAAACCCAGGTCATAATTGACAACGCTCCACAGAGAGGGGGGGTTTTGGTTTAGCATGCCGCCGTCTAGAGCACATGTTTACAAAATGATAAGGAGCAGCTGACCCTGGAACCAGACGTCATGGAAATCAGATATCACAATGAAGTGTGTGTGTGCCGAGCAGGTGAACAGGGTGTAGGTTGCATGTTGGCAGAGAGGTTCGTTCAACATTCCAGTTTCATGCAATTCATGGACGATGATGTGGTCTGTGCGCCTTGCCCATTGCAACTTGGCTGTCGGAGCAGCGTGGGGCGCGTCTCCGGCACTACGCAGTCCGTCCGAGCCATTGCAAAGAGAGAACTGATTCTGCCAAACCGTGACGGAGCCGAGTGCTCCATCGGCACTGGGTGTCGAGGCATTTGCAGAGCGAGCTCACACGAGGTCAGATACCGATGTGCCTCGGCAACATTCTGATGTGTTGAAGCTGATATCGCGGTCCTTTGTCAATCGATGGTGCCGATGCGGCGGATTTCACAGGTTTGGGTGCCTGTCTTCATGCAAATGCATCACGACAATCGGTATGAAACCCGAATAATCGAATTCCGGAAACCACCACGGCATGTTGTCACTGTTGTGGTGGCCTGTGCGACGTGCGAGGAATTGCAACATTCAACGCGGAGCGTCCACACAGTGTCCAGAAGGGCGCGCCCACTGGAGTGATCAGCTTGTTTGATAAAGCGTCCAGGCACAGAGCAAAAGTGATAAAACGGGCGTTGGCGCGTGGTATATGCTAAAGCCAAAGTTGATTAGGAGGGTGACGTGCTCGCTACGACCGTTGGCATATACTCTACACAGAAGAGGGTCTAGACGTCGTGCTGGTACCGAATCGGAGGTATGGAAGGAGTGGGGCGAGACGAAGACTGAGTGGCACTTTCATGCACAAGGCATAAGGAGTCATTAGGATTCACTTGAAATCCATTAAGAAGGCAATTTAATATGCTGCAGGGTCAATTTGGTATTGATCTGGGTGAGGAGTGACAGAGCCACCTCGGCATTTGCCAACGAATCGCCGAGGGAAGGTTGTGATTGGTTGAGAGGGTGTGTGAAAAGTGCAAATTCACAACCCGAAGCAAGGCCAAAGGAGCAAGGAAGGCAATAATGGTGTGCAACATTCGCACATCTCACAATCTGTTCTGCTTATTGCTTTTTCACTCGTCGCTGCCGTCCTTGCGCCGTCCAACGTCACCTCGTCCTTGCGCTGTGCTGCCTCTTGCACACCACCACTCCCACTCCACTTCCATCTCACATCCATCCTCGCTCGTCCGCGCGCTCCGACGCGTGTGTCGCCACTGGGTCGCCACCCCAAAATGACAGACGTATCGGCCACCAACAACACGGCAGCCACATCGGCTGCTTCAACCCCAACGGCACCACAGCCTCCAAAGGTGAGTCCCCCCTTCCTTTCCAAATGTCACAAGCACATCACACCTCGGGCATGTGCAAAACATCTACTCCCAATCCCATCTGTTGTTATCATCACGATATCATCGTGCCGATTATCTATACACGTGATGGCTGTTGTTGTTGTTGTTGTTGTTGCTGCTGTTGCAGCACTTGTCGACGTTGCCACCACGAATCTAGCCTTGACGCAGCCTGGCTTTGTGGTGGGCACTTGCCACCGACGTCCCGTGACATCGCTTCTGCCCACCACTCTCACCTCCTCCTATGCCACCTATCCCCCACCGCACACCTTGACTGTGTACTTATCAGACAAGCTAACTTTACTAGGACCGTCATGAGCCTCGAGGCCGTAAGCCCAATGACCAGTTGCCACCCTCGCGCGCACGCGAGGTGCAGCGTGCCTTCCGTCTCCGACGTGCCGAGCACCTTGCCTCCCTCGAGGAGCGCATCATGATCCTTGAAGGAGAGAACTCTCAGCTTCGTGCGCTGTTGTCGCTGCCCGACGCAGACCGGCCCAAGATCGGATCTGGCCCGACCGGCAGGGGCAAGTCGCTCAAGGAAGGCGGTGTACCCATGAGCGAACGTGTGCGTGCTCGTAAGGAGGCGCGTGAGCGTGAACGTCGAGCCCGTGGCCTTCCGCCAGCAGGCGACGACACGTCAGACTCTGAGCATGGCTCGTCAATGTCGCCGGGCGCGTCGATCAATGGCGTTGCGTCAGCTGGACCGAGCACGAGTGGCGCCGGACCCGGTAACCAGAACGGCGGTCAGGGCGGAGTTCAGCCGCCGAACCCAGCGGCAGGTGCAATGCCGCTGTTCTCGTCGCCGACAGACCTCCCTGCGCCGTACAACTTCAACCTCCCTACTCCCTTCCAACTGCCCATCTCGCCTGAGCCTCAGTTCAACTATGACAACTCGAACATGAACAACCAACCCAACAACCCCTTCCCGATATTCAACATGTTTGATGCTCCGTCGGGGTCCAACGACCAAAACAACAACAACAATAACAACCAGCAGAACAACAACCCCATGCCACCGGGTCCCGACCACAAGGCTCCACCAATGTCGCCTGCAAGCGCTGCCAACGCTTCAGGCGCGCCAAACCAGCCTGACCTGTTGACACGCTTGAAGGCGTGCTGCCACCTGTCAGACTCCCATGTCGTCAACGACCCAGGGTTGCTCATCTTTGCCACGCGGCTCTGTCAGTCGTTTGCGTGTCCGTTTGGCGGCGCACACCCAGACTCGATACCAACCGATGACCCAGAGCAAATGTTACTCGAGGATGCGTGGCGGGCGCTCAAGGCGACGCTGGACCCTGGGGGCGACGCAGACGGGGAGAACCGCATCAACACGGGCCGCATGGCTGCCGAGCTTGTCGTGCGTGCTGCGGCATCGCGTGGCAACGGAAACTGGATTATCTGCCGCTACAAGGAGGGCATGACGGTCAAGCGCGGGCTTGTGCAGGGCCTCGTGCAGGGCTTTGGTGGCAAGCTCGACTAGAGGCGTCGTCGAACATGAACAATGCGAGATCGAACTAGACGCCCTGTTGTTGTCAAACCACTATGTAACTTTTTTCTTTTGGGTATCAATGTCGAACTATGCGAAAGTGTATGGACGTTGCATAGTGCGCTGTGCGCGCGTCGTGCGTCATGGTCTGAGCGTGGCGTGGAGCTTATTGTCATTCCAACTGTTGTTGTGCAGGGTGAAGCAAGGTAAGCGCGCCTGGACGCGTCATGTACCGCGTGTCGCAGGCACTGTGATTGGGCAAGGCGCGTAAATCGCGCACTGAGATGTCTTGGCCATGTCCGCATGAGCTGTGGCCACCAGCGTGTACACTGGCGACGTCGGCGGCGGCCGAGTAGCGAGAGCGTGGGTGTGTGGGTGTGTGTTAACGCGTAGTGTGGCCAAGAGTATGAGCCGGGGTATGTGCACCGCCTCGTTCGTTAATGGCCCCTTTACATCCGAGCAGACCATCATCCTTGTATCCTTGCCTTGGCCCGCGCAAATCAACCGCGTGGGTCTGCTGGAAGTCCCATAGTCGTCGTGTTAATCCTGGCTATGAACGCATTACAAGTGAGTCTTGTGGGTGTCTGCTGGATACGTATACGTATACGTGCCTTGGTGTTCCGAATAGGTCTGGCTCTCAAACCCTCTCGGTCTCACCCACCCCTCGCAGCCCTCTCTCTGACCGTCGGGGCCTGTCTGTGCCGCGGCCCACACGACTGCCGTTGCCGCATGGCTCCACCCTGGACACTCGTACACCCCCCACGGTGACTTGTTTGCTTGGCTCGGCGCTCACTCGCTCGCACTTGCACTTGCTTGGCCTTAGATCCCTCTCTTAAACTAGCAACTCTGCTGTCGTCGTCACCACTTCAGCACCGCACAGATATCTCTCCAAACCCCGTTGCCGCCGTCGCCCCGCTCTACCCACTCTTTCCGTCACCTCCGCCGCCAGTACCATGGGTAAGAGCCAGTCCAAGCTCAGTGCCGACGAGCTCGCCGAGCTCCAGAAGAACACCTACTGTGAGTCACCACCGCTCTTTGGCCCTCTCGGACGAGGCCGACGAGGCGCACACTTCGCGCGAATGTGAATCTTTGCCGCTGACATTCCAGTTGACAAGAAGGTTCGTATACTGTCGTTGACGGGGCGGCTCGACGCCTGAACGAGTAGTCGACGTCGAGACGACTCTGGGAACCCTCGTATCTCGGCCCCCGACAGCGCCGTGACTCCCAGATGTCTCGCACTCGCGACTCGACCGACCTCGTGCAAAGCTGACAGCGCAGGAACTTCAGCAATGGTACAAGGGCTTCCTCAAGGACTGCCCCAGCGGCCAGCTGAACAAGGAGGGTGAGTCAAACGTGGGCAGCGGCACCCGCTCCGAGTTCCGCGGACACCGCGATGGCTGTATGGACAACAATGCCGCCGGCCGCCGACGCAACCTCGGGGGCAGAGCTCACACCACACCAGAGTTCAAGAAGATCTACAGGCAGTTCTTCCCATTCGGTGACCCGTCCCAGTTCGCCGACTACGTCTTCAATGTGAGCTAGTGGACGCAGAAGTAGGCTGACACGCAGGTGTTCGATGAGGACAAGAGTGGGACGATCGAGTTCAAGGTGCGCCGACGACGCAGACACACGCGCCCCACTTGTGCGCCCGCAGCGCTGACAATCAGGAGTTCATCTGCGCACTGAGCGTGACTTCGCGCGGACGGCTGGACGAGAAGCTTAAGTGTGAGTGCTGCGGACCTCTCGGCTTGCGTCAGGGGTGCGGGTTGGACTCTCCAGGTCGGCGTCCGATGCTCGGGGAGTTGCATGCCGGCGCCCGCCCCATGCGTCGATGGCTGTGCGGCGTGCCGCGAGCTGGTTGCGTGCGCGTCATAACTGCCTCGGATCCGAGAGCGGCATGTTGTCGCAGCTGATGGGCCGCGGAGCGGGCGGATCGCCGGCGATCTGCCCCCATGCGTAGAAGATCAGCGCGGCCTTTGCCGCCACCAACGCCGCTGTGCCATTTCCTGTGTCAGCTGCAGGTGTCCGCCAGCGCTCCCAGCCTTCTCTGGCGTTACCACGCTCCTTCTAATCGTCCTTCCCCTCGCAGGCGTGACTAACCCCAGGGGCCTTCCAATTGTATGACATCAATGGCGACGGGTACATCACCTACGACGAGATGCTGCAGATCGTGCGGTCCATCTACAAGATGACGGGCCAGATGGTTCGGCTGCCCGAGGACGAGGACACGCCCGAGAAGGTGAGGAGCACTTGGTCGTAGAAGTCACCACTGACGCCAGCGCGTGGACAAGATTTTCCGCAACATGGACCTCAACAAGGACCACCAGCTCACGTACGATGAGTTCAAGGAGGGCAGCAAGCAGGACCCGACGATTGTGCAGGCGCTCTCGCTGTACGACGGGTTGGTCTAGACTCCTTGTCGTCGTCGTCGTTACGGCGAGGGTTGGCCCCACGGCGCGCTGCTGGCCGGCATGCCATGCGGGGCCGGAGGCATGTCGTCGCCATGCGAGCCGCGTTGGCGTTGGCGTTGCGCAGATCAATAGAGGCGGCTGGGTGTACACGAGGGTTGGATGTACGGTTCAAGCAGCGCAAAGGCACGGGAGTGCATGAGGCGCAACTGTACTGACAAGCATATGGGTTAATACAGAGCCCATCTCACCTCGCAGAGATCCACTGAAGCGATACTGACTGCTCTGGCGCTTCGAGGTGCCCCTCTCGATGGGGCTTGCCCTAGCACTCAGCCAACTCAGCCCAGTCTCGCAGATTCTCATACACGCCTCTTATGTCAGTCGAGGCCATCTGCCCGACCCTTCACTACTTAGAAGTAAGGAGCCAGTTGTGGCCCGCTGCATCTGCCATCATCCCCAAGTTTGGCGCATAAATGGAACATGGCGCTTTGCGTCACCGCCCTATGAGCTATATGTGCATGTTACCCGGTGACTGCTTGGGCTGTGATGTTGCAACTTGGGCTTGCATGGTCGCATATGGTAACTTTTCAGCAGGGTGAGCGTTACATGCCGGTGTGATCGCCGCGGGCCGACACCCCATCCGAGACATTGGTGCAAGTCTCAAGTGTGTTGAGGCTCTGCCACTCGCCATAGGGTACGACATTGTCTATCGCCCAGTGAACCGCGCTGGGTCGCCGCAGCCACGGCGTACAGATGCGCATGCATCCGGCGGTCGCCTGGCACGGCATTGCGCACGGCAGGGCATACGACGTCACAAGAAAGCCAAAGGTGGGGGAGCTCCTTATAACCACACCCTGCGGGAGCAAAAACACGCGGAAACGTAGCTCAGTTGGGAGAGCGTACGACTGAAGTCACTCGTGACGACAATCGTACGGTCGGGTGTTCGATCCACCCCGGTTCCAAGCGTTAGCGCCTCGGCGCGACTTGCTTTTGCATCGGCGCATACCTGCGACGCCGGTGCGGTCAACTTTTTTGTTGGCACAGGAAGGAGGGAGTGAGGGAGTCAGCCAGTGAGGAAGTGAAATTTTTGTTTGGTTAGGTCTGTGACCCCGGTGACGGCCTACTTCTCCTTCCACACTTTTTACGCCGGTGTCGTCGGCGATGGCGGCAATATGCATGCACCAGTCACCGGGCAGAGTTTGTAGCAGTGAGAGGCGGAAGACAGGTTGCAGGCCCGCTCATATAACCACCTCGCAACACCGCTTTCATCAGGCGACTTAGCTCAGTTGGTTAGAGCGTATGCTTAACATCTTGTACGAGATTTACGCATAAGGTCGGCGGTTCGACCCCGCCAGACGTCAACGAGTACTGCTCCTCTGCGCAAGCAGAGCGAGCAAGACTTTTTGCAAACTGTGAAGCTCCTAGGAGCATGAGGCGGAGCCGGGGTGCGAAGTGATTGTGAGGCCCTCGGCACTCGGTTGATTTTTTGAAATTAATTTCCGTCAATTCGGCGACCCTGCGGTTGCCGTCGTCATCCCCTGTGGGTAATGGGTATGTGGCATTTTGGTCATCCTCTGCGCAACACAACCTGCCCGACGCGGCGGCATGCCAGGTGTAGCAGACTGGACATGGAAGTGTGCCACACGGCAGTGCCATTCCAGGCGGTGACTGATGTGTGTTTCAGACAAGCTTATCTTTGTCGGGCTCGCCCGACGCTGAGATTATCGTTACCGTCGCCACGGCAGATGACATGCACTGTGGCACTTGGATCTTCGGTCTTCACTGTACGCAGCAAACCTTGTGCTCGTACAGCATGAAGTAAAGGCCCAGGTGCGCTCCTTCCTCCTCGGCCCCGGGATTACCTGAACAGTACCTTCTCTCTACGACGCAGCGGCGGTGCCGCCCATCGTTTAGCGGATGACGCCGGTAGAGCTGAGACAGTCCACGGTCATCGATGCCAAGGACACCGACAACACCTCTACAGCTCGTATACATGTGTACCACAACTGACAGCGGTCGTCCGCGGTTTCTCGAGTACGTTTTTTGCGACGGGCCCAAGTTCGACACTTGCGCGCCCGTTTGGCGTTGTCACGGGTGGTATACGAGGCACACTGAAAATGGTGACACCAGGGTAACCTCTCAGAGAGTAAAACAACATGTTCTACATACTTGTGTACATTGGGGGCGTTTAAGCTACTTTAGATCTTCATCGCTGTCGTCGTCGTGATACACCTGCTTCTCAGGCAAGAGGGCGCGGGACGGCCCCGCCCGCGGCGTCGCGGATCCGTCATACTGACCCTGTCGCGGGCCAAAGGTCCCATGGCCGTCCTGGGTTCCTCCCCACGCACTGTTATACTCTGGTGGCAGCATTGCGGGGCCTCCGTCGGTAGCGCGCATCTGGTGCTGCTGCGCGGGACCGGCCTGGTTGTATCTGGCGTTAGCTGCGCTAATCCGCGTTCCTGCTCACAACTGGTGTTTCATCTCTGCTTCGCCCGGGGTATAGCTCGTCGCAGGTGCAGGCTGTCCGGTGTCGTGGAGGTACGGCGTTATCGGGCTCGTCTGCGAAACGAGCACCTTGTCCGCGTCGTCTCTGCCTGCCGTGTACCCGTTCTGGTCAATCTCGAACGGCTTGAACGACTGCTTGCGTTTCGCGCGCCGGCGCCGCAGGAACCACCATACGCCGCCGGCAATCAAAATGGCTCCGACAACACCACCCACCTAGGCGTTAGCACTTGCTCTCCCCCTTGACATACCACTCCACCAACAATGGAGCCAAGGTTCTTCTTGGTGCCACCGCCGTTGCCACCGCCGTTGCCACTGCCGTCGCCACTGCCGCTGCTACTGCCGTTGCCGCTACCGTTGCCGCTCGGCCCCCCGCCTGTGTCGCCATCGCGCAGACCCGTGAGGTAGTTTAAATTCTCAATATGGTCCTGTCCCATGGCAGTGTATCCGTCGGGAATGGGGCTAATGCGTCAGCGCGTCGACCTGAGTGAGACAATGACCCACGACAGAGAGGAGAAGAATGTTAGCGAGTTTATACTCGCATCATACGGCGAGATGGTCACCATGTACTTGATGTCCGGGTTTAGGGGCGCTTGCATGAGAATGCCCGGCTTCCGGAAAGATGGCTGGCTGCGCAGGGGCAGATCGTTGTAGATGGGTGGTTCAAAGCTGCAGATAAACGCGGTCAAATCGCCCGGCGGGAAGAATCCCGTGGCAATGACATATGAGGTGTTGGCTGGCACGTCGACAGTCACCTTGCTCGATGAGTCGTGGGCAGATACAAACGACAAGTCGCCTTCGGGTTCGGACACATCAAAGTTCCCAGAGTATGACCACGCTCGATTGAGAGAGTTGTTCTTGGCAGCAAACACGGTCTGTCTCCCGGTCGAGGCAAAGTCTTCTCTAAATCGTTAGAACAGAGACTGGCCCCTCCCTGCCAACAGCACTCACGATTGTGACCGAAGCCAAGCGCCAAACCTCGCACGCGAGACAGTAAACCGCCCACCTTTGACGGAGCCCGTGACCTTCTTCTGGCCCTGATAGTCCGAGTCCTGTCTCCACAGCTCATACAGCTGCTTGTCGTCTGCTGTGCTCCCTATTCGCCCGATCTCCTCCTTTTTGAGGGTCGTGCCGTTCAAGAAGGCTACGCTCCCCCTCTCGTTGGTGTTTCCCTCCAAGGCGACCCACGTGCCCCAGTATTCAACCTTAAAGGTTTGGTTCACAAGAGTGGTGCTGCACGTTACACCGTCGTAGCTACTCCAAGCCGCCGACGGGAGCGTGTTGTTGTCGTAGCAATTGAAGTAGCTCGACTCCGAACCGGTGTCGCTTACGAACCCAACGTCGAGTCCTATGTCGGTTGGCGTGAGTGTGACGGTGAAGTTGACGGGCGGCAGCAGAGCTGCTCGCGAGCGTAGCACGAGTGCGAGGCAAGCTATCCGCAATGCTAGAATCATGGCGTATGGATTGATGTCAAAAGTCAATGCTGGTTGCTACAGCGAGGTCTGTCATGCCGAACAGCGACTACAATGATACCGACAATCCCCGTGAGGCCACAGGCAGGCTCATGCGGGCTCTCGTCTCGCCTCGCCCAGCAACGCCTGGTCAGTCCGTCAACAGCTCTTCCTCCCCTCTCTCCATAAACAGCGACCGAGACCCTGCAAATGGGCGATGGGCGGAATCGGCATTTGCACAGGTCATGTTCAAACTCTTGGCAGAACGAAGGCATGCCGCCATGCGTGCCACCACGCCTGACGCTGACATCTCCGTCGGAAGATCCTTGGATACGAAGCCTGAACTCCGGCTGTAGGGGCGGATATCGACAGCGCAGAGTGACCTGACGGATCAGTCAAATGATCCTCGACCCTAAGGAACGAAAGTCAAACGCACTCATGCTTCGCGCCTCATTATGGCGCTAACGATGATTAAGCGTACGGCGGGGCGTCGTCTCGCCTCAGCGTGCTCACGCAGAGTGTGTGTCATGTGAGCATAACATAGGCACCAGATCTGTTATTGTCACTGTCAGGCGGTGTGTGTTTATGACGTCGAGTTGTGCGGTTGCTCACAAGGACAGAGTAGGCGAAAACCGAAACGTCTCAGCAGCCCCACAACAGCCCCACAACAGGCCGTGAACGCCCAAACACAGCACAGGTTGTTAAGTTAAATCGAGACCGACTTGGATACAGGCACTCAACTTGCCCAGCGGCGGCCAACCTTGGGAGCAGACCAGGGCAGGCCCGCACCATCACAAGGTCATTCCATGACCCAGCTTGGTCACGCTCCAATCCACTCCTAGTCAAGTGCGGTGTAGCTGTCCTCCAAAGAGCCAATGTGCACGGGCAAAGCAAACCTTGAAACGGCCAGAGTGCGGTGACCCGCGGTGCTCGCAAGTTCCATCGAGCCTGCGCCTCTTGCACTTGTGGCCAAGGAAAGGTTCTGCACACCTGGACGGATCCGAGAAGCGAATATGCTTTACATCCGTGACAACGTAGATACACATACCCATTCTGACCCTGCCCGACCCCACTAACTGCCTTAACCCTTGTACGCGACCTGTGTCGCACCCCATGCGTCATTGTTACCGCCTGCACCACCCACGGGTGTGTGGGTGGACATGGGGTCGAGATGGCCGCCACTCTTTACCGGCTCGAGGTCGTCGACGGGCTTGGCCATGTCGACCTCGACTTCGGCCTGCTCGGCCTCCTGCAACTCCTTGGCAATACGGTAGTTGCGCGGCCGGATGACCTTGACGTCGTAGATGCGGAGCACGACAATGACCATGCCGCAGGTAATCCACAGCGCGAGACATACCGGCCAGCCGTACTTGTAGTGCGGCGCCTGCTTGGTCGGGAAAATGAGCACGTTGGACCAGGCGTCTGTGTGTGAGCCGACGAGCGAACAAGCTAAACTCACTGATGGCGTAGTAGGCCGTGATACACACACCGAGGGTGAGCGCTCGCTGCTCGGCGTCGGTCGGGCACATGTCCGACAGCCACGCCCACAGCGGTGGACCACCCGACTGCAGCATGAACAGGATAAAGTACGCATAGTATTTTGCCGAATTGGGGACGTTCCATACCGTCAAGATGACGCAGGAGGGTATGCCGACAATGCAGATGGAAAGGAGCACGCCCCAACGGGTCTTGAGGACGTCCGAGGCGAACGCGGCCGTCCACACGCCGACAATCTGCATAGCCCAGCCACCCATGGGAATCGCGTTGAGCTCGGTGATGCCCCAGACCTTGGAGCCGTCGGGGTGGAGGAGCGACTTGAGCCACAACTGGAAGTAGTTGATGCCCGAGACACCGATGAGCATGCCGACGTAGATGTAGATCATGAGGTACGTCGTTGGGTTCTTGAACGTGCGTTTAAAAGCCGCAAAGTTGATGGGCTTGACGTCGACGCGGCGGAACCGGCTCAGGCGCATCATGGCAATCTCGCGGTCGCGCTTGGTGATCCAGAACGCGAGCGGGTTTGGCTTGTCTGGAAAGTCGGGGATGAAGAACGGCCCAATCATGGCCAGGCACACGGTCATGATGCAGTTGATGATAAACGTCCACTGCCACCCGCGGATACCGTGCTTGCCCTCGAGACTCTCGTGGATCGCGGTTTGCAGCGCGCCCGACAGCATGGACCCGACTGCCTGACACGAGTGGTAGAAGCTGGTCCCGTTAGCCGACTATCTCAGGGTGGGCACATGTGTTCGGCGGTTTGGTCGTCCTCGACTGCCGTGTGGCTTATCGCCATGTTTCACATCGGCCTGGTGACACACGCGGTGGCTCACTCACCCGATACGCTTGGCCATCTCCAGCGGGGTGTACCATGCCACTGTGACTGTTAGCGGAGCTCTTCGTCCGGTGCAAAGTACGCACTCAGCATCGTCACGGTGCCGGGGTAACACGACGACTCGGCGAGGCCGATAAGCGTGCGGAGGCCGTAGATTGGCTCGGCAGTGCGGCACGCCGCGATGCAGCCGGTAAAGATACCCCAGATAAACTCGAGGCCAGGCAGCCACCACGACGGGCGGAAGTAGGTGATGAAGATCTGGGACGGGATGAGGAAGATGCAGTCTGCGGTCAGCCTTGGTCCAGTGGGCGCGACGTACAGCCGACGTTAAAGTACGTGGTGAAGTAGTTGAGCTCGTTGCCCTCAAACTTGAGGTCCTCGCTCATGCCCGAGACGTAGGCGGTAGTGATGTTGGTCTGGTCGAGATACCTGGTATTAACTTGCGCCTGGCGCTGGCAACCTACTTGATGACCTGGGAGATACAGCCGTACGTGAGGAGGAAAATGTCGAGCTTGAGGAGGAACATGCGCTCCTCACGCGACTTTTCCACAATGCGCGCGGCTTGGGGGTCGAGGGTGGCCGGGTTGGCGTCGCCCGACACCTCGACCACCTCCTCCGTTGTGTCGGGGTTCTTCTTGCTGAGAAGGCCCATGGCGCTGGAGTTCAGTCTGGGATGGGGGATAGCGGGGCTGTCAGTATACCACACTCTTTATCCTTTTGCCCCTCTCCTGCAAGCCCGCATAACTACATTGCGGCGCGGGCGGCCCGGCGTGTAGGCGACAGACGAGATAGGGCTCGGTCAGTAGTGGGCAGATCGTGTCAAATTAAGGCCTGGTGGCAGCTGGTGGGGACGAAAATGGCTCTGGCGTTGGGCGTGTGGCGGGTCACATGTTCTCGTGCCAAGCTGTCACAATTCCGGATAGGCACGGGAGTGCCAAACCTGGAGCTCCAAGACTGCAGCGGCGTCGCGAGAGGCGTGTCCAGACGAGATTGTGCCGGTGTCAACGTTGAGAGTTGGAGTCAGGGCCAGGGCAGTGGGCGGGACAGGTGGTCCGCTTTGTCTTTGTGTCGGATACCATCGGTAAGTGTCGGTCAATTCGTGTGATCGCTTGGCCGTGCCGCATAACTCGGAAGCACGGACAGCGCCGCAGACAGCGTGGAGCGCCACAACACGTCGTCGTACATGACAGGGGTTGCCCACCTCGTCGTACGCTCACATCGACTTTTGACAGGGCTCTGCGATAGGAGTGGTATATGATAGATGTCTTGAAATGTGGCCATGATGTGGCAATTCAGATGTCGGTGTTGGCCGACAATGGTGAACCCTCGTGCCGCTCAATGCGCGCCTAATAAGGACTCCCGGCACGGAGGTGCCCCGACGACCTGTACATCGAGCGCACCACCACTCACGTGCCTGCATCCTTTCTAAATGAGCAAGTTTCCGCAGCCTTGGCGTTCGTCAGTGTCGTACTGGCAGGCGACGAACCGCGGGCCGAGCAGTCTGTACGGACACGGCCAGGACGATGCGTTGCCCCGCGAAGCGGACATTGTGATTGTCGGCGGGGGGATGATGGGGTGTGCGTTGTCGTACTTTCTCACGCGCGAGGGCGCGTACGGCGCGGGCAAGCGCGTCGTGTGCGTCGAGGCCAAGGACCTCGCCAGCGGCGCAAGCGGACGTAATGGCGGCCAGTGGGTATTCCCTCACTGACATGTCCTGACGCCAGCGTGGGCCCAAAGACGTCTACACTCTGGGCACAGCTCCAGCAGCCGTATCCCGTAGGCCTGGGGCTAAGTCCCGAAGAGTCCGCCCGCGTAATGCAGAACGAGCGGGATAACCTCGACATTGTCACCGACGTTGTCAAGAAGGAGGGGCTCAACGTGGACTTTTGGCGCGGCGAGCTGCTCGAGAGTGAGTCTGCGCCGCGAGCAAGCTCACCCCAGCTCATCATGGCGAGGAGGTGACGACCAAGGCCAAGAAGGACTACGCGGCGTGGCTTGCCCAGCGGAAATCCATGGGCTTGTCCGGCGACAACACGCGCTTCGTCGACGACCCCGCCGAGGCGATCAAACTGTCGCGCGTGCGGGACACGACGTCGTTGCAGGTCCGACCTGGAGGCAGTGTTCACTCGTGCGCACATGCCCGGCCGTAGTCGCTGACAGCAGGCACAAACTCGCGACCGAGCTGATGCGCAAGGCCCTCGAGTCGAAGCATTCCAACTTCTCCTTCCACTCTTGGACGCCCGTGGACGGGTTCCCGCGCAAGTCGGTCAAGGGGTGGACACTTTCCACGTCCAAGGGGGAGATCACGGCGCCGCGCGTGATATTGTGCACGAACGCACACACGCACAACTTCTTCCCCAAGGACAACCTGATCCATGACCAGTGGGTGTGCGCTAGTGTGTCGTTAACACCAGTATCGAGCCATTTCTGGCTCAGTGCTCGGCGATCACGCCGACAGCGGCGTACTCTGGCGCAAGCGGGCTGAAGAACACGTACAACACGCGGGACGGGCACTACCTCGTCACGACCGCGTCGGGGCAGATGGTCCTTGGCGGCGGGCTCGCCCCCCTGGCCAAAGACGGCCGCAGCTCCCTGCTGAACGTGTACGGCAACTACGACGACAGCGGGCGCAGCGTCGACCCAGAGATAACCAAGGACAATGCGCGGTTCATGCGCGAGAACTTTGTGGGGTGGGGCAAGGAGGCGTACGGCGAGGGCCTGAGCCGGACGTGGGTTGGTCTACTGACTCACGTCAAGGACTGGCTGCCCCTCGTCGGCGACGTCCCCGGCTCGCCTGGCGTCAGTCTCGCTGCGGGCGTAAGTTGCGTGTACCTCGCTTCCACTCACGCCAGTTTGCCGGGCACGGCATGTCGCGGATTTTTGCCGTGGCCAGGGGATACGCCGACACGCTCAACACGGGCAAGTGGGACGAGAAGCTGCTGCCTAAGAGCTTTGAGCTCACTACCGCCCGCCTCGAGCGCGTCGCCGCCGACCACGCAGCGTATGTCCGCAAACACGGAGACAACTTTAGGATGGTGGAAGGCCACATCGTCGACGGCGACAAGGTGCCCCGCATCGCGGCAAAGCTGTAGTCCATGCCCAGCGCGAACCACAATGTTGTAGGCTGCTTTAGCCCCGCTTCTGGGAATGTACGCTGGTTCCTGTAGACACCAAAGCTTAATCTGGTGGCGAGGCGACAGGTGAAACGCCGTTCCGCGAGAAACGTCCTCAGGGACGATGGTGTTTCCGCCCTCGACGACCTGCCATCTCGTTGCCTCTGACACATACTACGGCTGTCGTTGTTGCTGCATGCATCTGTACTCTGCATCGTACCATTCGCCATGAGCGTCCCAAGCGTACTTCTAAGTGTCGCGCGCAACCCGTATCTTGCTGGTGGGTGCGGCCGTCAACAGCAACGCTCACTGCAGTCGTCCTCCCAATCGTGACGGGCGGCACGATCGCGACAATCTCCAACAACAAGCCGGCGCACAAGTATTACGAGGTGCGCGGCGGTCGTGGCAGTAGCTAACGGCAGTTACTCGTGAAGCCCGCCGGCAACCCGCCGACGTGGCTGCTCGGGCCGCTTTGGACGGCGCTGTACGGTTTGAGCGGGTACGCGTCGTACCTCGTGGCCGAGGTAGCTGTGAGCGCCTCGCCAGCACGGGGCGCAGCGCAGCGCGCGCTGGGCGTGTACTTTCTCCAGCTCGGCATGAACTTTGCCTACTTTCCGATCTTCTTCCTCGGTGGGGTCTAACGCAAATGGTGGCTAATGGCAGCCCGCCGCCGCGTCCTCTCCCTCGTCGACATTACCGCCATCTGCGGCCTGACGTGGGCGCTGTTCGCGCAGATCAAGGACCTCCCTACGCGTCTCCCCGCGCACCTCTTTCTCCTCCCCTATGCTCTCCACATCACATTCTGTAAGTCGACATGCGCTGTGGCGCCGTGCAGGGGCAATGCAGGCACGCAGCGGTGTTCCCCGGATCGGCAAGAACAGTGCTGCGTCCGCGCGGCGAAAGACACATTTTGAAGCGTGGTTCAATCGCCTCCCACCAACGCCTCGTATCCTATCATGTTGTATGCTGACAGCAGCGATCTACCTCAGCCTCGAATACGTGCGGCTCAACCAAGGCAAGGTGAGTCGCGTCGCGGCGCCTGAGCAGGCTGATCCCAGACCAAGAACGCATAGACCATCTCGTATTGAGATGGGAGGGAGAGGTAGCTGTGATACATGCATGCAGTGTGCGATGGATAATATCCATGACATATGTAGCTCGGCGTTGTTGATGACACTCCGATCCGAGTTGCTAGCCGCTTCGGCAGGTTCGGCCGCGGCTCTGGCTGACGTCATTGCGTCACCGGCGCACCCGCTTGGCACCCACACTCACACACCCACGCCCACGCCCACACCCACACGCTCATCGCCCCACGGCCTAGCACACTTCGACGCGCCAACCACGTTCTCGCGCTCGCGCTTGTCGTTGTTTGCTGTTACACAGTCCACACACAGTCACCATGTCGCAGCTCCCCGGTGTCTTCCTCGACATTGCGCGCATCCCCGCTCTGGCCGGTAAGTCCGCCTGAGACATGACGAACGTGCTGACGGCAGTCGGCCTGCCTGTCGGCGTCGGCGCGCTCATCGGCTACTCTACCTTCAACTCGAAGACGAACAACAACGCGTGGTATGCTGTGAGTATATCTTGTCGGAGGGGAGGAGGAAGCCTCGCGCAGTCTGCTGACGCCCAGAGCCTTAAGCAGCCGCCTGGAAACCCGCCCAGCTGGGCGTTCGGCCCCGTCTGGACGATCCTGTACGGTATGATGGGGTACGCCTCGCACCTCGTCGTCGAGGTAGCCGACAAGAACCTGTCGCCTGCTACGAGCGAGACCGCCCTCGGTGCGCTGGGGCTGTACTACGCCCAGCTCGCGCTCAACTTTGCGTGGATGCCCCTGTTCTTCACTGGTGAGGACACTCTCAGTGGTAACGCTGATGTCCAGCTAAGCAGCCCTCTGTCGCGTTCCTCGACATTGCCGCTCTCACTGGCACCGTGTGGGCTATGACCGTGAGTTCGCCATGCCCTCCCCACGCCGCAGCCCGCTCACGCACAGGATATCATGAACGTCCTCCCCACCCGCATCCCCACCAAGTACCTCCTCCTCCCGTACTGCGGCTGGCTCTCGTACGGTTAGTTTCTGTGACGAAAGCGTAGCACTGATAGAAGCGACGTACATCAACGCCGGTATCATCTGGAAGAACTGGAACAACGAGGTGAGCTCATACGCTGGGGTAAGAGCTGACTCCAGGCCGCCAAGAAGCTCTAAATGCCATCGTGCAGCTGCATGCATTGAAATGAATTGCACTGGATCTCGGATTGGCTGGACTGACTCTACTGACACAGAGTGAGAATGTGGACGAGAACGCCCAAGGCGGCGTGAAACGCGGTGAAGGGCTGTCAGGTAGAGTTTGATTAGGTAGAGTGACGAGTGGACATGTCCACGTTAAGTTAAATGATGAACGATTTGTTGCAGCTTCGTAAAATCAAGTTCACCAACAAGGAACCAACCAGGAACAAGTGTAGTCATTCTTTCCTAGTACTGAAAGAAAGCCTGGCAGTGTACGGCGTTTCCCAAGTGCCCCCATCTAGAATCTATGCCGATGCCCCTCCCAAGGCTGTAACAGCGCACCACCTAGTGGTGTCCAGCAAGGACTATTGGAACTGAGAAAATGACTCGCCATCAGCACCACTCCCTCTATCTCAATCTGACGAAAGGCGCTCGTTGCTAGCAGGCCTGAAAGCGCTTGCGCTGCCACAACTCCGCCGCCACGTGCCACCTGCAGCGCTGTTCAGGCTGCCTGCCTGAAAAATTACCTTCTACGGTGGAGGTGTGACATATTTGGGTGGGGAGCGAAACCAGTACCCGCCAAGTGCGAAATGTCACACCATGTCCGCAAAAAGTGCAGCGCTGTTCACAACGATACACGGTGTGACAACTGTGACCGGCGCCGGGTCAAATGTGTCAGTGTGCAGCGTACTGATTAACTGCGGCTGAGCCCCGCAAAGGTGCAACGCGGCCGCCGCCGCGCCCCCGCCGCCCCGCGCTCCCAAAAACCTATGCATTTGATGGTGACCAACAGAGACCTGAGTGCTCCGTCATTGTTGTTTTTATATGTCATGAACCGTCTCGCAACCAGACGTGCCCTTGCTGCACGCTAAAAGCGGGAGGGGCGCGAGACGATCTCGAGGATGGCGTCGTGGGCCTGGTTGACGGCCGTCTCGTCGCCGGTAATGGTAATGACGTCGTCGTCCTTACCGACCTCGATGCTGGCGCCCGTGTCGGCGCGGAGACGGCTGATGGTAGCGCCCTTTGAGCCGATGATGCGCGGGAATGCCGAGCGGGGCAGGCCCGTGAGAATTCCGACGTGCGTGGCGGCCTTGGCGGCGTCGACGGCCGCGTCGAGTACCGCGACGGCACGCTCCAGGTCCTCCTCCTTGGCACGCACGACCCAGTCGAGGTCACCTTCCGCGGCATCGAGGTAATTCTCGCGAACCTCCCACTGGTGCTCCTCCTCGTCGGCTGGCGCGTCGATGCGCGCGCTCTTGGCACCCTCGGCGTCCGCCGACGGCTTGACCACCGGCTTGGGAGGCGCCTTGGGGATCGTCACGGACGCGTTCGTGCGACGCATCTGCCGGATGAGGTTCGGCTGCTCGATAGCAAAGAAGTACTTGGCCGGCACGGGGACGGTGCGCGATACCAGGTCGGCGCCGTCGCCGCCACGGCCACCACGGCCACCGCCACGCGGACCGCGCTCAGGCGACGCCTGCGACAGCTCCTCCATCGCCTTGGCCACGGCCTCCTTGGTACCCACGACCTTGACAATGTCCGCCTCGTCACCGTCGAGCTCGTCCTTGTTCTCGACCTCGTCGAGCGACGAGTACTGCCGCGAACCGGGGAAGTGGATCTGCGCGCCCGAACGGCGCTGCAGGTCCTGAAGCGCCACGCCGCCGCGGCCAATCTTGCTGGCGTGCTGCGCGCGGGGGACAAGCACACCCTTGGTGATCTTGCTGCGAAGCGCCGCGACCTCCTTCTCGAGCGCGGCCTGGATCGCCTTGACGACCTTGGCGTCGCCGCGCAGACGCACCTGGTCTGCACCCTCCTCGTCGCGCTTGGGGAAGTTGATCAGACCCTGCTGCTTGTGCTCCGGGGCACCGCACGCGATCGCCAGCTCGCGCAGCTTCTGACCACCCTGCCCAATGAGCGTACGGTGGTACTTGGGCTCGATGGTCATGGTAAGCGTGATCTCGTCGCCAAACTCCTTGACGAGCTCGAGAATCGCCTCCTTGGCCGCGGCAATCGCCTTCTTGTCACCAGTAAGCTTGACGGTCGTCTTGCCGTCCTCGCCCTGGGTCAGGTCAATCTGCGCGTCCGTCTCGTCCTTGATACCGTTGATGGTGGCACCCTGTCTTCCGACGACAAAGGCAACCGTCTTGGTGGGAATAACAAACGTCGCCGACTGGCGAGACTCGGCCTCGAACGCGGCAGCCTCGAGCAGCTCCGACTTGGCAGCCGCAACGCCCTTCTTGCCACCGCGGATCATGACCTCGTCCGGCTTCTGGTCCTTGCCGTCGCGCGGGAATGACAGCTTGACACCGTACTTCTCCTCGAGACGCGTAGCGTACTTGCCGCCAGAACCAATCAGCGCAGGCTGCAGCTCACGCTTAATCTTGACCATCTCGGTAACCTCGTCCTCGAGTTTCTCGATCTGCGCCTCGAGACGACGGCGCGCCTCCTCAACCGACTCCTTGCGGCCGACAATGGTGACATGGCACAGCGACTTTTTGTTCTCGGCATCGTCAAAGTTGACCTTGACGCCAAGCGACTCGCGCAGCTTGTTGATGGCCGCGCCGGCCTGCCCAACAAGGCGCGAGACGTACTTGCGGTCAATGTCAAACTCGACAGTGTAGCTGTTGAGAATGTCGTCGTTCTTGGCGTCCTCGACAATCTGCTTGATCTTGCCCGCGACACGGTCAACCGCCGACGCGGCGCCGCGCACAACAACAACGTTCTCGTCGTCGCCCGAGTTCTTTGCGCCGACACGAACGTTGACGAGATCGTCCTGGCCAATGAGAGCGTTGAGTACCGTGTTGCTGGGACCGGTGATCGCACGGTGCCACTTCTTGTCAACGTTGAGGGTCTCGGTCTTGACGTCGGCAACGCTCTTGGTAAGGTCGCCAAGCGCAGCCGTCGCTCCGTCGAGAGCCTCCTTGAGCTTGGAGTCACGCGCCTTCTTGTCCGAGGGGATCTCGCCAGTGTACACGATGACAACCTCGCTCGACTCGTCAGCAGCGGGCGGGAAGACAACGGCGACCTTGTTTGCCGACTCGATGGGGGTAATCTTGCTGCGCTGGTTGCCGAGCAGGAGCGAGTGGACAGCGGGGTCGACAGAAACAGTGGTGACGGCGTTGGGCGGGATGGCCTTGACGGCGGCAAGAACGTCGTCGCGCGCCTTGGTGACCTCGGCCTTGTCCTCGCCAGCAATGTCAATCACGACCTTGCCAGACTCCATAATGTTACTGCGGGGCGCGTACACCTTGGCGGACTTGTACTTGTCACCGATGCGGCGGAGACGACCAGTGCCGGCAAGGTACTTGGTGACACGCTTGGCGTAGTTGACGGGCTCGTTGGTGTAGACGCGGGCGGTGGCCACGACGTCGACGGTCTCGACGCCGACAGCCTCAGCCTTGGACATGGCGAGCTCGATGGCCTTGAGCAGACCCGTCTGGGGACCACGCATCATGACCTGCTCGTTGGGGTCAGACGGCGCCGGGAGGTCGATGATGCAGCCAGTCTTCTCGAGGATCTCGTCAGCCGCCGCGCCAGTCAGCGAGCGGTGCTGGCGCTTGGGCACGACGATGCCAAACTCCTTGAGCGAACCGACCAGCTCCTCGTACTGCTTGTGAATCGCAGCAACAACAGCCTTGATCTTTTCCTTGTCACCGCTGACCTTGATGGGCGCCTCCTTGTCGGCGGCGCCGGCGCGGTCGTCGTCGGTCTCGAGAGCCTTCCAAACAGCCGGGGCAGGCACAGTAATCTGGACCTCGCCGTCGCCGACCTCCTTCTCGAGGCGCGCGGCGTTGGCGCCGTGTGCACCCTTGATGAACGGGTAGTACTTTGACGGAATGTCCTTGATTGACGACGAGCCCTGCGAGACACGGTGCGAGATGAGGCCGAGAACCTTGGAACGAGCGTCGGCCGCAGCAGCGCCAGTACCGGCGATGGTGATGGTGACCTGGGGCTCCTCGGGCTCGTCGTCCGAGTCGTCGCCGTCGCGCGAGTCGCGGGCGGAACGCGGGTCCCATTCGGGCAGGGTGTCGCGGCGGGGAATGTCAATCTTGGTGCTAGTCTCGTCCGTGATCTCCTTGAGCGTGGCGCCCTTGGGACCGATAATTGTGCCGAGCGTAGAGATGGGAACCTCCACTTCGAGGGTGACGGGCTTGCTAAGGCCGCGCTCGATGATCTGGCGGGCCTTGGCGAGAAGCTTGGGGTCGGACGCGCGGATATGGAACTGCTTGAGGCCAGTGGACATTTGGGTCGACGACTCGACGGTGGCGCCCGTCTGGGCGCGAACCTTGTCCATGGTCTCAGTCACGGCCTTACCGGTGGCAAGCTCGTTGGCGGGAATGGTGAACGACTCGGCGTACGGAAGCGACGTGGTGCCCTGGCCGGAACGGCCGAGGCCGCCGGGCGCCATGGGTTTCTTGAAACCGGGCTTGATGGCGGGAGCCTTGGACCAAGCGGACAGAGCGGGACGGGACTTGGCCTCGCCCGGCGCAGCAGCCGACGACGGCGCAAGCGACGGGAAAGCCTCCTCCGAGTTGTCCAGACCCTTGGACGCACTCGACGACGCACCGCTCGCGGCCGGGGCCGCAGGCTGGGCCTGCGCCTTGGGACGAGCGGGCGACGGCGCCCCGCCAAGCGACGGGAACGGGTCCGGCGCACCCTCAAGCTGGTGGCGCTGCAGCGTTAGCACATGTCGAGGCGATGCTATCACACACGCCGGCCGGCGTTGCGTACCTTCTGAAGTTCAGCAGCTGACAGAGCCATGATGTTTTGCCGGGAAGGAGGACGGATAACGGTGTTGCGGGAAAGCCAGAACCGGGGGGGACAGAGGACCAAGGCGCGAGATGATGTGCGCTGGTACCTGGGGAGAGAGCAAGAGGACGGTAAAAGTGGGCCCAGAGGTTTGCCTTGGGAAAGAGAAAGAGGAAAAGAGAATCGATCTCGTTGATCTCGATGTCCCCAGGGTGCGTGCCCCGGTGCCAGCACGTCCACACGTCCATCCACACGACCGCACGCGGTACTCTGGCGGAGCTCATAACGGAATCAAATCCACAGCCGATGGCTCAGGCACAAGGCACCACCATACTGTGGCCACTCGGCCAATGTCCCAAAACAAACATCTTGTCACAGAAATACACACATCTGCGTTTGCTTCAAGGAGGGATACATTTTGGCAAGTACGGTTTGGTTCTTTTCTAATCTGTACAAATACAATATATCTAAGTAATCTATCTCTACTCGGTCTTGCTCGACAACACGTTCAAGAGATGTGACAACGATGTACAGTTTGAGTCATGGTTAGGCCGTCGTCAAGTCGTTGGCCCAACAGCGTGCTGCCAGCAGCCGAAGAATGTAGAAGTGTACTGTCTACACTTGAGAGGCGCCAGCGCCATGTGGGTGGTGAAGGATACCACTTGTTCCAGCAACGGTTGGCGGCCATGCCCCGTCAAAGTGAGCGGTCTGTGCACGCGAGACGCCAGCCTCCTCGTGAACTGGATCGTTGAAGGGGTTGTGATTGTGCGGGCCTGCGGAAGGCAGAGTCGCTGGCGTTGCCTTTGAGGCCTGGCTGTACTTGTCAAGGTTTGAGCCGATGGAGAGACGGTCATGGGGGAGCGTCGACCCGGCTGCCGATCCAGGCACGCCTTCGGTATATGCCATGGGCATGGCGTTGTAGAAAGCCTCGGTAGGCGTGTCCGAAACGGCGCGCTCGTGCGTCTTGTAGCCCTGTGTGTTGTATATCGTGTTGTCGAGGAACTGGGCGTTGTCCGCGTCGAGGCTCGCGCTTCCCGGCGCGGCATCCTTCTCGTCGTAGCGGTCCTTCTCGAGCTCGGTGCCGTCCTCGACACGGCCCTTGGTCTTGCACCAGATGATGCCGTAGCCTGCGGCGTCAGCAATGCGTCTAGACGTCACGACTCACCAGTGTTGATTAGCAGGCCAATGAAAAGAATGACAGTGGCAATGCCCACGACGGCAATACCGACAATGCCAATGATCGTGCGTGGGATGGCCTTGACGTTGACGTCCTCGATGAATGCCACCAGCAGCCCAAACAGGATCAGGCGGAACAGGGTCATGAGGGGCGAGATCCAGTCACCCATGCGGTCCTTGTGTGGGTGGAGCCCGATCTGGAGACAGAGCAGCATGAATTCGACGACCATGCACCCGATAACCTGTGCCCAGCCGTTGTTCTGGCCAAACCCGACAAAGCCTGCGCGCGCAATCATTGCCAAAAGTGACGGCGCAAACCAAAAGAAGTGGTACCGCTGGCGGTATTGCCGGTACAGCGCGTTGCCTACCGAGTGGTAAAAGCGGTAATCGGTGTACAGGGGCGAGATGTCCTCACGTAGCCTGGGCCGGCGTGCGCGGAGGGCCGACGCTATGAACGCTGCTGTAAGGGGCACAAAGACCATGAGCATGCCCAGGACGGAGAAGAAGATGGACAGCCCCGAGTCCTTGCTGCCAATGTTCCACTGGTAGAACCCAAAGATGAAGAGGGGAAAGAAGAAGGCAAAGCATGTGCGCAGCGCGTTGGCAGCACAAAACTCCCACCATGTTTCGCGGAGGCGCACAGCCCATCCACGCTTACGGGCTCGGGCGACGGTGAACACGACGCTGCCGAGGATACCGTGAAAGGCAATGAAGATGGCGAGGAACGCGAGAAAGTAGAAGAAGACAGTGTCGTACGCGTTCGCCTGCGGGATATCTAGCCCGTTGGTGTAAACAGGGATTCCTGTAGTTACAGACGTCGAGCTTGTCTGCGCGATCAGGGAGGAAATTGGTGCGCGCTTGGCAACCTTGCCGGCGCTGGAGGCAATGTCTGCCAAATACGAGTTTAGGCTCTGCAGCCCCGCGATGGTGCTGGTCATGTTGACGCCTCGGGAGAAGTCGTTGTACGGCGACAGACGGCGGTTAATGTACTCGATGTTGTTGTACGCGTCGCTCGTCATGTTCCCGCCCGTGTGCGAGCGCATCGCGCCAATGCTGTTTTGCATGTGCTTTGATGGGAACAAGGCCAGTGCCCAGTAAAAGTTTTGCGTAAAATCCGAGTACACGAGCGGATAGTTGAGATGCAGAAGCCCGCTCGCGGCAGTCGCCTGATACAGAAACAGGACGTCAAACCAGCGATAAATGGCCGGTGAGATCGTCTTGAAGAAGATGGCATGGGTCAAGCCAACAAGAACAGCCGCGAGAGTGAACATGCCAGATGCCCAAGCGACGCCGGCGTGTTTGGTTGACCAGCCGTTCGAGAGTGTCGCTTGTAGACACGCCGCGACCTGGTTTGTGCGCTGGTCAACAAGCTCGATCCGGGCGTACGCCTCGAGATCTGGCACAGTCCAGGCAATACTGGGGATCTGCGACTGAAAGTCGTCTGGCAGTGGGTACGTGCCAAAACCTTCAAGAGTCAGCGTGTGTCACGACGTGTGGACTAGACGCACCACTCAAATTTGTCTGTGGCAACGGACACAGGACGCCCGAGAGCACATTACAGATGTTAATCGATTCATTGAAGATGGCGTTTCCATAGTCGTTCAGGTACAGGCCCGCCTGTACGTTGAGGTTGCTCTGTACGGACGCGAACGAGAACGAAAAGGTCAACGAGTTGTTGTGGCGCCAGTACGCAATGTCAAACTCCTCCACGAGCACAGCTTTTGCCTCGGAGCAGTACGACACCGTGTTCGTGAAGAGGGCATCGCCCGGTTTTGGCTGGTCGTCCGGCGATGTTGGTGGCCTCTGCCTTGTCAAGTCGACGCGTCCGCCCTCGTCTCCAATCTTCCAGGTTGATGGAACAGCGAGTGCAGTCGAGGTGGAGGTCACCAGAACTGCGGCGGCGCTTGCCACAATCCTGGACAGGCGCATCGTAAAATTGGAAACGGTGCTGCTGCGGTCACGGCTACCTGAATTGAGAGTTGATTATGTCGGTGTTGCGTCAAGCTGGAGAGCATGTACTTCTGTCCCTAGTGAGAAGGCCGCGACACGTACAGATCAGTGGGCACAGTTATATGGCTGATCGCACGCCAGTGGCACCTCGAGAGACACACGGCACACGTTCAACAGCGGGAGCGGCGGAGACAATGGAAACCCGTCTCGCACAAGGGGTGATCGCTGCAGTGTGTGTGTGTGTGGGTGATAGCCTGCTCGGACGTGTGGTGATGCCCGACAATGTGCGATGTCGAGTTACAGTGGCGAGTGGCTTTTGTCGGCGGTGGTGTCGTCTGCACCGTAGGTGATGGGGGACAATGGGGGCTCGTTCGACAAAGACAGTCGAGCCGTGTGAGTATGTACAATGTCAAAGACACAACGACAATACACAGACGTGCAGTGTCGAGTGTCAGTCCTCATATTGAGCGCCTGCGTATGTTGGCCACTGGCCGAGTCGCCGGCGGCGTGGTGGACAAACGATACGTGTGTCGTAATCAACCCCGCACACAGGGTGGTGGGTTCAGTTGTCAACGTCAGTGACCGACTTGGTCTAGTGTCACTCCACAGTGTGACTCGGCACCTTTGGCTCGCCCCGCAGCCGCAGCAAGACTGCTGGAATACTCTTACACTGAGCGGCTGCGCCTGCTGCTGTTGCCGCGCAGGATGTGCCGAGACCATTGTGCTTTGGTACTGTAGCGACAGAGGTTGAGAATGGAAAAGAAGGGAACGAAGATCAGGGCAGTGTCTGTGCACTCATTTCTCTGTCCCTGGGCAAAATGTAATCTCGACCCCACACATGCCGCCGGCTCGTTCCTTGACACTCCTTCTTGGTATCGCCCCTCTCTCCCACAATTGTTGCTCATGCTCGAATACTACATGCACATGTGATCAATGATCAGCAGCTTGGCACAAAGCTCAAGTGTCTGGGCAACTTTCGTGCAACTGCAACGACAAAGACCTCTCTCTCTGTACGTCCGCAGTGACTATGAACAGACTTGCAACTTTTGATTTCTCCGCGCCGACACAGTTCCCTTGAGCACAGTCGCTCCATGTCTCCAAACTGCGGCTTGCATGACGAGTGGCGGCGGTGCCCCCCCCGAGTGGCCCCCAGTCCAGCTCTAAAGTCCAGTTCCCCACGTCTCCGCGGTCGACGTTCTCGTCCTTGGGGCATTACGTGCGCGGCTGCGGCCGCCGGCAAAGGGGGAGGGATATGAATGACGCAGGACCGACGCAGCGACGCATTTCGCTGCCCTCTACGCCCACGGCAATCAACCCGTCGTCGTCACAAGAGCCATCTCGCTCTCGGCCGCACATACAAATCAACCACGTCATCAGGTCACTCACTTTCTTTGCATACCGCTATTAGGTACCTCGATGTACCTGGAACCTTTGCATCTCGCCGCCGCGGCGAGTAGCGCGAGCAGCTGTCGACGGTCGCACACAGCGGTCACGATAGTGACATCTCTGGTAACGCCCACAAAGCTCACATGGCCCGCGCGCACGCGCGCGCACAGCGCCCCACGCCGACACCCCACGCCCCCCCACATGCACGATGCCTTGGCGTCCTCACCGTCGCCAAGGCCCTCACGGCGGCCCGTCGGGCTCCATTGCAACCCCTCGGCCTCGGCTCCCAAGCACAGCACATACCCCGTTCGAAGGACTTGACGGGCCTCCGCATGCTCCAAAGCCCCTCGGCCGAGGCTCTCTTCTCGTAGCCTCTGCAGTGATGTCTGCCGGCGGCTGGCGTCGTGGGCTGATACCGTGGCTTGAACCGGAAGGTTAACCGAAACGTCCACCAACAGGATCATTCCGGCGGTTTCTGTTCTAACATTTGGTCTACATTGCAACTGTACACTCTACCTTTGCGTGTGATCCGCGCCGGCACACACTGCGCACCTCACCCTAACCATGAAATACGCGGGGCTCGGCGGCAGTCGACACCAACTACTGATCCTTGCGTGTCTTGTCGACGGAGAGGGACTTGCTAGTCTCGAGGAGGCGCGGGGGCACCTGGACACCAGCGAGGCCGCTGATGCCGATGTAGAGGATGGGCACGAACAGCCCAAAGGAGATGAGGAGGGCGAAGAGGATGGGCGTGGTGAAGTAGACGTCCTTGCCGTCGTGTCCGGGCTCTGTACCGTTGCCCTTTGTCTTGTTCTTTTTCTTGTCGGCCTCAACCTCCGTGTTGACAGTCTCGATGATCTGGGGCGAGGGCAAAGACTCGAACGGCTCCTCCTTCTCGGCGCGTTTGCGCATGCTCGCGTCGCGCGTGCCAGTCACCACGACGAGGTGGCGCTCAGGCAGATCCCGGGGCAGCAAGACGTCTGATATCAGCAATGCCCACATGCTTTCTCATGTAGCACTCACCCTTGCCGTGCTCCGCGTTAGCGTAGACAAACGTCCGCTCGCCGCTCTCAGACTTTGTGTACGACTCGACGAGCTCGGCGCCGCACTTGTCCGCCCAGCCCTGCACAGCCGCGTCGAGCGCCTCGCGCGTTGGCCGGATGAGGTAAGGAACGTGCAAGTCGGCCTTGGTCGACGCGTATGGCAGTGTAATCTTCTCGACGTGGGTTTGGTGCAGCTGCACGTTAGCAGGTGGCTACGGCATCACTCTTGGCGCTCCCGACCCACCTCGTCCATGTGCACGACCATGACAACGTCCCAGTCGCAGCCAATGCTCTCAAGCGAGCCAAAGACCGAGTCGGCGCCGATGACGCCCGAGGTCAGCACTTCCTGCGCTGCGCTAAGTGCAGCATTGCTGGATGTCAGCTGGGCCAAGGTGAGAGTAGGTGACGCACGGTGCCGAGGACCAGGCAAGGAGGGGCGACGAGTCGCGGAATGCCGCTGCCGCGGAGGCGAGCAGCAGGGCTGAAGACGCGCCGACAGCTGTGAGGCGCATGGTCGGCGATGTTAGAGTGTGGAAGAGGGAGGTCGGGACTGTCGATGTCGATGTCACCGTGGCGATGGCAACCCCGTTGAGCCGTTGATGGAGAGCGTGACGCACAGAGTGTGTTGGGTCCGCCCACATAGGATGGGGGGCCTAACCACAGCGTGGTGATAAAAAGATGCTTTGTGTGCCTTCTCTGGAAGCACAGTTAGGCGCTTCACTATTCAACGGAGTGTATGTTTGGTTGTAATGCCGCTTTGGGTCTGGCGGGGATAGCCATTTGTGGCAAACCAGGACACAATCTCAGGGCTCATTCTTGCCGTGCCTGGTCATTTGTTGTTGACAGTTGACGGTGGAGAACGGAGAGAGGCACAAGGACCGAGGCTGCCAATGTCCCCGATGAGCGCTGGCGCGCTGAGCACGCACCGGCACGTGAGTGGGGCAAGCAACGGGGGCGGCCGGGGCGGGGTGAGGGCTGAGGCGGCGAGGGGGAGGCCGAGAGGACCAGAGAGCGAGAGCGAAGAGCCGAGGGGCAGTCCGGTCAGCCGCAGTGTACTTTGCCTTCCCCACCCAAGGCCTCAACGATGTCATAGTTTCCCTAATCGCCCGCCTGCAGCCTGGCCCAAGCCAGTTGTCCAACAGCAACCACCACCTTCCTTCCCTGCTCTTGCGCTCTTGTGCAGGTGTCATTGTTGCCGAGTTTGCTTTCGCTCTCTTCGCCAGTCTCCACATTGTCACAACACTTCCATCCACCATCAACAACCCCCTCCAGACCATTCCCCCTCTCATCCTCACCACCACCACCACCACCTTTTCTCCTCTCCCATTCTCCATCCACCAACGACAGGTAAGCATCGCCAACAACCTCACCTCCACTGCCACACACCTCAATTTCTTGGGCACGGTGTGTGCACACGCCCCATTCGCGTGTGTGCGAGTCTCTCGGATCGATCCTCTTCGCTGCCCACTCGTCTTCCATCCAGCCCGCGGCCCACACGCATCGCGACAAAAAAGTTGATTGCTCCTTTGGCCGCGGTCCTTCGACACACCCCATCTTTCCTCCCTGCTTCTTTCCCCCCTGCCTCACCACTCCACTCTGGCGTGTGCACGCGTGTCAACAACGCCTCACCCGCTTCAAAACTTCCATCTACATCCACTTGACCTAGCCATCCAACCTCTCCCTCTCCTCTGACGAAGCAGTGGTACGCTTTGAGCTCATCCTCCTAACCCTCTCCCGTTTTGACAACGTTCACTGACTTTGTCTCCAGCTGCCATGTCCGAGGACGCCGACAAGGCCGCACCAGTCGTTGACGCGGTGGACAAGCCCAAGTCGGGTGGCGGCGTCAAGCCCCGCAAGTCGGGAGGCAAGAAGGGTCCTGCTGGCGACGACCAGGCAAAGTACGAGTATGGCGACATTGTCCTCGCCCGACTCAGAGGGTACCCCCCTTGGCGTGAGTTTTTTCTTCCTCCCCCCGCGGTTGACTGTACTGACTTGCCGCAGCTGCTCGCGTACGTTTTGTCGATACAACCGCAATCCACGTCCACTGACCTCGGCAGGTAACCGACCCGGAGGCTCTGCCTGCCAACGTCCTCGCGCTGCGTCCGAAGAGCCAAGCGTTCCAGTGCACCCAGTTCTTCCCCGTTGGTGACTAGTAGGTCCAGTCACCCACCGTGTGCAGTCAGGCTGACGCGTTTCAGCGCGTGGCTGCCACCCAAGGACATTCAGCACTTGAGGAAACACCAGATCCAGGCGTTCCTGAGCGACGCCGTGTCTTCGAAGCGGTCCGCAGGCCAGTTGCGCGAGGCGTACGAGACAGCGTTGGACCCTAGGGACTGGGACAAGGCGCACCAGGAGATGATGCGCGAGAGGGAGGAGGCCGAGGCGGACGAGGATGTCGACGAGCTCGAGGAGGAGGAGGGTCCTGCAGCCAAGGGCAAGCGGAAGCGTGCTGCGCCTGCCCCCAAGAAGGACGCCAAGAAGGCGAAGACGACCAAGAAGGTGGGTAGGATCGTCGTACGGCACAAGCTGACAGCTAGGACGAGCCCAAGTCCAAGGCTGACAAGCCCAAGTCCAAGGCGACGGACAAGCCAGCAGACGAGGCCAAGTCGGAGGGGCAGGCCGCGGGCTACGAGGAGACTCCCGACCCAGAGGCTGTCAAGGTCAAGGACTGGCGGCACAAGCTGCAGCGCGCCTTCCTCCAGAAGGGTGTGCCGACCGCGGCCGAGATGGACCAGTACGACGACCTGTTCAAGACGATTGAAAACTACGGCGACATGAAGATTGAGTACTTGCAGTACTCCAAGATCGGCAAGGGTGGGTGGTGACTTGCTTGGGGCCGCAGCTGACGCTCAGTGATGAAGAAGATTGCTGCCCTCACGACCGTTCCGCGCGACGACGAGTTCAAGATCACGTCTCGCGCCGAAAAGCTCATGAAGGAGTGGACCGACTTTATCAGCCGCAGCGAGGGCGGCAGTGCTGGTGCCAATGGCTCGACTGCCAACGGCTCGGCCGACAAGGCCGAGTCTGCGCCTGCGCCTGCCTCTGCGTCTGCGCCTGAGCCGGCCCCGGCCGCTGCCGACGCCACCCCTGCCGCGGACGGCCCTGCCCCCGCTGCTCCTGCGGCGACCGAGGACGCCAGCACGGACGCTGCCGCGCCGGCGGCTGAGCCCGCCGCCGACGAGATCAAGACGGACGCTTAGAGGGGGACATTGGCGGGGACGGCGCACGCGGCGCACGCGGCGCTTGTCCTAATCAGTTCCCACCAGAGAACAGCAGAGAGTGGAGGCGGTGTGGCGCGGCCAGCGCCGCGGTCACATGTACTGTCCCCGGGCTCAGACTCGCCAGAGCTCTGGGACATAAATTTGTAGCCTGGCTCATGCTACTACACTAATAGGCGGCCGTTGCGTGAGGCCGGCTGACGAATGGTAGCGAATGGTGTATGCATGAGTCATCTATTCCTTTGTGGTGTGCGTGGACTTGGGCGCCGCCGTCTCGCCCTGCTCGCGCTCGCTCCCTTCGAAAAGGTCGAGCTCGCCTTCCTCCTCCACGCGCTGCGCAGGCTGCGGCCGCGAAGCCTTGGGCTCGACCTTGCGCACGTCGATAACAGGCGTCGCGCCCGCCAATGCCTCGACCTGCGCAGCCGGGTCGTTCATCCCCGGCACAGAGAAGGGTACCTGCACCTCCTCGTCGAGCAGTGAGATCTCGGGAGGCTGCTGTCCCGCGGCGATTAGCGCCAGGCGCCGTTCGTTCAGTACCTGCTTGATCCGCGCCATTGATTTGCGGCACTGCCGTTAGCGGGGGATGGGGTGCGGGCGCGGGGATGGTGGAAAGTGTTGATAGCAGATGGGTGCGAGGGCGTCCCGCGTGCTGCTTAACACGTTCGCAGCGGAAGAGAAAGATGCAATTGCGCCGATTCAACGGCGGAGAGCCCAGCAGACGCAGTGCGACTCGTCCGGAGACAATCAAGTCAGAGCCGTGGCCCCGCCCAATCTCACTCGCTTTCAACGCCTTGGCGACCTCGCTAGACAGCAACGAATGCGGCGCCGCTGCGCTGCTCACGCCGAAAAAGCCCCAAACAAGCTAACCACACCCGACGTCTGGACTCACCCGGAAAGCACGCTTGGTGAGGAGCTCGCCGCCGTACGCGGACGACAGGCTGAGTCTGCGGCGTTCCTCGCGCTGTGTCGCGAGAACGTTACGCTCCCGCAGGAGCACGTACCAGAGCACGTGCAGGTCCTCGAACGACTTGTTGCGCAGCTCGTTAGCCTTCCATGCACGGCCTGGGGTTAGCACAGCGTTTCGAGATCTGGTCGGCGGCGCATCAACGGCCACAGGAAGCGCCGAAGCGTCTTGGGGCCGTTTCTTCGCCTGTGCGATGGCATCCCTCGCGGTCGACACAGTTGCCGGCCTGCCTCGACGCCCTACTCACCGGACGAAAGTTCCAGCTCCTCGACCTCGAGACGCTCGACGCTACCGCAGTCCTGGGGCGCGGTAGCCTGTTCCGCGACGATACCGCGTGCGGCGGGGGGAACGTGGAAGAAGGCCCAGAGGGGATGGGGTTTAGGCGCGGCCTGGTCGCTGGGGAGGGACGCCTTGATCTCGTTGATCTCATCGTAGTAGCTCGCTGGGGGTGGGTACGACGGCGGCTCGGGCCAGCCGGAGGGGAGGGAGACGCGGGTTGTGCGCTGGGGCCGGACGGGGATCGGGCGGCCCTTGGGCGTCCATTCCTTGGTCGTTGGCACTGACGCCGCCGGCACGGCCGAAGACGACGCCGCGGCGCTAGTCACTCCCGCTGCCTCGAGCGCACGCGACGACGTCGCTAATCCCCGCACGAACAGACGCGACATGCCGATTGAGGTTGGTGGTTGCTGTGTGTAGCTGCAAAGTCGAGACTGGTTGATCGCTCTCCTCACTCCGAAGACTGGTCGAGCTGCCCGACGGATAAAAACGAGGAAAATGCTCAGGTCAAACTGTCGCGTGCATGCGGCGTGGAAACTTATACAATACCCACATTTAATAATTATAATGACTTAGGAATTTGGAACTTGATTTTAATTATGTTGGGCTAAACGCAATGATAATCATCTCGGCAAGTCGGCGATCTAATCTAGCCATCGTCCACCAACTTTGTCAACAAGCGCCGCCGCAGCGACCTGATGCCGACAGCACTGCTTGCGGGAACAGTGCAGGTACACTAACACTTACCGCCTGCGCGCTGACGGTAGCCAGGCACACTGACGCTGCTGTCAACGGATGGCGAGCCGGCGATATCACCACTATGGCGGGTGCACGAGGGTGTCTCGAGTGGCTCGTTAGTCAGTGTGTTGGACGACAAGACCTTTCCGCGGGTCGACGGCGGGGACGGAGCAGCAGGAGCGCACGTACCGAAACGGCGGCGGGGCGGTAATCTGCGCGGGAGGGTGGTACACTTGCAAAGCCCGCTAGTCGGGGACACGTACATCGAGATTGGTGGACGTGAGCAGGCATTGGGGGCAGAACAACCGTGGCTCGGCGCGCAGATTCGGCGGCTGGGCGCGCGCCGCTTTGCCTTGGAGGCGACAGTGGTGGACGGGCGCGGACGACACGGCCGAGTGCGTCTCGAGAGCTGGCGCGTGAGTGCCTCCACGGAAAGTAGCTGACTCCAGACCGAACCTGTCCTCCTCGCGCACAAGACCCCGCCCCTCCTTCGTCTTCCCCTCGCCCTCCCGCAAGACAGCACGACAGAGTGGTCCGAGCTCGTAGTTAACCTCGCCCAGCTCCTGACCCTGTTCCGCCAACTCCGGCCTGAGGACCCGCACGACGGCTCGGCCAAGAGGCCCCGCCTCGATGGCCACCCCGCTCACCACCTCCCTGAAGGCCGCTTCTCCTCCGTTGCGGCCGTTCGAGTGTACGCTAACTGTCGCGTCAGGAGGGTATGGCTTGCCGACGCCGGCGGTGTGCGGAACGAGTGGGCGCTGGAGGGGGCAGAGACGTAGCTGGTATGACCTATTGTCGCTCGTGAGAGTCGACGACCAACAAACACCCACGAGGCCGCGACTTTTCGCACGTCCACGGATGACACTCTGGCTGTTCTGAGGTGATTGGGCATTCTGATGGCCAGTACCCATGAGGCCATCATTGCGGCGAATAACTCGACGACGTTGTCGGGGTTGTCCGAGCGAACCGCGAGGGACACTATATCGGAAGACAATCTTGTTTGTCGCAACGTCCTCTGCAGAAGGCTGGCTCTCCCTGGCTCGTAACATGTATTCTCGAGCACCTCTATGCTTGTGCAGTCCAGCTTGCGCTTCATATGCAATGTTGTATATTACGCTCGATGGTGGTAAACTACCATTCCGCATGTGCCTGGCGCTGGAGCCCCGAGCCCACGCGGTATGTGTTGACCAAATGGCCGCGATGGCCACAATGCACAACTTACATCCACACCATGTCCGATCAACCCGCCAAGGGGCTTACACCAGAACAGCTCGCGCAGTGGCGCGAGGAGGGCTACCTCGTCCTCCCGCGTTTCTTTTCAGAGGCCGAGGCGGGAGAGATGCTGGGACGGGTGAACGAGCTGTTGGCGGGATTCGACCCGACGTCTCACCCTCTAACGCGGTTCACCACTGGCGCGGACGCGGCAGAGGGCGACGCGCACGTAGGCGACGAGTATTTCCTCAGCAGCGGGGACAAGATCCGGTTCTTCCTTGAGCCCGGCGCCGTCACGCCCGCAACGGCGGACACGCCGGCCAAGCTCAACGTCCCCGCCGACCGCAGCGTTAACAAGATCGGGCACGCGCTCCTCCTCGACCCAGTGTTCGGGAAATATACGCTGTGCGACCGCCTGCGTACTATCGCCCGCGACCTCGGCGAACACTCCGACCCGCGCGTCCTACAGAGCATGGTTATCTGCAAACAACCCCGGATCGGCGGACAAGGTGGGTTGAGCTCACCCGGCGTAGCTCACAGCAGTACCGTGCCATAACGACTCGACGTTCCTGTATACCGACCCGCCCAGCGCTATTGGATGCTGGATTGCCCTTGAAGACTGCACGCCCGAGAACGGATGTCTGGTAGGTATACTGGCGATCGCCGCTGACCTAGTCCTTCCTCCCCGGCTCGCACAAGACTGCCCGCGTGTCCTCGCGCTTCGTCCGTGCGCCTGGCGGTGGCACAACGTTCCAGCCCGTACCTGGTGTTGAGCCCAATGAAGAGGACTGGGACGCGCAGCCAGGCTGGAAGGAGGCGCCGTGTCCCGCTGGCACACTCGTGCTTATCCACGGTGCGTTCCGCTGTCCCCGGTTTTGATTTCACTGACGACTGTAGGCAGCGTCATGCACCGCTCGCCGCCCAACCCGAGCAACAAGACGCGCAACATTTATACGTTCCACATGATTGACGGCGCGGACGGGTTCACGTACGACGACAAGAACTGGCTCCAGCCAACGCCCGAGATGCCCTTCCCCAAGCTCCTGTAGGCTACATACGGTGTGTATGTACTTTTCTTTCTCTACAACGCATGTAATCTACACCACCTCGACGTTTGCGCGCGCGAACACGTCAGCGGGACGCACAGCGTACAGCTCGTCCATGAGTGCAGCGCGGAACGTGCCTGGACCCCGACAGTCTGCGCGCTCCGCCGCGCGCTCAGCAGCAATGTTCATGGCGAGCACGCCGGCGAGAGCGCCCACGAGCATGTCGCCCTGTACGAGGCGTGAGTCGTTTTCCGCCGCGTCGTGGCTTGCCAAAAAGTCGCTGCGCGCAGCAGCGCAGAACGTCGCCACCAACGAGCCGGTCATGCACCCCGATCCAGTAATCACCCCGAGCTAGCGTCAGTAACGCCTGACACCGCACACACCAGCTCGTGCCCGTTGGACGTCTTGAGCACGACGTTGCCGTCAGAGATATAGTCGTGGACGCCGGTGAGGACGACGATTGCGCGGCGCTGGCGCGCGAGCGCGCGCACGACAGCGGGCGGATGAGCAAACCCGCTACCTACGCTGTCTACGCCGCGTGACAACACCTCCTTGCTCTCGGAGAGGGCGGCGATTTCCGCCGCGTTGCCCTTGATCACCGTCGGCTGCCAATGTGCAAGTAGTTCTGCCATTAACCCCCGCATCGAGTTACACACCCACCCTTGCTCGTTTCGCGGCGGAACGCTGTCGCGCCCACCGCGACGGGGTCGAACACGAGCGGCTTGCGGTTGACGTTTGCCTGGCGGCCCGCAACGAACATGCCCTCCTTATCGGTGATAGTGCCAAAGTTGATCAGGAGCGCGCCGATAATGGGCGACAGGTCGTGCACGTCGCGTGGGTTGGTCGCCATGATGGGTGACGCGCCGATCGCGAGCGTAGCGTTGGCGCTGTCGTTGATCACCACGGCGTTGGTGATCTGGTGGACTAGCGGTGTAGTGGAGCGGACGACGTCGAAGAGATGCGCTGCGGCTTTGACGAGCGCCGCAGCGGCATTCTCCGTGGATGTGGGGAAAACGGGCGTGTCGGGCCCGGGCGTGTCGGGCCCATGACTCTTGCGCGATCGCTTGAACGAGTCGACGATAGCGCGCAGTTCCTCTGCGCGCGGTTTCGGGTCTTGGGCACCGACAATCGCGCTGATGACCGCCACGCCATCGAGGGCTTTACCGCTCCGCGGCCCGACGCTGCCATGAAGGAGGAAGGGAACGTTGGGCGCGTGGATGCCCCCAATAGCGACGGAACGCACGTCCTTCCCGCCCCCAGCGACCAGTGTATCGAGGATATGCCCGACGCCCGAGGGCGCCAGCTTGGGTTTGGCAGTCACGTCCTTGGACGCTGTAGTCCACACTGCGCCGATCCCGACGTAGTCTACCCCGTCGGCGACGGCGCGTTGGGCCTCCGCCTCGGAACTCACGCTCACGCCCAGCACGGCGTCAGCGCCAATCAGCGCGCGCACCTCGGAAGCTGACATGTCGCTCTGGCCGACATGCACGCCCGCGCACCCCGAGGCAAGGTACACGTCCACCCTGTCGTTCACGAGCACGGGCACGCCATACTGCCGTCAGCGCCGTCCACGCCCCGCAGCGCACCTTGTCGCACACCACCTTGGTCCGCTTCGCCACCTCGACAAACTCGCCCGTGTCCACATCCTTCTCGCGGACCTGCACCACCGTCACGCCCCCGGCTAGCGCCTCCTCCAGACTCTCGTAGTAGTCCTTGCCTGCTGGCAGGAGCTCGCGCCCCGTGACGAGGTACACCGAGTAGTCGACCACCGGCTTGCCCATTGGAAGAGTGTGTGATTGTGCGATGCGCAAATAGATTGCCGGGGTCGTACATAGGGGTAGTCAATGCGGAATGTTGTATGTGCCCTGCGGAGCTCCAGATCCGATCCGGCCTGGGTGCCAGACACAACCGGAGTACCAGTCCGACGGCGCTCCGCCCTCTCGTGTCCACCATGATACATGCAAGAACTATACTACGGCCTAGGGCTTGGGCGTCTCGCAGACAGTGCATTTTGTCGTGGCGCTGGCAGGGTTCTTGAGCATGCACGTGCTGCACGTCCACTCTCCCGCGTCGCCCGTGGGCTTGGCCAGCATCGCAGGCTTGTCTGCATCGGTAGACTTGGGCGCGCCAAAGCTGAAGCCGCCAGCGGGAGGTGCGGAGCCATTCGTCGCGGCGCCGAAAGAGAAGCCGCCCGCGGGGGGCTTGAAGCTGAACCCGCCAGCTGTGGGCGCAGACGACGCGTCCGTCGACGGCGTCGCGGCCTTACCCCCGAAACTGAACCCGCCCGACGGCGGCCCCGGCAAGCCTGCCGGCGGCGCAGCAGGCGTCGACGACGATGCGCCAGAGCCAAACGCGCTGCTGCCGCCAAAGGAGAATCCGCCGGTCGGCGGCGCGGGCATCGCCACAGGCGCGGACGTCTTGGCCGCGGGTTTGGCGCCCGGTTTCGGCGCCTCACATACCGTGCACTTCTCCGTCGCGGTCGCTGGATTCTGGAGCATACACGTGTCGCACGTCCATTCTCCCTCGGCCTTGGCGGGCGCCTTGAAACCTGACGCGCTGCCGAACGAGAAACCTCCGCCACTCGGCGCGGACGGCATTGCTGCTGGCGCGGCTTTGGCCGGCTTCGCACCGGGCTTGGGCGCCTCGCACACTGTGCACTTCTCCGCCGCGCTCGCTGGGTTCTGGAGCATACACATGTCACACGTCCACTCGCCTGCGGCTTTCGCAGGCGGCTTAAAGCCGCCCGACGCGCCGCCGAACGAGAAACCGCCGCCGCTCGGCGCCGAGGGCAATGCCGCCGGGGCGGCGGGCGCGGCCTTCGCCTTGGCACCGGGCTTGGGCGCCTCGCATACCGTGCACTTCTCCGTCGCGCTCGCCGGGTTCTGGAGCATACACGTGTCGCACGTCCACTCGCCCTCGGCCTTGGCTGGCGGCTTGAAGCTGAACGCGCCGCTGCTCGGGGCAGACGGCGGCGCAGCGGCAGGTTTGGCCGGTACAGCCGCAGCGCCAGGTTTCGGCGCTTCGCATATGCTGCACTTGTCCGTTGCCGTCGCGGGGTTCTGCAGCATGCACGTGTTACACGTCCATGCGCCGGGCGGGGCGGTCTGTTTCGGGATTGCGAACGCCGCGTCCGTCGTCTTCGTCGTAGTTGATTCGCTCGACGACGTAGCCGGCGCCTTGACCGGCGGGGCGATGGCGGAGATGTGCAAAGGCGGCATGGGTACCTCAAAGTCGAACGACGGCGCGGGCTCCTTGAGTGCTGCGGCCTTGACGGCGTCGCTGGGCTGCGATGTCGGCGGGGGCAGAGTGAAGGTGAAGAACGGCAGCGCGGCCTTGTCCTCGCTCAGGGCCGAGTCCTTCGCCGAAAGGTAGATGAGACTTGCGTCTAGCTTCTTCGTTGGCGGCCGCGGGCTCTTGGACTGTTCGGTTGCGCTTGGCGCGGCCGGGGGAGGGCCGAGACCGATCGGGGAGGGCGTGAATACCGGCGCGGGCTGTGGCTTGGATGCCGCGACGACCGCGTCGGCCGTCGAGGGCGCCGGTGCCGCCACGGCTTTGGACGGAGAAGTGGAGCGTGACGTGCCGAGCGTCGACTTGGACAGCGACGGCGCTGGGAAGGCAGGCGCAGGTTCCGTGTCGGGGAAGGTGACGGGCGCGGGGGTGCGCTTGGACTGCGTCGGCGCTGATGTCGATGGTGCCGTCTTCTTCTGTGGCGCCGGCTCGTCGTCGTCGTCGATCGCAATGGCCTCGGGTTCGGGCGCCTTGGCCTTCGGCGGAAGTGCCTTGGACTTTGGCTTCTGCGGGCTCGCAGTCGCCGACGACGGTCGGCCGCGGTTGATCATCTCGAGTGTGGAGAGTTTACGCCCCGACGTCGAATCCCGCAGTCGTGATTCCTCGAGTTTGGCCGCTGCGCCACGGCTCGCTGCCAACGACCGGCGACCTGAGAGCGAGTTGCTCGACGACGAGTGCCGCAGCGACGCATACGGCGAAAAGTGCTTGCCGCTAGGTAAGACCGTCTCCTCGTACGGGTTGATGACGAGCTTGGGCTGTTCCTCGTGCGGCGTGATATCCTCGTCTATGATGTCCTGGATGATGTCACGTGCGCGCTTCTTGCCTATGTCGCGCGGCGTCGGCGGGCTGCTTTCGGACGCGAGGCTCGACTGCGCAAGAGGTGATGGCCGCCGCACAGCGCCCTGCGCAACGGAAAGGCGTGCTTGGCGATTAAAGTCTGCGGCCTTGCTCGCAGCCGCGAGGTTGGGGACGGACGCAGACGTGGTGAGTGGCGAGCGGGAGGAGGACGCCGCGGGCTCGTCGGGCAACTCCTCAACCTCGACGTCGGGGACACCCGTCTTGCGCCGCTTGCCTGGGTCGGTGGGCTCGTCGAAAAGCGAGGACATGCTGCGTGTGTTCGTCTTGAGGCGGCGCGGGGACATGCCTGGCCCAAGGTACTTTACGCGATGGGACGAGGAGCGGTTGGCAGCTGCCGGTGTGGAGCCGAGCGAGAAGAGCGATCCGGGCGTGGCGGGCGCGGGCGTCGTGACGGAACCTGGAGTCAACCGCATTGGTGTGGTCAAGGCGCCGCTCCATCCGCCCTTCTTCCGGTCCAGGTCGGCAGCGTCGGTGCGCATACTCCGAATCAGCGACTCCATCGCTTCGACGTCCTGGGGCGTGTACACCTCGTCGCCCTTGGAGTTGACAAACGCGCTTAATGCGCGCGCAGATGCCGAGTTGGCGAGGAGCCTCGCGGCGGGGTCCTGCGCCTGGGGGGTCTGAAATAACTGGCGGGTCTGAGACGAGGGCGGGAGGGGAGTGATGTTCTGCAGCGCGGGCATGGAAGGTGATGGGCGGATGGCGCGCTCAGGCGAGAGGTTGAGCAGGTCCCAGTTGGCTTTGGACGGCTGTAAAGTCAGCAGGGCTATATCATGTGGAGGAGGACGCACCGATCCCCGCCGAGCAGAAGTCAACAGGCCCTTGTTTGCGCGCCATGCCTCTGCGCGCTCCTCGAATTCGTCGCCCCCCCGCCCGGCCGCAGCAGCTAACGAGAACATGTCCTGTCCGCGCATCTGTTCCGGTGGCTCGCCGGTCCACTCGTCGTCAGATCCCGAGACGGACATGTCATCCGGATCGCGTCCGCCAGCGCGAAACTTGGAGATGGACGACGAGATCGAGTTGGCAATGTTCGACAACCATGACGGCTGGCATCAGCTAAAGTTCACGCCGATTAGCCTACCTGCTTCGTCACCTGTTTCCTGCCTGAACGCTTGTATGGGCTCTGGGCTATCCTTTCTGCGCGCAGCTCCTTGCGCGTCGACGATTGGCGATGCATTGTGGAATGGTGGAGGGTGCTGTCGTCGTCGCTGGCAACAAGGCACCCCGAATCCGCGCAAGACGCCTTCTTTCAATTAAACGGTGGCGGCGTGGCAGTGGCAAGCAAATGAACCAAAGCTAGACGGGATATGCGTGGTGTTGAGAGCAAGAAAAGGTGTTGACGACGTTGCGAGATGAGGATGTGGGTGACGATGGAAAGAACCTGCCCATGACATTTGTGGGTCAAAGGGACAAGCGGCACCAGAGCCACGTGCCGTTACGTAAACTGAGGTGGCGACGGTTGACTAACCTCCACTCTTCCCGACGCGTCTTGTTTCCCTGCGCGTCAGAGCGTCAGGCAACAACATTACGCCAAACCACATCAGCGAGTGCTTCCCTCCTCCATCGCGGCGCGTCGTTACAATGTCTGGTGGGTTAATATCTTTGGAGCTTGCTTACCCACGCAGACGTCGACAGCCCCGTCAAGACTGCGCCAAAGCGCAAGGTCAAGCGCGTCATCGAGTCTGACGACGAAGACGAGGCGCCAGCGCCGACGGTGTCGCCCTCCAACAAGGAGAACGCGCGCAAAAATGGTCAGTTGAAAGTCGAGGTCCGCTTTAACTGTTCAGTGACGGCGTCGCCGCCTGCGAAGAAGGCCAAGCCTGCACCTCCCGCAGCTGACTTCTTCAAGCCCAAAAAGCCAGTGAAGGAGGACAAGCCGACGGAGAAGGCGGCCAAGGCCGAGGAGAAACCGAAGATTGGGGCGGACAAGGGCTCGAAGCCACTAGCGCCGATCTTTGCCAAGGCGGCGAAGAAAGAGGAAGCGGAAGACGACGACGATGAGCATGTACCTGAGGACGAAGAGGGCGAGGACGAGATCAGCGACGAGGAGCTCGAGGAACAGGAGGAGAAGGCCGCAGTCAAGCTGTAAGACATTCCTACCGGTTCAACCTAACCCCAGTGCGGCTATCTTCACCAAGGACTTTAAGAAGCAGCCTGTAGCTGATAAAGGCTGGAAGGCGGGCGAGCCGTGAGTCGCGACCACCTCCGTGCCTAACGCCAGTGTCCCCTACGCCGCGCTCGTGGCGACGTTTGAGCAGATCGAGGCGACGACTAAACGTCTCGAGATCCTCAATATTCTCACACAGTTTCTCCTTGTCGTCGCCAAGCGCGACACCGACCCCGAGAGCTCCAATCTGCTCAAAACAGTGTATCTCTGTATCAATCGGGTTAGCTAATCCATGCTTTGACTGTAGCTGACTTCAGCTATGCCCCGATTATGAGGGCCTGGAACTCGGTATTGGCGAGTCGCTCCTGATTAAGGCTATTGCCAAGAGTACTGGACGCCAGGCGTCGACGATCAAGGAGGACCTGCGCAAGGAGGGTGACCTTGGTAAAGTGGCCATGGTGGGTGCGCCTCGCTTGCCGAACTAACGTTCAGTCGTCGCGCAACACGCAGCCGACAATGTTCAAGCCGAAACCTCTAACAGTCCCATCCGTCTTTCAGAGTCTGACGCAGATTGCCAAGGCGTCCGGACATGCTGTGAGTTACAGATGCCCCCGAGAACTAACTCTCCAGTCCCAGGACAAGAAGATTGGCATTATCAACCGGTTACTCGCGGCGTGCCAGGGCAACGAGGCAAAGTTCATCATTCGCAGTCTGGAAGGAAAGCTGCGTATTGGTTTGGCGGAGCGGTCCCTGGTGATCGCCCTGGCGCACGCCATGGTACTGAAGGAGAACGGTGAGTGCTGCCTAGTGGTCGCTCTGACGCCGCAGACGGAAAAAAGCTGTCGCCCGAGGCCATGTCGCAGAAGCTCGAGGAGGGAGCAGAGATCGTCAAGGCGGTCTTTAGGTGAGCTTTGCAAACCCGCAGCGTAGCTGATAGCAGCGAACTGCCAACGTACGATGTCATCGTGCCGGCGCTCATGAAGGGCGGTATCCACGAGCTCCGCGCCAACTGCAAGCTCACACCTGGTATCCCGCTTAAACCCATGCTTGCCAAGCCCACGAAGGCGATCACTGAAGTGCTCGACCGCTTCGAGGGCAAGGAGTTCACGTGCGAGTACAAGTACGACGGCGAGCGTGCGCAGGTGCATTTCTTCGGCGACAGCCAGATTACCGTGTTCAGCCGCAACTCGGAGAACATGAGTGCAAAGTATCCCGACTTGGTGGAGCAAATCCCCCGCGTAAGTGTGTGCACAGAAACGAGCTCACTCTTAAAGTGTATCAAGGGCGGCGTACAGTCGTTCGTACTTGACGCCGAGGCTGTCGCGTTCGACCTGCAGACGAAGAAGATTTTGCCGTTCCAGGATTTGAGCAGGCGTAAACGCAAAGACGTCAAGGCGGAGGACATCACCGTTCGAGTGCACCTCTTTGCCTTTGACCTGTTGTACCTAAATGGCGAGGTGGGTAACCGTGCCGCGCATTCATCTGACCCACTCAGAGCCTGCTGCACAAGGAACTGAAAGAACGTCGCGGCATTCTGCACGAGCACTTTCACCTTGTCGAGGGCGAGTTTGCGTTTGCCAAGGCGTCCGATGGCACATCGACCGAGGAGATTCAGACGTTCCTCGAGGAGAGCGTCAGGGATGGCTGCGAGGGCCTGATGGTGAAGATGCTGACGACGACGTCGTCGACGTACGAGCCGAGCCGACGAAGCATGAACTGGCTCAAGGTGGGTACGGAAGCGAAGGAGCTGGCTGACAGTGCAGTTGAAGAAGGACTACATGATGGGAGTGGGCGACTCGCTTGACCTGGTCGTCGTCGGCGCGTTCCACGGCAAAGGCAAGCGCACAAACTGGTACGGCGCGTTCCTACTTGCGTGCTACGACGCCGACTCGGAGAACTACCAGACAATCTGCAAGATCGGGACAGGGTTCTCGGACGAGGTCCTGCAAAAGTTCTATGACGAGCTGCATCCCCTCGAGACGTCCAAGCCACGCGGCGACATCGAGGTCGGTGGCGCAAAGGCCGATGTGTGGTTTGAGCCAAAAGTCGTATGGGAGGTCCTCACGGCCGACCTGTCACTCAGTCCAGTGTACACAGCCGCTCACGGTATCGTACGTCGTAACCACGGACGTAAGCTTACACTAGGTCGACGCGCGCGGGATCTCGCTACGGTTCCCCCGCTTCGTGCGCGTACGCGATGACAAGGAGGCGGACCAGGCAACGTCAGCTGAGCAGGTGCGTACCCCCTCCCTCCTGGCACTGACACACAGGTGGCCGAATTTTACCTCAACCAGGCGACGGCGGCAGGCAAGAACAGGGGCGGCAACATGGACGGCGAGATGTACTAGGCGGGCTATACTGGGATCGGATTCACAGAGTGCATTGGGTAGGGCATGCAAAGTATTGTATGTGTAATGCTGGGGTAGGATACAAGCAAGAACCGAGGCTAGAGGAACAGAAATAAGAAGAGAGATGGGAGACAAGCTTACGCCGCGCTGCTGGCGGTACGGCGCGACGGCGAGCGCACAATGTCGCCGGGGCGGCGTGCCTCGTATTCACGGGTATCGGCGTGTCCGCGCGCGCCGACGTTGAGTGCGTCCTCGCCACGACCGTGCGACTCGGAGCCGATGAATTTGGCGCGGAGGTGACGAAGCCGCTTGACGATGGGCGTGGTAATGTGCTGTGGCTTTTTCGCGTCGTCGCTCGCGTCGTCGTCCTCGGTGAGGCCGCGTAAACTGCGGTACGGGAGCGGGATCTCGCGCGTGACGCGGTACGCGTCGGCGTTACCGAGGTGTTCCGTCTCGACACGGACTAAAGTTAGTGCGTCTCGTCGGTGTTTGGGGTCTTACAAAAGTTCCATTGCCAGCGGCGGAGCATTTCGAAAATGGCAAAGATGAACGAACGCAGCTTGGTGTTGTGGTGGACCTTTGGAATGTACCAAATCCAGATGAAGCGGATGAGCACGTCCGTGACCATTGCCCAGTAGTAGACAAACTTGTTGCCGTAGCCGAGGTCGCGGCGTAAACCGCGGCACCCGGGACGCAGCAAGCTCCAGTCGACAATGAGGTCCTGCGCGTTAGCCCGGCCGTACACTTTTAACGTACCCAGAGAGAATTGTATGTGGAGGAAAAAGCGGCGAAGAGGACCCAAACGATAAAGGGCGCGCCGTACAGATGTTTATCCTGTCCGCGCCACCACACGAACAGGCACGCCTGGAGGATCGAGGAGCAGTACTTGCCGCCGTTGATCAGGTGGATGTACAGGCGCGAATCGTGGTAACGTTTCAGACACTGGATGAGACGCGCGAGGGGAGGGAGACACGCGAGGAGCGCATAAGGCCACGTCGTGCCTGTCGGGCACACCTTGAACGTGTCCCCGCCAGGCCAGTGTTTACTGTACACGCACCCCATAAAGAAGATGTTCTGGACGGTGAAGACGAGCGAGTTGAGTTCGTCGGCGACGAAGAAGGCGATAAACTCGACGCGCGAGTAGCCTGGCGTACACACGCGCGCCAACACCTTGAGAAACCACCAGCGCGCTCTACGCCGGAAGATCGGGAGCGGGTTGAGGAAGAACGCGCAGACCATTACGAGCCATGCGAGCGGCCATGTCGTTGGCGCCACGTCCGCTTTGCCGACCTGGAAAAAGCTGAAGAAGAAGCAGTACGACAGCGTGAGGAAGAAGAACGCAGGCATCTCGAGAAAACTCCGGTAGTCCGTCACGGGCCGTGACAGCTCCATCACAAACTCGTAATTGATGCGCGCGTCGACCCACGCGACGAGGTTGAGCTCGAATATGATGCCAAAGAGGACGGGCACGAGGAGGCCGCCGTACAGGTACAGCAATGCGCCCCAGTACGGCATTTCGCGGCGCGTCTGGTCCTCGAACGCTGCCAGTTAGATGCTTGCAACGCAGCGGCCACTTACATTTGATGATACCCAGGACCATTACGGGCAGGCCCAGGCCGATCATGATGCCCGAGCGGAAAACAGAGTAGTAGTGCGTCTGGGGCTGGTCGCCCTGCCGGAGCTTGTCGCGAGCGCGCTTCAGGTCGCCGTGCTCAAAGTGCTCCGTGAACAGCTCCTCGGTCTGCTTGATGAGCGTGTCGATGACGTCGCCGCGGGCGAACGTGCACGGCAGGATGCGGTCCTCGGTGTACATCTCAAGGCACTGAATGTGTGTGGCCTTTTCAAACTTCTTGAGAGCCTTGCGGAACCCCGTGAGGTTGAGGATACGGTAGTTCTTGATCAGCTCGAGGTGGCGGTAAAACTCGAGCATGGCCGTGCGCAGCTCCTTCTTGTACCGCATGTATCGCTCCGGGTCAAACTGCTTGTTCTTGTCTCTAGCGGCGGCGACAGCGGCAACGGCAGCAGCCGACGTCTCGGGACCCGAGTAGTTGCCGTTCCCCTCTGCCGACGTCGTGCCGTTACCGGGCATGGGCGTGGCCGAACCCGTGTTGCCGCCCGTGTTTCTACCGCTCGCGCTGCCGTCGTCGTCCTTGCTGCCACCCCACGGTTTGCGCAGGTGGAGCTTTTGCGCGGCGCGTTGCGGCCAGAACTCGTCGTAGCCCGGAATAGCCAGCACGCGGCCCACCTTGGCTTCCCACTCGGGCACGCCGTCGGGAAACTGTTCGTGGAAAATGCGCCGGTGCTCCGCGAGCGCATGCAGCTGGTCACGCAGCTCGTGGTACCGCCGGGTAGCCTCCGCCTCACGTTCCGAGTAGAACGTTTCGACCTTGTCGAGCTGCGCGTCGAGCAGGTCAAAGAACGCCTTCTCGTCCGGCTCGAGGGTGTCGTACAGCTCCTCGAACGAGCGCGCCGCACGGCCCTGCAGTCTTGGGGAAGGCAGTTTGAGCGACACTGTGATTAGAAAGGCTCAATGGGAAAGCTTACTGATGGAGCGGGCGCCCGAGGGCGCGTCGGCCGTGTTGGCGGGCGAGACGCCGACTGACGCCTGCGCGCGCGGAGACAGGAGCGAGAGTTTGGGCGAAAACGCCGAAATGGAAGGTGACTTTTTCTTCTTGCGGCGTCGCTCACGGCGGGAGAGGCTCGTCGTCTCCGAGTCGGGGCGCGAACTGTCGTGTCCGAGCGCAGTGGTTGCCGGCACGCCCGGTGGCAAAGCGTGCTTGTTGGCGTTGGCGGCGGCGTCATTCTTGTCGCTGGGGTCCTCGGCGCACGTCTCGCCGCTGAGGTCGGGCTCGTCCTCGCCGTCCGCGTCCGCGTCGTCGCCGTCATCCTCGCCGCTGGAACTAGCTCCCTCCGGGTCGGGAATAGCCTCGACGTGCGGCGAGAAATTGACGCCGCGGCCGGCACGTTCCGCCTTACGGCGTAGTCTCTCGCGGTTCGCCTCGGCCGGCTCAAGCGCCGGCTTGCCCAGGTCCAGCGGAGGCGGCCCAGCGCCGCCCACAGCGAGGTGTCCTGATCCGCTCACCGCCGTCGTGCCTCTACCGCCCACAGCACCCGCGGCCGCGCCCGGCGCTATTTCCGTCAGCCGCGGACTCGTGCCCAATGCACCATAGTTCGGGCTCCGCTGCGGTGTCAGCTAGTGCGCGCGGTGCGCGGGTGAACGTACCTTTGTAGGCCGGACGGATGCCGGAGTCTGGTACGTCGAGTGGGTACGTGTTGAAAGGGGCGATTGGGGGCCACTGGAGGCTGTATCTGACGGAGCGGAGGGGACGGAGGGTGCCGAAGGCCCAGGTTGGGGCGTGGAGGACGCCGCGGATCGCACAGCGGATAGGCGCGAGTCGACGGCACGTAATGTGGACGAGGCGGGCCCCGCCGTGCCGATCCGTGTACGCGACGGCGTACCCGCCGCAGTCGTACTGTGCGAGTCGCGGGCGCGCGCCGACGGACCGTGGTCATCGTCGTCGCTGGACCTGTACGCCAGGTCCTCTGCCTCGTCTTCATGCGGGCTGCCCTGCTCGCCCTCGTGCATCCGCGTCGTCACGCGCTTCAGCTGCTTCTTCAGCGCGCGGTAGTCGATGTACGCCCGCTTCCACTCGGGCGTCGCATTGTCCGTAAGATATCTGCCGTGAGCCAAGGCCAGGGCCAAAGGCAGGCTGAGCCTCCACGCACCTTCCAAACTTCATGATGGCAACGTCCAGCGCGCATTAGTCAAGAGACAAGAGAGTACACTGGCGATAATGGCGGAGGACGGGATGGACGCCCGTAATGACGGGGAGAGTGTTGTGGCGAGAATGAATGCCAGGGAGAGGCAGTAACTGACACAAACTCTGACCGATGTTGCCTGGCGCACGGGCTGGACCCGCCCAGGGTCTCACTGTTGCAGCGCTCAGATTGAACGCCGTCATTGCACGTGGGTGCGGAATAGCGTAACACCGAGGACACCGGTCAATGCTCTGGGCTGCTGCGCTGACCCTCGCTCGGCCTGTACAATGCATGCATGCTGTTGCTAAAGGTACATATGTTTGCCTGGAAAACATGTAGGGGAGCTTGCTGTTCGGCGAAACCGCTCGGCGCCAGGCCTAGGTACAAGCGACAAGTTATCTAGCCGAGACTAAATCCCAGATCGGCACAGAAGACTGGCTCTACGCCGCGGCCTGAGCCTGCTGCGGCTTCCACATCCACATGCCCCATCCGAGCGCGCCGTTGGGCTGAACAAAGATATCTTGGAGTGCGTCGCCCTTGTCTGCCGCAGCAGCAGCGACGACGAGCGGGAGGAGGTGCTCCGGCGTGGGGTGCGCCTGGCGGTAAACTGGGTGGCGGAAGAGGTTGATGCTGCCTTCTGTGGGGTCGTCGGACGTGAGCGCGCCCTCGATCGCGTCGAGGAACACCTTGCCATACGCGCCCTGACCGCCCGTCATGTAGTCGCGGAGGTTGTGCACTGCCTGGCCCGTGCCCATAATGCCGTATCCCTCGTCGCGTAGCGTGGCGAGCGCGCGCCCAAGCTTGGCCGCGGAGATTGGGCTCGAGTCACCCGGCAGAGAGACCTGCACAATAGGGATATCCGTCTTGCCGTCAAACGCGACCTTGAACGGCACTGTCGTCAGCTTTGGCGTCGCACCGAAAGCTCACCCCACACGCCGTGGTCGAGACCGCGCTTCTCAGTGCTGACCTTGACGCCCGCGTTCTTAAGCGCGACCGTCACGTCGGCGAGCATCTGCGGGTCGCCGCGAGACTCAAACTTTTGCTCGTAAAAGTTCTTGGGGAAGCCGTAAAAGTCGTACACGAGAGGGTTGGATGAGTCGGTGTTGACTAATGTGAGCGGAAAGCAAGTGGGGCCAGATAGACTCACCGACTACACCGTCGCTGTGCGACGGGTTCTCCCAGTGCGCCGACACCACGACGAGGCCGCGGGGCTGCGCCGCCTCGACCATCTTGCCGTATTTCTGCCAGGCCTTGTACGGCGCCGACGCCGACTCGAACATGGTGGGCGGGCCCTGATGTCAGCTGGGCACATCGTGGAATAGCTCACGCCATGGGAGAGGAAGTAGACTTGGCCCTTGGGCGCTGTGGCGGCGGAGGAGGTGGCCATGTTAGCGGATTTGGAGAGCGTTGAGAGGGGAGCGGGGTAGGACTAGAGCGGTCGGGGGAGTGACGAGCGGAGTGCCGCCCAGTTGATGCGGGGAATGACGAAGACTGCGGCGAGGACACCGAGCGAGGCGAGGAGGAGGTAAGACACTCTGGGGGTGCGCGGCGTGCGCATATGCGTGGAGGAGGTGGTCGAGAAGTGATGGAGTGGTCGTCGGAACTGCTTGAGCTGTTCTTATACGATGCAGTCAAGGCACAGTGGACAGTCGTGCGTCCCAGACATTAGTAACGAGAACAGGCACAACGGTAGAATGGCGACATGGACGGTCCGGGTTTCGGATTTGCGGATTTCCGTTGGAACTGCACGTGGGGTGGGGTGGAGCGCGGGCGCGCGCGCGGGAGTGCTCTCAATGGCCCAGCGTTCAATATGCAGCGCTCGACCAGCACCCCGGCGTGAGCGCACGCACAGGCACAGGCCGTCCAGACCAGTGACGCGCGCGTACCAGTACCAGATAGGACTTACGCCTGCGGGGTGATCGTCATGGCCGAAGACGGAGCGGGGGCTAGACGGTGGGAGTGGGAGATGGCACGCGGTGGCGAGCATGCATAGCGTGACGACGGCGACACACGAGGGCGCGGTGGGGTTTCCCGCTGGCGCCAGTGCCAGCGCCGCCCGGGCTGGCGCAACTACTCCCCCCGCCAACGCCGTTGTCGTCGCGCGCGCGGCGTAGTGGTGCCAATGGCGTGCGCGGGCGGTGGGCCCCGCCAACGCGGTGCCGAAAGCTCGGTACCTTCTTCTTCCCCTTTGCGCGCGCTTTGCGGTGGCCTGCTTTCTTGCTCGGTTTCAGTGAGAGTGCTGCGAGGTGCGAGGAGAGATTGGCGAGTGGGTCGGCGGCGGCACCTGTGCTGGCGCCGTTGGGGTTGGGGTTGTTGTTGTTCGGCGCTGGGGCTGGCGCAGCACTCGCCCCGTTGAGCCGTTCCACACCCTCACTGTTTGGCTGGGATCCGCCGCGGCCCTCGCCAGACTCTGGAGACATGATGTTGCGCAATGTCGATACGACACAAGTCGGCAGGACAACGCTGGAACGAAGAGGTGTAACCCCGGAATTCGCGTGCCAAGCCAACGTCCATCATCTGCCTTATCTTCGGATGCATTCCGCGTCAGCCACACTGTGCCATCCTCTTTCCGGCAGAACCTCCCCTCTGTTCGCGCACGCCACTGCCCAGGTCATGGTCTCGTTTCATGCAATACAACAGCTATTGAAAGTGTTCGTGGCGTGTGCGCTTGTAGGGCACTGCGCGTGGCGTTTGTGGCGTTGGGCCGGGGCCGGGGCGCTCGTGGCTATGGAATGGTGTCGCCCAGTGTGTGGGACAATGTATGCTTGTGGATACGCTCAGAAATGATAGTGGGGCTCGTAGCTATGGGCGTTGCGCTGCGGGGGGTTCCACGGGCAGCTGCACAGCCGGACCGGCCGCTTCTGGGTCTGCGTTGGGCGCTGCATCTCCCCCTGGCGCCGCCGCCGCACCCTCCTCCTTGTTCTTGTCGGAGATAAGGTCCTTGACTAGACGGTTGCAGTATGGACAGATGCCCGAGTGGTTGACGAGCCAGTTATCGACGCACGCCTGGTGGAAGACGTGCTTGCATGGCAGCTGGCGCAGGCGCTCGACGTCGTACATGATCCGTCCCGGCACCTCGCGCGGGGGGATGAACGAGCTCTGGCAGATAGCGCATGTCGCCTGGTGCGCGCTGAGCACTACGCCGGGAAGCCCGTTAAGACGCGACGCGTCAACGTCGCCCGGCTGTACCGGCTCGCCTTTTGGTTCCTCTGTAACAGGTGTCGTCGGTGCCGACTTTTCCGCATCTAAGCCGACCGCGGTCTTTTTCTGCTTCTTCCGCTTGCTCTTCTTGCTCGGCGACGCAGGCTCGTCGTACACGCTCTCAGCCTTGGACGCGCCGTCGTAGATGGACGGCTCAGGGAGCGGTTCCGTCGGGTCGGGAACGTACGCGACGATCGGGCACGAGAGCAGGTCGTGCTCTGTGAGCTTTTCTGGCTGAGGCGTGCGTGGCCGCTGCACCAGCGGCCGGATCGGCCAGCCCATGATGTATGCGGTGATCTGTGGTTAGCAAACGGAAAACAAAGTCCACGTACAAAGTAGATGGTATGGCCCAAGATGAAAAGGATGGTGGCCAGCACAATGTACACGTAGTACAGCACGAGCAGCCAGCCAAAGACGATGACAGTGACCATGAGGTTCCACCAGAGCAGCGGTGCGCCGTTGTAGCACGCATGGCTTGTAACGGTCGGTATGCTCGAAAAGAGGAACCCCGAGCCAATGGCCCACAGGAAGAAGTTGATGTATGACAGCGCATGCACGACGCTCTCGGCAAACTTGTCGAGGTTGGCACCCCATTGCGTGCGCTGCTGCTTTCGGCGCTCGGCTTTGGGGACGTATGGCTCGGGGTAGCGCGACGCTGAGCTGTGCGTGCGCGAGGCAGCGCCAGAGGCGGCTGCGGGCGGATAGGCGATGCTGACGGTGCTCGCGCCTTCGGGACGGTCAGCCACGGTCCGCAGCGACGGTGTGCTCATCCCGGCTCTACCGTTCGTGGCGTGCAGCGACGTCGTACTACCTCTTGCTGGCGTCGTCGTCCCTGGTATGAGGAGAGACACGGTGCTGGCCGCGCCAGCAGGCATCGTGTGTGGGTGGGTGGTTGAGGGGCTCTGCGCGGCAACTGGACTCGTTAGCGACGCGCGATGCGACGCAAGCGACAGAGTCGTGTCGGCGCCTGGGGGAAAGGTGTAGAGGTGTGCGGCGGGAGACACTGAGCCCGAGCCAGAATACCGTTTCAGCGAGGCGGTGCTCATGGCCGCACGGTTGAGCGAGGGCGTGCTCTGTGCCGCGAGGGCGAGCGAGGGCATACTCGCTGCGGCGTGCGGGTTGGAACTCATCGCGCCCGATAGTGACGTGTAGGTGTCTGCGCCCTGGGGCACTGTGTAAAGGTGTGCCGCGGGCGACACGGAGCGCGGCGACGTGGCCGAGTTGGCCGTGGCATAAGTGAGGACGGACGTGTTGGAGCGGTGGAAGACGCTCGAGCGGTTGTTGTACACTGACGGCGGGGTGTTGTTGTGCGCGACAGAACGGGCTCTAGCTGACGCGGACGCGGACGGGGGCGGGCTGTGCGCGTGGGATGGCGGGCGGGACTGGTGATTGGGGCTGTTGTTGGTAATGAGGGACTGCGTGCTGTGCCCCGCGGCGGCGTTGAGAGCGGCGGCGTTGTTCGCTGCCGCCGCTGCCTCGGCAACGTTACCGAGCTCGAGGGCTTCGAGTTGCTGTGCAAACATGCGTTCCTGCGCGAGACGTTTCCTGCGCTTGCGGATGAACAGCCATGATGTGCAGAGAAACGACAGGCCAAGGCGCGCACACGACACGGACAGGATACCGACAAACCAGCTTGCGCGGGGGCATTGTTCGCTCGGTTGTGTCTGGACGTTGGCCGCATTGCCTGGCGCGCGGGTGACGCTTGCTACGCCGAGAAGCACCGTCGACGCGACGAGTAAGGAGAGCGTCGCCCCCCATGTGGCCACAAACGTCAGCTGACGACGGAACTGGCGCCGTTCCGCTTCGTCGCCGAAGCCGGGCATCCCGCGCTGTTACCCCCGACGGCGTAGACGGGGTTGGGTATGAGCGCAGCGGCGGAAGGATGGCGACGTAGTGGTTGGCGAGGGGGTTGAGGACGGGGTGGTTGAAAGAGCGCAGTGAGACTTTTGACCTTGCCCTTGTATGCGTGCGCCTTGGGCCTTTGGGGACGAGGTGTGTGAATCAACGAAGCAAAAAAGCTGGAGCAATGCCGTGTGCTAGCTGCGTGGGAGCGGCAGAGCGCCAAGTGGTGGCCGTGGTGGGACGTTGGACGTGCTCAGAAGCTTCAGAAGCAAAGGTGCGCAGCGTCCAGGGCTTTGTCTGTCGCGCCTGTCGAAATAATCTGTGCGTGGGTTGTGGCGTTGCGGGTGGTGGCAAGTGAGCGCGTTTGTGCGAGGGAGGACCCGTCAGGCCATCAGCGGTAGTAGGATGATTGATGATGAGGAATGAAAAGCAGGTTGTAGCCGGTAACGACGACGAGCGCGACCGCGACGACGACGATGTGTGATCATGGACGGCGGCAGGACATGTGAACGCGGTGTCGAGCGTCGCTCGCGGCGTCGAGTGGGGACAGTGTTGTTGTAAAGACACACGACACACACACCCATGAACCCAAACGTAAGACGTCAGGGTCACTGCAGGCAGCTCCGCCCAGCAGAACACAGGCTTCAGGGCGAGCTTGCCTACTCGTTGGTCAGGCACCAGGCACACACCCCCTTACTCCCAGGCAGAAGGGCGCAGAGAAACGGCTAGTGAAATCTCGGCCGTGCCTTGCCGCCGGGGCAAAGCGGCAGCGCCCAGGAGCACAGCGGCAGTGTCGTTCTGAAACACGTGGGGCCGAGCTAAACTTCCGCGGCGCGGCGCTGTGCCCGATGTAGTGCGGAGATTGTATGTCCGCCTTGAGGTGAAGTGTGGCACTTGGCACTGACCTCGTGGTGCACGTGGAAATACTCCCGCCGCATCAAGTTCAATCTCGGTCTCGTTCGTCTTGTATCCAAAAGTCAGTTCGTCCGAACAACGTCCTCAACACCCACACACCCCCTCACACACCATGTTCGGCGCGTTCCGGCCCACATCACTGCTTAACGGCTCGCTGCTTTGGAAGAGCCCGTACCGGCTCTCGGCGACGCGCAAGGCCAACCAGCGCCTGCGCCTCAAGCGTGTCGACTCGGTCATTGCCGCTGTGGCCGACTCGGGCGTCCAGTGCCGTTCCCTCGAGCGCGCGCTTGCCCTGCCTAAAGAGCACGAGATGGACCCGCGGGGTGAGTAGGGATGTCTCCGGAGGGAGCTGTGGAAGGGAGTGTGGTGAGGGCTGCCGCTGGCCCCAGAGGGGACTTGTTTCTGCGAGTCGGCCTTTCGACCTTGCTCGTGGTAGATCCAGCAGCAGAAGACGAGACGGACGCATCGAGCAGCAGGTCGTGCTCATACGCCTACAACTGCTCGTGACGGCTGCATGCAAGCCTGCACCCGCCACCCTTCCATCTCCCGCCAGATCTTCGGGCCTGAGTTTGTGCTAACACGCAGACAAGTACACCACGTTCGACCCCAAGTACCAGCACAGCAAGTGGCGCAAGGGTGTCCACAAGGTGCCCAAGTGGACCAAGGTGGGTTTTGAGGACTGCGTGGAGGCTGCGCTGACAGGCAGTTGACACTGCGCACCAACCCGAAGGGTTTCTAGACGCGCTCGACTTGGCTTGGCTCATATACGCATCATCGTTCTTGCATGGCATGTATCAACATCTCTTCTTACATACAGGCACTGGCGTTTCTATGTTTTATACAAGATTGAAATCCGAGTCGCTCGGCCCGTCCGCTAGCAGAGACTAACACAGCACCATCGGGTCGGCGTACCAGTAATACTGGTACGGCACGGGCTGCTGCGCCACAGTGACGGGGTAAGGGTAGTACACCACCTGTCCAGCATCGTGCACGGCGCCGTTGCCGGCGTGGTAGCTAGCGTGCGTGCCATGCGGGTGCGCGTGGGCGTACGCGTGCGCGTTCATGCCCATGACTGTTGCGGACGCGTGTGATGGTTGCCGAGGACCGAGTTTCGCGTCGCGGCGTAGCCGCCGTCGCTCACGGGCACGGTCGCGCTCCGCTTCGCGCTGCGCCCCGTCGTCTTTCTCCTCTACCCTTTTCTCCGTCACTGGACTGCTTCCCGTCTTTCCCTCCGGCGCCGCGCTGTGCCGCTTCCTCCGCTCCTTCTCGCGCTCGCCCACCACCGCAACCTCTCCCGCAGGCGCAGGCGCCGGTATCCCCACTGTGACCGTGCTCGGCTCCTCCTGCATTCGCGATGGCGCACTGTTTCGGCGTGCAAGGCGACACGGATCCTTGCGCGTCGATAACTGCCGTCAGCCACCGCTCTCACCCTCCTGCCACGCGACACACCCACACCCACCGCTGGCGAGGCACAGCGCCTCATTGGCGGTCGTCGTCGCTGATGCCCGCGATGGCGTACCGCCTCGCGCGCCGCACGGCACTCACCTCGTCGACTGCCCGCAGCATCCATGACACAAGGCTCTGAAGCACGCCTGGGTCGTGCTGGTCCCGCGAGAGCACGGGGGACACGGAACACCGCGTGTAGTTCATGTTCTGCCGTCAGCGTCTCGGTTACTCACGAGATACTCACAAACTGGCCAAATACCCAGTGACTGACGGTCGTGACGACCCAGAAGTAGACCTGGTTGGTGGTACACTCGTCGTATATCTAATGTCAGCGGAGTTGGGCTGGCGACGCACCTGCGCCTGGAGGAGGTTGGACTGGCCGCGCTGCCCCTCGACGTCGTCAAACTGCCACCAGCCGTGAATACCACGTGCAAACTCGCGCATCGTCCCGCTGTCGTACACGTTCGGCGGGCGGACCGAGACGAGCATGCACCGTTCGGTGGGAACGGTGGTGTTCATGAGCACGAGCGTGCCGTAGCCCTCGTGCAGGCTGTGAGGCCCATTCGTGGGTGCCGCGCACACGAGGTTAAAGTCGATGTTGGCGGACTTTACGCGCAGCGCCTGCATGACGTTGACGGCCGTACGGAGGATCTGCAATTAGCCAAGACGGAAAGCGAGGCGCTTACGGTCGAGGTGAACCAGCTGAGGATTCGCTGCTCGTCGTTGGCGCCGACGAGCGGCTCGCTTGCGCTGGTCTTGAACCCGTCGGCCTCGAGGACGTACGTGCTGCGCGTGAGACTTGTGCTAAAGACGAACTTACTGCTGCCGGGCCTTGTCGACGACTTCGACGGGCGTGGCGGGGACGTAGTCCTCCATGTCTGCGATCAGCTGGGCCACTTTAAGCAGCTTACATGACAAAACCTCGCAGTCCCAAGCCGCGACCGGTTCCCAGACGGCGAGTGCGCGCGTCCCGCGCCTCGCGTCGGCCTCGGTACGCCGGCGCGTCCACTCCAGGCCAAGGGGATCGCGGCGTGCTAAACCGAGAGAAATCCGGCGTCGGCGGTAGGACGGGTCAACGGGCACGGGGTGCGGCCACTTGTCCCAGGCCGGGATGGTCGCCCGGGCAAGGTAGACGTAGAGGTTATCGTCGGGGTGGGCGGGGCGGTTATGTGGCAAGAGGCGGGTATATGTTGCGCGCCGGGCAAGGAGGCGGTCCCGTAGTACAGGCTCGACGCACGAGCTGCCGAGCGCGCTGCGCTGAGCCGTCACGGCGGCGAGTACCCCGCGCAGTCCCCGCCCAGGTGTGCGATGGGAAGGTACACACCGCCCCGTGACGCAGTACTCTAGTGCCTCGCCGCCTGGCCCGACTGCGTGCTCGTGGTCGTCGCATCCGCGGGGACATGCCGTGGTGCGGTGGCAGAAGGATACGTGCGCTGCCGCGGGAGAGCGCGCGCGCTCGGCCCCAGTCGTAGTCGAGACGCTGTGTCGTCGTCGTCGCTGCGCGACCTGCGTCGTCTCGGCGTCAAAATAACTCGTGCGTACCCCCGGCGAGCCTGCCACCGCACGCGACGAGCTCGCGCTCGCATTACTGTGTGCTCGGGGCGGTACGAGCGCTGTGGGTGTCGACGGTGGCGCGAGGGGTGGCATGCAGCGCCGGTGTGAGCGGTCATGCTCCCTGTCTCCGCGGTCGCGGTTGAGGTCGAGGAAATGGAGCGGCGCGGGCTTGCCGCCCGGCGAAGGCAGGGGCGTGGGATGTGGCGGACCAGGACTCTGTTTCGGCAGAGAGGAGGATAGGGATAAGCCCCTCGCCGCGACGCGTCCGGGGACTTGCAGAAGACTTGCTGTGCCCGACGTCGCGCCTGACGAGTTGCCCCATCCCGTAGGCAGAGACTGGCTGAGTACCCCGCGCGCACTGTTACCGCTCATGTCGCGCGCTTTTGGCACGGGAATGTTCATTGCCACTGCCATGGTGGGTCGTGCTTGTGGCTACTTGTATCGTTCTGCAAGCGCGTGCGTGCGTGCGTGCGGGCGGGACTGTGGTGGTGGCGTGGGTGTGCACTGCACACCCCCAAGTGAGTGAGATTGTTCGTCTTGTCCACGCGCCGTGCCTAGCGTGTACTGTTGCGTTGTTGTGTGGTGTTGTGTTGTTGTGTTGTTGTGTGGTGTTGTGTTGTTGTGTTGTTGTGTGGCGTGGTGTGTTGGTGGTTGGCGACAGTACCTGTGTGGCGCCTGGCGTCGTTTTGTTCGAGACAGTTGGCGCAGAGCACAACGCACAGCAGTGTGTCGCAACTTTTACTGTACGTCGCACCACCACGCTGCAGCGTGTGGGGAGGGTACGCGCCCCAAGAGGGGTGTTATGTCGGCGCTGCCCGCCACGAGTGTATGCTTGATGGCGCTGGGGAGATCACTGATTATCGAAGCGACGAGGGCAGCCCGATGTCGTAGGGTGTGTACTCGGGTGGACCCGAGGACGCCTAGAGGCACTGCGGAAACGCCGTGGAGCGCTGCGGAGCAGAGCAGGGCTCGACGCTGCGCGCCGCTCGATGCGCTGCGCGACGTGAGGTTAAGTGAAGCGAGGTGAAGCGGGCGGCGCGGTGCCAGTGTTCGGCGCGAGTGATGTGTGATGTTCTGATGGCAAACAGAGTCTGTCTGTCTGTCCGTGCCCGCACAAGAGGTCAGTCAGTGCGAGAAACAAAGCCAAGTGAGGAGTGAGCAAACGAAAGAAACGGAGTGCGCAGCAGTACAATCAATGCAGCACGGAGGGGTGATGGATCCACATCATGATGAGCACACACACTTGCCCACTGATCGCGGTTAGGGGGGCGTCACCATGTCGAGCATGGGTGAGTGCAATTTTCCTGCCGGCCACATCGGGGACGTGCGCCACCATGCTTGTGCGCTGCCGCGCCGTGCGCCACGGATGACGTGGTGTTGTCCAGCTGCAACCAGCGAGCGGGCGGACGGGTCAGGATCCCCCGGTATCGCTCACGATGCTCCGAAGACACCACACACAGCATCGCCACCGAGGGGCAGCAGGTGTTGTGTCTCGCTCTGGAACACCACCTGATCGTAAACACACACCATGACATCATTGTGTGCTTGCTGATGTACTCTGTGTGTGCACATTGATGCACTACTGCGAGACATGCACACCGTTACCTCCGAGCTCGCCAGCTTGCGTGGCGCCGCCGCCACGTCCCCCGGCTGCGCCACCCCCGTAATTTCCTCAACGAGCTCAATGTGTGTTGTCAAACGTTGCCACCCAAACCAGATGCTCGCGCGCGCTCGCTAACCCGCGCTGCGGCAACGTTTGTACTCGACCCTGGCGAGGGCTCGACCTCATGCCTCAATGACGCTCGGACCGCTTTTGTGCCGATCAAAGTCCAGGCCTATTTGTCAGCAACGGCGGGGATTCCATCACAACGGCGAGTCGCACAGGTCCAACAACAACAACGTAACATAAACGGAATACATCCAACGTTAAAGGTGAGGTGTGAGCACCAGGCTTATGGAAGGAGGGTGAGGGGTTAGAAGACACTATTCACAGATAAAGGATCGCCCAAGGCTAGATACACAGTGATGCTTGGCGAGTAGAATGTTGGTGTACGTTGGCGTAGACATGGAGGGAGTGAGTGGCGTCGGTGTAAACAGCGGTGAGTGACCAGAGTGGCGGTGCGGTTAATCACATTGTGGCGAAGTTCTGGACGCGGAACGTGAAACGGAAACGGAACATTAGTCTTCCTCCGTGGGCGTGGCTGTCGCGCGCAGGTGACGACCAGCACCAGGAGTTCCCTTGGGATTGAGCGCCGGGGCGGAGACAGAGCGGTTCTTGCTAGTAGCCGGGCGGAGCTTCTTCTTTGACGCTTTGCGGCTGAGCGTCTCGTCCGCCTGGATGTTGACCTGACGACCGGTGCTGTCGCCGAGCGTCTTGGAGCTGCCCGACTTGTGCTTGTCGGACTTCTTGGGCTTGGCCGGGTTGGTGTCGCTCTTGCTCTTGTCGCCCTGGCGTCAGCTTCTAGCAAACGGGTTAGCTCACCTTCTTCGATCCAAACTTCTCATACAGGTTCTCAACAGTGAGGACGTCGCCACTAGTACCGTAGCCCTGGGGAGCAGGAGAGCCGGCAAGCGAAGGAGGGGGCGGGACAAGCGGGGCGGGACTGTGCGAGGTAAAAACGTTGCGGCGCGCGCGCCAGTTGGCGCTCGTGTCGGCCTTGGACGAGAAGTTTTGGTGAACCGAGGGGACCTTGTTGCCAACAGGAACAATCTCGCAAGCGAGACCGCCGGTGGCACCGGTATGAGCAACCTTGGGGACCTTGACGTTGTAGACAGTGTTAGTCATCGGGTCCACCAGCGCAACGGTGGCGTAGTCCGCAGGCAGCTGGTACTGGTGGTCGTTGGACGGCCAGACCGACGCCCCCGCCGCATGGACGGCATAGTCCGGCGTCGCTGGGATGAATCCCTGGGCGTAGTCGGGGATAGTGGGGAGAGGCTTGCCGAGGCCAAGCTGGGCACGGATGTCGCGGCCGATCTTGTGCGGCTGCGACTGCGTGTCAGCATGAAGCCCGCTTCCGTAGCTCACCTCGGTTGGGGGCACAAGAAGATCGGGGTTCTGCATGTCCTTCTTGATTCCAATCAGCTGGTTGACGTCGCGAATGACCTGGGGACGCTTCATTGAACCAAACGACGAAATGCTAGACGGGTAGTCGCTCTGGCCTTCGAGCGACATGAGGCTTGATCCGCCAGACACTGTACGAGTAGTCGAGTCCGAGGGGATGCGAGCACGGGGGACGCTGGCCTTGTTCAATTTGGCATCCGCAGCGTCGGAGGAACGCAGGCCAAACACGTGTGACATGTGGGCGTTCTGGTCCGCCAGAGTGGCGTCGACGCCGCTGGTATCAGCTAAAAGACTGGCCTGTTAGCTCACCTCGGGTTACGGGCATAAGGAAGTGACAGTGGGCCATGAAGGATGGGCAGAGGGCGCTCGCGGGTGTTGGGCATCGGGCGACCCAGTTTAAACTTCTTGAGCTGGTCCCTGCGCCATTTGGAGAGAAGAGGCTGGGGCGCATCGGTGCCGACGTGAAGAGCGCCAATACCAACAGTGGCACTGGCGACCTTGGCAGCGTTTTCAGTCGACGGAGGACTGGGGGTGAGTTCAAAGTCATTGACGAGGACACGCTGGCGATGGTGCACAAAGGAGAGGGGCTGGGGTCCGAGGAATATCTCCATCGAGCTGTTGCTCCCCGGCACAGTCGAGGGCGTGGTGAACGAGCGGTCGCCGCTCGAGTCGGTGTACGGCGGGGTGTCGTACGCCTCGCGCTTGGGGGGACCTTTGTCCGGGTGAGGGGTCGATCCGGCATCAGCCGAAAAGTGAACGTGGTTACCCTCCATCGAGTCGTTGGCGAGTAAGCTCGAGGGTTGGTCAGTCTTGGTGGGGAGAGCACTGAATCAGAGAAAAAGTTGAGTCAGCTCATGAATCACGCCCGCTTCCACCTTCCCTCCTCCTCGGAACAATAACTTACGCGGCGTCTCCTTCGCTGACAATGCGGCGACCGTCAACAATCTTGTCGAGGTCACGGCGCGCCCTCGGCGAGCTCTTGGGCGTGGTGGACATGGCAGATGGGCTTGCTGCACGAGCCCGTGTAAATGGTCAAGGACGGGGAGGTGAAGGCTATCAAGTTAATAAAAGTGAGTGAGTAGGATTCCGACGTGTAGCCTATGCGGCAGTGGTGAGTCCGGAGTAGAGGATGAGAATGGAGGATAGGAACTGAACGGGAAGAACCAGACGAAAGAGTGTGTGGACAAGGGGGATGGGGAAAAGACAAAAAGGAAAAAAGGGGAAGTGTCCTCTTATATCTTGTCTTCAGCATGGTGCAAGGATAGCGAGGAAGGAAGGAAGGTCGCAACTTGGAGGGAAGGTGAATGCGCGTCGACGACATGACACGACGCCCGCGAGGTTACCTATGCACCTCGGCTTTGAGGATTGTGGAGACCCCGCCTCCACCAGGCACGATGTTTGCTGGGTGGCAAACCGGGACAAATTTGAGGCGACCGAGGAAAATATCCGCACCAGAGTGGGCCAAGCTGATATACACCTGAGCCCGTTGGTCTTGACATTCTACAACTTGAACAACATCTAGACACGACACGCAATGGTCAAGTCTCGAGAAGCGAGGGGGATTCTCCTCACAAACAACCTGCCACAGTTGCAGAACCTTATCAAGGTGGGTAATGGACGTTCTGGGTGTATCCAGCTCACACCAGCGCGACCCCGTCGCGTACAAGGAGGAGTTTATGGTTCAGTACAACCACTATGTCTCGCTCCTGCGCCTGCAGACGGTGGCTCCCGCGACGGGATCGTCGTCTTCAAACGACAAGGCGGCTGAGCACTTTGCCGAGCTCGTCGGTTTCGTCTCGCAGTGCGCGCAGTGTTATCCCAAGACCTGCGCCGACCTGCCCAAACAGCTCAGCGCCCTGCTTCTGGGCAAGGACGGCTTCATGATGGTCAAGGGGGACATTCGCGAAACGGCAGTCAGGAACCTTGTTATGCTGCGGAACAAGGAGGTGATTGATTCGATTGAGCTGCTGCAGACGCTGCTGCCGCTCCTGCCCCACGTCCCCAGGGAGCTTCGCTCGACGATCCGCAAGACTATCCTTACCGACCTCAAGACGTCCAACCAGAAGACCAAGAACCACCGCCTGAACCGCGTGGTGCAGGGCCTGCTTTTTGGCATGATTGAGAGCGGCATGGGCGGCGAAGTCGTCGGGAACAAGGGCAAGGGGAAGGGCAAGGAAGTCGGCGGTGAGGCCATGTGGGCCGTCATGATGGTGCGCGAGCTCTGGCGCAAGGGCGTGTGGTGAGTCTTAAGGATGGGGAGGACCAGAGCTGACAATTCAGGGCCGATGCCAAGACCGTCTCCATCGTGGCGCTGGCGACGTTCCACCCTAACACCAAGGTGCAGTCTGCGGCTATCCACTTTTTCCTCGGCTCCGAGACGGATGCGGACCGCGAGGAGGATGACAGCGACGACGAGGACGTCGTCCTCAGGTCGCGCAAAGACCTCAAGGGCGCACAGCACCGCGCTCTTATCAACAAGGATGGGAGGAAACGCCAGCGCAAGCTGGACAAGATGACCAAGACGGCGGCCAAGGCTCGGAAGGATAAGGCGGCCCAGGTGTCGGTCAACTTCCCCGCTCTCGAGCTCTTGCACGACCCCCAGACGTTTGGCGAGAAGCTCTACGACAACCTGAGCAAGCACGGTGGGTGGTGTTGGACTCGTCATGGCTGACCCGCAGACAAGCAGTACTCGCTCGAGCACAAGGTGCTCATCATGCAGCTCTTGTCGCGTGTCATGGGCGCGCACCAGCTGTGCATCCTTGGCTTCTACACCTACATCATCAAGTGAGACGAGCGGCTAGAATTGCACTGACCGCAGATACCTCACCTACCACCAGCTCCAGGTGACGCTCATTCTTGTCGCCTTGGCCCAGTCGGTGCATGAGCTCACCCCGCCCGATGTCCTTACACCCGTCATCCGCAAGATTGCACAGGAATTTGTGCACCCTGGTGTTGGCGCCGAGGTTATCGCTGCGGGTATCAATTCGATTCGCGAGGTGTGCCGGCGACAGCCATGGTGCATGGAGGAGGACCTGTTGAGCGACCTTATCGAGTACAAGAAGTCGCGCGACAAGGGCGTGGCTACGGCCGCTGGTGGTCTTCTTCAACTGTTCCGCGAGGTGAACCCCGGTATGCTGAGGCGGCGCGACCGCGGCAAGACGGCAAGCATGGGTCTCATCGACGGGCAAGTTGCTGCGTACGGTCACACCAAGGAGGCGGCCGACGGTATCGAGGGTCTCGAGCTGCTCGAAGAGCACTTTGCTGCGATGCGCAAGGAGGCCAACGGCGGAGTCAGCGACGACGAGGTCGCGTTCGAGGAGGACGACGAGGCTGGCTGGGAAGGCTTCGAGGTCGACTCTGAAGACGACTCGGAGTCTGAAGGCTGGCAGGACGTGTCGTCTGACGGCGAGGACTTTGATGTCAGCGACTCGGACGACGACGAGCCCAAGGCCAAGCGGCGCAAGGTCAAGGGCGACGGGGACGACGTCAACGGAGGCGGCGACGGCGACGACGACGACGACGATGCCAAGTCTGTTGCCTCGACGTCGACTGCTGCTGCCGAGGCCAAGAAGATCTCTCTGCTTGCCCAGCAGAAGATTCTTACGCCAGCAGACTTTGCTCTGCTGAACGAGCTGCGTCTCAAGGCTGCGCAGGACGCGGTGGAGAAGGGCGGCGGTTCCGCGGCCAAGCGCAAGCTTGCGCAGCTCGAGGCGGCCAAGCGGAGCACGACGGCGGAAGAGCAGTCGCGGTTCCTCACGGCCAACGAGATTCTGGGTGTGCGCAAAAAGGCCAAGGCGACGTACGAGGAGCGCATGGAGAGTATCCAGAAGGGCCGCGAGGGGCGCGAGAAGTTTGGCTCGATGAAGAACAAGAAGGCCAAGGAGAAGACGAGCAGCACGACCAACCGCGAAAAGGCACGCAACAAGCCTATCATGATGGCGCTTCAGTGAGTTGTTACGCTTCTACAAAGAGAGAGTGTGTGTCTAACTGTTCCCAGCTCGAACAAGGTGGTGCAGAAAAAGAAGGCGTCGCTGCGCGACAAGCAGATCCGACTCCGCGCTGCCATCGACAAGCAGAAGAAGATGAAGCATTAGAGGGGTTTGTTAGATTGTCTGTGTTTTTTAGAGATAGGATACCATGGACTGTACGATTGCATTGGACGCGCACGTTTGTCCACTGCCACAGACGACAACACTATGGACGACGACGACTACATCCAAGCGAGGCCAACTTTTGTTACTGCGGGTAGAGGGGATAGGAGCGGCTGGAGGGAAGGCTGGTTTAGCCGGGGGGACGGGTTAAGGGATGGAGGGAGAGAGTCGTAAAGGGAAGCTTCCGGGTTGGTGGGTGCCTGAGTCACAACACAGGGGAGAAAAGGGAGAGGGGCCAGAGGCGAGAGGGGAAAAGAGTCCTCCGCAAAGGAAGGAAGGGGCGCAAGGAGAGAAGGGGTCCGGCCCATCAGGTCCGAAAAGGGCGTAACGTTCAGGGTAGGAGGTCAGATCAGCCGCGTTGGCAGGAGCAAGGGAGCAGGATTTAGGTGGCGTCTTGTTTGGCTGCACCCTGAGATCAGGGAATGCTTAGGACGAGGTTACTCAGTTGGGAAGGACACTGATATACTCTCCATTACATCCATTCAAACAACCTAACAACCTAACAGCCCTTCTTCTTTATATGATTGATACCCAAACCAGTAGTTTGATTAGGACACTGCCCGGTACACCCCACTCCGCCACACTCCGCTCTCCTGAACCCCTCTCTCTCTGGGAGGCGCGTGCAGCGTACGGTGGCACTTGACTACTCACGGCCCACCTAGCCTCTCGCCTTCCCTCTTGTTACCCTTGCTCATCGCTCATCCCTTCATCTCAAACGGGCATCTCTGGCTCGTCAACGTCAAAGCTCACTCGGGACACGCCCACACCGCACACTACACCCAACACTCCCCCCATCACCACTGGACAATCCACAACCACAACCACCTTTGCATCAACGTTGACATTTGGTTCTATTACACCAACCACCACTTTCGCCCTCATCCACGCCACACGCACCGACGGACGGCTCACTCGACCCGTACCCCGTCGCCCGCCGCCCGCGCCCGCGCCCACACACACCCACGCTCGTTTAACCAAACACTGCCCTCCCTCCTCCCTTGACACTTTCTCGCCTATCGCCCCCGTCCTCCCTTTGTCCCTCGGCGTGGACTGACTGCAAAGGAGGTCATCATCGTTTGAACCGCCCCTGTTGCCCTTTTGGCATTGCTCTCGCCCTCACTCTCTCGTCGTCACTCTTGCACTCTTCGGCACACACACTCACACACACACCACACGGTCGCTTTCAACAAACTCCCGCCTTGACACTCTCGACACTTGTTGCATCCTCACTTTACCCCCACATACCTCGCACAACCACTTTTCGAGACGCTGGCGTGGACACAAGCAAAACCGCAGATCGTCCCACACACTACACATCCCTCTCTCCCATCCCTCCCCCCGATCCTATCCTAAACCTCGTCGTCGTCCGACGAGGAAATGGCCACAGTCAACGGCACGGCGCCGTCAAGCCAAACGGTCCCTGCCGCCAACAACAACCCCACCACCCCGACAGCATCGTCCCCGACAGCTGCCTCCTTCACCACCGCGCCACCTAGCCCACATGCTGCAACATCCCCCGCGACCCCCATCACTGCCACTTCGCCCATGAACACGGCAGAGGGCCAGCAACAAGCGGTGGCCGGCGAGGCCAAGAAGGAGGCAGCTGCTGCCGCCCCTACTAGCACAGCTCCCGCGGCGGCTGCCTCCATCCCCGCCGCTTCTGCCGGCGCCGCCGCCACCGAGGCCAACGCAGCAGGTAAGAGCACCGACGCCCCGGCGGCTGCGGCCTCCATCCCAAGCGCATCAAAGGATGCCCAAAAGGACACTGTCGCGGCCGAGCCAAAGGCATCCAGTGGCAGCCGCGCATCGGACGAAAAGGGCACCATGTCCTCTACCACCCCGCCAAGTGCGCAGGCAAAGACGACTCCTACACCGCCCACCCACAAGAAGCGAAGGAAACGCGGCGGCCTCGCTTCCATCTTTGTGGCCCTCGGGTGCATGTCCGCAGACGAGTTTGACGATGCCCCACCATCCAAGGGCGCGCCGCCGCCTGGTGCGGCAAACAAGGGCGGCGCGGTCAAGCCTGCTGCTCCCAACACGTCTGCAGCACCCGCAAAGTCTACCGGTGTCAGTGGGAGCGCCGACGAGCCTGCCAAGACGGCGCCAGCAACCAAGTCCAGCAACACTGGCTCGTCAGCCGCCAAGACAGGTGCCGCTGTCGCCGCAGGGGCAGGCGCTGCTGCCGCTGCTGGTGCAGGCGTCGCCGCGGCCGGTTCCGAGGGCGACCGTGCTGGTGCATCCAACGCCAATGCACCAGATCAAACTTCAGAGCCGGCCGAGGCGCTCGTGTACACGCAGGAGCCCGGCACGACTCCGCCCCTTGAGGAGGTAAGTTTCCCCAGTGTGTTTGTGTGTGCCTGTACTGACAAATTGCAGACGGCTGGCCTGACATCGGGAGCAGTGCAGGCGCCTGGTTCTGGCGCGGACATTATTCACCACCACCAGCTGCACCGCTCAGAGTCTGAGCACCATTTGGCGGCACACGGCGCGGAGGGCGAAAAGGCCGAGTCAAGCGGTGGATTTACCGACTTGAGCGAGTCGGACGGCATGGACGAGGGCGGCCACCACGAAATGATGTATGGGGACGACGAGTTTGAGGACGACGAAGACCGACTTATCTCGCAGGGCGGTATCGGCATCCCTGTCGACGAGCACGGCAACCCGGCGCCATTGTTGCCAGAGCTTTCAGGCATTGACACGAACCGCAAGTGTCTCGTGCTCGACCTCGACGAGACTTTGTTGCACTCGAGCTTCAAGATGCTGCCGTCGGCCGACTACATTGTGCCTGTCGAGATCGAGTCGCAGACGCACAACGTCTATGTCATCAAGCGGCCAGGCGTCGACCACTTCTTGACCGAGATGGGCAAGCTGTACGAGGTCGTCGTCTTCACGGCCAGTTTGAGCAAGTATGCCGACCCCGTGCTCGACATGCTCGACGTCGGCCGCGTCGTGCGCCACCGTCTGTTCCGTGAGAGCTGCTACAACCACAAGGGCAACTATGTCAAGGACCTGTCGCAGCTCGGTCGCGACATTGACAAGACGATCATTATTGACAACTCGCCCGCGTCCTACATCTTCCACCCGAACAACGCTGTCCCCGTGTCGACGTGGTTCAACGACCCGCACGACACCGAGCTGACCGACCTGTGTCCGTTCCTCACGGACCTTGCGGCTGTTGACGATGTCCGCGGTGTTCTCGACGGCAGCATTTAACCTGTTGGCCGCCAGCGTTGTTTCGTCGTTCTCCCCCATCTGTCCCACACACGCCCTCAAGCACACACTCCCAACACCCCACCTCCCTTTGGTCTCGTCAGTCACCATTGCACAAGTTTTCCCGGCACATAGCACCGATACCCGCATACCACTACTCGGCCGTTGCCTTTGGACGCTTTAGTTTATTGTACACAGTCTTCAGCGCAGAAGCGGGGTGTGTGTTCCGTCTCTGCGCGCAAAATGGTTACCCCGCGCCCATCCATCCGTTCCCTTACGCTTTTGTTACTACCTCGCCTTTTATTAGTCATTCTTTCTGCACCAGCATGCATTCATCGTGGCACCAGCCCTGGCGGAGGAGTCGTTGGATACGCGAGCAAGGGTGTTGGACACGGCGCGGTGGGTGTTGGACACGCGCTGGTGAATGTTGGACAACGGTGGTCCGCCCTTGGAAATAGGCACGGGCCAAGAAGCAGGGATAGAGGACAGATCCAGCAGCATTCCTTGGAAATTGCCGGGCACAGTCGCCGAATGGTGTGCCCCACGGGCGTCGGACCAAGCATAAGCCGGCGACAACCCATCGTCGTTCTCTCGCTGTTGTCAACTTCCCCCTCTCCCTCCCACTCACCTCTCTAACCACCTCCTCACCATGCTCTCGCGCACGTTCTCGGCCACCACAACTGCCGCCCGCGCTGGCTCGCGCCGGCTGGTGCTTCGCGGCTTCGCGACGTCGGTTCCTGCCTTTGAGGTGAGTTGAGCGCCCACAGTGTATGGGCCGGATGCGCACGAGCTGGAGACTGGAGACTGGAGACTGTCTGTTGCTAGCGCCAGCGAGCACGAGATGGCTATGCCTTTGGCACTGTTGGCCCAGACGAATTCTCCACGCCGTCACAGCGAGGCATTGTCGCGGTCTGCATGGCGGGCACGGCGCAGACACATGTGTAGGCAGAGTGACCGCGGCGTGGAGGCAGCCCCGATATCCCTCGCCGCGGAGCTCCGCCCGGCCACGTCGGCGTCTCCGTTCCCCCCGTGCCTGCTTGGCCCACAACCCCGCTGACGGCAGAACAAGCGCACGCCGCTGTACCAGCTCAACCTCGACCGCGGGGCCAAGATGGTGCCCTTTGGAGGGTACGACATGCCGCTGTCCTTCGGCGATGTTGGGCAGGGTGAGTGATACTGGTGACGGGCGCGCCGCCCTCGCTTGGCTAGTGCGCTGCTAACATCCAGTCGCCGCGCACAAGCACGTCCGCGCCAACGCTGGCCTGTTTGACGTCTCGCACATGGTTCAGCACATCTTCACGGGCAAGGGCGCGCAGGCGTTTCTTATGAGCATGACGCCGACGGACCTGGCCAAGATCCCCGAGCACGGCTCGTCCCTGTCCGTGCTGCTGAACAACGACGGCGGCATCATTGACGACACGGTCATGACCAAGCTCTCGTCGGACGGGACCAAGTGGTACATTGTGACCAACGCCGGACGGGCCAAGGAGGACACTGCGTGGATTGACGCGCGACTCAAGGAGTGGAACGCGGCGCACCCCGAGGAACAGGTTGAGTGGAAGACGCTCGACGGCTGGGGTCTTGTGGCCCTTCAGGGCCCCAAGGCGGCTGACGTGCTGGGGGGCCTCACGGACGCGGACCTCACCCAGGTCAAGTTTGGCCAGAGCATATACGCCGACATTGGCAAGGACAAGGTACGCTGCCACGTCGCGCGCGGAGGGTACACTGGCGAGGACGGGTTCGAGGTGTCGATTCCGCCCGAGCACGCCGTGAGCGTTACCGAGCAGATCCTGGCGTCGCCCGACGTGTGGCCTATCGGTCTTGGCGCGCGCGACTCGCTCCGCCTCGAGGCGGGCATGTGCCTGTACGGCCACGACCTGGACGAGAGCGTGTCGCCCATCGAGGGCGCGCTCGCGTGGCTCGTCAGCAAGAACCGCCGCGAACCCGGCGCGTTCCCCGGCGCGGACCGCATTCTGCGCGAGCTCAAGGAGGGGCCGTCGCGCCGTCGCGTCGGTTTCGAGGTCGCCGGCTCGCCCGCGCGTGAAGGCGCAAAAGTCTTCAACACGGACGGAGAGGAAATCGGCGTCGTCACTTCGGGTATCCCTTCCCCGACGCTCGGCACCAACATTGCCATGGGTTACGTCAAGAACGGCCAGCACAAGAAGGGTACAAAGGTTCAGATCGAGGTCCGCAAAAAGCTTCGCGACGCTACCATCCGTCCGATGCCGTTCGTGCCTACCAACTACTTCAAGTAGGCTAGCAGTAAGATGATGTGGGCGGGATGAGGCTACGAGAGATCCCAAGGGCGCAGGCGACAAGATAGTGCAAGTGCATAGCGATGAATACAGAAATACAGCAATATGTGGGGACGGCCACAGTGTGTGGTTGTGAGATTAGGGGTGGGTGGGGACGTTCACATGACAAGTAAGAAGCCCGCGGCGAGTGCTCCGCCAAGAGCGCTTGCGCCGGCGACAGTTTGCCCCGCACCCGAGCTAGAGCCAGACCCAGACTCCGACCCAGACTTGTCGGCTGCCGCCGCGGAAGACGTCTGTGTGCCGGCAGCGGAGGACGTTCCGCTCGATGCCGCCGCGTCGTCGCCGTCGGTCGTAATGTTCTTGGAACCTTTACCGTGTCCGACGAGGCCTACGCCGTACGCGCGCGTCGTGGCGCCCTCGAGCGCCCACGTGAGACCGCCAAAAATGTGCTCCATGAACGTCTCGTTGGCCCAGGCTGCAGGTCAGTACCGCCAAGTACGGCCGACGTACTCGAGTTGAGGTGCCCGAGGGAGGTATAGAACGACCGCCCGGCTCGCGGCGCGTTCGCGTCCATGTTCTCGTACTCGGGTTCTTCAATGTACCACGCTTTGCACGTCAGCGACAAGCCCAAAAATGGAACCTTACCTATGGGATGCGGCTTGCCTTGTGGCGGGTACTCGCCCGTACTGTGTCCGCCGTCTGGTCTCAGCTCTGCGCCTGAGAGGGGAACCCACGAATATAGCTGTTCTCGACGGTCATGATCACCTCTGCGCCGACGTCGCGCGGGTTACTCCGGAAATAATACACTTCCTCCGTGAATGACCAGCGGCCGGGTACGGGCGCTGTGGCGGGATGCGTCGAGTTGAGGCTCACGAATGTCTGTGGTGAGTTGACGGCGTGAGCGTTCAACATACTGCTGGCTGCAGCTCGGGGTGATAATCGAAGAATGCTGGGGGTCAGGCTCCTGTGCGTTCCGCCGCACTACTCACCGCCGACGGCCTTGAGGTAGTCTGTGTCGTTGTACAGGCACGCACTCGCGCTGTGCACGCCCATGTATACGCCTCCTTTACCAAAGTACCGCGCCATCGCTGCTTGTTGCTCCGTGTTGAGGATCTCCTCCGAGTTGTGCACAAACATGAGAGCGTCAAAGTCCTCGAGCTTGTCGTCTGTGAAGAGCTTGTCGTCTCTGCGCGTCAGCGTGTTGTGTCAGCAATATTCGACCCCGGCAATATCCGTTCGCGGCAAAACGCTTCGTCGTTTGCAGGCGGCACACACACACGGCGCATTCCATCTCCTTGCGCGACCAGGCCCCACTCACTCTGAGAACTTGAACAGCACCCCATAATTCTGCGCGTTCGCCCTCAACGCGTCCTTTGCCGCCGGGATCGAGTCGTGCCTATATCCCTGCGTCTTGGTGAAGACGAGCACGCGCGGCGCGTCGCGCGCAGTGACGGCGGCGGGCTTGGCGGAGGCCATGGTAAGCAACGAGCACAGAGCGGCGAGCAGCAGTGCTCCGAGCATGGCGCAAGGACGTGAGTAGGTGATAGTGTGGTGTCGACTTTGTCGTTGTAGAACACGGGCTATGCTTTGGCCAAAGGCTAATGGCACTACCAGGGCTTCAGGAACCACCGTGGGCCACTTTTGGTACGCTTGGCGCGCTGCGCAAAGTCCACCGACGCCATCGACGTCGTCATTCCTGGGCCCATGTGCGCGCATCAGGCTGCTAACTTGCTAAAGCTGCGTTCAGGTGTCGCGTGGTGCGCGATCTCTCAATGGCTCATGGCTCAAACTGTCGTCCACCGCGACTGTGCCAGACCATCGCGACCGGCCTCCGTAACCACTACTGCTGGACGCGTTGGTTGCGTAGCCGAAACGTCGATCGAGGGGTGTGGAATATTAAGATTTCGGAGGCGCATGGGCCGAGAAGAAGACCCCTTTGCGTCATGCCATAACCGCTTCCCCAGATCTGTCACGACAAGCATGTTAGGTTGTCGTGTGCTGCGGCTGCGCGCGCCTTGCCCGTTGCCTCGCCGTTGCCTCGCCGTTGCCTCGCCATCTGCTGAACACGGCAACAGCGGAATGCAACTAATACCCACACGTGCTGATAATACAATGCCATCTAACCTATAACTGTGTAACACTATACGAGACTCTGACCTTCGAGGAGCATGACGACCGAGTGGACAATTTCAGGGACCGAGTCTTTACGGAGGTCGACGACGAGGTCTGCGTCGGCGGGAGTCTCGTACGCGTCGTTGATACCGGCAAAGTGCTTGAGTTCGCCGTCACGCGCACGCTTGTAGACGCCGCGGCGGTCGGCGGCCTCGCACTCCTCGAGCGGGGTCGCGACGTGGACAAGGAAAAAGTTGCCGCCTGGCCCAGCGACGGCCTTACGGAACGCCTGGCGAGACCGCTCGTACGGCGCGACTGGGGCGGCGATGACGGCCGCACCGGCCTTGGTGAGCTCGGAAGCGACAAAGCCGATCCGCTGCATGTTCCTGTGCTTCTCCTCTGGCTCGTGCGCTGCGTCCGGGGACAGGTCGCCGCGCAGCTCGTCGCCGAGAAGCAAGGAAACGGACCGCCCACCGTGCTGCTGCAATGTCACTTGCAGGGCGCGCGCGATCGTGTCCTTGCCCGAGTTGTGCAGGCCCGTCAGGAGTACAGTGAAGCCCTGCTGCGGGCGGGGCGGGTACGAGTCGCGCAGGACCTTGACGACGCCAGTGTACGAGAACCAGTCGGGAATGGCGGCGCCAGTGCGAAGGCGCTTACGCAGCTCGGTGCCGGAAATGTCCGCCGTCGGCGTACCCTTGGCCACCTCGTCCACAGGCTGGTACTCGTCCGAGCCAGGGAGGTAAGTCATGGCCTGGAAGGGGACCATTTCGATATCAAGCTCGTCCTTGAACTGCGCCACGAGCTCCTGCGCGTCGTAGGGACCGTAAAAGTCGACGCCCTGCGAGTTCTTGCCGGGCCCAGCGTGGTCGCGCCCAACGATAAAGTGGGTTGCGCCAAAGTTTTTGCGGATAATGGCGTGCCACACGGCTTCGCGCGGGCCACCCATACGCATCGCCAGAGGGAGGAGAGCAAGGTGCGCAAGGCCTTCGGGGTACGACGGCATGAGGGCCTGGTAAGCGCGCACGCGGGTAAAGTGGTCAACATCGCCGGGCTTGGTGAGGCCAACCACGGGGTGGATGAGGACGTTGGAGCGGTGCTGGCGCGCAGCGCGCACAGTGAGCTCACGGTGCGCGCGGTGCATTGGGTTGCGGGTCTGGAAAGCGGTGACTTTACGCCAGGCGACCTTTTTGAAGTGCGCGCGGAGCTCGGCAGGAGTGTACCGCAGCGCAACATAGTCGTAGTGCGTCGGCGCCTGGATCGCCTCGACCTTGCCGCCGACGTACAGCTCCTTGGTGTTGTTGTGGAGGTACGCTACGGCCGGGTGGGCGCTGTCGTCTGCGCCGAGCACCTTTTCGGCCTCGAGCGACTTGTTGGGGCGGTAGATGTCGTCGACGGTAAGGATGGCGAGGGCGGCCTCGTCACGCAGGTCGCGCAGCGCGACGCGCGCACCGGGCTTGAGACCCAGCCGGCTCACGTCCTCCTCGCTCACGTCCAGCGTGATCGGCATGGGGAACAGCGTCCCCTGCCTGTGCCCATTGTACTTTGCCAGGCGCAGCGTGTCGCGCACCGAGGTGTAGTCGGTCTCGTTCATGAACCCTTCGAGCGGCGAGAAACCGCCGTTCATAATCAGTTCGAGGTCACATAGCTGGCGCTGGCGAGTTAGCGGCCGGAACCCAAAGCTAGCTCACCTCGGTCAGGAAGATGTCTGGGAGGGTGCGCGCCTCCTCGAAGAGCTGCGCGTGCTTGGGCGCATCGCGCGCAAGAAGGTCCTTGAGGACGCCGCCGTGGGGTGTGTTGGCCATTTTGACAGTCGGGGATGTTAGCTGAAGAGAGAGGCTCGTTTGCCTCTTTTATTGCTCGTCCATGTCGCCGCCACGTCCTGCCTGCTCCAACATGCCCAGACAACGACCACGGTCGGTCATAGAAACGTGTTACACACTTTGGTGTATAGCGCATAGTGGCGTGCTCGAGTGGTTGCGTCAGACGCCCAGCCGCTATTCCAGATGCAGCCTGGCCTGTGGACGGGCTGGCGCCGCCGCTGCGTGCATACAATGTACGTATGTACTCTCATACTCGCTGTGGCAGTGGTGGCCCCACTCGCCTGTGGGAAGCGGCCGACGTATGCATGCTCGTGCGTCGCAACGGCTTTATCGATGGTTGCTGGTCAGCGCCTCATCACGCTCCATCACGCCATCGAGCATGTTCAAGTGGCCGATCCGCCACGGCCACCACTCGGCGAGTTGGCCCAAATCGGCTTCAAGTCGATAAAACGTGAGTTTCGCGTGGCTCCGTCGCGGTGCGAGCGCGCGAGCGTGCGAGCAAGAGCCGGCCAGCACTAGCTATTGCGCTACTGCCAAGCAAGCTGCTCCGCTCGCCATGGCGCATGCGCAGATAGGCACCTGCTACCGGTATTCCAGAATGCTGTTATCGAAATACCTGAGGTGCTATGACGCGGACATTCGCTCTCGGATCGGGTATTTGTTGTCCATTCATTCCAACTGCTTCCGGCGCCTTTCCGTGCGATTACGAGATGTGCCGGTGAGAGTTTCAGATGCATACGCTGCGATATACCACCGCAGCTCTCGTCTACATCCGAGTCACACTACGGGTGGCGCACACCCGGCGCGCCGAGCCTCAGACGCAGGAGAAGCTCCTGTAACTCGAGCGAGCCGGGTAGCGCACTCTGCGACGTAGCTGTCGCGTCGTCGTCGCGCGCCTCGCCGTCGAGGAGGAGCTGTAGGTCGGCCTCTTCGCCGGGTTTCTCTGACGCGTGCTGGTCCTGCGTGGCGCTCGTGCGCAGCGACAAGCGATGCACGGCATGCAGCTGGTTTCAGCTTCGCCCGACTGGAACTACTCACAAACATGTCGTGCTTGTCGTACCAGTTCTGCCTGATTGTCGCTACGCGCGCCGCGCCGTCTGGTAGTGGCACCACGCCGCGTTCAACCTCCGCGAGGACCTTGGCAAAGTCGAGGATCAGCGAGAACAGTATCATCAGGATCTTGAAGGTTACTTGGTGCCCTGGCTTGTCGCTCAGCAGGCACGCGCGCAGGATACGGTTGAGGATGATGTTGTGGTAAAGCACGAGCGAGTGTGCCGACTGGAGCTGGGACAGGGCGCCGAGCTGCGCCGTGCCCTCTGACTCTGGATCGTCGTCGTCGCCGCGCTCCGCATCCGCGTCGCCCACCTCCCCGTCCAGGTCCTCGTAGTCGTCGTCGTCATCTGGCGCGGGTGTAGTCGGCCGCGAATCGCTCGATACGCCGCCACCAGCGTGCGCCCGCCGACGCAGCTTGTCCAGCCGCCGCCGCATCACGTCCCAGTTGTGCCCGATCGCAGTGTCCATCACGTACCGGCTCAAAGCCGAGACGAACCACGACATGTCGAACCGCAGCCGCAGCACGGCGCGGTGCGTCTCGGCGTCGTCGGCGAAAGGACCCAGTGGCGCACGAGGGGGTAAGCCTATCTGCGAGGGTAACCGCGTATGCGTGGCGTCCACGCCTGTCTTGACTGGCGCGCCGTCGGCCGGAGGCGCCGGGCGAAGTACAGCATAGTACAGGCCCCGGAGCACAGCCTCGATGCGCGACAGGCGCAGCAGGAAATTGTGGATGGTCTGGTACTTGTCCATGATACTGGCAGGGAGGAGGATGGCGAGCGGCGCAGGGGGCGAGTAGGCAAGGTAGAGAAAGTCGAGGGCTTCGACTGACTGGGGGTTGAGCCAGCGCGCGCGGCGCCCGTCCCGGTCATCGTCGGGGAGGTTGCGGACAGCAAACGAAACTCTGTCCTCGATACCCTCCCACACGACGCCGCGGGTCGCCAGGCTGACGACGACTTCCTCGTCGAGCAGCGTCGTGCGCAGGGCATAAGCGAGCTCGGCGCCGCCCGGTGGCCAGCGCTTACGGTTGCTGAGTCCAACACCGAGCCCGACGCCCCAGTCGCCGTTGGGCGCGCCAGCTGCGTCGGGCGTGCTGAGACCGAGACGCGCGCGGGTACGTGCCCGGTGTCCAAGGCCAAAGTCGCCGCCGCCGGCATCGTCTTTGCCAAACAGCGCGGCGCCGACCCGTTCGGCAAACCCCGCGTCGCCGCCCAGCCAAAACGCTTGCAGCACGTCGAGATGGTCTAGAAAGTGCAGGTCGTCGAGGTAGAGCGATACGAGGGCGCGGGAGATGAGCGTCGCGTGGGCGAGGAGGGGCGCGAGGAGGTGCGAGGATATGTAGAGCTCCAGCGTCGGCGCGTCGGGGGGAAGGAGCGGGTGGGCTGGGTCGGAATGGCGCGTGACGAACGCCTCGAGCTCGTCAAGCGGGGCAGGCGCCCACAGTGGCGCGGGGTTGGCAGCGAGGTGGGACCCCGGCGGGGCAGCGACCATCTTCCAAAAGTCGGCGTCGGCGTCGGTGTCGTTGGCCGGCGTTGACGGGCGCGACGGCAGCGTACTCGGTGACGTCGGGGTGTAAATTTGTCGGCGCCGAGACGACGACGGCGTGACGGAACCCATACGGCCGCGGTCGTGGGAGACGTCCCGCCAGCGATCAATGTCGCGTTGTACGCGGCGGGCATGTCCCCGAAGGTCATTGGCGGGTCTGGTTTTAGCTAGACAAAATGGAAACAGCTTACGCGTTCGCGGCCGCGCCCCAGCCCCAGGACGCGTGCAGCGGCCAGTCAGTGCCGCAGAGGGGATGCTGGCCATGCGACGCCGCGCGGAGGGCACGCAAGCTGCGCCCGGCGTCGAAAAGCATGCGGCGTACGTCGCGGGGCACGAACGTCGGCATGCGCCGCGCGGAAAACGCGTAGTCCCAGCGCACGTCGACGCCTTCCGCTGCGGGGAGACGTGAGCGCGTGATGCCCAGGTCCGACCATGGCTGGGACTCTGCGTCGTCGTCGTCGTCGATACGCGACGAGTCGGCGAGTCCGAGCCACTGGTGCAGGAGGTCGAGAAACGGCTTTGATGCGTGCGAGAGGAGGAACGCGAGCGCCAGCGTAGTATAGCCCCGTTGCTGCGCCTCGGTCGACGTGCTCAGCCGCGCAAGGAGGTGCGAGTGGAGATGTGTAAGCACTGTCGCTGGGCGCGCGGGCAGGCCCACGGGCTTGACCGAGGTGAGGGGCTGGTGTGAGCTGCGACCGGGCGTGCGACTTACCCAGCACATGACCTCGCACAGCGCCGAAGCGAGCTGGTGGGTCTCGCGCAGCGCTACGCCGCGTCTCAGCCACGGCGCGCCCTGTTTCTCGAACGTCGCCTCGACGCCCGCTGCAAGCCGCGCCTTGACGTACGTCAGCAGCGTCGAAAGCGCGTACAGAAGTGCGTGGTGCGTGGGCGTGAGAAGCCTGGGTATTAGCTATGCCGCGAGGGGGCGACGTGACGTACGTCGCGCTGTGGTCGGCGACGATGATCTCGAGGCGGCGCACAGCCGTGCCGATCGCAAGGAACTCGTCCATCGCACTGGCGTCAGCTGACGTCAAACATGCGAGCTTACCTCTGGGCGGTACGGCGCTCGATTCCCGCCGGCCGTGGGCCAGTGTCAGCGTACACAAACCCGCCGCGCCGCCGGCTCCAGCGGACCGTGCCGCTGAGCGCTGTGCCCAGCGTGGCGCGCATGAGGAGGTCGAGCACGGATTTTCCTGGGGCGGGGGGCTCGGCGGCGGGCGTGCGCAGTTTCGGGAGGGACAAAGGCGGTTCGGATCTGGTGTGAGCTGCGCAAGGGAAGGGGCTTACGCGACGAGGAGCGCTTCAAAGTCGCCCGGGGCACACTCGCTCAGTAGTCGTGCCCGGTCCGCGTCCCATGTTATGGGCTGGGATTAGCTCGAAACGGCATATGTGAGCGTACGCGGGTATGTCGTGAGGGCCCTGGCGCGCCATCTGCTGCTGATCGCCAGTCGTAGACTGTATCGCGCATGCCGGCGGCATCGGGCAAGTCGTCGTCGTCGTCATCGTCGTGCTGGCCGGGCAAGACGTCGATGTCAAGGGAGGGAAACACTGTGCCCCCGCGCGTGTGCGATATGGACAGGTCCGCAAGGTCGGGAAGAGGCGGAAGAGCCTCCTCTGGCGTAACGGGAACAACGCCGTCCTCGAGTTTGGACTCGAGGGGCAACGGCGCGGACGAGATTGCTGGACCGCGAGCCGCGCCCCGCCCCAGAGCACCAAGCAGCCGGTCTACCCCCGGCGCATCCTCGTCCAGTGCCGGAAGCACAAAGCGCGGTGCCGTGTCTGTGTCCTTGAGTGGCGCTGGCGCGAGCGCGAACAGCCCCGCCATTGAGTATTGGTGGTGTGGTTTACGGTATCGAGGAGGCGATCGCGTCGAGGTGCATGGGTGCAACTTGGTCGCGCGTGTCAACAAACCGAGTGGAGGTTGGAGAGTGGGGCAGGCGGAAAGTGAAGGAGTGGGGCGGAGCGGGTAAGACAGCTTCCCGCCATGTCGTTTCAGCTGCCATCATCTGTCCTCTTCGACTTGGCATTGATACTTTGCACCTTCGAGCGTGACATTTGGGGATCTGACAGCGAAGGCAAAGGTAAATGCGTCGGTATACAGGGTGGCGCCACTCGCGCCCTCGGCGTTGTCAGCCCCGCTCACGCTGACGCCGGCGCACTGGGCGCTTCGGATCTGACAGCGAGGGGACCAAACGGGGTGTGAGCGGCGCAACTGTTCGGCAGTCCCAGCCTCCCATCTCAGCTTTGCATCCGTCGGCGACTCTTAACAACTCCCACGCGCACGATCTGCGCGCCGTGCCGCCCGGGGCAGAGCAATGTGGGGCATTCGCAGGGCCGAAAGCAGGAAGGGGGCACAGACGGCGGGCGCCGGTCGCGTTCTCACCACCACTGACGACCTCTGACACGCCGTATGCCCGAATACGGCAAGCACGCATGCGCCATTGCGCGCCGAGATGGGGTGCTGGGCTCAGGAGCGCGCGCTGGGCGTGTCGCGGGCCCCTAGGACACTTGGGGCGCGCGCGCGCGCCCACGCCGGCGAGCGGCGGTCCATGCGGTGGCTTTGGCAGCCATCATCAACACCACTGATCATGGGGGTGTTCTATAAACAATACCACCAGACGCAATTGATGGTTTCTTGTCTTCCTCCCACTACTCATCGTCTCTCCTCCTCTCCGGTGCTTCGCAGCCGCATGTCGCGCATGTCGCGGAAACCAAGAGTTCACCGCGTCGGGAGCGGCGTGCACGCCCAGCGCGCGCCCATGAGCCTGCGTCTCCTCACCAGTACGTTGTCCCCCTCGCCGATATCTGACGCCAGCGCGATATCCCCCCGTGCGCAAACCGCTTAACCTCAACCTCGGCGCGCAGGGCGCGCCCCGCCGCCAGCGCAGGAAAGAGGACTGGGACGACTGGATCACCATACGCTGCGCCAGCCCCGAACCTCTACCTGAGCTCAGTGTCTGGATCCCGGCGGACGGGTACGATATCGCGCCGGACAGCACGTACAGCAGTGCAGTTTACAGCGGTGTCTCGCCGTCTGACGCGTACTCTGCCTCCGAAGTGTCGTTTGCAGCGGACGGCGAGCGCCCGTCGATGTCTGATGAGAGGCGCCCGGTGCATATACCCCGCAGCCCTGCGTCGTGCGGCGTCGAGAGCTGCAGCGAGTGCTATGCCACACGAGATATGTCTCCGCACCCCAGCGCTGTGCCCTCTTCCGTCACGGCCAGTCCCGTGGTCATCGACGACGACGGGAACAGGGAGGTACCCCGCCGCCACCCGCGCCCGCTCGCGTCGTTCGCGACGCACCACTCGAACGGCAGCGACGCAAGCGCGGACATAGGTCTGGCACTACGCATGCCCCTTGCGTCTGCTCCGGCAGTCATAACCACTTTCCCACTATCGTCGCCTACTGCGTCCGAGTTTTCGATTTGTCAGGGATGGGCCCAGCCCGCGTCGTTACCGGCTACGCCCCAAGGTGGTAAGTGTCCGGCGACGGCGCGCGCCCCGGCCCCCACAAATACGTTCCCGCTGCCGCCCCCGCCGTTGCCTAACTCCGACGTCCTGTGTGTCGACACGTCCCGCCGAGCGCAGATGTACGCTGCCCCGCCTGTGCACTCGCCGCTGGGCACGACGACGTTCTCGTTTGTCGACGACCTCGAGGCGGCGTCGTTACCGCATACACCCGACGCGAGCGCCGAGGAGGACGACACGACGCTGCCGATAATTGACGAGAGCGGGGAGAGGTCGTGCGATGATACCGACGACGACGACGACGACGACGACGGTTTGGAGCTGAATACGCCCCGACGCGGGCTGGATCTTGCCGCGCGGGAGGGTGAGGCTGTAGATGTCGGGCTCGACGGCACAGCGACGATGGGCCGCGGTCGTATGGGCCGCGCGATCAAGTCGATCCAGAGCTTTGGCAGCCTGCGTACCGCCCGCAGCCTCAACTCTCTCCGGTCGCGCCTGGGACCACGCAAATCCGGCGCCGACGCGCCCGACGACACAGTCGACGCGACGCCACAGGCCGACGCCGTGCCCCCGTCCGCTCCCCGGCGCAGCTTCTCGTTTCTACGCCGCCAGCCGTCTCAGCTCTGGCGGCATGCGTCGCAGCAGGACGCGGCGGAGGAGGGCGAGCGCGCCCTCCGCGAACACCTCGAAAAAAATTCGCAGCGTCGCGATCGGCGCCTAAGCGCCCTCCGTCTCCGCGGCTTCATGTAGGCTGCATTACTCCTCCTGACTATAAGCAACACCTGTACAACATGTACTGTATCCTCGGTCTATTGCCTCTAACTGCGGAGAAAGTCCACAACTGGCGGACCCCAGCGCACAGCAGCCTTGTACCGCCACATGCCTGGCGCGTTGCCCTTCTGCAGGCCCTCGATGGCGTCGGCCATCTCGGGGCCCTTACCCTCTGCCTTGATGTCGGCGACGGGGGTGAGGTACGTCTTGAAGGAGAAGAGGAGGGCTTCGGTACGGGGCAGGCGTGTAAGCGTCTGCATCTCGATACGGAGGTTGGTCTGTCGTCAGCGGAGTCAGCGCAGGGACGTACTTTGGAGATATCCACCGGCTCGTCGCTCTTCTCGTCCTCCTCGGTGATAATGTGGTTGCTTGCGCAATTATACAGCTCGTTGTGCGTCTGTACCGACCACTGCCGTCAGCTAGTTTCACCATCACGGGACAACGAACGTTAAGACGCCGCACAGGCTTTCCCGCTTCGAGGCGGGCGAAGAAACGTTCCATGCTGGGCCCGATCCGGTCGTAGGACGGCACGGGCGCGTGGATTGCCGAAAGGCCCTGGCCGAGTTTGGAGCTGGGGTCGAATCCGGAGGGAAAGCAGCATGCGAACGCAACACACTGGTGCGTGTCGCCCGTACGTTGAAGGAAAAAGAGGTCCTCCTCGACAGTCTCGGCCAGGTCACGCAGGGCCTGTTCGGCGGCCGCGTCGCCTTTCTCAACGGACGTAGGCAGGGTACGCCCAGTCGTCACGTTGGTAAACTCTGCTCCGTCGGGGGATAGCGTGAACATGCTGGGAAACCGGCGCGGGAGGTGGTCGCGGAGTAAGTATTCGTACAGCTCTCGCACGGCTGCTGCGCCCCGCCCGTCCGGAACAACGCCGTACACGCCCCGCCCCTGCGTCGACACCAGCCGCCGCCGTTCCGCCACGCGGTCGGCGTACCCGCAGTCTATCGTGATCAGCTCGGACGGCGTCGTGTTCGTCAGTGCTGAGGTTAGCCGCGATCGCAATGAGGTCATGGTGTAACTATACGCGCGCGAGCGCGACGGAGTCACCGGTGGGCAGGGGCACGGCTAAACGGAAATTCTTCAACGTTTGCCGTCGCCACCAACTACCGGTCCGTGGACGACGTACCCATTGTAATGTGGTAGATGGGCTTGAAGGGGCGGAAGACGCGCCGTTCCTCTGTACGCCACTCGAAGCCGTCAAGCGGGGTGATGTCGGGTTTGGGCGGGGCGGGCTTGCGCGCTGTGGCTGCTGGTGGTATTACGCGGCGCCAGAGGATAGCGACGAGGAGGAGGCCGAGGACCGCGGCGGCGGCGGCGGCCGAGGGGGGGACGCCAGTACGTGCTAGCACGCTGTCGAGCACGCCGTCGAGCGACGCGAGGGTGGCGTTGTTCATGTTGGGAATTAGTGGTCGTGGGGAAAAAGTCTATGCACCAGGGTGTAAGTGCGTCAAGTATTAATATTCTTTGTGCTCGCGTGCTCGTGCCAGTGCTCGTGCCGCGCTCGCCGCGGTTGCCCGAGATTGACTCGGACGCGCCACAACACTGCTCGTGTCGATGTCATCCCGGCATGAGATAACAAGTGGGCAGGCAGAGTGGGGGATTCCAGAGTCCAGGCATGCGCACATCGCCGAGAGTGACGCAGCGCGGCTACCATCGGCATTGTGGAGTGCCGAAATACGGCGTCGCCGCAACCAGTTGATAAATGAGACGAGGAACGGCGACGGACGACGATAGCGACGAGCGTGGCGAGCGCAACGAGGAGCTCGCCGACTCGGTCGGTATCTAGCGCGACGTTATTTCTGGCTGCTCAGTCGCAGATGGCCGATTTGGCCAGATGTCGGCGACCTCCGCCGCCGGCATTGTCGAGCTACGTTAACCGGCGTCCAGGCCGCAACATAACTAAAAACAGCGACGACTTGCGTCGGTGTGCAATGTAAGCACAGCGCATCGTCATGGCGAAGAACAGAGCAGCGAACCCGGCCGCCCCAGCGCCCGCATCGTCGTCGCCGTCGCCGCCGCCGTCGCGGGGCGACGTGAACACCGCGCGCAACCTCGACCCAGCGCACGTCATGGACTTTAGTAACCTGCACCTGGGCCACGCAGGGTGTTCCAAGCGCGTGGTGACGATCGTCGATCTGGACGTGTACGTGTACGGTCTCGACGAGATTGCGGGGAGCCATCTGCCTGTTGCCGTTGCGGTACGTTTGGCATGAAGGGTATATGGCTAACGTTAGTTCCTCAGCCACGGGTGGGCGAACAAGGCCGCACACATGGAACAGATGGCGTACGGGCTTGTTGGCGAGGTACGGCGGCTGGCGTCCACGAGCGGGAGGGTAGCCACCCACGACATGATTGTCGTTACTATTGTGTGTTCCCACCCGCTCCGAGCTGATCCCAGGACCACCGTAACCATGGGCCGCGGAGACGTAACCCCAACGGCCTCGTGTTCGCCAACAACCCCGCGCGGCTGTACGTACTCTGGCTAGACTTCGCTGACGGCAGAATCCAGGCCAACGCCACGCTCGGTGCGTAGTGCCAAAGCACCAGCTAACCCCAGTCGGCGCAGTACACGATCACGAGCTCGTAATGGACTCGCTGGGCGCGTACCTCTTCCCGCGGGACGAGCGGGCCATCGACGAGTGGATGTTTGCCGGCGTGTCCCTTGGCGGTGGGTCCAGAGCTGGACGTGGCTAATGGTAGGACACCTCACCTGGCGCATGCTGCGTGATGGCAAGTTTGGCCGACGAATATTGTTGACAACAGACGCACGCGTACGTATCGGCGCACCGATCATATCCATCCCGCCCGAACGCCTCGCGGGGATCATGACGCGTTCAGACGGCGTACCGCCCCCAAACGACCCAGATACGTTCGTCCCGCGTAGCGTTCGCGCGGCCTTCGAAAAGCAATCGGAGCCAGGAGCTTACGCCAATAAGAAGATCCTCAGTGTCCACGGCGCGCTCGACCAGACTATCCCTCATACCCTTGGCAACGCCGAATTTGAGCGTATCCGCACACACGCGACACATCCCTCCCACCTCGTCGTGTCTGTCCACGATGGCGCTGGGCACGTCGTCACACCCGATATGGTGCGTGCTACTGCCGAGTGGTTCTGGCGCTGGGGGTGTAGCCAGCCTTCGCCGAGCGCAAAGTTGTAGACCGGTGGGCGGCGCCCACCCCACCCCGCGCACCTACGTCGTAGAGATAGATCGCAACTGCCATAGCATATGTACTGCCAAGGTACGCCTCTGTCCGATGGTCCCGGCGGGCGGCGGCGCACGCTGCATGCAGCGCGCACCTTTCGGCACCAGTGCGGCGTTGTGCGGGAGACTCGTCGGCAAGCCCGATCCGCTCGGCGACTTCGGTATTCGGCATCCTCGGCAAATACCCATTGCTCCAACCCACCTTTCGACCAACGTATAACGCGAAGGCGTGCACTTCTTTGCACTCCACAACACTCCAACATGTCCGTGGCTGAAACTCGCAAGCTGGTCGACTGGGCGGTACGCCTAAAGTTCACCGACCTGCCGCCGGCGACAGTAGACAAGACGAAGCGGCTGTTTGCCGACTGGGTGTTTTGCGCGATCGCCGGCGCCGGATACCGCGTGATCAAGGGGATGACGGCCATGGCGGACGAGGTGGGGGGCAGCGGCGCGTCGGGACCATGCTCGACTTTTGTGGGCGATAAGAGGCCGACGTACTGGGCCGCATACCTCAACGCTGGCGCCGGGCACGTCGTGGAGCAGGACGACCTGCATAACGCCTCGGTCGTGCACCCCGCTACGGTCGTGTTCCCCGCCGCATGGGCCGCAGCGCAGGCGCGCGGCGCGTCTGGCGCTGATTTCCTCACGGCCAGTGTTGTCGGATACGAGGTCGCGTGTCGTGTTGGTCGCCTGCTCGGGCGCGAACACTACAAGATCTTTCACTCGACAGCTACGGCGGGTACTCTGGGTGCGGCTGCGGCGACGGCCAAGATCCTCGGTCTTGACGCGGACAAGACCCTCGACGCCCTCGGGAGCGCAGGTACGCAGGCTGCGGGCCTGTGGCAGTTTCTCGCCACTGCCGCCGACTCGAAACAGGTCCACTGCGCGCACGCGGCGGGGACTGGCGTTCAGAGCGCGTTCCTCGCCGCGCACGGCGTGACGGGTGCCCACGATATTCTGCTCGGCTCGCAGGGATTGTTCGCCGGCATGTCCAAGGGCTCGCCAGACGCGAGCGTGCTCCCTTTCGATAACCAGTACGAGGTCGACGCGACAAGCTTCAAGTTCCACGCGTCGTGCAGGCACACGCACCCCAGCGCGGATGCTCTGCTGGAGATCCTGACGGAGAACAACCTCCAACCCGCCGACGTTCAGCGCGTAGACTGCGGCGTGCACCAGGCCGCCCTCGACGTGCTTGGTCCCGCCGAGTCGGCGGCTTCCGTCCACCAGTCAAAGTTCAGCATGGGCTTTGTGCTGGGATGTATTGCCAATGGACGCAGTGCCCAGCTTGCGGACTTTACCGATGCACGTCTGGACGACCCCGCCGTGCGCGAGTTCCAGAAAAAGGTCCACATGCAGCTCGACGACGCCGTCGACGGCGCTTACCCTGCCAAGTGGACTGCAAAGGTCAAGGTCACCACGACGGACGGGCGCACGTTTGAAAAGTTTATGGAGACGCCAAAGGGCGATCCTGGTAACACACTGTCGGACCCGGAGCTCATGGCGAAGTGGGACAAGCTCCTCAAGTACGCCGACGCAAAGGTCGACGCGACAAAGCTCGCCGACGCCCTCCTCTCACTTGAGAAGCGTCCCAACATGGACGGGTTGATCTAGTACTCATCTGCACATAAGCATATGCATATATATCCTTGAGTTGCTCCGGAGTGGGGGACAGCGCCTCTATGAGATGGTGCTGTCGTGTGCCTGGGGACACCTCCGGGCACAGACTGAAACCCTAACCGTGGGCGTGGGGCCACGCCGAGTGGCCGAGTGCCATTTGCAGGCTCCCTGGATCTGCGCGGCATGTACGGCACGAGCGCGGACCGCAGGCGCAAGGTTGGGTTTGGCGTTACCTGCTGCGATGGCACCCAGTGAGCTTTATTCAAGATCCAAATTAATTTGCAGTGGTTCCAGCGTCGCCTGGGCGTCGAGAAAATTAGACAGACCTGTTGCAGAAGCACTTGTTAGTTTGCTTGGCGCAGTCAAGGTCGGTTACAACCTCGCCGGCGTCAAAACAAGCCCGCCAATGGCCACTTTGGGATACACCGGCGCCACTGGCGCTGGTGGCGTCGGGGGCTGGCGCATGCTGCTTGTGGGGGGCCCACCGAGTGACTCGTCCAATCCTGGTCTGCGGCTGATTGAGTCACCTGCTCGTGCAAGAGCCGTACGAGAGGCACGCGAGACACCATTCGTACGCAAGCGTAGACGACGACGCAGAAGGCAAGCGAAGACGGGCAGATCCTGATTGCAGACACTCCGAGGCACCGGGAGGACGCTTGTGATGTTTATGCAGAGGCTGCAATGGATCCAACAGGGCACAGAGCCGAATGAATGGCCAATGTACAAGGACGCAGCATGCCACCACCTCGTGCCCGCGTGACTCGCATGACCAGTGTCTACTATTTCCGTCCTGACGCCCCTTGGACGCATGCGGCATGTCACTGCACATATGGGCATACATGGGCATGTTGGCCCGCCGGGCTGCGCTCGGCGTTTGTTGACACCCTGGGCACGGCAGGGCAGATCGAAGCTTATGTCGGCCCGGCAGCGAGCCATTTATAGGGCGGAGACTACAGTAGAATGCAGCCTGTGCCCCCCTCGCCATCAACACACATCCTCACCATGGTTGCGATTGCGGCTGTAGCGGCGACGACGGCGCTGCTTTTCAGTGGCGCGGCGCTGGCCGACCCCGCTGCTGGCGTATCCGACGCCGACTTCTTTGCTCGCTCGGTACTTACCACCCGCGGGCCCCGTGCGGGTCTCCAGTCCCGCTCGCTCGCCGCGCGCGACGATAACTGCGCTACATCGTGGAACGGGACACAGATTACCGGCGCTGCCGAGGGCGAGGCGTGTCGCTGGACTGTGCGATACGGTAATGCCTCCCGGTGGGACTACCCGACCGCTGTGTCGTCGCAGGAGTAAGTACACTGTCGTGCTGATTATGCTGACTGGTGTTTTAGGGGCCAGAACGTCACACAGTTCCCGCCAATGTGTCCCCAGATGGACCCGCTCGTGTCTGCCCTCGGCGAGAACAACCCCATGAAGCCGTCAGAGGACTGTCTCTTCATGACGGTGTATGCGCCGAAGAACGCGACTGCCGACTCCAAGCTGCCTGTGTTTGTCTGGTAAGGGGTCACCCTGGGGTAAAAGTTGATGGCAGGCTGCATGGCGGTGGTTACGTGCACGGGAGTGCGTCCGACGCTGGCCTGAACGGCGCAACGATCGCGCCAGAGGACAACATGATTGTCGTGTTTGTGCAGTACCGTCTGGGCATTTTTGGCTTTTTGCCGCCCAAGGAGGCACCCACGGCGTCCGACCCCAACTTTGCCGTCCGCGACGTCGTGCTCGCCCTCGAGACCGTCAAGGCCAACATTGCCGCTGTCGGCGGCGACCCCGGCCGCGTCACGCTCGGCGGCCAGAGCGCTGGTGCCTCGCTTAGCCGAAGTAAGTTTTTGGTCCACGCCAGGCACAAGCTGACCTCGTTTCTAGCGATGATGGCCGTTCCCGCTGCCAAAGACCTCTTCCACGGCCTCATCCTCCAGTCTGACCCGATCAACTTTGGCACGCAGTCCTTCGAGGTCGCTGCCGGCCTGCAGGACCTCATGTACAAGAATGAGACGCTCAACTGCACCGACATTAACTGCTTCAAGCAGCTGCCGATGGACAAGCTCCTCGAGGTGCAGGACCGCGTCATCTCGGTCGGCCCGAGCAACGTCACTGGCGTGGCTCTCGGCGAAGTATTCCGCCCTACCTTCAACACGTCCACCGTGACGGTTGACCCCATCAATGCGCTGTTCAACGACCCCTCGTCGCTCGCGATCAACGTGTCCAGCATGCCCCTCATGCTGACCATGACGCGCAACGAGTCAGGATACATGCTCGACGACTTTGTCTCGAGCCCCCAGCCGTTCAACGCTTTCCTCTTCAACTTTACCGTCAACAAGCTCATGGGCAAGGAGCGCGCGACAGCGCTGCTCGACTCGGGCGCGTACCCCGGCGACAACGGGCCCGACGGCCTGCGCACCACCCTTGAGATCGTCCTGACTGACGCCGTGTGGCGTTGCGTCTCCCGCGCCATCGTGGGCAAGTACGCCGAGCACGGCGGCAAGGCCTTCCACGCCGAGTGGCACCGTGGCATCTCGTACACGTTCAACCAGAACGCCACGGCGTACTGCCAGGTTCCTGGCGCCGTCTGCCACTCGGTAAGTCCCCCGATCGAGGACCCAACCCGCTGACGCCAGGACGACGTCTACCCCACGTTCAGCTCTGCGCCGAACACGACGCAGAACGGCACCGACCTCGAGAACCAGGTACGCCCCCTGTGGGCGGCGTTTATCCGCGACGGCACCCCTGGCGGCGACTGGAAGCAGTACCCGACCAACGGTAGCGACGCCGACATCTTTACTCTTGGTAACGAGTTTGCCATCTCGTCGTGCCCCGCCGGCCTGTGGGGCGACAAGGTCAAGTGGGACTGGCAGCTGTTCAGTAACACCACCAACGGCACGGCTGGCGCCTCGTCGTCCAGCCCAGCGGGCAAGGACGACAAGGGCAGCGGTGCGGCGCCCGGCGCGCGTGTCGCCGGTGTCGCCGTCGCGGCGTCGGTCCTCCTCGGCGCTATCGCCGTGGTTCTTTAGTGACCCAGGCTTTGTCTATATAATATCGCGGTATGCACTGGTGTACTCGAGGCGGAGCGAGAAGTGTCGGAGGACGTCTCGATAGAACCCGGGCTAGACCAGACAACATACTGTACATGAGCGCGGCGCTACAGTGCCACTCTCCCCGGACCGAGTTCGTGCTCGAGCCACTCGTCGAGCGTGGTATCCCCGCGCTCGGGGAACCAGCCATAGCGTCGAATATCCACGCGTTCACCAACACCAGAAACAGTCTCGACCTCGACGCCCTCGGCCTCGAGCGCGTCGCGCTGGCGCTGGACGCCGAGGCCGCCGTCGCCGCGCGGCGAGATCACGCCCTTGGCCGAAATGACACGCTGGTGTAAGCTTGGCATGACAATGCGAGCTTACCTGCCACGGTACGGTCGTTCCGGGCGGCAACGATTTCATCGCGTTCCCCACATGTCTGCCATTAGGTCTCGCAACAAGTCGTGCCCACCGCGAGTAGTTTGGAAACCCGGCAAGCTTGGCAATATGCCCTACCGTCAGTGCCGCGGTTGTACCGGCGTACCGTAGGTAGTCACGCGGCCTGGCGGAATAGCGTGCGCGATGGCGTACGCACGCGCCGTGAGCTCGGCGACGTTGTCCGCCATCGCCGAGGGGTAGTGGCGGCGAGCAGAGGAGTTGTACGTTGGCGCCGCGGGCGCGCGCGCAGTTGAGTCATGTCCGATCGAGGGCGAGGTGCGAGGCATGTCACGTGCCTAGGCACGTGACTACCCCTGGTGTTGATCGGATGTACGGGTGTACGGATGTGGCTGGGAGCTAAAGGTGAGCTACAGCCAGGAGAATGTCGGATCGGCGACATGACCGAGGATCTGAACGGCGCGGGAGAGGGAAGGTGTGTAGTGTGTTGGTGTGGACCCTGAAAAGGCCGAGACAACTCACCCAGGGCGGCCCAGCCTCACCCAAACCACACACAAGGGGCAAGCTTGCGCCTCGACGCTCGACATGGCTCAACATTGAAATGCTTGGTCGTCGTCGCATTCCATCCATCCCACTTGATCTCTCCACAACTTCAACGACGACAACAACGAGCACGGCGGCGTACACGGTCAAGGCAGTCGAGGACACTAGCACCTCCGGATTACACAGTCTTAACCACACCCACACACACACACACAGGCACACCACTCCGCCCCAGTCTTGCACCCATGGTCATCACGACCATGAGCATCCCTCTCCCCATGTTGTCGTCGGTGCACTCACCACCACATCCACAACCACATCACCAGCGCACGCCGATACCTGCGTCATCCCCGGCCATCATGGAGCCCGAGGGACCGTGGGCGCCCGCCGAGCCGCCATCCAACATGCTTCTCCAGGAATGGAAGTGCGTCTCAACTCGTTTGATAAACAACGGCTTGCACGCGGGCCCGTGCGGGCCACCCCAACAACCCCATCTGCCCGCTGTTTGCTAACGCCAGATACGAGATGCGGCGCGAGGCACAGGCCATCGTGCCAAACCTCTACCTTGGCCCGTTCCAGGCCAGCACCAACATGCGTGCTCTGAAAGAGAAGGGTATCACGCACATGTACGTTGTCACCTACAAGGGCACAGCTTACACCAGCCTGTGTCTCCGGGACACGCTCGAGGCGCGCTTGATCTTTCCCCGGTTTCCGACCGAGTTCCGGTACTTGACGATGGACGTGTCAGACTCGGACGTACGTATCTGCCGCAGGGTGTGTTATCGCTGACGGCCAAGGCCCAGAACATCATCTCCATCTTCCCCCGGTGCCGCGAATTCATCGACGAGGCGTTGTCGTGCGGCGGCGCAGTGCTGGTACACTGCAACAGTGCGTATACGTCGGCGCTAAGCGAGGGAGAGCAAAGTTTGGCCGGCGCGACGTTTGGCGTCGTCTTTGGTCGAGCAAAAACTGCTCTTCCTCCGCCCCTGTTCGCTTACTGGACTACACTGACACGCAGGCGGAATTGCCACAGCACCGGCGATCGTCATGGGCTACCTTATGCGCAAGTTTGGGTGGGAGTACACGACCGCGCTCGCCTACGTCCAGAGCAAGCGGTACTGCGTGTCCCCCGCTAGCGTAAGTGCGTGGGCATGACAGCGCCTGACCGCAGTTTGAGAACCAGCTGCGCGAGTACGCCGCGATTGCGCAGGCGCACAAAGCGATCAGACCCGCGGGCGTTAATGGTGCGCCTGGCCTCAACGGCGTCGCCGGCGAGCACAAGCGCCCATGGGAGGGAGATAACGATGAGAGGTGGGTGCTGCTTCTCGCGTCTTGCTTACCCCACCAGCACACCGCGCGGGACACGCCGGCGGCTATCCGACTCTGAGGACGCCGACGGCGACGTCCAAATGGCCATGTAACTTGAGCCGACCCCATCCACAACCACCACCATGCCTGCGACACACTGCATCCACTGCCGCTACACTACCCTTGCATTCCGCCACACATTCGTGACCTGTTGTACACCTGGCGAGACCCCTGCCTGACCCTTGATATTACTGTGTGTGCATGAACAACGCTACTACATCAGATATCTCCCACGGCACGACCCGGCCGTGCCGCTGCCCCCCAAGCTAGATCTACTACTGGGTCTACTGACCGCCCGCGGCTAGCGCCACGACGCGGGGATATTACACATGATGGACGGGGATACGCTAATAATTATACCTTTGAAGAGATGGGTGGGTCGTTGCTACTACTGTCTTTAAATCCATGCGGGCTGGGGCCCGCCGCGGGAGGGACGCCGGGGTGTGCCGCCGCCGACGCCAGCGGACGCGCTAGGGCGGCGATTACCGAGCGACTTTGCGGGGCTTGGCATGCCGCCGTGCGCAGGCATGACCTGCGGAAGGCGCATGGGTGGCGAGAATGACGCGGGCGGGTGGTCAAACTCGGCTGCGTCGTAGGGGTTGTAAGTCCCTGCGGCCTCGTACGCGCCCGTGGGCGCAAACACGTCCGAGGTGGTGTACGCGTCGGGGTGCGACTGCTTGCGGAAGGAAAACTTGCCGCCAGTCGCGCTCGACGCATTGGGTGGGGGTACTTCGGCGTCGACGCCGCCGTTACGCGTCTTGCGGCCCTTCTGGCGCCACACGCTCACTGCGCGCTCGATCGCGTCGGGAGTGTGTGGCACAGCCGCGTCAGACTGGTATCCGTGTCCGTTGGACGAGGGGCCACGCGAAGGCGGTCTGCTGCCTGTACCTCCTGTACCCCCTGTGACGCGGTGCGAGTTGCTCGACGCCGCGCCCCGCGATGGTGGCCGCGCACCGTGGCCATGGTGGCTGCCGCCGTGCCCGTGCGAGCTGCCCGACGCTGTCCGCGAGGGAGGCCTGGGACGGGCGTCCTGCATCGGCGGCTGCGGCGCAGGACGCGAAGGCGTGATTGACGCTGCGAGCGACTGCTGGCTGGTCGAAGGCTGTGCGTACGGCAGCATCGTCGAGTGGGTCGACAGTGCCGGCGACGCCAGAGGCGCAGACATACCCGGGTGCTGCGGTAGTCGCAAGGGCGCCTGGAAGGCGCCGCCGTCGGCTGTGGGGGACATGGACGCGGACGCAAACGACGCGGGCGAGTGCACCGACCGTGTCTGCTGGTACGACTCGTGGGGCGACGACACTGCGGACGCAGGTGCGGTCGCGACACCCATGTGCTGGTGGGCGTCGTGGCGTGCTACGGGCGAAGACTGGTACGCGGCGTCATGGCTGGGCGCATACGCCGGCGAGGCTGTAGCGCGAGATGGCTGGTAAAACCCGTCCGCGTTGGTGGTCCATTGTGGTGGAACGCCCGCGCGTACCTGCTGGTGGTTCATTTCGGGTAAGTGACCCGTGCGCATGTTCGGGGACGCAGGCACAGGCGAGGGCGACGAGTCGGAACGCTTGCGCGAGGCATTCTGGTTATACGCCTGCGGCGGCGGCGGTGGGCGCGTAAAGTCTATAACCTCGGACTCTTCGGTTTCCGGCGTAGGTGGCACCGACTGGACAGACTGAAAGTCGTCGTCGCTCTCGGTCGAGACTGGCGGAGCGGGGGGACGGCGTGTGGGGCGACTGGGTGTGCCTGGAGTCGTGGCGACCCAGCCCGAGTTGGCAAGGGGCGAAGGCGTGCTGTTGCTCCCCGACGCAAGGTAAGTCGACTGGGGAGTGAGCAGCATTTCACCTGGCGTCTCGGGCGTGTGGGCGTAGTCGTTGAGATGCGATGGGATCGCCTGGGGAGTGGGCTGGTCCGCAGCAGAGAGGGAACCTGCGCGGGCGCGGGGTGTAGTGGGCATTGGGCCGGACGCGGCCGTCTCGCGTGTTCCCGACGAGACGGAGCCTGGAGTTGGCGAGCTAACGTCTGAACGCAGCGACTCGACGGCAGGCGGCGATGGTGTTGGTGAAAGGCGCTGGGCGCCTATGGCGGGCGACTCGGGGCGTGTGCCTCCCGGGGTCATACACCTAAAGTCTGCTGGGGTTGCTGCGCGCCGGATTGTCTCGGTGTCCGTCATGCCTTCGGTGCTGAACAGGCCGCCACCACCACGGCCACGCCATCCGGGAAGGGAACCGCCGTTTGAACAGGGAAACACGAGCTCGTCGAGGACGGTAGGGGGCGGCTGAGGGTTCTGGAAGGCCATCCACGCGTCGTGACTGCGCCATGGCTGGGACGCGAGGTCTGACGAGCCGCCGCCGGCGCCGAGCGAGTCGCGGCGCATGCGCGCCGGCGCGGCGCTCGCCTTGGCCTCGCTGCCTATTGCCCACATGGAGCGACTCCGGCGGCGGAGCGCTTTAGGCGAGGGGTCAGCGGCAGACCCCGTGGCATTGCTGGTGCTGTTGAGCAGGGCGGCGGCTTCGGCGCGGCGAATGTGGTCGGGAAGCGGGGGAAGCTGTGGTGGCGGTGTCGGTGCGCGGGTCTCGTCCTTCTTGCCCTTGAGCGAGGCCTTGGACGACTTCTTGCGAAGGAAAAGCCCCATGGTGAAGGAGGAGCGTGCTGATCGGCGTCGCTATCGAGCACGGGACAACGAGGATAGCAGCTGCTAGTGATAGGGATGTGGATGTGGATATGACAGCGACAATGGCTGTGTGAGTGGTAGACAGCTGGTTCCGTTGTCAAGAGAGAGGAGTTGGTAGCAAGGTGAAGATTAAAGATGGAAGGGAGGGGGAGCGACGAGAAGGAGCGTGTGCTTGTCAAAGTAAAAGCAAAGCACGACGGCGATGAGGAGCACAAGAGTGTTGTTGTGTGAAAGGGGATGGTGGGGCTTGAGCGTTATGCTCGTCTTGTCAAAAAGACCAAACACGACATGGACACAACAAGTCGAGTTGCACAGCTGGGCACCGTAATAGACATATGGCCACAGCTGCAACCGACACAACACACCCACATACTCTTTTTTACCTGGAACATGTAAACCCTCTCTCTGTGGTTTGTTACCCTGCAATGCTCTCGGCCTCGACCTGCGTCTGTGTCGACCGGGAACACAACACACAGACACTCGAGCAGGACAACAACGTCGACGACGACGACGCCCCCCTTTCTCTCTCTCCGAGGGCACAATGTTGTTTGTGGTCCCCCTCAGGGTCTGGCCACAACTTCCCAGTGGTGCTCCTGCCCTGCGTTTCAGAAGCAATTGGAGTGGACGAGCCAAAGAAGCATGCCGTGCCTGGAACCGTGTTGTCTGTTGACCATGTTGGCTTTCGTGTTTGCTCTCTCTACCACTCGCTTCGACGTCGACAACAAGTGTTCTGGTTCGGGGCGATGCACTCTATTTCTCCCCCCATGGCCCCATCCAAAAGACATGCTTCATCCATTGAACCACCCCCGCAGGACGCGCTCACATGAGCATGCCGTTGTCGGTTACGTACGCGTCGCCGCAATCCGACACATCCGACAGGCATCTCGACAGTCTAGTACTTTCGCCCCGCAGCGGAGGGTACTGCTCTGTCTGTGGCTGCCTGCAGGGAGCTAGAGAGCTGCACACACACACACACACATACACACGCCCCAATCTGGCAGTCCCGATGCATTGTGCGTGCATGTGCTTGCAACATGCTCATGTGCCTGCACACACGCCATGGTGTGCACGGCGCACAGCACAGCTCCCCGGCAGCAGCACTGCCTGTGGGTGGTCTCGCGGCAGTGTGCGGGTGAAAGCGCCACTCCTTGTGCCCCGGTTCCCGCTGTGACCCGTGCTCCCAAGGTCGTACCGGCTCAACACTGTCGCTCACCTCCTGTTTGTTCCGTAGGTGCTGTTCCTGCTTGAAGCAGCCCTGAGTCAAGACATCGTCCCTGCCTGCGGGACGTTTGGTCAACCAAAGCGACACCTGTTGTGGATGTCTCTCGCGGGCCGAGATCCGACTGGCATCGGCAGCAAGAGAGCAGAGAGGGGATGGAGGGTGTTCTGAGACCATACTAACCCCCAGGGCCGTCGCCAGTGATACTGGACCGGGGCCAGACGCGCGCAGCGTATTGGGTGTGTGCTCTGACCCATCCCACGGGACCATGCCGACATGTCCGACGGCCGCCGCCCTAGTTCGCGTCACGCAGCCATGCTTAACTCTCTGTACACTCTGTCCCGACTCGGTGCAGCGAGCATAACCTCACCGCCAAGCAATTCTTTTCTTCTCTGACGTAGAGAGCAAAGTTCATGGTACGACGTGAGTGGTGTCGGGAGAGGTGGTGTTGTAGCGCCAACCAACTTGCCCTGCGTTTGCTCAATTGTACCATCGAAAAGCTTAGCTCTGGAACAACTTTGTGTTTCGCGCCCTACTCGCGCCCCTCAAGTCCTGGTGGTCGGTCGTCAGGATGGACGTGCTCTGACGACCGTGTCGTGTGTCGGCATGACGTCGTACATTCTCTATCTCCGTCCGTGTCACGCATGTCTGAGCACAGTGTTTATGATGATCGTCGAGGCCGAGCCAGAGGCATGCACGCAATGTTTGGCGCCCGATGACCGCGGGTACACACGCGTGTGACTTTCTTCTTGATAGCATGCGAGCGTGAGACATACCGCGGCATCGCTCTGGGAACTAGGTCTGTGGGACGTGCGAGGGTGGCGCGGTGGGCAGCAGTGGCGCGAGCGCCGCGAGCGCCAAAGTCTGCGGAGAAATGGGTTGCTTGCAAGAGACGAGTTAGACGAGGCTGTTGACAAAGTTCGGGCCTCACGTGTAGCGGAGGCATCGGGACGCTGCCGTACACGCTTCCGAGAGAGTACGAGTTAAAGCAGCGAGTACTAGCTTTACCCCGCAAAGCCAGTCCACTACGCCGCTTCTGTTTCGTCATGCACCACCCCAAACCCTATCTCTCTCATGGCGCGTTTCGCGGCCAACAGAGTCGACAGAGGACAAGTATAGCAGAGTTGGCGTCGGCTCGTCGGCCCGCTCGGACGGGGCCCAAGCTCGCCCCGTCTCTCCAAGCTTAAGCAAGCTTGGCCAGGCTTGACGCGTGTGGGTCCGAGCGCATACGCTCACGTACGCGATCCGCTCCATGACCCCCGGAACGCGTCGAGACGCGCGCCTGTGCGGCTATGAAAAGGGCCCCAAGTCGCAATGAAAAGGCGCTCAGACGTCGAGACGTTGCTGACATCTTCACCTGACATTGCCATTGACATTGACTAATGCGTTATCGCAACACCCCCTTTTCATTGCTATCACGTTGTCCGCGGCGCAAGAGAGCTTGAGCAGCGTGATCCAGTACGATTTGGAACACTGTCCGACACAGCACCGTTCGTACCGGCGCTAACTCACCAAACTGTGCCGCGCTTTACCAGTGATGTGGAATGCGCGAGGCTGTGGTAGCCTCATAAGCTCGTACAAGCGGTGCTGATCGTGAGAACTGCTGGCCGGGGCTAGTGGCCGTCTCCGCGCATCACGGGCACAGTGAACAATGTCGCCGCGACGCAACCCAGAGATACAGTATCTCTGCAACATTGTCCCTGCGTCACAGTCTCGGCTACACGCTATCTGTAGCTGATATGGGCTTTCCTCGGCCCTCGGCTACCTTCTCCAACACGCACAACACGGGCCTGATACGTTTCCCGAACTCCTTTCATATCCTCCTGTCACAAAACCCCCCTCCCCTCCCCCACCCCCGCTCGTCTCAGCCCCTGGCCCCCCCTTCTCGCCGCCTTGTCGACTCGTTTCCATGCCTCGCTAACTTCTGACAACGGCGTAGATGACCGTCTGGCTTTCCTCACAAGCCTTTCCAGCGCACTGGTATCGATTTCGCAGTTCGCTGCCATGCTGACCTCGCGTTGTCGGCACGCGCACCGCACGCGCGCGGCACGCGTCGTCACCACGCGACGCCGGCTCAGGCACGGCGCTAAGGACGCGCGACGCGCTCCGTTCCGGTCCGGGGGGTTTTTTTTTTTGACACGTCGTTCACGTCTTTGGATGTAGAGTTTTTAGGGTGCTCAGTCTTGGCGTCCAATATCGACTGCGCACGGGAGTAAATCGTCATCGCCTCAAGTGTCCGCAGTTTCGTCAGCCTCGTCAGTTCACAAGGCGCCAAACGGCCAAGCGGCTAGCTAGAGTGCGCGCTGTGCAGTTGGCACGCTTTTCCACGCTAAGCTCAGTGACACCAGTCTCAAACGCTCTAGTAATCCCGCGGTAACGCAACGCCAACCGACGAAACAGCGGGCGCTACGCGCACTACCTCGTGCCGAGCCAAACGCCTGCACAAGCCGATACACAACACCTTAATGATGAGAAACGTATACATGGAATGTCGGCTGACGGCCGTATCGTGGACAAGTTGTGTATGAGTGTGCGGAGGGAAGGGGAAAAAGTTAGGGGGTGGTGTGTGGACGCGGTAAAACGAGTGTCTCTAGTGTGCTTGAAGCACGATCAAAGAGGAAATCCCAGGTGTAGCTGCTTAGATGAGAGCAGCGGCGACGAGGGCGGCGGCACCAACGAGGCCAGTCGAGACGACGACACGGCCGGCGCCGGAGCCGGAGCCGGCGGCGGCGGACGAGCCCTCAGACTTGGCAGTGCCGGTCGAAGAGCCAGTGGACTTGGCGTCGCCAGACTTGGAGTCAGCCGACTTGGAGTCACCCGAGGCCTTGGAGTCGCTGCCAGTGGCCGAGGCAGACGAGCCAGCGGCGTCACCAGTGGCCGAGCCGGACGAGCCGCCACCAGGGGCGGAGCCCGACGAGCCGCCGGCAGCAGCGCCGCCCGACGACGAGTCGCCGTTGAGGCACGAGGTGTCCGAGCCCTTCTGGACGGTGAAAGCGTCAGAGTAGTTGGGCTGGCCGGAGGCGTCCTTGACCTGGAGGGTAAGGGAGGTGCCCTCGGGCTGGTTGACGTCCCAGGTGAGCGAGGTGCCGTCCTGCGAGCCAAAGTCGTGGCTGTGGAATGTCAGCAATCGAACAAGGACCGTGCGCGCGCGATGTGGCTGCAACTTACATGATCTGGCCGCCGGGCTGGCCACCGGGGATGATCGAGACGTAGTAAGGGGCCTTGCCACCCGACCACGAGAGCTGGAGAGGCTGGCACTGGAAAGAGTCAGTGGGCGCTCATAATGAAGAGATTAAGAAGCTACTCACCTGGACGGCCGAGGCGGGGGTGTTGATCTTGGCACCACCGTCCTGGGCGAGGGCGGCGATGGCGAAAACGAGGGAGGTGATGACGGCGGTCTTCATTGTGAAAGGAAGGAGTGTAGTGGGGTGGGTGGTAAAGTAGAATGAAATGAGGTGAAGAGTGAGAAAGAAGAAGACGGGATGGGGGGAAAGAGGTGCAGTTGACGAGACGAGGTGCAAGATATACTGCGCAGCGTTGGGTGGTGACCGGGTGGGTGACGGGGGTGTGAAGGGGCGAGCAAGGCGCGAGGGAAGGCGCGGGGGACGATTGCCGACCTGGATTGACTACGCAGCAACGAAAAGAAAGGGGTTCATGTCCAAAGGGGCCACGCCAAAGGGAGTATCAATTCACCACGTCGCGACGCGCCTGCGCCTGCGCCCACACCCCGGGCCACGCCCACACGCGTCTATTCCCTTTGACACACTCCTTTTGGAGCGTGTGCTCTTTTTTCTCGCCAGGCCCAATTTTCCTTTTTCCTCTACAGTGGCCCCTTATTCTCCCTCCCGTTGGGCGTGGGCGTGGGCGTGGGCGTTGGCCGTTGGAGGGAGAGAGCGAGCTGCAACAAGCTCGAGGAGAAAAAAAATGGGCCCGACCCTGGAAACTACTACGCACAAAGGCACATTTTTGGTAACGCCCAGAGCCAGAGCCAGACTCATTTGGCCGTTGGGTGGGCTTTTGCCGGTCTAGATGCAGCTGAATGCATGACTGTGGCCCCAAAGGTGGGGCAAATGCGTAAATGAGGCGCGCTAGGCAGGGGAACGCTTCCCACAGCGTGGGCGTGGGCGTAGGCGTAGGCGCCGGCGGCTGAAAGGGACACACACCATGGTCACATCCCTTTGTCCCCTCCCACACATGTACATCGCCTACGTCGATCCTTGGAGCCCTCCTCGGTCCTCTTGGAGCCCATTACCGCTCACCCACCCAACGAGCACGTCCTGTTCCTGATACGGGCTACAACGCTCCTTACTAGGCTCGGCGGCTCTCAGCGCTCACCGCTTTCGGCTTCACTGCCGGGCGGAACGGAAAAAACAGTGGTACTGCCTCTACGGATCTACGAACGCTTGCATCTCACTCGGCGACATGCACGGACATTGTCATCGCCCCAAGTCTGCGCGTGGCGCTCTCAAATGGCTCATGAGTGGTGGTGGCGTCTGTTCTTGTTTCTTCAGTGACTAAGAAAAAGGGGGGGCCGGAGAGGAGGCACACGCAGGGAGGTTGTGCGGTGGTATGTGCGTTGCGTGTGCATGCGTGAGCGTGATTGAGTGTCAAGGAAAGGATCGACGAGCGCGACGAGGCTCAACGCGTCCGCGGTCACATTCCTAAATCCATATCCCTATTCAATACTTGATCCCTTTAAACCTATATACATTTTCCCTTTTTGTCCTATTCAAATATTCTTACAGTGTGTGCAGTGTGCGAGGTGCGAAACGTAAGCCCATTCGCCCGATCGGAATAGCGCGTTTCGATTCATACCCTCTTGAACTGTTCCATCCAGCGTAACATCTCTAGGGTCACACGCGGCCGTGTCGGTGGCGCCTGGCGCCCGTGCTCACGGCCCCCGGCGCAGCTCACTAATCGCTGAATCGTCGAGCTGAATTCTGAAGCGCACACGCGCATAAACCCGGGCGGATGGCGTGTGCGGGCGCGCGCGGGCCTGAGACGTGACGCGTCCCGTCCGCGGCAACGCAACGCAACGCGCAACCCATGTGCCGCGACGGGTGTACGGGCTGATGCCGCGCGACACAGCTGTCGTCGTCGCGTCGTCGACGACGTCGACACCGCTTCGGCCTGACACCATTGGCTGGGCAGCGCGTGCACGCGTTCGCGCGCAGTCAATTCTTCCGGCGCCCAGTGCGAGCCGCGACTATACCTGGATCCTGGAACGAGTGCACGCTGCAAGCTCCACTGGAAGAACCATGTGTTGCTGTGCTGATCGTTAATCGGCGAGGGCAGAGGGCGGATCTCGCGCGCACCCTGTCATGCTCCACCATTCCTTTTCAAAAGCTAGCTTGGGTTCCAGGGTAGGAGTTGCTCAACTCCTCCAAAAGTGTAATGAAAACCAATCTGTTGCGGGCGCGCGGGCATGTCGCAAATGTCGTCATGGTCCATGACCTGCTGTTAAAAATGGGGTCTCGTATGTCTCGGCATCGAATTGTCATCCGTTGCATCCGCTGTTCCTACGAACAACTTTAGTACTTTAGACGCTCGTAGGTTTGGTGGCGCCCGTAGTGTTGATCATGCTGCGGGAGGGCGTTAAGTGTTGGCTGTAGTCCGCGTGTGTCTCATGTCTCGCACCTCGCTAACCTCGCCGTGTGGGCAGCGTGCGGTCGTGTGGCGGCTGTGATAAAGAGCTGGCGCTGGCTATGCCAACTATGGACGTGCGTAGGCGTTCAGGCGCGCTGTAGTGATCGACGCGTTCGTTGAGAATACCCTGTGACAGAAACAGTCGCGGACAAGAGCCAAAGTCCGCAGATTTGAATTAAAAACAAACAAACATTTACTTTATTCCACGTGGACCACATGGCCACCAGGCCAGTGCGCTGCATGCGCTGTGATTTCCATCTTCATTTGCGGGTCCGTCGTATTTGGACAGCGAGGTCGAGCACAACACAAGCTAGCTCACCCTCTCCTCCTCCTCTTGCATCCATCAAACAGCCCGTTGCCATGGTAAGTGTGCCGTGCTTGTGAGGATTGGCGGGATCAGCACTGACGCCCCGTAGGATTACTCGGAAGACGCCCCTGCGCCGCGCGAGTCGTGGGCGCCCCGCTCGCCCCTCCCCGACGCCGACGAGGACAGGTACCCCGACCGTGCCCCCTCTGCTCCGCAGGACATTGACATGCCTGACCGCGAGGACCGCCGCGATGACCGTGACGACCGCCGCGACGACCGTGATGACCGCGACAGCGGCCGTGACCGCTACCGGGACCGCGATGACCGTGGTGGCGACCGCTACCGCGACGCCCGCCGCGACGACCGGCCTCCTTTCCGGTGAGTATCTGCCCCGTGTTTGCTTGTGTGTTTTGTGTACAAGTGTGCTCGCACGGACCACCTTACACGCCGTGTCCGTTTTGAGGGTGGCTTGTCGGCCTCCATCCCAAACAAGGACTGTGAAGACAACGCATCATGCGATGGATCAACACATTCCCAAGTGTCCCAATCACTTTCATCGCCACAACCACTTTGTCATAAAGTCCATTCGTCATCTTCGTCGACTTGCTGCCATGGCCTTTGAAGGATACCGAGACATGACTGTGTCACTGTCGCCTGAGCCGTACTCCCGCCGCGAGCGCAGCAGATCCCCCTCCCACTCTACCCACTCCCAACCCTACCGCGCCCGCGACACCTACTATGGCAGAGAAAGTACAGCGCCGCTAACCCGCCGCAGCCCGGGCCCGCCAGTCAAGCCCGCAAGCGCCCCGCGCCCCGACGCCAACCCCGTGCTGGGCGTGTTTGGTCTCTCCATCCGCACGCACGAGCGTGACCTCGAGGACGAGTTCTCGCGGTACGGCGAGGTCGAGAAGGTCGTGATCGTTTACGACCAGCGGGTGAGCCAAGCGAACAGTCTGGCAGGAAATGGCTGACGACAGACCGACCGTTCGCGCGGTTTCGGCTTCATCACGATGCGCAACACTGAGGATGCTACGCTCTGCATCGAGAAGCTGAACGGCATCGAGCTCCACGGCCGTGCCATCCGTGTCGACTACTCGGCCACTACCAAGCCCCACGCACCCACGCCCGGCGAGTACCGTGGCGAGAAGCGTCCCCTCGACGACCGCTGGGGTGGTGCTGGCGGTGGTGGTGGTGGCGGCGGCGGCCGTTTCCGTGGTGGTGACCGCTACGGAGACCGCTACGGTGGCGACCGCTACGGTGGCGACCGCTACGGCGGCGGCGGCGGTGGCGACCGCTGGGGCCCTGGCCCAGACCGCTTTGACCGCCGTGGCGGCGGCAACTGGCGTGACCGCCCGTACGATCGCCGTGACCGGTAAGTCTTGAGCAACCGACGCCTGCTGACGGGCAGTGACGGACCGTGGCGTGGTGGCCGCGACCAGCGCGACGTTGACGACCCGTACGGCGGTCGTAGCCGCCGCGACGATGACCGCGACCGTCCCCGTCGCCGCTCGCCGAGCCCCGCGCGCCGCCGCTACTCTGCTTCTCCCGACCGCCGCCCTCCCCCACCTGCGCCGGCCTCTGGCGGCGGCGCCGACGACGACGAGCCGCCCATGCGCTACTAGATGCTTACGTTTACGGCCCTGCAAGATAGTGTGCGTGTGTGTGTGTGTTAGGTGCAAGACGACTGGACACGAGTCGGGGCCGCGCGCGAGGGAATTTTACAAGAGGTTGTGCAGAATGAACACCCAGATCCCAGCTACACTCCCTCTCTCCAAGTGAAAGAAAAGCAATCCCCATGAATCGTTTACGTGTCGTCAATCAAAGAAAAGCAATGATGCCAAGACTCGTTCCTTACGGTGCAACGTCAATAGCAGCAACCAAGGCAGAGCAAGAGTGCAAGGCGTGTGCGCTGTGTGCCGTGTGCGCAAGCGCCACGTACACCAAGGCGGGCTCACACTGACAAGGACGCACAGCCCAAGTGATGCTGGAGTGATGACAGCGAAGCGGTGCAGACTTGATATCCCCGACGATATCGTCTTTATTGATGGGCTGTGTTCCCGCGACCACGCCGAGGCCCCTGCAACTGATGTTAGAATAACGGTAAGTACAATGCCCGGACGAGACAGCATGTGTGTAACATGTACTACTGGCCATGCATTCTGCAACTCGCAGTCATCTGTTGTACTAGCGTTGTATCAGGTCACATCTGGCCTCTCAACCTTGCTCGATCTCATAGATATACTAAACAAAACTCAGTCAAAGCACCGTGCAAGGCCCGGTAGACAAGGGCAGCAGTGTCTGACAATGTGGGTTGTAGCCCATTTCGCAGCTCGCAGTCACCTGTTGTACTGGATTACATCTGCCAACGGCCCTGGTTCGATATCATACAAAATACGGCTTACGCCTCCTCCCTCTCGGCCTCATGCCACTTGCTCAGCATCGAAATACGGCAGCAGGCCAGTATCGGGATGACAGTTGATATACTCAAACTGCTGGCCTTTAGGAAGGATATACACCTCGTGCCAGGTACGAAGCTGGTTCTCGGCCCCGTAATGCTTATACCGTGCAGTGGCAGCGCCAAAGATAGCGGCGTGGGTCCGGTGTCGTTCTGCCCAGCCCTCCATCGCCGCAAGATCGGAAAAGTACGCCGTCGCGTGCTTTTCAGGCTGTGGTTCGCCCGCCGCGTCCGTCGTCGTGTGCCACCGCAGCGACAGGCAGCCACTGTCGGGCCCAGAGGAGAGATACTCCATCCCCCTCGCGAGCGGGGGCACGAGGCGCGCGTCATAGTCGGCCCGCTGCTCCGCGTCCATGAACTGCCACGTATGCGCGGAACGGATAACGGCGGTGTTTTCCGGGGGCGACACGCGCCATCGGCCGCGCCCTCGTCGGCGGGCGTGTTCATTATCCCCCTGCGCACCGGCCGGGCGCGAGGCCCGCTTCGTCGCCGCCAGGTCGTCGTCGGCCGCACATCCCAGCCGGTCCCGCATCGCGCCGTAGTACCCGCAGTACGGCGTCGGGTAGAGCTCTGTGGCCGGATCGCGCATGATACCCCCTGGATAGTCGAGCCAGTAAATAGTCTCTATGCGTGACGAGGGCACGGCCATGATCTCGCGGAACACGCCGGTGTGCGCGTCGGCCGTCCTGTCGGGACTTTCCCACCACGCGTCGTGCGACGCCGCCCAGCGCGCGTACGACCCCCCGTCGCGCCAGTACGCCGTCACGACGTGGTGCGCGCCCGCTGCGTCGTCAAAGCGTGCGTGGTCGGCCGTACATGGCGCGTCCTGCCCCATTTCCGGGTTTAGAGCTTGCGCCGCCCACCCCGCGAACGCCGACGAGCCCAATGCTTCCTCCGTCTCGCCCTGTACGCCGAACACGCCCATCACCACTTCATCGCCTAGAACTGCCGACCAGCGCTGGACGGCCGGTACGTGCCCTTCCGGCTTGCGCACGCCCACACGCGATCCTGGGAGGCGGTACGCGGTCGCGGGCGGCTCAACGAGTGGGTTGGCCAGCGGTGTCGGACTCGTACCCGCTGCGCTTGACGAGGTGGCCGAGTACCGCTTCGACGCACGCGTTGCGTGGACACCAACCCCTGTGTCGAAGCGATACCTTGCCACTGCCGCGCCTAAGCTGTACCTCGCACGCGCACGGATCATGGTGTCGACTTCGAGAAGCGATCGTGTGTAGAATGTGTAACCCGGCTATTGCCGGTTGCAGGATGATAAGAGCCCAAGCCAACGCCGGCCGAGCCTGACGTCAGCCCCCTCACCACACTGTCAATTGGTGTTTTGCTCGACACACCCCACCTCGAGAGTATTACGTTCACATACTCCCATGCTGTTACGATCCCTCAGAGCCACTCGGCCAGCTGCGTCCCGGGCCTTGCGGATAACCACACCAGCGTTTGCGTGCGCCTTTCGATCAAAGTAGGTCCTGTACCTGTTGCACTGCTCACCTCAGCACCATGCCGCACCACCCAGACAGCCAGCATCCGTCGACGATTGGGCGCACCGAGGTCGCGGGCGCCAAGGTCCGCACGCCGCTCCCAGACTACCTGTCCCGTGTCATCCGTGAGGCGAGCACCGACAACGACGGCGCCAACGCCGACTACATTCCCGAACTGCGCGATGCCGACCCCAACAAGATTGGCCTCGCACTCTCCACCGTAGACGGGTACATCTACTGCAGCGGCGACGCCAACTATGAGTTTTCCATCCAGTCCATCTCCAAGGCGTTTGTGTACGCCCTCGCGCTAGAGGAGCACGGTCTAGACTATGTCCTTGGGCGTATCGGCGTCGAGCCTTCGGGCGAGGCGTTCAATGAGCTGTCACTGGAGAAAGGCACTTGCCGGCCCCTCAACCCCATGATCAACGCCGGCGCGATCGTGTGCCATACCCTCATAGGGTCCGAGGACATGGACGAGGGCAAACGCTTCGAGCGTATCCGCCAGGGCCTGAGCGACTTTGCCGGCCGTGAGCTCGGCTTTGACAACGAAGTGTTCACAAGCGAAATGAAGACGGCGTACAGAAACATGGCTATCGCCAACATGCTCCGCAACTACAATGTTATCAAGCAACACCCCGAGCTCGTGGTCACGGGGTATACGCGCCAGTGCGCCATAAAGGTCACAGCGCGCGACCTCGCGCACATGGCAGCGACGCTCGCAAACGGCGGTATTCAGCCTGTGACGGGCAAGCGCGTCGTGAGCCAGCAGGTCGTGCGGCAGGTCCTGAGCGTCATGATGACGTGCGGGATGTACGACGGCGCAGGCGACTGGGTCACCACCATCGGGTTTCCCGCAAAGTCTGGTGTTGCGGGCGGTATCATGGGCGCTCTGCCTGGCCAAGTGGGCATTGCGACGTTTTCGCCTCGCTTGGACCAGCACGGCACGTCGGTGCGTGGTGTGCGCATGTGCAAGAAGCTCAGTGACGACATGGGCCTGCACATTATGAACGCGCCCGAGCCGGCCCGTGCCGCCATTCGCCGCGACTACCTCCTGTCTGCGCCCACGGACCACGAGCTGCACCCACACACTGCGGCCGTCGTCTCGCTCCAGGGCTCTATCAACTTTACCTCGGCCGAGCGTATCTTGCGTCTTATCGCTGCGCGGTCGTCCTCGCGCATCAAGGCCGACGGCCTTGTCCTGGACATCCGCCGCGTCCACTCGATGGACTCTGTCTCGCGCCGCATGCTCCGCGAAATCATCCGCCGTATCCGCGGAGCAGGCTTCCGCGTCGCCCTCGTCGACCCCGAGCGCAGGCTCGACATGCACCCCGTAGATTCCCCCGGGGCAGACCCAGACATGGTCTGCGACCACGTCCTCGACGACCTCACCCACTTTGACAGCTGGAAGCGCGAATCCCTCCCCCAGGAGCTCAAGATTGAGGGCTAGACTCTGCACCATGTATCGATTAGTTTTTACACAGGACCTTGGTAATAAGTAATCAGACTACATCCGGATATCAATACAGGTGTCAAGGGGTTTCCTATGCTGGGGGGTTGGCTGGGGGTGATGCCAACTGGTTGGGTGCTGGCTGGGCTACAGGCATGGCGACTTCGCCCTCCTCGGCGGGGGGTGGTGGTTCACTTCGGTATGCCGTCTCGCCGCGCGAGGGGTCGGCAGAGTACTGGGGTGGTGGAAGTCCGCCAGCGCGCCACATGATGTCACGACGAGTGGTCTCGAGCTTTTCGCGGGCACGCTCAAGCTCTCGGCCCTTGTTGACGACCTGTTTCTCGAGCCACTGTGCGTGCGCGATGCTTTGCGATGCGACCTTGTGCATCTGGCTGTTGGCGATAGCGAGGTCGTTGCGTGCGGCCACGATACGCTGGTGGAACGCATAGTCGGTGAAGATGTTGTCGAAAAAGACGTCGGACATGAGCGAGCCCGATGGCATGTTGACGGGCCCAACGTCTGCAATCGCTGGCTGCAGCCTCCGAGCCTGCAGGAGCATCATGCGCGCCTGGTCCGCTGCGCGCTGCGAGTTGGCCAAAGCCGACCGCTCCATCATGTCGGCCATCGTCCCGCCACCCCACATATCCCACTGCGAGTACGACTGGGCCTGTCGTCAGCCCTACGCCCAGTGTAGCACCCACCTTATCACACTCCATCAGCGCAGTCTGCATACGCGTCAGCGCACCAGCCAACAACTGCTGCGCGCGCTTCTCGTTCGTCAACTCTGACTGGAGCTGGTGTCGTCAGCGTGCTTCCGCCAAATGTCACCCACCTTGTTGAACTGCTCCCGCGTCGACTTGAACAGGCGCTCATACTCGTCTTCCTCGGGGTACGCTGGTGTGGGCCCGTCAAAAACGCGCTTGTACAGGTCCTCTAGCTGACGCCGGAGCTTGTCGTGCTCCTTGACCATGGGCTCGAGGTCCTCCATCTGCTGCCGCAGATCGGCTACCTGCGCGAGTAACTGCTGGATCCTGTTCTTGCACGACTGCTCGCGCTGCAGCGCTTCCATGTACTCCTTTTCCTCCTTCTCCGCGCGCCCGTCCAAAATCTCCTTGTGCGAGCTTGGGTGCTTGACCTTGACCCACAGCCGCTTGGTCGTCCGCTGCTGGATATCTTTCCAGTCCTTGAACTCGCGCTTGCTTCGTCGTCAGCCCCGATACCATGGGCACAGACACTTACGTGCTCTCCTCCAGTTCGTTGACGTTCTGGCGCTCCTTGGCCAGCTCACTTTGCGTGATGCCCAGCTGCTTCTGGACCTGTGCATATGTCGGTGGCGCATAGTCCAGGTGCTGGATCGAGAGCAAGAGCTCGCGATGCTACTGTCAGCGCACGCGACCTCTGGAGCCATCTCAGTCGACGTCATGTACACGTACCGCTTCGGCGTTGTCCTCCACCTTGTTTGCCATGACGGATGCAGCGAGGGCGGGCGAGGGCGAAAGTTGACGGAAAAATGCAAGATGCAGAAATGTGTGTAAGAGCGGGGCGCGGTTCGTACCTCGGCCTGATATTGTATGAGCCACCATTGTGGTCATCCGATGACGCGCACGGATCAGCTGGCTGTGGACTGTGGCGTCATCCAAACAAACGACGAAACACTCCTAAACCATCGACCCTCAGCTCGGAAACATCTCGGAAGCATGCATCCTTGCGTTCTGCGTACTGGATCCGTCAAACCCCCCTTGGACACACCTCCTGCTCCAACACATTCCAACGTACGGCTTGAGCAGCGATGCCAAGGGCGGCAGTGCATCAGTGAACACAGCCGCGCACAGCGCTCACCATCGCAAGGAGAGTGTTCTTCATGCGTGCCTTAAGGAACGGGCACTGCCAGTGATTTAATGCGCGCACGCGCGTTCCTAGAGCAGTGCAGAGCGGCAATCGCAACAACAACACCAGCTGATCCCTCAGACAAGCGACGCACCTAACCCACTCCTGCCAACGCAAACTCTACTGTACATCGATCGCTCGGCTCACGGGCAGAAACTGATACAGTACACTACGTATATACTGCGCGCCCACCACAGTCATATGTCTAATGGGAGGGCAGTGGCGCCTAAGCACGCACTGGCGCTTGGACAAGCACTTGGGGGACACTGGAATTGGCAGTGCTCGTCCTAATGAGCTTTACGTTTGCAACCTTCTTGACGCTCTTGAAGCCGTTGCTGCCACTCGAGCAGCCCGAGCCTTGCCTATCGGCGCAGCCACTCCCTTGCAACCTTCTGGGCGTCCATTTGCGCCCTCTTGGCTTCCTGTTGGGCCCTCTTGGCTTCCTGTTGTGCTTTCTGAGCTTGTTGTTTCTCCGCCTTCTGTTTAAGCTTTTTCTCGTTTGTTAACTGCTTTTCATACGCGGATGCCCTCGCTCTGTTGATTTCGCGGGTACGTTTGACCTCCCTCTCGAGAAGCTTTATAGCCTTCAGGCAGGCAATTCCGTCGTCCTGCACTTTTTTTGCGTTCAAACCGAAGATCTCTAAAGCTGTGATCTGCGCCCTGCGCCGGAAGATTTTGTTCTCCTCGTTTTCTGCTCCTGGTTGTCGCCACTTTGGTAGACGATCCAGTTTGTTGCGCTGGTTTTCCAGGAAGGCCATTTGTTCTGAGTGAGCCTGCCTGACTTGATTTAAGCCTTGGTAGGAAAGGTCGTAGTTGCGCCCATTTGGCAGAGCAAGGCGCGCCTTGCCCACCAATTCCGCGGCCTTGTCTAAGCGGGTTTTGGCCTTTCCGGCCTCGTGCCTCACAACCTCAGATGCACCGGCAAACCCACCCCTTCCACTGATGTTCATGTCTTGGGCGGTCTGATTTTAGCTCCAGCTCCAGCATCAGCATGCTCACATAAAAGTAGAATTGCTGCGCCTTGGCAATCTCTTCGTACGCATCGTTCATCCAACCGAGCTTGAGCTCCTAGGATAAATTAGCAAATGCAGCCTAGGGCAAGTAGTTTGGGCGTAAGGACGCACTGCTTCAAATTTGACTGGAGTCAGCTTGCCTCACAAACGGCACAAACAGACAATGACTCACACGGCACGGTTTGCTGTGGCATCTCTTTCAGCTTTCTTCGTACTTGCTGCTGCTTTTCCTTGAGCGATCGCGCTCGCATGCTTAACATCCTGTTTGTTAACACATAATGTTTTTACCTGCTACAACCGCCCGCAAGCCTACTCTGTGTCCTGCCTGTTGTCCCGCGTCTGAGCAAGCTTCTGGCTCACATCATAACTCCTTTGAAACAGTTCGCCCAGTTGCTCAAGCAATTCATTCGCCTCGTCTATGGATTTCTTGCGCTGCAACGATTCATAATTCAAGTCTGTCAGCGTGGAGTCGCTTCAACGCCTTACTTCAGGTTTTACAAAGAGCTTAGGTTTGCGTGGTACCTTGGACAAGTAAGAAGACATGGCAGGCGGTTTGGCGAGGAGGTGGCACAGCGGAGACAGTAGGAAGGATCTGCTTTACGTGCGGTCACAGACAACAAAGTGAAGTTCAGAGTCACTCGATTCTTGGTTCACGCAATTCTTGGCCTTTTATGCCCAACCGCGCGCTAATTGCAGCATCAATGATCCGATCACTGACAGCTTGGCTTCCTTCATGCCGCACCCGAAAGAACTCACGCATTCCGCCCGAAGGCATTCATGCATTCCGCGGACAATCACATTAGCAAAACTCGATGCTTCATCAGGAATCACCGGTGCATCAGTGCACGCAATGGAACGTGACAATCCTACGTGATTTGGTAGCTGCAAAAGCTTGGATGTGGAGTTCATCAGGCATGATACTTACCGGCCAGTATGCGATGTACAGTACAGTACAGTAGGGTGTAAGTACTGAAAGGCTGGACACGCGATTGGAACACTTAATACTGCACCGCACGAATACCATCAAAGGGTGAGCATTCTTTGTACGTTTCTCTACAGTAGGATCGGGCACAAATCGAAAGCCCGTTCCTACAGCAGTGCAGAACATGCAATCCCAACGAGCATCAACTCACGTCAGACAAACGACGCACCCGCCCACTCCTGTCGACGCTAATATCTGCATCGATCGCGCGGCTCGTGGGCAGCAACTGCTACACTACTGTACGTTCTACAGGCACACTACGGTATCAATCCTTAATGGGCTGGTACGGGCGTTTAAGCTCGCACTGGGGCTTGGGCCGGCGTTTGAGCAGGCGCTTGGGCGGCACTGGATTTGGCAGTGCTAGTCCTGGTGCGCTTCACATTTGCGACACTCTGGAGGCCCTTTGCTGCTGCTGCTCCCATTCGGTTGACACCCGCCGCAGTGCTCTTTGCAGCTGCTTCTCTCATCCGAGAGGCTTTCGCAACCGTGTCCTTGGTGCCTTTTGCCGCCGTTGCTCGCATCTGCGAGGCACCCTTAGAAACACTCAATGCCGCGCCCACAACTCGAGACCTAGCTGAAGTTGGAGTCTTGGCCGCCAGTGCTGCCACTGCCTGTTGAGTGGCGACGTTGTGGTTTCTCGTCGTCACAGCCACTGCCGTCTGAGAGGCATCGTTATGGGTACTCGTCGCCCTCGCCACTCCTTGTTGACGGACGCTAGCAGTTGTGCCGTTGGTGTTGGTTGCCGTCACCGTTTGGTGGTGGCTAACAACGCTCGTACCCGCTCCGTTGCTGCCCCTCGACCGCCCCTCCGGTTGCCCCACTGTATACCCACTCCCTTTGCGGCTGGAGGATGTGGCGCTTCGTACCTTGGCAAGGGCCTTGTTGACGGGGGCAAACTTGCTTTTGGAAGAGCCCTCTTGTATTGCCTTTGTCGGCTTTGGCTTTTTGGCTTGAGTCGCAGCTGCCTGTTGCGCCTTCTTAACCTTCTCTTTCTCTAGCTTCCGGCGCAACTCTTCCTGCCCTTTAACTTTAGCTGCCTCCGCGATTTTGGCTTGGCGCATACGTTGGATTACCGGTTGAAGCTCTGAATAAGCGTTTTTGCAAATTTTTATATCGTCATCCAGTGAGGTCGCCCTCTCACGAATTCGCTTCAACGTCTTGTTGTACCGCGCCAGTCGTGTTTCCGCTGTTTCTGACCAGCTGCTTTGCAATCTGTCTGCCTCTCCTTCCAGCTCGGCCAAGTCCACTGGGTGATCAGTAGAGACTTTATTTAGCCTAAGATAGTCACGGTCGAAAGAGGGCGCGTTGGGCGCAGCATGCTTTGCCATACGCAGCTGTGTGGCGGCCGCATGTAGGAGCGTGCCGGCGTCTTTCATGCTTTTCCTAGTACCAATCTCTGCGCCTGTATAAGCGCTCGGGTTCCCTTCGTTGCAGTAAACGATTCCATTGTGAACCTGCTTTTAGTCTCTGCACCAACAGTGGACTTACGCTCATCAACATTTTGCGGGCCTCTTTCATATTGCAGAGCCCTTTGTACAAGTAATCGAGCTTTAGGTCCTAGGTATGGGTTAGCTGAGGTACTATAGCAGGGGGGCATGGTTTGGTCATAAGGACCCACTGCTTCAGAACCGTCTGGGGTCAGCGTGGTTGACATACGGCTGTAAACAAATCCAAACATTACTCACGCGGCCTTCTAGTAGCCTCGTCGACAATTTGCTGAGGAATCTCAAATAGCTGCCACTGTAATGACTGTTGCGTTTTTTTGAGTTCTTTATATTCTGCCTTCAACCTAGTTGTAAGCACATAATACTTTGAACAGAGGAGACGGCCATCCCCCGACGCCTACCGGTCGTCCTTTGGTGCCTTCCCCATATCTTTGTTCACGTAACGGAGCGCTCGCGTTAGTATCTGCAGTTGATCCTGCAGCTGCTCCGCCCTCCACCTTTCCTTAACGCGCTCCTCCGGTGTGAGGTCCTCATAGATCAAAATTGTTAGCATACAGTATTGTCGCTGTAACGCCTTACTTTGGTTTTTACTAAATTTTTCGGATCGAGTGGTTGCATGGTTGCGTGAGAAGACATGGTTACTGTAGGTAAGCGCGTTTCGGCAAGGAGATGGCGAGGAGATGGCAATGTGGCTACGAAGGAGCTGCTTTGCGGGCGGTTGCAAACAAAACACAATGGCGTTCAGACCAACCTCGTTTTTGGCCTTTTATACACAATTGCGCGCTGATTACACCATTGCTGATCAAATCACTGACAGCTTGGTTTCATCATGATGCGCCCAGAAGGCACTCATGCATTCCGTGAACAATCACATCAGCAAAATCCGATGCTCTGTAAGCATTCACCAGTGCGATCAGTGCACGAAATGGAATGTGACGGTGCGCCATTTGGTCTGCTGCCTTGGTGAGAGGGAGAAGTTTCACGGCTATGAGGTACCCTGCAGAGTGTTGGAGATGCTCGTGCGCGCGCTATGGCTGGCACGACGCGATCTAAAGTTTCTGTAGTACCGTAGCTTTATTCTACTTAATGCACTTATCGTAACAACGCAAAGCTTGTTCAGACTCGGTTGCCACCAGTTTGTCTCTGTGCGCTTTGGCACCGAGGTAGCGCGCGTCGGACAAATCCTGACTAGAAGACAACGCGTGGGATATTGCCCCATAGGTTGTGTTGTCATGGATAATCTTGAGCGATCTGATCAGCACCGTTTGATGCCCGGTTCGCAATCATCTTTGCACATTTGCACCTTCCGGAAAGCATCGCGTCAATTCTAATTCGGTATGCTGCCAAGGCTTTGATGCAACATAAACATCATTGATTTGGGGTACGACACTTTTGAAGTACTTCTTGCTTGGTACACGTTTGGTAAAGTGTAATTACAGCATGGTTGGCCGCTGCTGTGATGGTGCTTGCTGGAGGCATGGGCTTGAAATGCTTTGTCCGCAGGATGCAGCTCAACTGTGTCTCAAGTCGCCGAAACATTTGGGACGCCAGTGCTTGCACCCCTCAAAAAGCCTCCCTCACATTGTAACAAGTCAGAGTAGCGTGTTTATGCTTCTGAAGCGCTTTGGGCAGTGGCACAACACACGTCCGAGGCAGTGCAGCGCAACAGTGTTTTTCGGATCCACCCCTAAAACTCGAGGTTCAAACAGATCACTGGCATCTCAACACTCAATCAGATTATCGTGTGCTGTACGGAAGAGCAGGATGTATTGTACAGTACATACTGTACTGTAAGTATTTGCAGAGTAGTGCAAGACTGTACAGCGGTGTTTTGAGCTCTTGTTGAACTAGCTTGAAAAGGACCGGACTCACGTCTGTGCAGCTGTCACATGACTGGGTGGTACCATGCGCGCTCAGCGACAGCAAGCAGAGAGCGGAATGTTTAGGGCAGGCGCTGAAATTTGCGGGGGAAGTAGGCGATGCGCCGCTTCTGCTGGGGCTGTCTCGCCGTCACTGTCGGCTTGTCCGTCATCATCAATGGCCCGTCAATAGAACTCGTGCTGTACTCCCTCCTACTGGCCAGTCAGTAACACACCTGTACAGGCGGGAGGCGTGGCGCCCCACTTCTAGCCCACACAATGTACTCACAGCGACGGAGGGTCGGTAGCTAGTAGGGGAAGTGCTTCACTACGTGTTGGGTCACCGGGGGCCCAGGGATGGCGGAACGAGTTCACGTCCTGAGCGCATTTGTCGTTGTGGTCAAAACGGGGCATGGTCCACCCGCCCGCCTTTATCGGGGTACGCGAACTCGACGGCTTTGACGACGACGAGGCATGCGCGTGGCTTGAAGTCTGCTTGCGCCTTAGAATTTCACCGTTTTGGTTATCCTTGGTGTGGACCTGGTGTCAGCGAGTGCCGTATCATGCCATACGCAAAGTACTGCAGAGTACTCACGTGTGAAGTGACCTGGCGTTGCACAGATCTCAATCCACTCCCAGTTTGGTCCAGCCCAGCGTTGCCCAGGGATTTATTGTACGGGCCCCCCTTGGGCCAAGCAGGACGCTCCGGTCTGGGCGGTGGCGTGACAGGCCGCATTGGCTCTTCGGGCTTGTACAGGGCCCCCTTGAGCCCTCCCTTGCCCTTGCCCGCACGTTTCCAAACCTGCCGTGAGTGTGAGGCTGTGCATGTCGCGCGCTTTCCACCTCTCACTTACAAAGATAGGGTTTCTCATGCCCTTCTCCCGGCGGGAGTTTGTGCTAAACTCCAGTGAAATGGGGTTGACGCTTGGTAACTGCACCATTTTGTGTTGGGCGACTGGGAAGGCGGGAGAGTAGTTTGGTAGTGGCAATGACTAGCCTTTCGGTGCGTTCTGGCTGTGCACAGATATGCTTTTAAATAATGGTCTTTTATGCTTCCACAGTTGCGAAATTGATGCCAGCGGACAGATCAATTGTCCGCAGTGTTTTACAAACATCTTGTTCATTCTCTAAATACAGAAGTAGCCACAGGTTAGCTGTTGATTGCTCATCCATGGTCTATGGAAGGTATGAGTGATCGCTTGGCTGATCGGAGTGGTGGCCGGCAAAGCAATGGACCTGTCGCGAATGCAGCTGACTAATGTTGAGAACCCATCAAATGAATCGGGTCTCTGCCGAGTGCTACAGAAGCGCCTCTTTTGTCCGTCCAACTTGACGTTTCCGAATAGCGACTGCTCGGTTGTCAATCATATCTGCCACTTGTGCCACCTTGCAGTACAATACAGTACGGTATTGTGAGTAAGCAAGCTTCTTACCAGAAGGGACCAAATTGAAGCTTGCGAGTTGACTTGATGCTCGGAATATGGTGTCGGCACAGAGACAATCAAACTGTGGTCGTCGCTGTGCGGTTACAGAGACCGCACTACAGCGTTGACGTTCCCCAAAACCGACAGTATTCCGATAAGAGTAGCTAGCAACCTCCGGCGGTGAGCACATCTGTTAAAGCACACAATCACTCTAGCGGCGGAGGCCGTCGACTACAGCGACATTTTCCCCGAGGGCTCGGCATTGCTGCAATAGTGACGCGCAGAATTGCCACTCTCCTGATGGATGATCAAAGTCGGCTCTCGCCTTAGGTGCGAGCTTCACGGAACTCATCACGACATGTTTCAGTTCCTCTGACCTCCGTGCCGTCGGTCAATAGCAAGCTCTTGTTGAGCCGGCACCGCTGTGTGTCGTTAAATCGGCCGCATTTGCTGGACCTTGCAACTGATGGCAACTGTCCTCCCGGAACGTAAAGCCTGTAAGTAGAGTCGAATTGTTACTTGGCTTTTCAAAGTAAATCACTTATTCTTCCCTTACAAAACGTGGTACTGTACTGTACTGTATGTACTGACTTGTGGCATGTTTTACTTACAGTCCTTCAAAAGGCTCAGTTCGTACTAAGATACCCCAAGTGCATAAGGTAAAAGAAGATTACTCTACAATACTAAATAAAAACTCATCGGGCTGTGCTTGCGCGACCCCCTTGACCCAGCCCCACGGCGTGTGCAAGAGCTTTGACAGTTACTCCTGTTACCTGGACATGGTATTGTCACTGCGGTGGCTCTTCTTTGGTCGGATTTGCAGAATCTGACGTAGGGCCGAGGCGGCCTGCAAAGACGAGTCCTCCCTAGCTCTCTCAAACTGTTGTTGAAAGCCGCGGACGGCCATTTCGAACCGGCGGTCTTTGCGGATATCCCCCGTAGTGTGGATGTTGGGGGCGTTAGGTACCTTGCATCCTTTGCTATTGGGGGGGGCCCGCCCCAAGGGGAGTGATTTCTCAGAGGCTTGCCTTGTAGAGTTTGGGGCCGCAGCGACCACGCTTGAAATGGAGGGTTTCTTAGAGGCTGACCTTAGCTGTTGGGTCAACGCATCACTGGAAGCTTTCATGCGGCGCTGGCCTGCAATACCAGAGTAGCCCCGCCTCTTACGCCCGGCAACTCTGGCATTAGAGACAGACTTGGGGAAAACGACGTCCCAGAGTTGCCTCACCTCTTGAACTTGTCAAACTTGGCTTTAGTGATATACGTGGAGAAGTTGGGAGACACATTCGACGGGTGGGGGGTCTGTGACATCTCACCAACAGGATACTCGCTTATTGGTTTGTGGATGTTTCTGCTTGCGTCGGCTGCCTGCTGAGCCCACGCTACAATGGCGGGATTGTACTGGAACGGCTTCCCTGTCGAGTCGACGTACGGCTGCATTGTAAAGAGCCACGCGTTCTGCTTTAGCTGCGTTTCTAGTTCTCTGTTGCTTTCTCGCTCGTGTGTGGGCTTGTTCGTGTCCTGTATCTTGAGAAGACAGGAAGTCACAGCTCTGGATGTCGCACGGAACCTTGCTCAAAATGAAAGTACTTCTTCCCCTTTATACATACTGTAGCACACATCACAGCGCTTGGCGTTGTCGCACCGTCACGTTTATGTTGCCACCCAACAGCTTCTCTTGATGCATTCGGTTTTGCCTAAAGGCCCTTTGGGTCAGTCCTGATGCATCTGTCTCTCCTCCTCAGCTTCCCGTCGGGCGGATAGTACCGCACTACCGTCGGGCAATCAGTCGAGCATGGCTTCCTGATGGCATACAGTATCCAGCTCGTGCGAATTGTACATATGTCCAGCATCATCTGGTCACGCGGTAGGACTTACAGTACAGTACATGGAGCACATGTTATGAAGCTATGAAAACACTGTAGAAATGCAACTCAGGCACCGACTCTACTTGGAGCCCACCTGCCAGCGTGCACAAGCGCGGTCCATGATCCCCTGACGCAGGCGTCGCAACTCGACACGCGCGTCGACCATAGCCTGATGTGCCCGCTTTGCCTGCTCCTGACGCTCGTCCCGCAGCTGTCTGCTAAGTGGCACGACAACGGCAAGCTGCTGCGAGAGTTTCCGGAGGTTTGACCAAGCGCGGGCGAGGCGCTGAACGACTTGGCGGTCCTTGGCGAGTAAACGTTCCCACCTGTGCGTCAAAACGCCGCAACTTGGAAGGACTTACGGATACCCCACGTCTATCGGCTCAAAGTGCGCAATGCCCGGCTGCAGAGTTTGTGCGTCCTCGATCATCATTTGCGCTAATTGGAAAATGGCAGCGCCACTGCTACAGGCGAAATGCTCCAGAAAGTCGCGTTCGGGGTGGTACGCCGTCTCTACGCTCAAGTGGTGTGCCTGCCGTCAGCTCGCAAGCGTCCAGAAGATGTAAGTACTGTACCTGGTACAAATCCTGCACGGCAATGTTGGTGTACTTCAGCGCGGCCTTGACGCTGCGGTATGCCTCGCCCTCCTCGCGCGCCTGTACTTCCAGCTGACGGTTAGCAGTAGTCCTCAGAGCGGAGCACCAAACACACCTTGCTACAATTCTCTGTAAGGGCATTGTACCGCTCCTCTGCCTCGTCTTCCTTGGGATAACCCAAAGTCGGGCCGTCAAAGATCTCTTCAAGAAGACTTTCTAAGCGGCCGTCAAGGGCCTCGTACTCTACCGCTTTGGGTGAGAGGTCAGCCACCATATCCTCAAGCGACGCAACAGTGGCAGCCTGTTCGTCAACTAGAGCCCGGCACTCGCGCTCGGCCATGTACGCTGCGTCGTACGCCTCCCTGTGTTCCGCCACAAGCACTTCTAGCGTGATCAGCGAGTTCTTTGGCTTGGTCATGCCTTGCGTCCGCCCACTGTCCCGCAGGACCTGCCACTGCCTGTGCTTCTCCACCCTGAAGTCAGCGCCGCGCCACACGCAGCACAAACGTACGCGTCCTCCTCCAGTGCCTCTGCCGTCGCCTTCGTCTCTGCCAAGTCATCTCGTGCTGCCTCCAGCCGAAACTTGTACTTGCCCAGCTCGGCCCATGGTTTCCACAGCTTGTCCAAAGACAGCAGCAAGTCCCGATACTGCTGTCAGCCACGGCCGGAGGCATGACCCTGCGCCCTCGCTCACCTCCGCACAGTGGTCGTCGATCTTGCACGGAACGGACGACGGTGCGCACGTCATGGCCGCTAGAGACACTGTACTACCGAGGTTGTTTATGACCAGGAGACTGCCGGGGGAAACACATTGTAGCCCCCATGCCCCCACTAATATTGCGTCCAGAGGAGGGAGAGAGGGATGCGGTGAAGCCATCCGTGACGGCCCATCGGAGCAACGAATCATCAATGCTCATCACGCCGCGATCCCCCGGCCGTGCGGGTGCCCAGACGCCAACTTCTGTTGATTGATTCTTGCATCTCATCACTGCTTGCGTACTGCATCACTCCCCGCCCGGTACTGTATGCCCCACTCCATATCGCTTGCTACCGCCACCCCGTGAACATTGCTGTACTAACGGTACCAGCGTTTCCGCATCAAACCATTTGCATTTTTTGTTGTTTACCAGATGAGCCATTACGTTGGTGTTTCGGTTAACACATCTCCGTCACCTCGCAACAGACACCAACATCGTTTTGTTTTGATTGCTGCCCGGCGAACCACTCTGCTACTGTACGAAAGCAATAGTACCGGCTTTGTGTTTACTTACCCCACCTCGAGGCAAACTTTCAAATACTCCCTTCGCGTTGGCGAGGCCTGGTACGCCGTTTCAGAACAATGAGACGAGCGTCTCGAAGCTCCTTCTTGCGGGTTTTCTGTACTTTCAAAGCTGCATTCAAAGAGTTGGGCACCGCATTAAGCACCCTATTGATGTGCTCCTCAATTTTGCGTCCATTGTTCAAAGCTGCTTTGGCGCGGTCCAGGGGTGTGGTGTAGTCACCGTCGCGAACTTGCCTGAGCCTCCTGGTCAGTTCCGTGGCGACAACGGCGGCACTTACGGTGATGGGAAGGTGAAGGTCCGGTCAGAAACATGCAAGTCGGACGTAAAGTTGGGTCGTAGCTCGTCCATGGCCTTTTGAACCTTGTACTGTGTTCTGCAAGCGTCGCGGATCAAGGCGTTGAAGTCTGCAATTGCCCTTGGGTTCCGTACGTACTGGTCGTCAGGGCAGCTACAACACCACACCCAACACCTACGCGTCTCAATTGCTGGTTCGACCTGGGCAGCCTGTCTGCTTTAAGAGTGTTCACCAGTTGTTTGCCTCGCCTCGCGTTGCTGCGCCACTGGAGAATTAGTCCATTCAAACGAGCTTACTTCAAACGACGTACGTAGTTGACTGCATGGGTGGCAAGGTCATACTCCCTCTGCGCCAACGCCGTTTCGGGACGCATTGTATCTTCCATTGTATGGAAGTCGCGATCGAGGAGTTGATTCATTGCAACATGGCGTTGTCTGATTTGTGAAGCAACGGGAGCGAGAGCCTTCTGTCTCTCGTAGTTGTGCGACATCTCGTTCGTCAGTTGACACGTCTTGGCGAGGTGCCGTTCCTTTGTGCTTTCTAAATCCGAGTACTGTGAGGCAAGGAGAGCTATCCTGTCCTCTAGGGATCGTAACTTTCCAACTTCCGTTGGACCACAATTTTGGAGCCTGATCTGACAGTCGATGAAATCGCGGTCCACAATGTTCCTAGGCGTCAGCTGGTTGTCATTGGTTTACGCCTCATCGGCAGAGCCTGTCCGCTTCGCGCACGACTTACAACATTTCGTCCACGCTATCCAGGTTTTGCTGTTCAGCGTTCAGTTTGCCAGTGAGTACCTTCTTTCTCTCAATAAGACGGTTGTGTTCGAGCCTTTCAGCGTCGTCGCGCTCGAAGCCCGACACCAGCGTACGAAACTGCCGTCAGCACACGACAATGCCTGTAAACTGCGCTTACGCGCTGCCAGGGACTCCCGTGGGTCATGGTCACTTAGGGAAAACAAGTAGCGTGCTTGAGCAGGTAGAGTAAGTGTGTGTATCGACAAGACTTTCGACAAGCCTGGGCATTCTCCCCGCTATTTAACATTTCAGAGGTGCGGCTTGGCCACTGTGCCCCGGGAAAACTCCCTACGCCATGGGTCCGCAAGAACCACGACGTAGCTGATGGAGTTTCGTGGTTGGTGGCTAACTTCATCAGTGGGCAGCCGTCCTTAAAACGAGAGTCCTGTGGGCCGCCATCACTATCCGTTTTGGGCATACCCTGTCGCTCCCTGCTTCTAGAATGCTTGCCTCAGAGCTTCAAAGAGCCCTAGCGCCGCACATGGCACCGTTCCTCGACGCCAACTACCGCCACTGCCGTCTAAATGCCAACACTGTAGGTGATGGGACCAGGGCGTTAGAACAATCTTATGGCGTCAGGATGTCAAAACAGTGTGATGGACGCGACTCAGCATTGGTAGATCATTTAGCCATGCGCACTGTTCCCACCTTCCCCGTGTCGCGGTTTGCCACGCGCGACATGGCAGTCTTGTACTCCTGGAGAAGCGTATTATACACTTAACGCATGCTACAACGTGTACTGTAAGATGAGTGGAGGTGACACAGTGAGGAACAACTACCCGCCGTCGTTCTCGTCGTCGTCGGTGTTTCGGCGGACAAAACTGGGACGGCGTCCCTGGTCGATACTGCGGCGCATGGCGCCAGGCGCATGTGGCATATCAATGGAACGCCGCCTTCCGCCGTCGATACTGCGCCTGCCGGCTGTAGGTCGCCCACGCTCGATAACGGGTGGCGACGCGCCGTCCATGTCGCGCAGGTCGATGTGGACGCGCGACATGGCCACGGCCCACTGCCGCATCATGCCCGAGTCGCCCGACTCGGCGGCCCACCGCCCAAGCGACGACGATACCCAGTTGAACCCGTCCACACGTACTGTCCGTAGGCGGCTCGGACGTGACAGCAGGGCGGCAAGAAACTTGTTGCCGGCCGGCCACTGCGAGTTCTCCACTGGCGGCGTCGGCGGCGCGCCCGGCGCTCCAACGGGGTGCGGAGACGGACTCGCGTCCGCCTGGACCACTCGCGGCCACCGCGGTAGCGTCACCGCAGCTAATGGGTGAAGACGGTCCGCTAGAGACCGCGCAAAGTCCGGGTTGTCGTTGAGAACCGCGTGTGGGAGTGCGAGGTGCAGATGCGCGAGGTTGGGGTGTAGCGTTAGAGTGTCGCTTGGCGGCATTGTGTCGCGCGGCGGCCACCCACCAGAGGAGGTGTATGTGAGCGAGCGGATCTTGTGTCCATGCTCGAGCTGGAGCGCACGCGGGCCCCCGCGCACAGCGTCCTCTTCCCAGGCAATGAGACCAGGCTCGTAAGGCGACATGACGAGGCGCGTAAGGTGTGGGAGGTCAGCGCGCGTCAGCGCCGCGAGAAGCGGGCCTGGTTGTGCGGACACAAGCGTCAGGGTGTTTAACCGGTGTAGATCAGGCGGAGTTGGCACGCCGTCCGAATTGAACATCTCCTCGTCCTCGTCGTCGTCGATAACAGCTCGCCGTCCGCCGACCCACTCGAGCGCCAGGACTTCAAGGCTGCGCGTGACTCCCAGGAGGCGCAGAACCTCTTCTTCACTCGGCAAGCCAGTAAGCCTGACACCCTCGAGGGCTCGCAGCTGGCGCACGCATGGCGCGTGCTCGAGCTCGGAAAGCTTGAAGCCGCCTGGAGGCAGACGGAGGTGCTTGAGTGCCGGTGTGAGATCAAGCAGGCTTGTAATGGCGCGTGAGACGGCCAATGCGTCGTGCCCAGGGAACCCGCAGATTGGACTGACATGGGTAAGGTCGAGCACCGTGATCCAGCGGCCTGGGATGCTGTGGGGATGCAGATTGAGATCGGACCACTTGCGGTCGCCCTGAATGACGGCGCGGCCAAGGGCTGCGATGTTGACCTCTGTGATTGTGGGGTCGGCGTAGAGGTACTTCAAGACAATAAACTGTTGCGCCAAGAAGTATGAGCAGCGTGTGCGCGGGCGCGAGCGGGAAGTAAGAACGGCAACGGCGAGGTTCGGTAGTGCCGAGACAGGACCGGTTCGAGGGGATCATGAAGGGGTCCAAGCGGTCATGATCACATAAGACGGGGGTGTGGGGCAATTTGAGCGGTCCGAGCGCAAACATATCGTCCATCACAGACCCATCGCATGTTGCAGGGGAGGCGAACGTGTCAGTGCCACTACCCACTGTGACCACGGATGCAAGAAGCATGTAGCAGACGTACCTTCCAAGCCTTGCACACGCCCATCATGGTGCGTGCAGCCCGTGTGACGTCTGCCTTGTGTGCGGCGCGAAGGCGGGTCGCGCGGCGGGCGGCGTGTCCAGCGAGCGCGTCCCATGAGACGGGAATCTGCTTGTCGTGTTTCTCATCTTCGTCGTCGTCGAACCCGAATCCTGGAAACGACGGGGCGTGAAATGGCTGCCGGAAAGCAGACGGCGGAGAGAGGGTGCTGGATGGAAACGAGTCGGTGACTGCCGGAGAGGGGATCGCGCTGGGCAGCGCAGACCGCGCGGGAAAGTCGAGTGGAATAGGTTCGGGGATGGAAGGATCGAGTGCGAGCGCCGTGCGAATGATGCGACGTAATATCTCTGGGGGTAGCGCGGGAAGCTGCCGGCTCGTGTCCTGCGGTACGGCAGCGGCGAGACGCGCAGAGAGTACACAGGATCTGTCGACACTCGGAGATACGCTCAGTCCAGACGTCGGGCTCCGCGAGTACTTGGACGGGCTCCGGGACATTGGCGGGGTCGGCCAGGCGTTCCACGCCGTAGCCATGTTGTCGTCCACGGAGAGGTGGCGTGGCGAATGGAGCAAACAGCAATGTCAAAGGGCTGTTGGATGTGGTGGGAATGTGTTGCAAGGCGAGGGGAGCGAGCGCGTCCGGGTGTAGATGTCCGAGATAACCTGTGGCGTCATGGCCGCTCGGGTCACTATGGCGGTTCGGATCACAACCGGACCATCAGGAGGTGTTTGGGGTTTGCCACCAAGAGAATGCATGCATCAAACGTGTGCTGCGACGATCCTATGCATGTCCATGTGCAACTCCTACGGCGTGCCTCTATACGTATCTATGGCACGATCCGCAAACCTAGTAACAGGAATGAAAATGAGACGCTGGCCGTCTACATCGACGACTTGATGGCAGGCTGAGCAGGCCGTAACCTGCGCACTCAGTCTTGGGTCTTTTCTGGAGCATACTTGGTCTTGGCGGCAGCAGCCCTGTCGACAAACCAAAAGACGCGGCCGGGACTGGTGTGAGATGATACAATCTAGAGGAAGTTGACTTACGCAACGGGCCGGACGCGCGAGCATGGCAAGCCGAGCTCGGGCTGGTCGAGCACCTGGTGCAGCATGTCCTGCTTGCCTTCCCCGGTAGCAACAAAGACGGCGCGCACGGCGTGGTTCAGCACAGGATAGCTGGGGTTAGCTCAACGTTTCCACTGAAGATCAGCTCACGTAAAGGTGATGCGACGCGAGGGAGGCTTGGGGCTGTCAAGAACGGGGATGACCCAGACGTCCTGCTCCGCGAGCGCTGGGTGGCCGGGGAAGAGCGAGCAGGTGTGGCCGTCTGGGCCCATGCCGAGGAGGATGACATCAAAAGTCGGGTAGCGCGCCGCGTCGGGGTTGGCAAACACCTCGACGAGCTGCTGCTCATAGTCGTAGGCGACGTCGTTGGCCTCCTTTGACGAGTCCTCGTCGTCCTCGGGCTTGGCGGTGGGGTCGACGCGGGTGCTCTCGCGGAAGATGCCAGTATTGAGCGTGTGGATCTGCTCGCGCTTGATAGGGACATGGTCAAGGAACGCCTTGGCGCAGGCGGCATAGTTGGAGTCGGGGTGGTCGAGGGGCACGATGCGCTCGTCGGCGAAAAAGACGTGCCACTTGTCCCACTGAATCCCGTCGACGTCGATCAGGTTCTTCAGGTTGTTCGGAAGCGATCCGCCCGAAAGCGCAATGGTAAACTGGCCACGAGTCTCGAGCGCCTCGTTTTGCGCAGCGAGGATAAACTCGGCCAGCGACTTTTGGAGCGTCGCGGCGTCGTCGAACACCGACAGCTCTGGCACGGAGGGTGTGTGGGAAGGGACGGGCGGCATGTTGTGCAGTGTGTTCTGAGATACCTGCTGGGATTAGTGTTCGTTAATGATGGAGCGATGAGAAAGAGTGGCCGCCAGCGCCGCCAATGGCTTGGTGCATGACGATTGTGCGCGAGGTAGATCAGCGGCACTAGCGGCGTCGACTTTTGGTCGTCGAGGCGAGATCACCGAGGTTTACAACCAGAACCCTGGAATAGTAATTCCTATGGAGGTGATAACACTGAGTATTAGGAATTTTGTATTAGGAACACGTGGGATTCCCATAAAGTAGTCACGTGCTACCGACTAAACCCGACCGACTACAAATCCATTTTGTAAATGTCATCTAAGCAGAGAAATACAGAGCCGTAATGGTCCTACATTAATGCCTAATGCGAGCGCAAGAGGAACCGGTCGCGGCGTCATCGTTGGGAGCAAGTGAATGTAACAAGCTCTGGCTACGTACGCGTCCTGTGGATAGTCTCCGATGTCCGCTGCCGCCTCAGCTGTTCAAGCTTTCCGGCTCCAAGCGACTAACGCGACTGCGCTGACGGCCACACGGTCAGACGGGAGCAAGCTAAACTCTACATCGTCTAGGTGTCACCCAAGGTACAGTCTGTATCGCCCGCCCCCCCGCGTCAACAGTTTGCATCATAAACACACAACATGTGTGCGTGTGTATGTGTGAGCAGTGTCCATCATCGCGTGCAGAGTCAATTGTCTGATGCGTGTCGTTGTCTGATGCAGATCTTGCATCTCCGTCATGAACGGTAGAGTTATTAGCCGTTTGCGTTGGAGAATTCCTTGTGGAGCTGCAGGGAGCTGTGTGGTTGTTGACACAGCGTGGGGTACGATTGCAGCAGCTCTGTCGGATGAGGTCAGGGACAGGGCAGAAATGGCACCCGTAAGAGAAACGACGAGACGACGGCACGAGGGGCTCCCTCTCTCCCTTCTTACCCGGTCTGGCGCGTCTTGGGTCTGGTCTGCTGCTGCTCGGCGTGACGGAGGTACGCGCGCCCGCATGTATCCAAGTGTAGTGTCGGGACTAGGCGAGCGTGAGTAGCGTGAGCACAAGACGTTGCAAGCACACAGTGTTCAGTCATTTGTTGTGTTTCTTTTTGCCCCTTGTGTGACAACCAAGTCAAACGCGACCTGGTTGCCCCTTTGACCATCCACCACCACAACGCCACCAACACCACCACCGAGACATTGCAGTCACCACACACCACACACCTCAGCACCACGCCACACCATACCACATCAATCACTTGACTGTCCACTGTCTCTTTCTCTTTCTCTTCTGTCACGTCCCTTGCCACTCCCATCACACTCTCGCAACCTCTTCGCATGACTTTTTGCATTATACCATAGCACACGACCGCACGACCGCACGACCACCACTTTCACGGCCCAAGACGCGTCACGAAACCCACCACCACCAAAATGGCCAACAACCACCAACAACATAACATGGACCCGCCCAAGCGAAGGAGCTCGGCAAGCATGTCGGGCAGCAGCACGCGCGAACACCATCGTCCCCCATCGGTCATCTCGACCTCTGCATCTACCAAACGCGGCGCCGACCGCCACTCGCGACGCCAATCGACAGACGACACAAGGTATGCGCCTTCTTCAACCTCCCCTTATCCCTTTGCTCTTGAGCAATGTAATCTCCATGCCTATCCTTTGACTGCCAGTGCACCTTTGCTGACGCGCACACAGCCAGCCCCCGTCGCCAATGACCTACTTTCCAAACCCATCGACGTTTACGTCGGAGCCCGCTCAGCCCTACATCCCTCCCAGCAATGCGCAGACGTCGCCGACGCTCAGCAGTGGAGCGCGTCTTTCTGGCTCGGTGTCACAGACCTCGCTCTCGATAAACTCTGACTTTGAGCCTGAACCCGCAGCGCGTACGCCGCGCATCAACACGCCAGCTTTTGGCGACCTCCAGGCACAGCAAATGTACCATCAGACACCCAACAGCTATCGCGGTGACTCTGTACCCGTTCTGGGGACCAGTCCGCGCATCAGTGGCAGTGGGCGGCGCAGCGCCAGTGTTGCAAGTGCCCGCCCTGCCAGCGCAACGCCCAGCTACGGCGCAACGGGTCTGCTTCTTGGCCCTCCCTTGTCAAGCAGCTATGGCGGTTCTGACGCGCTTGCTCTGGGTCCGCCCATCGGCAGCGCGGATACCCGTAGAACCGCGTCGGCGGCTGTACCTGTTTCGGGCAGACGTGGCGAGCAGCTGACTCAGGCGCCCGCGCTCTCCATTCCATCAGCGTACGCATCGAGCCGCTCACAACCAGGCACTGCCACTGCAACGCCCCGCTACCGCCGCGAGGAGAGAGCGCGTGCCAGCGGCAGCGCGGTGCGTTCCGCTTCGCGCTCCGGAGGGGGTCACCGCCGCGGCGTCAGTATCACCTCGAACCTCTCGCCCGTCCAGCAGATCCAGTCGCCGGCCTCGCCCAGCGGCTCCGTGTTCCGCAAGCTCAAGAACGTGTCGAGCCACATAGGCCTAAGCCTCAGCCGCACAGCGACGGGCAATTATGATGCCGACTCGGACTTTGACTATGACGACGGCGAGGACGAGGGCAAGCTCGCCAACGGTACGCGTGTGTGGTACTCGTCGTATGTGACGATCGACTGGCTCCACGACGCGATCAAAGAGTCGTCGCGTATTCGCCGTCTGCGCCACCTCTCCAAGCGCTCGCTGCGCGGTGCAATCGTGAACGGATGGGACCGGTTCCAAGGCTGGCTCATTGCCACTGTCGTTGGCATCCTCACTGCCCTCGTCGCATTCATGATCATCCGTTCCGAGATGGCATTCTTCGACCTCAAGGAGGGCTTCTGTGCAAGCTCGTGGGGTACGGCCAAGCGTTTTTGCTGCGCCCCGCGCCAGGGCAGTGGACACCCCGACCCATCCAGTGGCGAAGAGGAAGAGTGTGGCGACTGGGTCCTCTGGGGCCAGTACTTTGGAGGCGGCAACGAGAGCGCTGAAGAGTCGTTCTGGAACGACCCCCAGTTTATCACCTACTTTTTGATCGCCGTCGGCATCGCATGTCTCTCGTCTGCCCTGACCTACTACCTCACGTCGTCCGCAAACCACGTCACGTCCAAGGACTCGGCGTTCCTCGGTCCCTCCCTGCAGGCTGCGCGCAATGTGTTCCAGAGCACGCAGACTAAGGCGCCGAACGAGCGCGCTCCGCTTCTGTCGTCCAACGAGAGCGAGGCTTCGGATGACCTGCCTCCCGAGCCTCCCCGTCCAGTCATCTACATGGCTGCTGGAAGCGGTATTCCCGAAATCAAGACCATCCTCTCCGGCTTTGTCATTCACGGATACCTGGGCATGTCGACGCTTGTCGTCAAGTCTGTTGGTCTTGCGCTTTCCGTAGGTTCTGGCCTGTCGCTCGGCAAGGAAGGGCCCTTTGTCCACATCGCGTCGTGCATTGCCAACATTGTGTCTCGTGCGTTTGTCAAGTACGACCACAACGAGGGCAAGCGTCGTGAGATGCTGTCGACGGCGTGCGCCGCGGGTGTTGCCGTGTCTTTCGGTGCGCCCATCGGCGGTGTCCTCTTCTCGCTTGAGGAGGTGTCGACATACTTCCCTCCAAAGGTCATGTGGCGCAGCTTCTGGTGCGCTGCTGTTGCCGCCATCACCCTTCGTGCGCTCAACCCGTACGGCAATGGATCCATCGTCCTCTTCGCGGTCAAGTACAGCAAGGAGTACCACTACTGGGAGTTTGCCGTCTTTATCCTTCTCGGTCTCTTTGGCGGCCTCTACGGGGCCCTTTTCTCTCGCCTCAACATTATCTGGAGTCGTGAGGTGCGCAAGGGCACATGGCTCGCGCGCCACCCAATCTTGGAGGTGTTCCTCGTCACGGCTCTGACAACTGTGGTGTCCTTCCTCAACCCTCTCGCTCGCTTGGGTGGCACCGAGTTAGTTGCCAAGCTGTTTGCGGAATGTGCACCGGGCTCGACGTCGTCGCTCTGCGTCGACAGCAGCTTCAACATTGGTCCCATTGTGCGGGTCGTCGGAGCGGCTCTTCTCATCAAGGCGTCGCTTACAATCATCACCTTCGGTGTCGTCCTCCCCGCTGGTATCTTCATCCCATCCATGGTGATTGGTGCATGCTTTGGCCGGATCCTCGGCGTGCTTCTCGAGCTACTCGAGTTCCGTCACCCATACTTCCCCATCTTTGACAACTGCCGCTCGGCCGATGGGCCCTGCGTCGTTCCAGGCATCTACGCCATGGTCGGAGCCGCGGCTACCCTTGCAGGCGTCACGCGTACCACCGTGTCGCTCGCCGTTATCATGTTCGAGCTCACTGGTACCCTCAACTACGTCGCACCAGTAATGCTGTCCGTGCTGGTCGCCAAGACGGTGGCCGACTCGCTCGAGAAGCGCGGCATCTACGAGCTCGTTATCGAGCTCAAGAAGCTGCCATACCTCAACAACAAGGAAGAGTACCTCTGGGGTGGCCGACTGGTGTCTGAAGTTGTGAGTGTCACGCACGCACGTGTCAATGGCTAATTGGCAGATGGACCGCGATGCGCCGACCCTGCGCGCGGACAAGACGCACACGGTTCGCGAGCTCACGGGACGTCTGCTCGAACTGGTCCGCCTCGGCTATGCGGACGCCGGTTTCCCTGTGTTGGTCAAGGAGCCCGCCGCGGACCGTGAGGGCCGGACGTTTGCGACGCTGCGCATCCTCGGATTCCTGGGTATCAACGAGCTCGAACATGCGCTGCACGAGCTTGCCGACGAGCCGGACGCCGTTGTCAACCTCATCCCGGACGATAGCCTGATGCGCTCATCGCGCATGAGCATCTTTAGCTTTAACGAGAGCACCGAGGGTCACCACAACCCATACGACCTGAGCCAGTACATTGACCGGGTAAGTTATTCGTTTTTTTATTTTTCATGTCTATGAGTTTAGGCTGGGCGGCTCTTATCTTGGTGTGGGAAACGTGTGTTGTGGGAATCAATTAGCTGACGACGCAGGCTCCCATTACCGTTCAAGCCTATTCCCCGCTAGAGCTTGTGCAGCAGATGTTTGTCAAGCTCGGCGCACGCCAAATCCTGGTCACAGACTCGCGCGGGACGTACCGCGGAGCACTGTACAAGAAGCAGTGGATTGCCTTCCTCGACGACCTCGAGATGATGGAGGGGTGATCTTGCGTTGTATTCATTTTGTTTGCTTGGCTCGTTGCATTAATGTCATTTGACCTGTTTACGACGGTGGAGGCGACATCTCTACAAGTCGAAAACGCATCGAATGGGTCAAAGGCCCTCTCGAGCGAATATGTCGTACGTTTTCTGTGGCAGCTGTGGTGCCTCTGCCGTACATGCGCACCACTGGTGCACCATTGTTGCGCACATTCTCCCATCAAAGGGGGTATGCACCAAGAATTGTGACAAACTATTCGACACTAGGGAGCGTTAGGCTGGCACCAGCGATACCGAGACGGGCCCTCGAAAAAAGGTGCATCATGCTCATCAGGTGATGCAAGAAGATAAGCGCAACTGGGTACTTCGGCCGCCGTGATCGTTGTCACAAGCATTTGGGTTGACGGCATTCATGAGAGCCGTTCAAGGGGTTGGCGCCCGGATTCAGTCATTTGTGCATCGAAGTCAGGTGGCCAGGACGTCGAGCCCAGGCCTGCACTCTCTTCCAACAATGTTAAGCTGGAGCGAGATCATTGGATCGTGCCGAGTTTGATGACCTCACGGCATAGACACGGTCTGCTGACTTTGGTGCAGTCCCTGTTTTTATGAAAGGATCTAGACCTCAACTTGGGTTATAGTGGCGTTGCAGCGCTGCGGCGGAGCAATGCAGCAAGCATGTAATCAAGGACGGGAAAGCAGCTGACGAGTGATCAAGTCGGGACGGCCGGGCGGGCGGCTGTGAGTCACCGTGAGAGGCACTGGACCGGCACTTTCGAGGCAAAAGTCTCACAAAAGACAGACCTTACGCAGAGACGCACGTCACCGGCGGCCCACGCCCTTTGTAGACCGCGGTGGTTAGTGCTTTCCATGACGACAGAGACAAGACGCGAGCTGTCCCAAAGTGGTTCCGCAGTCGGCGTGCCAAGCCATTACAAGCGCGCAGGCAAACAGTGCGAGCATCAGTGTGTAATTGGTGGTGGTGGTGGTGGTGTTTTCTTTGGCGCACCGCACAGGTGTAAGCGAGCACACCGCACACACCCATGCATGTCGATCTTGTCAGAAGCCGAAGCCTAACACGGCTCGACAGAAGGTATGTGCGTCAGAAGTGGGCAGCCATTGGGCAGGATGCATGTGGGGTGGGCTGTGGAGTGTGGAGCCATTGTCACAGACACCCACCACCCCGTGTGCGCATGGGCAAGTGCAAGGGGTGTTACGACTAAGGACGAAGGCTGGGTGTCTGCGTTCTGGACCTCTTTCCGATCGCGTCGTCGCCGCGCCTCCGCGCCATGGCAGACCTCGGTGAGCGCCTTGAGCGCATTCCAGGGATTACAAGTCGAGGTGGTAGCATCTGCTATCCGCCTCTGCATCCAGCACCAGCACAAGCAAGAGCAAGTGGCATTTGCCGTTCCGGTGTGCCGTCAGACTCGCGGGCCACGGCACCACGGCTACGCACACACTCCAACGGTCAGTTTGAACAGCGTGACACTACCAACCCGTGCCGCCGCGATACCGTGCCGCAGGTGTTAGTGGTGTGAAGGTGTTACAGCCCGCGTCCAAGTTATCTATCGTCCCCGCTCATCTGTTGGTATGCATGCAATGCTGCTGCGCGATGAACACGGTGTTGTGCATGTGCTGGTGGCAACAGCATATCTGTGGTGGTGGTGTCTCCCCCACACACTACCCCGCAATACGCGTATCCCTTCTTCCTCTGCGCTGCTAGCGTCTGGTTGCTCGGGTGGGGTCAACCTTGGTCCGTCCCTGAGTTGCGCCCTCAGGATAGTCCGGCACAAGACCAGAGGGGCGCAACGAAACCCCCCTCTTTGGACCCTGTTGGTCCCTTTTTGCAACTTTCCCTGGTCACACACACACAACCCGTCGTCGTCGTCCCAAGGTAAACACAACTCAACCTTCCCTCCTCACCAAAGTCTGTCGACGACGGTGGGTGTGTGTGTGTGTGTGTGTCTGGGTCGTCGTCGTTGCCGCACACATTCACTTTGCCACCACCAACACCATCTTCATCACCACACTCTACATCATACACACCATCTGTGTTGCCACTCGGCGTCGCCTGGTCCAAACCCCAACTTGACACTCACGACTCTGGCGTCCCCCTCGCGTGCACGCGCGCACACACACGTCCGTGCCCTCCCCCAAGGCCCCGGCTTGACCTCTTGCGGATCACATCACATATCGACGACACCAGCGCCACCACCCTCCAGAGCCTCCTTTTTCGGCCGGCGCAGCCTCCAGCACCGACACTAAAGGCCTCTGCGCCGCCGGTCCATCCCCCTTTCTATCGTCAGCCAACGGGCCCTAATATCCTTGTGTTTGCTGGCCCCCACATTGTCCATTGTTCAACACAATCGTGGACACACACGTCCAGTTGAGGAGGCAGTGATGCCCTCAGCGACCGCCGGCGTACACCATGCCGTGCCGCGCAACGACGCCGACGCCAAATCGGACGCCGTTGGAGCGCCGGCACGGCCGTCGTCCCTCGCGCCTCCGACCACGGACCGCGCCGTGTCCAACCCTACCACAGCAGCAGAACTCTCGATCGCAAGGCATCACAGCCATGCCGGTCCAGTCATCCTCCCCGAAGATGTCGGCACCATCTTCCCCGCCCGGATAGCAAACCTTATCACGGCGCTCGCAACGAGCGCACGTCTCAGCTTGCGTCTCTCGGCATTCTTCGTCGAGGTCATCCTCGAGGGGTCCCAGTACGGCACTCGCGTCAGCCTGGGATACACGCGCCGAATCCTCATCTCCGCCATCTCCTCTGCCCGCCGAGTATACCTCGCGTCGAACGCCGCACTCGACGGCGACCTCCTCGCTGCTGTCGGCCTTACAGACGGCAACGGCAAGGGTTCGGCCAGCACAGACGCGTTCCTCAACGTTCTCGACCGCTGGACCAACCTCGGCATCTATGTCATTCATCACACCTTCACCCTCGCAGAGCTCTTCGCCATGAGCAGTTTCTACCTCACTGCCAACACTGTGCAGAGCGCCAGCTTTGCCGCGCACGAGAGTGTCACGCTCTTCGACTCGCTGTTCGGCAGCAATGAATCGAGTCGCGCCCTCGCGTCCATCATCACTCTTGTCCGCCGCGAGCTGCTCGATGACGACCGCTTCAAGGCCGCAGAAAAGGGCAGGGTTGCGACACTGACGGCTCTTACCAAGGCCCTCACAGCGTTCGCCTGTCTCCAGAACGCTACATGGCACAGCACCTCGAAGCGTCTCCGCATGAAAGTGTGAGTTGCATCGTAGGAGAAGCTCATACTAACGCACACAGGCTGTATGACTGCACGGTCCTGACGTCGTCCGATGAGTTCAGCGCGAAGCAGGAGTCGGTGCCAGAGATCGACGCAGCTCCTCGGCGGCCAAAGCAGATCTCCATGATGGAGACGCCCCGCGATGCGGACGGCGATGTGCAAATGGTGGCAGTCGCCGGCCCGGCTTCCCCAACGCGGCCCAAGTCTGTCCGCAACTCGCGGACGCTGGCACCGACCCCTGATGCAAGCGATGGCGCCGACATGGACTTGCTGTTGCAACTGGAGGACCTCGTAGCCACGACCAGCGACGAGCCTTTTGCCACACAGATCAAGCGACGCGCGGCACCGCCACCCCCCGTGTCCAAGTCGCAACCCTCCTCGCCCGAAAACCGCCGCCGCCACTTGAAACGTGTCCACACAGACACGTTTGAGATTACGGACGAGTTTTCCGAATCGACGGTGGTGACGCAGACTCTGGAACGACTGGGCACCCCGCGCGAGCGCCAGCGGAAAATCAGCAGTACGGCGGATGTCCCCGATGTGTTGATCGAGGCCGTCGACGAGGACGTGGAAATGTCAGACGAGTCGGACAAGTTCAAGCCGCCAGCGACGCCAATGCAGACGCCAGCCGCCGAGGAGGAGGACGAGACCGAGTGGATAGAGGTCGACCAGCTGCTTGACAACGTGAGCCCAGGGGTCTCGGACATTACCATCCCCAGCGAACCCAATGGCATAGTCGCCTCTGGCGCCAACCCCGAACCACCCTCTTCGCCTAGCTCGGAGCGCATCCAGCTTGTGCTTAGGACAATGACCAACAAGCTGCTGCAGCGCAAACGGACTGTCCGACGAGTCAGCCGATTATCTCCGTCGCCTTCGCCATCGCCGCCCCCAACTGAGCGGGACCGCGACCTCGACCGCGAGCGGGATCGCGAGCGTCGTAGCCGCTCGCCCCTGGCCTCATCCACTGCGGCCCCCGTCGTCGCACCCATTGCGGCTCACCGGGATCACGACGGTAGACGCGATGTGCGCAGCATCGACTGGACGCGGTCTGCCGAGCCAGGCCGAAGCAGTTCGCCTAGAACTTCGCCAGGAAAGAAGCGCCCCGCAGCCACCTCGGCCTCGCCAGCATCCAACACCAGCCCAAACAAAATCCCGGCTGCCTACAAGGGCAAGATGCGTGCGGGTACGCGGCGATCCATGGCTGCGCTGCGTGACCCTGCGACATATCGCAATGTCCTTCGCGGCAAGCCGCGTGAGCCGTTCCCTGGCAGCGAGGCCGAGTCGTCTGGCACCGTCACGCCAACTCCAGGCAGCCCTCAGAAGCCACAGCGGACATTGAAGCCGGAACCGCCGACTCCACGTCAGTCGACTTCGCGACCGCCTCCCCCGTCGATCGAGAGCCCGCCGACGTCTCCGACGACGCTCCGTGCTGCGCCGCGTGTCCCGCCTCCCTCGCCATATGTTCCGCGCCGCATTGCACAGGAGTCGATGCGGACGCGCTCGAGCCGCATCCAGGCGTCGTCCTCGCAGGTATTCTCCGTTGGCCAGCGCGACACGGCAGCCAACCTCTTCCCGCACGAACCGCTCATCAAAAACATCCACCGCTTCATGCGGTACTCGTCTGCGGCATACGGGCAAAACTTTTTGCGCATTTTCGGTCTCGGCAACGCCGATTTCAACTTTCCTACGACCGGGCGTCACCACGCTAACAGTTGGGCGTTTGCGCAGCACACTAACATTGCGATCGACGCTCTGCTCCTATCGTCATATACCGAATCGTACTCGCCGGCATTTGCACAGGAGAAGGTTCCACCGCTCGTGCACTACATTGCCGTGGAGCATTCGCTGCAGACGATTGTCCTCACGTGCCGTGGCACGCTGGGTCTCTCCGACGTGCTCGTCGACCTGACCTGCGACTACCGCGAAATCAGCGTCGAGGGCGGCCAGCCCGAGGGCGCATACTTTGTCCATTCGGGCATGTACGAGTCGGCGTTGCAGCTCACTGCGCCCCACAGCCGCGTCCACCAGACGCTGGTAGAGGCGATGGAGCAGTGGCCCAACTACGGCCTGGTTCTGTGCGGCCACTCGCTCGGTGGCGGTGTCGCTGCTCTTCTCGCGATCAACTCGTCTGTGCCCGCCGACGTGTTCATGGCACAAAACGCTGCACGCGAGCAGCCTGTGCGGCATCCACGCATCACGACGCCGTTTGTCACCTCGTTTTCGTCGGGCTTGCCGCCGGGACGCCCGATCCATTGCTACGGCTACGGCGTGCCGGCCGTGGCGTCGGCGGACCTTGCAAGCTACTCGTCTGGCCTGATCACAAGTGTGGTGCAGAACGCGGACGTCGTGCCGACGCTGTCGCTCGGTGTCCTCCGCGACCTCAAGAACATTGCCGTGACGCTGTTCGAGGAGGGCGGTGTAGCCGAGGAGATTGTTGGGCGCGTAATGGGCTTGAACAAGTCCAAGTTTGGCGCCGACACGCCCGCCGAGGAGGAGCAGATGCTCGCCGACTGGATGATGAGTCTGATCAAGACGATGCGCGCCGACATGGACAATGACAAGCTGTTCCCGCCTGGTTCAGTGTACATCATGGTGAGTGCACCGGGGTTGGTGAATGCAGCTGACGCGCAGGAATACTTTGATGTGTTTGTGACGACGGACGAGGTGTGTCCCTCTGGCGACCACAAAGCGACGTCGAGCCGGCAGGCGCAGCGAGTGGTAAGTGACCCCAGCGAAGACTCGGTACTGATGGCAGATTTTGCGCCAGTGCGACTCGGTACAGGAGCGTTTCCGCGAGCCGCTGTTCTCAAAGACCATGCTTAACGACCACCTGCCGTCACACTATGAGCGGTCGACGCAGTTGCTGTACGATGGTCTGGGCCAGGGGCTGTTGTGATTGCGCATGCACGCGCGCATGCGTGCTGCGTGAGTTCAAGAGTGTTGTTGCATTCTGCATGTTGTAGTAGGGCACCGTAATCTTGATGCCATTGAGCACCCATAATCGGCGGGGCGACGCAGATAACTGACTGTATTTGTAGCATGGCAGTAAACAGCGCCACGGACACGACAACCTCCCTCTGCATACTCTACCATCTTTGCTCTACTGCAGGTGACTGAGGTTCTCCGGACCAAAGCTCATGGGAAGAAGCTTACCGAGGGGGAGACAGACACCGAGCGCCTCGTCCGAGATGACGGGGAATGGCCCGTCAGAGGGCTTGATACATGCCGGCGCCGGTCCAGGTGGCGCGACGGAGGGATATGTCGACGAGACGACGTAGACGGGTACGTCGAGGGAACAGAACTCGCGCAGGACCTGGCGGCAGATCCCGCACGGCGACGTCGTGGGTTCGGGCACGTCCGAAACGACGACGACGGCCAGTACGCGGCGTGCGCCTTCGCTCTGTGCCGGCATGAGCTCGCTACGCCTAGAAGAAGAGGGGGTGAACTTACCACTGCCTTGGTTACCGCTGTGCGTTCAGCGCAGATCGCGCCCCCATACGACGCGTTCTCCACATTACATCCCCCCACAGGGCCGATATCTGTCAACAGGGCCGCGCCGACCCTTTCGTTAGCAAGCTGGAGGGGGAGGCACAGCGGTGGACGTACCGGAACTTGGAGTATGGCGCGTACGCCCTGTCACGCGCTGGCGTCAGTACGTGTCCGAGCTGCGACGCGACGTACTGGCAAACGCGAGCGTGATGAGGTCGTGCAGCTGCTGTGGGTCCATGGTAAGTAAGTGCAATGACAAGATTGAGTGCGCTATGGCGCGATTCAAGCGGCAGTGGGCGAGACTTGTTGTCTTGTGAGCTGCGGCATGTGGCTGCAACATCATGCGAGGCTCAGGATCAGAGCCAGTCCAAAAGGAGATACCATGTGGGGATTTGGTGTGTACGTAATGTGTATTGTTTGTGGGGACCCCGAAACGCCCCATAATTGGCACGCACGTGTGAGACATCGGCGCGCACGCGCGCACGACCGGACAACCTTCTTGATGCTCTGCACGGCCACATCGCGACCATCCATCGCTCCATCGCCCTGTCACTCTTCGGCCAGAAGCTGCCTGTCTTGTTGCGCCCGCCCATGGTGCCCCCTCGCCTCATTTTGTGATCTACGTGTCGTGCTCCGACGTCGCGAGTAACCCATCGTCCGTGCGAGGCTAGGCGCCCAACGCAGTCGCGATGAAGTACGGCAAGGAGTTTCAGCATATCCTCGAGGCGTCCGACTTTCCCGATGACTGGAAGGACAGCGCGATTGAGTATGGCCGGGTATGTCTTGAGATTTTACGTCGCTGACGGCAGCTCAAAAAGCTGATCAAGAATGTCGTCGCCGAGCTGGAGGGTATGGGACTCTCGCCGGATGTGCTGCGCCAGCTACTGGTGGCGCACCAGGGCGGGGCAGCAGGTCTGTCGGGCGACGCCCGGGTGCTTCGGGACGGGAACACGTCCGAGTCGGCGTCGGGCGAGGACGTGTTCGAGTTCGAGTTTGATGTCGATGACGAGCGGAGCAGTCCCAAGGAAGTCCACCTCGACCCCGTACTGAACGACGACGACGATGGCGCCGGAGGTGCGGGAAGCTCGTCGGCAGCAGCAGCACACCGTTTCCGCGTACGCATGCTGTCCGACTCGCAGCCGCGCGACCGTACCCGCTCCTCCAGCGCCGATTCCTACGCTGAGACGTCTCGCGCAGGTGCGCACACCCCGCTCAGCGTCTCGGAGATGCTGCGGTCCCGCAGCGAAGGCGTGGGTATTGCCGCGTCTGACGCGCCGGCATTAAGCGAGAGCCCGCCAGTCGGGCATGGACGTATTCTCAAAGCGGCCGCGGACGGCGTGACGGCCCAGTATGTGTTAACAGGTTAGTTTCGCTGCGGGGTCAAGCTAACGCCAGGCCCCGAGACCAAGCCTGTGCCGCAGATCCGACTGCACGTGTCGGCGGTAGAAATGCCGTCGCCTTCGCAGGCGTCTAACGCGTCGTTGCCCGACGTATCTGACGCCACGGAGACGGACACGGACGACGACAACGACAGCGTCATCGAGCTCGAACGGCCCGAAGTTCCACCATCGCCCTCGCTCATGCAGGCCCGCATGGCTGTGTCGCCTATTTGGGCGCTGGCCAGCGCCGGTACGTCGCTGGGAATGGGCGAGCTGTCTCTCGGCGAGGCTGCGCGCCGCGACACGGCTACAGCGCACATCAGCGACGACGAGGAGGATGACGACGCGACGCCGACGATGCGGCCAGTGGCGCCACCAGCGGTTGCACCAAAGACGAGGCTACCGCCACCGTCGCCACTGAGGAACGGCTCTGCGGCGCCGTCGTCCGCGGTCGTGCGCGGTGCGCAAACCACGACCGACCCCCTAGTGTCGCCCGAATCCGCCGAGCGCGAATTCATCGTCCCCCTCGCGTCCGACGTGGCATTCTTCAACGTCCTCACGGCGGCGCTGACGAGTTTATCCGCGTTCCATGCCGAGCAGCAGGAACAGTTCACGGCGGACGTGGCCGAGCTGTGCGAGATGATCTCGGGGTCAATCACACCAGGCGACAGCGTGACTGTCATGCCGACGCCGCTGAACGCCATGGGCGAGGGCACAGTCGGCAAGTACGAGTACCGCGCGACGTCGGTATCACAGAAGGACCTGTATGCGTGGCGGGACATTTTCGCGCTGTGGATCGAGAGCGAGATTTTTGAGAGCAGCTCGGAACGGAACCGCGGTGAACGTACCGTCGAAGACGCCGAGCGGCGCCTGCAGAATTTCGCGGCCGAGGTCGTGCGGCGCGGGCTAGGCGACAGGCGTACCATCCGCGGTAAACGCACGCGCAAGGCGTGGGACGTGTTCCTCCGCCTCAACATGCGGCTCCTCGACCTCAAGCGATTCCAGATGGCCAACATTGCCGCCGCCCGCAAGATTCTCAAAAAGCACGATAAGCGCACAGCCCTCACGGCCAGTACGGGCCTGGCCGCGTTCGTGCGCAGTACGATCCAGGCACACGTCGACAAGGACGGTAACGTGTCGACCTGGACATTCTACAACACGTCGCTGCCGCATGTCCTCCTCGCGAGCATGACAAATACACTTCTCCCGTGAGTACGGGCTTAACGGCCGTGGCTCACAACAGTATCCTGCCGTCGCTCGACGACTATGCGTGCCTCATTTGCATGTCGATAGCGTTCAAGCCGATCCGCCTGACGTGCGGGCATTTGTTCTGCGTGCGCTGCCTCGTCAAGATGCAGGAGCGTAACAACGACAGCTGTCCTTTGTGCCGCTCCAAGACTGTGCTCCTGGCAGACAAGAGCTGTCTGGACGTGACGCTCATGAACTTTATGAAGGACTGGTTCCCGCGCGAAGTCAAGCAGAAGCAGCGCGAGAACACGGCTGAAATCGCACGCGAGCAGCTCGAGGACGCAGGCATCGACACAAGATGCCGTATCATGTAGACCCCGCATCATCGATAGACGAGCTTAAAGTATAATTATATGCTTCCGGCGGCAATTGAGCGCGCGAGAGAGGGCGCCGGGAACCTTGTGCCTCGCCCGCGCGGCGGTGCTGAATGTCGCCGACGACATGAGCGGTTACGTCAAGCGCGACAATAGCGACGAGGCTGTGCTCTCGCGCGCGCGCCGCAAAGCACGCAGCGCGCAGCGCACTTCCAGCGGCCCCTACCGTTCCAATAACGAGTCCATCCCTGTGGTACAAGTAATACAAACAAGCCAAGCTCTTTTTAAATTTCTTGCTCTCCGCGCACGCGCCGTCTAGACGCGGTTGGCGCCGGACAAGTAGTGTTCTAGGGATCCTGGTGTGGGCATTTCCGCGTCTGTCGCTGCGCGCGTGCCGTCGGGACGCTCGGGACGCCAGTTGGGGTTGTAAACTGGCGGCAAGGTTGACGGGAGGCCTCCAGCGTCTTCGGCGTGGTGCACGCCGTTCCCCCTCAGGAGGGGGTTGAGCGTGCTGGTTGGGGTACCCCCCTCTTGCCGGCGCAAAAGCATGTTCTTGTAGAGCGAGTACGCTGCGCCGCCTGGCGCGCCGCCTGCTGCTGCCGCTCCGGCGTCGTCGGGCGCGACCTTGGCGTCGCTGTCGCCCTTGGACGAGCTGGACACGTCCCCGCCACCCCCGTGCTCGCGTAGCAGCATGGACTTGTACTCTGCGTATCCCGCGCCGCCGATAGGCGAGCTAGGCCCAGCTGCAGCGGGAAGACCGCCGCCAGCGGCGATGTAGTCCTGCGGCGAGCGCTGTGGGGAGCGTGTGAGCGACGAAGGGCTAGACAGGTCCGTGGGCGTCACGAGCGGACTGCCTGTCTGTCCTGGCGACGGCGCACGGCGCGACTGTTCCGTTGGCGTTGCGAGCGAGCTGCTGCTCGGCTGAGATAACTGCTGGCCGTACAGCCCCCGCTGCGACTCGATCGTCTGGTATCCCCCCTGGTTGGGCGCGACACCACCCATTGCGAACATCGGGAAACCGGGCTTGCCTGCCGCTGCTGGAGGGAAGTGCGCTGGTGCGTGGTACGGGGTGGCCAGCACACTGCTGCCCTCAACGGAGAACATTGACGGGTCGCTGCTGTTAGCGCAGAACATGGTAGGAGCACTTACGCATGCTGTCGCACTGTTCTGCTACCCTGTCGCCTGCCGAGCCACCACGCGAGTATCGCCAGTAACGCTGCGCCGAGCACCCCGCCGACGACGCCGCCGGCAATGGCGCCAGCGTTGCTTCCTTGCTTTACACCCTCGGAGCCGCTGCTCGCCTTGTCGTTGCCGCCCGCGCTCGAAGCCGGGTCGGCCGCCTTCTGTCCCGACCCAGTGTCGGTTTTGGCGCCTGCCGCGTCCTTTACCCCCTCGGGGCCAGGAGGAATGGCTCCGTTTGGGTCCCTGTTTCGTCAGCCAAGCCCAAGCAACTCGCCACGCCGACGTACACGTTGTAGTAGCAGAACTCGGCGCCAAACAGGCCCATGTACTTGCCCGTGTCCTTGTCGCCGGTAACTGTGATCTTGTACTGCACGCCCGGTTCGAGGTGGATAGCGTACAGCAGTTCGTGGGGCTTGAGCCAAGCGTTGGTGGCACTAAACACTGTGCCTGTCAGACCATGTTCCTGTGCCCCCGGGTAGATTTAAACTCACTGTTGTTCTTGTACGGGAATGGCGGTGCTGGGTCGACCTCGACGCTGTACGAGCCGTAGTCTGGGCCTACACTCCCGTTGAGCTTGAAGAAGGACGTGCCGGGCGGCGGGTAGATACTGATCGAAGGCGTGTTGCCCGCGATGATGGACGGGTAGCGCAAAGGAGACTGGCCCTGCCAGCCGCCAAACGTCTGCGTGATGTTCCACGAGCCAGAGAGGTTGAAGTTGGAGTCGTCGCTGAGCGTGCCGGCCGAAAAGTCTGTAAAGTTGCAGCGCACCTCGCCGGGGTTGGCGCTGGGAAGATTAGCCTAACTCGAAGGACCCGACTCACGCGTCAGAATCAATGGCTGTGCGGATTTCAAACTCGGTCAGCTTGAGGTGTGCTGTCGCCGGCGTGCCGGGTGTGAGGGTGAGGCTGAACTGGTGGTGTCCAAAGCCAATACGGCCAAACACGGGACTGAACGTGCCATTGTCAAAGTTTGGCTGGGGCATAACCTGCTCGTCGACCTTCCAGTCAAAGGGCGCACTGAGGCCGTTGTCAACACCGCCGTTGACGCGAAGGGACGATCCGGCAAACTCGAGGCTGGCACTCGGGCCCGTGCCGTACGTGTTGTGCACCGAGTCACCGATGCCATACATCCCTTGCAGGTACTCGGGAGCGTCCGAGTACGTGATGTTCCACGCGGACGAGGGGTCGTACCGCACCAGCGGGCTCATGTCCGAAACGGTGATGTTGTACGAGACGGTGGCATTGTAGGCTGTGGCGGTGGGCGCGAGGATGGTGGTCGCGGCGGCCCACGCCGCGACTTTGAGCGCAAAGGACATGGCGGGCGTGCGCACAACGCACCGAGTGTATCGGAGTCGGCTGTGTCTACTGTGGATAATGTCACGCCCGGCGTCGAGCGAGAAGAGACGAAGCAGTGATCAAACAATCAAGAGATAGTGGTCAAGCAACAAAGATGGTGCAGGGCAGGTTGACAATCTATTGCTCAGAGTTGCGCTTCAGCCGGCATCGGGATGTGATTATCGTCTACATGCCATTCTGCACTCCTGAGTCACCAGCTGATGTGAGTGTGTCGATGTGGGGCTGGCTAGCTGTCTCACTCTCAAACTGGATTCGTACGGCGACTGGAGGCCGTCAAAAGCGGGAGTTTGGAATATCAATGTGACCGTGGGCGTGGGCGTGAGCGCGGGCGTGGGCGCGGTGCGCGCAACGACGTTCTGCCGTAAGGGCAGCCTCGTTTCACCCTTGTGCATTCCGGCGGCGTGAGGTTCCAGAGCACACCCTCACGGCCAGAAAAGCCGCGAGATATTCCCAAAACGTCCGGGCCAGGACAGTGCGTGTTCTGGCTGGGTCTAGCGTATGCACATGTCCCGCGCTCAGGATGGCTTGTCTGCGCTTTTGGGTATATGCATACACAGGGATGATTATGCGACACTGTCGAGATACATTGTCCATTGTTCCATCCCAAACCACCCCTCTCGGAATAAATAATAATAAAGATCGGATCACGAAGGAAATACCAAGTATAACAACACATCTCACCCCTTGCTGTCGGCGACCCTGGCTGCGTACTCATGATCAAACACGTCCGTTGGGCTCAACAGCCGTCCCGTTCGTGCTGCCCCTGGGCGTTTCGTGTTGCTCACGGCGGGAAGCACTCAACAGCGCAGGGGGCGCCATGGTAGGTTTCGGCGCGTCGATGGCTCTTGGGTGGATATCAAACTCAAAGATGTCGAGCGGCAGGGCGACGCTCACAACAAAGTTTGGCTGATTTGCCGTGGCTACTACTTTGGTCTCTACTGGCGCGGCCGAGAGGATGACATAGGCTTGTTCGTACGAGTACCCTTGTTTTTCAAGGTACTGCATGGCGTTCCACGCAGCGTTGCGGTACGCGACGAGGCCGTCACGGTCCTTTTGCGAGCCGTCTGTATCGACGCTGAGACCGGTAAAGACGAGTTTGTTGGGGTACGTGGGTTCGGATGGGCTGGTCTGGTACATGGGCGAAGTGAGACCTAGCTTGCGTACGCCGTCTTTAACGACGCGCACACGCAGTGTGACGATACCAGGCATTTCCACGGCTGTGGTGGGCTCGCCCTCGCTCTGGCTAAAGTGTGTGTCGCCGACACTGAGCTTGGCTCCGGGGACAAACACGGGTAGCCACACGCGCGACCCGCGCGTGAGCGACGCAATGTCAATGTTACCGCCGTGTTCACGGCCGGGCGTGGTACGTGCGCCCTCGGCGTAGATCTTGGCGCGCAGCTCGTCGTCGAGCTCTTGGCCAACGTATGCGCCACTGCTTAGTGGCAGCGCGACGCCCACGCCCTCGGGACCATGCACGCGTTTCTGTGCCTCGGCAACGGCGCCCTCGCGCTCGACCCAGTGCGCAAGCAGCTCGGCGCTCGGCGCTGTACCTATCACACCTGGGTGCGCCCGCCCTTGGAAGCGCACGTGCGGTACATGGCGCGACGACGCTTCACAACCTGCAAAGTCCCAGATGGTCTTGCACACTGCTGGGGGCGCTCCGGGCCTGTCGAGCGGTCCCAGACCCGGATACGTGATACAGTAACCCCACGGATGCAGAGGGTGTTCTGCGACACTGGAGCCGTCAGCCGTGCCGCGAGGGGCCGCTAGGGGCCGAGAGGAGGTGGGTCATGGGTCAGACGTACTCGAGAATGTCGATCTCCAGCGCATCGCCAGGCTCAGCAGTGGGCACCCAGAACGGCCCAGACAGGTGGTGATCGGAATCGTGGTCCATGTCCAGGACGTCATCAGACACATCGTCGTTCCGGATTTGGAAACCTGCCATGCCGTTAGCAAACGCCCCCGTTAAAGGCTCAACACAAGGGGTTCGGGTTCCTCGTTGCATCGACCCCTGCCGTACCTCTCCCGGCGCGCAGGCATGCGCAGACACAACACCAATGCACATGCTGGTGGGGACAACCTTGGAGCTAAATAACTCCCGGCAGCTCCAGGCGGATCCAGGCTCCATTAATCGCTGCGTGCTTGTCGATCATGTCCACTGGACACCAACACAGCCGTCTTTCTCGGCAGCGGGACACGACGCAGTCTTCCCCTCGAGTCATCCCCTCGAGTACCAGTAGACATATCGGGCAGGTAGGTATGCTTGCTCACCTGAGTAGTCCATGCACTCGACTTTGAATGGCTTGTCGAGCTCGACCTCGGCGCACGCGGGGATATCCGGGTGCCAGCGCGTGTGTATGTTGGCCTGTTCGTGTGCGGGCTTGAACGGGTCGACGCGGACGAGCGTGGGGATCTCCCACTTGGAGGAGACGGGGGAGGGTTTAGTCGGGGGCGCAGAGCGCATCTCCACGCGCGGGGGGATAGCCATGGGCATGGTGAAGAGGACTCAAGGCAAGAAGTTTGCGGGAGGGCGCGCTCTTCGACGGCCGTCGCGTTAAGAACAGCCAGCGCCGTCGGCGCTGCCCACTTGCTTCGACGGTGTTACCGGATTTTTGCGTGATGCGAGCGAGCGCGGTCTCATCCCACGTATGTATCGCTTGTACAGAACGCCGGCCGTGCGCGCGCTAACACGACGACGCTGTTGGCTGTATGCTTGTGCCGTTGGTGCCGGTGGCGTACACGCCCGGAATCCAGGAGTGTTGCAATGCCCAGGTTATCAGCCGCTAGGCGCGCGTATCGCCTGCCGCGCGTGTAGCGTCCGCTGCAACTACGTACGTCCTCCACCACAACGCAGCGTCAGTGGCGGCGCATGCATATGGTCGTAGCTTTTGAGTTGCGCCCAGTGTTACGGACCCATGCGTATTCACTGGCTACAACAGCAAGAACGGCGTTACAGTCCCGACGGTGTGGATACCGGCGGGGTGCCTTGTGCTGGTCCACCACGAGACCATGTCGGCGCTCTTGACGCCAACTCTAACCTGCATCTACAGTGGTTATACGCCATAGACAGCCGCTGGTGCCTGGCGTATAGCGGCGAGCTGGCGGGCAACACGATCATCCAACGGTCCTGACCAGCGCGCAAACGCGGCGAGGTGACTGCAGTGCCGGATCGCTCACGCATACACGTAGATGCATTAGATCCGGTGCCGTGCCGGGGTCCGAGACACGTAGACTAAACTAGAGGAATACAACAGCAGCGGCAGTGGCAGAAGCGCTGTAACAGGAAGAACGAGGATGAACAAGATATAAGTAAGACACACTCGGAGACCGGCGCGCGTATGTGGCGAAGCATGTGATGTGGTCGTCGAACGCCGCATACCGCGTCGAAACAGCGGTGCGGACGATGACGACGACGTTTTTGAGCGACACGAGAGATGTTTAAGAGACGCAGGCAGGCTAGAAGAATGCGACGGACAGACCCTCGCGGACCATCTTGTCGTGCCAGTCAACAGCGCGACCAGTCTTATCCGTCTCTTCCCAGAGTTTCTCAACGAGGGCAATGTTGTCGAGCCACACGCGCTCTGGTCCCGCGCGCACAAGGAAGGTCATGGCGCGTTGTCTGTCCTGGTCGGTAAACGCGAGTGTGGCGGCGAGGAAGGAGGGTAGGGCGATGAACCCCCACAAATCGCCGTTGGGGAGCTGGGACGCGCTCGCGAGCAGTGACAGCAGCTCGGTGCCTGCACGTCGTAGGACGGGGTGAAGCGACCCGACACGGTGCACGCTTTGATACAGCAGAACGAGGGCGCACAGGCGCCACATCTCGCCTGCGATCGTGCGCGAGATGAGCGCGCTCGCGTCGATCCCCACGGGCGGCGTCGGCGTCCAGCTCCTCAACGCCGCTTCCAGCTTGTCCGCCCGCTCCTTGACTATCGCTGGCGAAACGGACGCCGTCGTCTGGTCCGCGCACAGGTTGACTATCTCCGCCAGCAGAATGACTATCGCATCCGGGAGGCCCAGATACGTCGACCACGTCTCGTCCTCCTTTGTCAGCGGCAGCGTAGCTGCGCTGTCGTCCGAGTTGAAGTTGAATCTAACGTCAGCCTAGCACTGATAGCGCCGCTCACATGGTACGCCTGCCGCGCTGGACGATACAGCGGCTGACGTCCGAGAGACCGTAGAGGCGCAAGGAGAAGGTCTCGCTTGTGCGCAGGTCAGAGAGGGTGATGGGTGGCCGCTCACACCCAAACACGGAACGCACGAGGCGGTCGCCCAGCGCAAGCATGTTGTACGACGGTGCCGCGCCGCCACGGATAAACTCGACGAGCTGGAGGTCGATGACGCCCCATAGGCTGTAGGTTAGCCACCACGCCCGTTTATGCCAACTTACAGGTCGGAAAGCTGCCGGCGGTCCGTGACAATGACGTTGCGCAGCTCTTGCACCGCGTCCTCGGTCCACTTTGTGCTTTCGAGGTCGCCCGCAAACGGCGTCGAGACGTGGTCGACGTAGAACCTCAGTTTCTTGACCGCGTCGCGTTTGCCGTCCGAGTCGCTTGGTCCGCGTACCGACCCCTCCACTATGCCTGCGCCGCGGCAGGCCAGTTCGACGAGCTTGGGTTTGGGGCTTGGGTTTGTGTCGGCACCCTCGGGCTCGGCGTGCGGATCCGACGCGAACAGGAAAATGTACGCTGCCGCGACGGCATAGCGCACGCCACGAATAACGCCTGGTGTGAGCGATTGGCGCGGTGAGGAGCGTCGCATCATGCGTCGGGCACGCGTCTGGCACGCTGAGCGTGCCCGACGCATGGCCCCGTACTCACTGTTGGAATCGTGCAGGGCGAGGATACGCGCACGTGCGTAATCACGGGTGGGGCCGGGGAGACCCACGAGCCAGGACTCGACGACCCGCGCATAGATCTCAGCGAGGGAGACGCCCTGTCGCATGGGTTTATCGCTGTTGAGGAAGAGGACGCGGGAGGAGGGGTTGAACGTGAACGAGCCCATGGCGGACGGCGTGGGACCGTTAAAGCTTGCGCTGAGATCGTTCCAGAAATCCTGCAGGCTCGTGCCGTCCACTACAGGGCCGCCGGAAGAGGACGACTGGGGCGTGTCGATCGCGAGCGAGCCGTCCGCGCACGTCGTCAGCACGGCGCTCGGCATACCCGCCCCGCCGCTCGCCGACGGCCAGTCGAATAACGGCTGCTGCTTGAACCCCGCTGCTCCGCCCGAGGGCGACGATGACGGCGACGGCCGGCCCCCGCCAGCGTTCAAGTATCCGTTCCACAGGCCCGCGACGTGGTTAATACCGTCGACGGTCGCGCCTGGTGCGAGCGCCGCCGCGCTCGCCATCACCGCTGACACATTGTTCATGACGCTGTTAACGTTGATCGTTCCGCTGTGAATTGGCGGCGGCGCCATCGGCGGGCTCGTGGTCATGCCGCTCCCCACGCTCTCGGAACGAGACGACATGACGACGCTAGGCGAGAGTGCTGGTCCGCTGGATGGCCCAGCCTGCGTGCTACCCATCGACGACGGCGGCGGCGGCGGCATGCTCGCGCCAGCGCCGCTGCTCCCTCCTGTTGTCCCTGCACTTGGCCCGCTCCCGCTCCCTCGGCCAGTACTTGATGGCCCCGCGGGGGCGGGGTCTGGCGCGGACCCCAACCCGCCGACGCCAGCGACATTGAGTCCCATGGCCTGCGCGTGCCCCGCGCTCACGGGCGCGCCGTCCTTACCGCCAGACGAATGCGGCATCGGCCCTGCAGTGCGCCCCGTACACTCCCATGGACCGGCGAGACATCGCTGGCAGAACCCTTCGGGGCTCCATATCTCATCGCACTTTTTCCCTCGTCTGTGCGTTAGTCGGAAACCAAGGCTGTTGTTGCGTGCAGGGTGTCGGTGCGTGCGGGGACAGGGGGGTGCAACTCCGAGTGTGGTCCTGAAAACGTACCGTTTACATGTCCCGCCTGATAGTGTTAGCGCTTGTGGGTTGTGGTAGTACAGGGAGGGCCCCACTTACATCCTGTGCGTGAGCGTTTGAAGGGTCCGCGCCGGCGTCGGACGACACGTGGTGGGTCGTCGGTCATGGCGACAGCGATGATGGATGGTGGTGGAAATGTTGTGGATAAAGGCAAGAGCAAAAGTGCGTCGAGGCAGGCCGAAAACAACAACTCCGCCGCCCACCGATATCAGGCGGCGGCTGTGGTTGGAATTTGTTTCCTGTGATCGGTCGTCGGCAGGGCACGGCGTTGGCCGGATTGTTCACACCCGAGGGAGATGACGGGTCGTTCGGGTCTGCCTCGTTCGGGGCTGTAGCCCACAATAGAACATCACTCTGCCAGGCTCAGCGTCCCCACAAACCCCCGCATTGAGTGCGAGACTGCTCGAGCGGGCTCCTGTACCCCGCGTTCTCGTCGGCTGTGGGGATCTGGGTGGTGCGCGACGCCGAACCCAAGCCTCGGGGGAATGTTTGGCAGCGCCGGGTCGGGGTAACCTGTCAACGACCCAAAGGTGCGTGTAATTACGGACCCGAGATGACGGCCCCCGGGGCGTGAGCTCACGTTGGCTACAGCTGGTCGGAGAACCGAGGCAGCGTGGCCACACACCACTGGGACCATCCAAACGGCAAGCACTTTGGGCAACCCACACATCCACATAGAGAGCGATCGCCCGGGCCTGGTGTGTGGCAACGATCGATGGCGTCGTTGGAATTCAGTCGGCTCGGTGAGTAACTCGTATCCGCGCTTATGGCGCTTGCGGAGACGACCACTGTGTCCAAGCGCTCTGCCAGCTAGATCACCACTCCCGATCGCCTATTCCGACCCGATCGACCCGAGGGGAAAATCCCAGTGTCGCTGAATCACGTGCCAGTAATCTCCAATGCACCGAGCTCACTGAGGCACCGAGGCCTCAAGCACCGAGGTTAATCCGCCGGTTAACGTTCAAGTCACGTGGAACATTCCCCTCACATCACATCGCACTGCGCTCCACGGTATTGAGTGGCCGTGGCATGCTGCATGCTGCATGCTGTTCTGCGTGCCAACTCTGCCGTAGTAAATGGGGAACGAGGGGAGCCGAGGGGACGTCATGACGTCTGCGGGGTGGACGGAGAGGTATGTGACGTGTGGGGAAGTGTCGCGGGGGGGACGACAAGTGGAACTAGTCTGAATCGTCAAACAGCATATCGCAGTGAGACGTGCTGTTGCGCCGCTGAGCGCCTCAAGCCAGCGCGTCCCCCGCCGAAGCGGGCCGAACCGAGGCAGACGTGGAGCCCGGTGGACCCCCTTGTCCGTGTGCGGTATGTATGCGTGCGTGTGTGCGAGCGCGCTGCCCTGGTGCACCATTTTGTTGTACCATCCCCCACACTAGTGCGTGGCATGTGGCATGCCAATTAATCACCCTTTGCAGGGTCGTAGGAACGGGGGTGGTATGACCTTTGTCGTCGTCGTCGTCGGCGCTGTCGTTGTTGTTGTTGTTGTTGCCCACCACTGCGTATCCCCTTCACGTCAGTGTGTGCAAGATGGGCAAGACAGCGTTTCGGGATGATCGAGAGTCACTCCTTGACACGCGACCACCTCCCCCTGTCTCGTATGGACATGTGCCCATGCGGGGTTGTCACCCCTGCTCTATGCACTCTACCTTGCGGCCTGCGTGCGTGCACGTTTGATACCAGGGGACGTGTGCGAGTGCACGAGTGTGGCGGGGCACACAAACAATTGTGAGTGTGGCACCAGTATCATTCATTATAGTCCGAGATCGACGCTCGAATCGACGATACACACAAAAATTACCGACAGTGCATATCGTTTTGTTTACAGTATGAATGGGCGCACTTGTGTAGAGAAGAGCGATAAGCGCGTCATGGTGAGCCACGTTGAGTGGCGAATCCAGAACGCTCAGCGAGACACGCGCGAACCTCATGGTATCACCGCTCCCCTTCTGCGGCAGGTCGCGTGATTATCTCTTCAGCCACTGACCAGTATTTGTTTCATCTACGACCACGACGACATAGTGGCGCTCGAGGCGACATGAGACATGACGCCGCCGCTCGCCGATAACACTACCTCACGTCACACTGTCGTCATGGTGGGGCGCTCGGATTGTGGCGCCGCCGTCCCGCAGTCCAAGTCGGCGCGCAAATCCAGCGATCACTCAACCGCAGCCAAGTGCGCCCCAACACGTCAGTGCAAGCCAACCTGAAAACCGCCATTACATGTAGAGATTCATGTATCCAGACTATGGAGAACAACTCGAAAATTCGAGGACGCCGCTGCGAATTTTTCTGTAGATGAGAGTACAGTAGAATATAGAGTGTAGATGTTTGCGGACGCAAACGGCGGGTGCTCTACGGGTAGAGCAGTCTACAAAGTGGTCCTGCCACGGGTCTCGACGGGGAGGAAGAGCATGACGACACCAGTGGCAACGAAGATGCCGGCCGAAGCCATAACGGGGCCGTTGGGGGTCTTGCTAGCGTTCGAGTACATCGCAATGATGGGGGCGAAGAGACCAGTGATACGGTTGAAGGACGCACACAGAGCGTCACCAGTGCCGCGCGATGGGGTGGGGAAGAGCTCGGGGGCGTAGCCGTACATGACACCGTAGAAGGCGTTGGCGAAGAAGGCGGCCATCGAGGTCAGACCGTTGACGGCAGGCTTGGTCTTGGCAGCGGTAAGGCAGAACAGGAAAACACCACAGAGGATGGTAAAGAAGGCCATGGCAAACTTACGGCCACCACGCGACCAGGTGACGAGGAAGGCGGCGGCGATCGAACCGGGGACACCGCAGGCAGCCTGGTAGGTGTACGAGGCCATGGCGTCGTCTTCAGAGCCACCCTGCATGACAGTGTCGAGGTACTTGCCGAGGAACGAGAAGAAGAGGGGGTAGGCGAGACCGACGGCGCCGTAGCAGAAGACGATGAGCGAAGTGGACCAGGCGAGACGCTTGGTGCTGAAGAGGGCGCTGAGGTGCCTGATGTTGAACTCGGAGAAAGAGTTCTTGATGAGCTCCATGGTAGAGAACTTGCTCTCGTACTGGGCGTTCTGCTTCTCGTCCTCGGTCATGAACGGCTCGGCGGCACGGTGGAAGTCCTCAATCGAGATGCGGACGGGCGACTTGTTGCGCATGGCGACCTTGTTGACGACGTCGACGGCAGCCTGGTCCTTGCCGTGCGAGATGAGGAACTTGGGCGACTCGAAGACGGGGAGGACGAAGAAACGGAGGATCCAGAGGACAAGCATCATACCACCGTAGGTGTAGTAGGTGTAACGCCAAGCCATGTTCTCGCCCTTCTGGCAAACAATGGTCTCGGTTTCGTCGTTCTTCTTCTCGGGCGGGCAGTCGTAGCTGTGAATGAAGCCCCAAGCGATGACCGACGCGACGAGCTGACCGATGGCCCACCAGATGGACAGGAAGGTCAGGAGCCACTGATGAGACGCGGGCAGGAACTCGAGGTACATTGTGCCGTCGACGGGCAGGTTGCCACCGACGCCGAAGCCAATGCAAGCAATCAGGGAGCAGAGAGCGACGAAGCTGTTGGCACCGCCAGCAGCGACGCCAAAGATGCCGCCGATGAAGAGCGTGGCGTTCCATGCAGTGCGGCGACTGTGAAAAGCGTAAGCGTGTTGTTCGGTGCCTGGAGATGTCCACTTACCCAATAATGTCGGCAGAGCAGCCCCAGAAGGCGGCACCGCAGACGAGACCAACGTAAAGCGCGAGGGTGGTGTTAAGGACGCTAGGCTTCTCGTCGGTGGGACGGTTGAACTCCTGCGCAATCTTTGGTTGCAAGATGGAGAGACCCTGGAGCCCTGCGCATTGTCAGCTTGGATTCATTGTGCATGTGGACGTGCGTGGCGATCATGCCGACCGGCGTCCGGGATCCGGGAGGGATGTTGGTGCCAATGCGGCGGGAGAGAGGGGGCGACGTTGGCAGGCACAATAGCCCTCCACGGCCCACGGGGGATGAAAAGAGGGGGATGGGTGGGGGGCGTGGAGACAAAACGCACAATGTGCAGGGCACAAAGAGAGTGCGCGCATGTCATCATCCCCTCACATCATCCCCCTCGACCCCGCGCGCGCCCTGGGTGACAACCGTGTGGCGTGTGTCGGTGTGGCTCTCCCTCAACGTGCGCAGGCTTTGAGCCAAAGCCTCCAAGAGATAATGCGCGTGGTTCAACCCGCGCGCCCCGTAGTTTATCCCCCCGCGCCTCTAGCGCCATCCCACAGCCCACAAATATTTCCCTGTGTACGCGTATGCTGCACACGAGCGATGCACAGCTTGCACTGCCAGTTGGAAGAGGTACTCACAAATGTTGTCGGCAAACCAGCCAAAGCCACCAGCGAAGAAGAGCTCCCACTGGTACTTGCCCATGCCAATCTCGGCGAGAGCCTTGTTGATGATCTGAACCTTTGCGACGAAGATTGGGCTGACACCTTCCTTCTGGGCCATCAATGTGGCGTCGGAAATCAGAGATTCCGTGTCGATAAAGGTGGAGGCACCCTTCTTGCCCTCGGAATTGACCTCCTCATTAGGAGGAGTGCCGACCGCCGTGGCGGTCTCGGCGTCCTTCTTCTTGCCGAAGCCGAACATTATGGGAGAGGTTGTCGTGTGGGTGTGGCGACAATGCTGTTGGGCCAAATTAGGCGACTGGAGAGGTTTGCCGGGGGAGAGTCACTCTTTGCTGACACTTGCCAATGCACTGGGCTTGGACAACGTCTAGCTATATGTATGAAGAGTGTGGCGGTGATGGACGGAGCCGGGGAGGGGGTTGAGAAGTTTGAAGAGATGGGGAAAAGAACATTGCCACAGAGGTCGCATGAGCCTTTTTGTTGGTCGAGAGAGAGTGAGGCGCGCACACTGGAGCTTGAGAGGCAGCAGAGCTGGGGGGGAGAAAAGGTGCAGGGGTGCAGGTCCAGTGAGGATGGAGGCGAAACAACCCACGGCCTATGCTACCATACCCGTTGTGCTCGAGTGCTTGGCTCGGTCGCGCGCAACCGGCAGGATCGCCACAGGATTCAATCTGTGACAGTGGCACAGCGGGCCCAGTAGCACCACCCACGCACAGGGCAAAGGCATGCAAGCTGCAGCCTGCATGCAAAGGCAGGCGAGCGACAGGTAGGTACGACAGGCAAGGCAACAGGCAGCAGGCAAAGCAGGCAGGCGAAAAAAGGCACGGTAGGCAGGCCGGCGTTGCAGTGGTGCTACACCTAAATGTCCAGGTGCCAGCGTCGTAGGCTTGCCGCGTTGGTCCAACCACCCCTCCCCCCCGCCCTCTCTCTGCTCCGTTGGTTGACCCGCCCGCGGGGGCGCTGTGACGTGCGGCCGCGTGTAGCGTGCAGGAGCATTGATTGCCCTGGACGGCGGCGTTGGTTCATGGTCCAATTGGTCCGAGAGGCGCGGCGGCGGCGCCCGAGAGCGGTAGCGAGACAGGCGACAAGGACCAAGGCACAAGAGCAGAGGGGGGGAGTGGGGCCACACCTATAGACACGGCGTCACTACACACGCCTGCAATCAAATCGGCTGGTTCGAGAATCGTCCCTGAGCCCAGATACAACAGTACACAGTGTGCAGCACCCGATGCGCCTCTCCCTCTCCCTCCCCACTTCCCCTCTGACTGACGTTTCGTCTGTGAGACGTGCTACGTGAGAGGAGATGGGGTCGTGCGGAGGAATTCAGGGTTGATTTAGACAAACCACTTTCATGTCGTCAGTGGCGCCGATACGCCCCCCTCTCCCTCTCTTTCTCCTCAGGGTCCACAACTCAACCCTCAAGAGATAGATAGCAATGTCACCTGATTCGATAAAGGCCCACCTTGCCCCCCCCCCCTCTTGTTGGAGCACCTAGGCGCGGGCAACTCTTTCCCCTGGCACAATTATCGCTGTGCGCTATAGCTCGTACGCTACACACTCCCCGGCTGTGGACAACGTCTGGCCATCTCTGTTGCGGCTGTTGGAGTTTCTGGGCAGGGTCGACGCAAGCCTCTACGTAAAAAAAGAGCCAACCGCTCGTGTAAAGTTCAACGTGGCTCCAGATCGATCTCTCCCACCTCTCTCCCCGACGTACCCAGACCAGGTCCCATGACAAGTGGTAGTGCCTTGACAATGGCCATCAAAAGCTAATGGAGCCGCCATGCCCAAGAAGAGCGAATAGGATGCCGTGTCGACGCACCCACCCCTTGCTTGGAGCTTGTGTCGATGGAGCGCTTGTCGGAGCGAGTGTGACACTCCAATGTGGAGCGCGGTCCGTTGTCATGTTGCTGGAATAGACACTTCCCGCAATGTCCGGACCATGGCAGGTGTGCATGTGAGCGCCGGGGAGCTCAGAGGTGAGAGCCGAGAGTGATCGTGTGGTTCGTCTTGTTGGGTGGCAATGCATTTGTTTGGCTCTCCTTTGGTCGTGACCCTATAGGTTTCAAACAACCAATAGAACCATGTTTCCCTGCAATGTTGTGCAACTCGGCACAATAGAGCAGCACCACGCCCGTCACACACATTGGTTTCCAGGGGCCCGGGGCGTGCTGTGCAGCCTGCAGACTGTGTCGGAACAGCTCTCACATGTCCTGGATTAGGATAAGCGATTGTCTTGCATGTGCCGTTGCGTTGATCCGCAAGGCCGCAATCCAGGAAACAGGCAACAGGCCACACTGGGGCCAAGAGCCAAGAACAACCATGCGGCGAGGGCCTAAAACGAATAGTCACGGCAGTGGCGGATATCGCGGACATTTGCTCTGGCCTGCGCGATTTTACAATCGCCAGACGCGCTGCGCATTCGGTGCAGATCCAGAGCGGGGATGTGATCTGTCGCAGGCACGGATCATCTCACGTCACATCCTAAGCGCGCAGCGCGCGCGCATGCGCCGAGCGGCCAAGCGAGGGCGCGCGCCGCGCGTCGTCCTTGTGCCTCTCCTGGCCTCCTGGATAAACACACTAGCGCCGACCAACAACGGAAACAAGCTCGGCGTGCCGGCGTGTAAACTCGTCTCGGGCATGCTGCAGTCACCGGGCCAATGGGCGCGCATGCTCGATACGAAGGCGACCACGACGACGACGACGACGACGTCGACCGCCACGACGGACGCAAATGACTAGTCGGTGTACTGTTCCGTGCCGCGCCTGTGCGGTGCGTGCCACAGGTGCCGTACACGGCGTGCAAAGCCCCGGCAGCATGACACCTGCTGCATGACACCCGAAGAACGAGCCGGTCGCCACGGAACGCGCAGAGTCTGTCTCCATGTATCTGCACATCTCGTCGCGAAGCATTAGAGTTGCCCCTTTGGCTGCCCGTGGAGGACCAAAGGAGCGCGTTGAGGCACCGTAGTTGTCGATCGGCACCGCATCCGTGTCCTCCCCTCTCTCCACGGGCACCCCATAAGCGTCCCTTGCCTTTCCAGAGGCCCGGTGCCGCAAGTCCGCCCCGTTGGAATCTGGAATGGTAACGGGGGACCATGCCGGGGACTCCTCTAAGAGCCGCTTACCTCCGCAATCGAGCTCCCTGTGTCCTACCCAGCGCCGAACGCCGACACCGAGAGAGCACTGTAGCCCGACTAAGGCCATCCATCGGGTGGGACCACAATGGCATGGGTGTATAGCACGATGGATTGGGCCTATCAGAGCCCAACAACCCCTCGGCGATTCCGCCGGGACGACGGAGTCGCGGAGACAGACCACGCGGAGACAAAACAATATCCCCGTGCAGTGCCAATCAGCAAGGCACAAAACCCGAGGTTCGAAACAACCAGGGGGGGCGCACACAAAGCACAGCTCATTCTGGGGTCCTCCCTGAATTAGCGGAAGCAATCTGGGCTACGGCGTGACACTTGTTTTATTTTCCAAGCCCCCCCGTTTAGTGTGGATGGTCGTCGTCGTCGAGCGTCTGTGCCGTGCGCCCTTGCGCCCTTAATTCAACTGTAATTTGGTCCCGTTGGACAATCACTTTGCGCCCCCTCCCAGTCATGTCCGCCCTGCAGGGCCACCATGTTCTTCCCACGGTAGACTCTAAATAGGCCCCCGGTAAGACACCAACTAGGCAATTAGGCAAGCGGTTACTAGGCGAGCCAATAGGTGGCCACCGAGTGTACGTTATGATCCTAAGGCGCGGTGTGCGTACCTACCTTTGGCTCAATATCTCCCCGCGTGCCGCACACAACGGCAACGGCATGCGCCGCAGCCAGCAAGGGCAGGCAGGCGGCAGGCCGAGGTAGCGTTTAAATCGCGCTTGCGGGGATAAGACAGCGTCTAGGAACAATCAAAAGGTACCTCGGTAAAGTGGCCTGTGACAATGCTGGATAGGTTGCGATAGGCGCCCGCTGTCAAGGCCCGCGACGAGTCTCGAGGCCTGATATGAACAAGAGTGTGGCAGGTATGGCTGGCAAGGAGGCTGGTTGCGCGGACGGGGCAATGGCGCCAGAGGTAGCGTGGACAGGCCGAGATCGCGCACACAGCACAGGTCAAGCGAACACGGGTCCAACGGTGAGAGTGAGAACAGACATCGCGAGAGATCTGTACTTCCCCCGCGGGGAGCAGCAGTTATTCCTGACCATGATGGTCAGCCGGTGCGTGTGTGTGGCACCACTCGTGGTATGAGTGGGATCGAAAGTGTGAGCTTTAGCGAGATGCTAGGTGGGACGGGATACGTCGAGCATGGCGGACAGACAAGCAGCAGCAAGCAGAGAAGTGGTAAAGAGTTGATAGACGGGCAAGACTTGGGACAGCAGGTCAAATGAGCGCTGCTTTGTATGTTTGCCGACAAAGGCCAACAAACACTGCCGCTGCCCACAAAACAGCGTCGAGCTAGCTTGGCGACCCCGGAACTGGTCAGCACCTCGCGGACGCGCGCGCCGCGCTGCTGCCCTCGCGCCCGCTCATGCGCTCATGCACATTGGTTGTTCGCATCGTGTGGGCCAACCGCACGCCCCACCGTATCAGCACAACATGACGTAGGCCTCCCGGGCATTCAACGCCGTTGGTCTGTCGTGCTCCGCGCACAAACAGACGAGAGGAGCACCACCTCGGGACGCGCACCCCGTTTCCAGCAACGCTAGCCGATATCATATCTAGGGACACTACGCCGCCACCACACTGGTAGATTACCCACACCCACACCCACAGTTACCCAGAGCCGTACTCCGCGCGGGTTTCTGCGGTTATGGGCCGGTTGTCCTCGAGTGTTCCACTCTTCGGGACCAACTGTAACCCCTAAGTTTCGCGCACGCTAGTGGAGCACGTAGACATGCTTAGAATGCTGAAAGCGTGAGTCAGCAAGCATTCTCTTCAGAGTTTCTGCCCCTGGCGCCACACCCAAACGCTCCACTACCATTCAGCGCGTCCTCGCTGCCCTCCTCCTTCCGCTGCCATCCGCGTGTGCGTACGCACAACGCGGCGTGTACGCGGATTTAGCACAACACAGGGCCTTGACAAGCCCTTCTGTGCTCTTGTCCTCTACGCTCACTGGCTCGCTGTCCGCGCGGATTCCCTTGCCGATGCACTCGTGACTGCTCCTTGTGCTTCCCCCCTCGAAGTGTACGTCGTGTGGATGCCCACGGCGCCCCCACAATCAGGACCCTCGGTTCTTCCTTGGCGTCTCCTCCTGCAGTCACCAGGCCTACTTACCCTGTTCAAGAAGCCAACCACCGTCAATGGTGATGTGCGCCCCCGTTTGGTAGCCGTTACTGACGACGCCAAAGACGCACTGGGCGTAGTCGACGGCATTGCCGGCACGCCCAAACGGCACGCCCCACTTGTCGCGCCATTCGGCCGCGTGCGCCTCCGGGTTCTCGAGGTTGTCCGTGGGGAACACCGACATGCCCTGTGTGTCAGCGGGTGTGCGTGCTGACCGGAGGCGCAAGCACAATCCGATTTGACGGTGTGCACGTCCCGGGGAATGCCGGTTCTTACCGAGGGGAAGTAGCCAGGACAAATCGTGTTGACGCGGACACCAAGGCCGCGGCGCGCGAGCTCGAACGCAAGTTGGTCCGTGAGCGAAATGGTGGCCGCCCTGTGCGTCAGCAGCTGCGGCGTTATGCGCCGTTAGGACGCGGCCGTTTGGTTGGACGGCGCGGCGTACTCTCCGAGCACGGCCAGACATAAGAGCGCCGGGTGTGTAAGGGCCCACTCACTTGCTCGCATTGTACGACATCTGCCCTCGCTGACTCGTCTTGGTGATGCCCGACAGGCTGGAGATGTTGAGGACGTTGCCGTTCTCCTTTGCGCCTCCCTCCGACTTGGCCGCACACAAAAGCGGGATGAACGCCCACGTCGTAAAGTAGTAGCTCGCCGTGTTGATGCGGTATGCGTCGAGCCAGCGCTCGAACGACTCGTTCTCAAACATCTCCTTGGACAGAGCCGCCGGCGAGTTGTCCGTTCCGTCGGGGTCGGGGCGTCCGAGCGACACGCCGTGGTCTCAAGGTCAGCGGCACAACAATCTACGGTACCCACTGTTCACCAAGAGGTTGATGTACTTTTCGTTCTGCGCAACGGCGTCGCGCATCTCTGCCAATCAGCACAAACTCGGGGTTGTGTCCTCGATACGCGACTCACTCTCGATGCCCTCCTTGGTCGCAGCGTCGGCGCCGATGGGGATGATTTTGCCGGGGCCGCTCTTGGGCGTCGCGGTCTTGACGGCCGCCTCGAGGACTTCAAGGCGGCGTCCGGTAATGTACACTTTGGCGCCGTTCTCAGCCAGCGCCGCGGCCGTCACGAGACCGAGGCCGGTGCCACCGCCAGTGACTGATGTCAGTGAGTCCGTCGTCGCCCCAAGTCGAGCTCCAGTGCAAAACCAGACCCAGCCGGGCCGGGAGACAGCTTTGCAGAGACAATCGCCGTGTGTCCGTGAGGCGATCAAGTCGCCCAGCTGAACTCATGCCACCGCCGCTAGACTCACCAACGCAGACCCATCCGGAGACGTCGAACAGCTTGGGGATGGCGAGGGCGCCCGAGCCGATGTATCCCTTGCCGAGGGCGGCCTCCGACTGCGTGCGTTCCGATGCGGTGGGCGGCATATCAGAAGTGAGATGTCAGTGGTGAGCAAGGAGTAGCTGCGTCGAGCAGAGTTGTTGTTTGAAGGAGGCAGGTTTGTGCAGCACTTTGGGCATTGCGTGTTTTCAAGGGCGACGGTGTGGGATTGTGCCGAGTGCCCACCTGAACATCCGGACCGGCGGCTACGCGGCTGCGCGCGGCTGTTCATGTGGAGGCCGGCCGGCACGATGCTGATCCTTCATTAATACATGACGTATTGAGATGTCACCACACAGTTATGAATGAGCAATTTGCTCTAGTACTCTGTCGACTGACCTCCTCGATGAATTGCGCGCGATGATCATGCTCTGCGAAATGTCCTGTTCATATTCCCCGCCGAAGTCTACATGTAATATTGGGCACGATTGGAGGTCGAGCACACAACCAAAGTCGGTGTATTGTGTCGGTGATTTCCGATTAACCGCCAGACACCCGCGTCAAAGTCGGGGCTCTCTGTAATATTCTGGATCGTCGATCTGATCTACAGCTACAATTTGCATGCCGTCATGGGCATCGCTTGAATGACCTGCATCGCTTGAATGACCTGCATCGCTTAGATGTGCTCTACACATGCATGCAAACATTTGTGGGCCGGCAGATGTGGTGAGCAATATGGCTTACCATGGCTGCTTTGATATATGCATATGGCGCAACAACCGCCGACACGGCACCCATCAACATGTCTCGCAACAATGGGAAAAGCTCTACAATGTATGGCAGAAGTGCAGTGCATTAGGCAAAATGACTGGAACAAGCACAAATACCCACCTGGCGACTTCAATTTTGTGAATTTTCACAGCTCGTATAGTGTAGGTGGTTATCACATGTCGTTGTGGTTCTTTGATCCAGATCCGACATAACCGCTGTTCGACTCAGCGTGCGAGCACAGGCCTCATCAGCCTACTTTTTTTGCTTTTTGCAAGTGTAGTTTTGGGTGATGGGTAAAGGCACGGTCGGAGCTTGGCGCTCGGCCGCGGAGTTTGGCGGAGTGCGGGCGATGACTTCAGGCTGTTCTTCGCTAGGCTCGCTCGTGCGTGTGGCGTGTGGCGCGTGCGGGGTGTGTTCAGGTGTGGGGCCGTTGCTGCCCCTGGGTCCCCATGGTACCATGACCAAACTTGCCACCAAACGTGTACAAACGTCTCGGTGTAGATGATCACGGACCAACTGGGCGGACCAGAAGTTGGCGCTACGCTTGTGCGCGCACGGCATGAGGCGGCCAACTCCGTTGACAGAACGCTCGATGGGACACTGGCACACGCACCATCCGCTCGCGTCTGCCGCCAAGACCGTGGACAAGGTTGCAGAGTACCCGCTGGACATGATCTTAGTCATGCTTGAACAGACCCCGCGGATCGAGGAACGGCATGCGGCGGCGGCGTTCAGGACATGTCGGACGGGGCCGTGATGGGAATCCGACCCGAGCATGAATACACTTTGCCGCTCCTGCTGCTCCATCACTACTTGTCCATTGCCATCATCACACCCACTGTCTGCCTCGCAAAGGCAGCATAACATCGCAGCATGGACGTCCCCGCGACTCCAGCGACAACGGCGGGCGAGTCGACGACGCGCGCGCCGTCCCCCGTCCCACTATACTGTCCCAACTCGCGCAGATCAAGCCTGCATCGCTACCCCACAGAAAAGTCTGCCGACGTAGCCGACGAATACGCACAGAACCAACCACCACCACCACGACGATCCGATGGCAAAAGGCGACCGTCTTCGGGTAGCAGTACTACTGCGCCTGACGGGTGCGCCGTCGTGAAAGAACTCGACGGCGAGCTCGTGCACATCCCTGACGGAGGCGTGCGCGCGTGGCTCGTCGTCGCTGGCGCTTGTCACATTCTCTTCAGCACCTTTGGCTTTGTCGTGAGTATTCCATGGGCGGTTGAAGCGTGTGGTCCGCCCGAAGTAACGCTCGGCGCGCTTTGCGTGAGATACACGCGGTCTCCACTATCTCCAGTTACATCGGCCATAACTTTTGCGCCCCGCCATCCACTCCAGTGACTAACGGCAGAATGCCTGGGGCGTGTTCCAGGAATATTACAAGGTGCATCTATTCACGGACCGGACGACGAGTGACATGTGAGTGTGGCCGCTGACCCCGTGGCGACTTTGGCTGATGACCAGTGGGTGGATCGGATCGCTACAGTATCTGTGCATCTACCTCCCGGCCGTGTTCATGGGGCGACTAGTCGACTTGAACAAGTACCGGATACCCCTTTGGATCGCCGCGATCATCTACCCCGCGAGCATCATCATCACTGCCGAGGTGGGTCGCAACGGCTTCGAACTGTGCTAACCGCCAGGTTAAGGAATACTGGCATGCGCTGCTATGCCATGGCCTGCTGTTCGGTATCTCCTCGGGGATCCTGTTCTGCCCCGCAATTGCAGTGACGTCGCAGTGGTTCCACCATAAGCGCGCGCTAGCGCTCGGCGTCGTGGCGTGCGCGTCAAGTCTGGGCGGTACAATCTTCCCCATCCTCACCACCAACTGTATCGAGAAGGTCGGGTTCCGGTGGACTATGCGCATCTCGGGCTTTGTCGTGCTGTACTGCACGGTGTTTGCGGCGTTGACCCTGCGGAACTGTCTGCCGCCCAAGCGTGCCAAGGGCGGGATCTTCAACCTTGCAGCATTCAAGAACCCGGCCTACTCTTTCTTCACTCTCGGCTCGCTCCTCGTTATGGGCGGCCTGTACATTCCCCTGTCCTACATGGATGTACGGGGCAAGGAACTGCAGCTGGGGCGGTACGCGACGTACCTCATCTCGATTGCCAACGCGTTCTCGATGATCGGGCGTATCGGGCCGGCGCTCGTCGCCGACCGCGTAGGCAGCTTGAACCTACTCATCCCCGGTCTGCTGGGCAGCGCAGCGACGACGTTTGGCTGGCCGTTCGCGCACAACAAAGCAGGCCTTACCTCCATCGCGGCCACAAACGGGATTTTCCAGGGCAGCTTCGTCTCCCTCCTCGCGCCGGCCAGTGCGGCCCTCGGCAACGTCGAGGACATTGGTCGCCGCTTCGGTATGGTCAACACTCTCATGGCATTTGGCGCGTTCCTCGGCGCACCGGCCTCAGGCGCGATCCTTCAGGTCTCCGACTTCCACGTCGTGTCGTATTATTCGGCCGTACTTGTGCTCCTCGGCATGGCCTGCATGATTGCCTGCAGGCAGTTCCATCTTAAAAGCCTGTGGGGCAAGCTGTAACACGAGAGCTGTTGGGAATTATCGGGGGCAGTAGCATCACGGCATTTCGCATCTGCAACATCTACTAGGGACAGTGAGACAATAGATAACACGCAACGCATTGTAATGCTCTGTACATGTATGCATCGCCACATATCTTGTGCTGAGGGTGGGTTGCGTCGGCGTGACAAACGAATGAGACATTGCCCAACGCTCTTGGACCGCAGCAAACGTGAACATAGTGGCCAGGACGCTGTCTGGTGACGAGCGGGGAGAAAGAATGGAAGTGGTAGAGGTCGTTGACAGTCTGCGAGAATCTCGTACTTCTTGGTGGTCCTCCCCGGGGAAACGTGAATGATGCAGGTTATTCGCGCTCTTGTCGTCAATGTGACCCCGTCTACAATGCGTCTTCCCGAACGAGTACTCGCAGACATACAGCAGAGCAGGTAGCAGTTTTTTGGCACTACCACAACCCTAGCAATAATTTGGAGTGCTTGCCGTGTTGCACACGTCTGTTGCGGTGTTGGCCGGTGGGGATGGGAGACAGTGATCTGGTACATAAAACAGACGACACGGAGAATGCTCATCTACAACCTATGATACTCGCCAGCGGCAGCCTACCGTTCGGTTCCCTTCAATGCTAGACACACAGCGGCTATAATATTGTTTCTCTCCTACCCATGAGCGTGCGTAGTTGGACCTACTTTACCGGCGACTGAGCTTGGATCCACCATTTTTGGCCATTTCAAGTGGCCTCATAGCAACATGTCCCAACTACTCACGCCGCGCCCAGAACCATATGAAGGCGGGAGCATGCCTTCCGGCAGCACACGTAACACACTTATACCACTGTCAAGCATGCACGGCGATAATTGTCAGTTTACCCATCATCGCAGGCTCGAGGCGACGCCACACGCCTGTTCGAGGCCATCACGTGACCGCGGCATTGTTTTGGAGCACACAAAGTACACTAACGCAACACCCAGTACTCATCACCGCACCAACCACGATGCCCGCGCTCACGCCGCTCTCCGCGCCGCCGCGCGCCATCTCCGCCGCCGAGCACGACACGTTGACGTCGTCTACGCCTGCGAGCTTTGACGACATTCCCCCCGTGCTGCGGTGGGAGGGCGACGCCGAGGTCGCGCTGGCCGTGCCGTCCTGGACCGCGTGGAGTGAGGCCGCGGGGACGAACGGCGAGGCCGTCAATGGCGCCGGCGCCAGCGAGGTCGAAACCCGCCGTGTTCCCGGACGCCTCTACGTCACTGAACAGTGAGTCAACCTCTGCCCGCCCGCGGAACTGACGAGCACAGAGCCGTGGGGTTCCTCCCCTCCTCTCTTCCGGGCTTCTCCCTCGCCTTCCCCGCGCTGTCGCTGCACGCGCTCACCCCCGCGGGCGCCGACACGCCAGCACACATCTACTGCCAGATCGACGAGGGTGGCGACGGCGAGAGTGAGGAAGAATACACCGCGCTGAGCGAGATGCGGATTTACGTCGCGCCAGACGAGCGTAAGTGGAGTGACGAGTTGGGTTGGGCTCACCCCAGTGGCGCCGCTGTTCGAGGCCCTGTCGGCGTGCTCGGCGCTGCACGACAGCTTGATGCCCTCTGGCGAGCCAAGCAATTTCTTTGGGTTTGGCGCGGACGACGACGACGACGATGACGAGTGGGACGACGGCGCAGAGGACGGCGCTTTCGATGACGCAGAAGAGGAACATGCCGCTGGCGCTGGAAGGGTGAGGAGCGATTTCCACTCGGGCGGCGGACCAGGCGCGCGTTACGCGCCGTACTAGCGCCGCGACGCAGGCGCTGGGGTGCTCTGCGCCGCGTCCCCGCGCCGGCGGCAGAGAGCTAAGCCGCTAAGCTACGCCCCGCGGCGCCGACCCAGACCATAGACTGCCGTGCCTGCTTGTACCTGGCTGATGCAAGGCGCTGCACACCGTGACCGAGGACGACGGGGACGAGGCGTGCGAGGAGGATGATGGCGACGACGGGGACGTGGACGACGCCGTGTCCCGCTTTCTGGCCAAGGTCGACTGGGGCGGCGTGCAGCCTGACGGCGGCTGGGTCGATGTCCAGCCCGACGAAACGGCCACGCTGCGTACGCAGCTTGACGTGGCCAACGCGCGTATCGCTGTTCTCGAAGCGCAGCTGCGCGCCGCGCGTCTCGGGCCATAGCAAGACACTTGCTCGTGGAACCACTCCGACCCGAACAGCAAACAGTTCCCTCACGAGCCCCACAAGCAGCACACCACGACACCACGTCAGTATACCCGGACGACAACGCGAGCCGGCCTCGCTACAATTGTATCATACGCGTCGCATGCCATACGCTATAGATGTATGGGCCGTTTCCAGCTGTCGGGTGTATGAGCTGAGCAGTACTCAATTAGAGTTGGTGGTTGTGCGGGTATGTGTTTCGTCAGGACAGCCGGAGCGGTACCGGCATGTACGTTTGTGCGCGAAGCAGAGCCGCGCAAGGACGCAGTTTAGCGGCGGGGGACGGCGCCAGTGACACCTGGCGCGGCACCGGTGGCAGTCGCCGTCGAAGCGCCAGCGGCGCCGGCGCCTGCACCTGCGGGCGTGCCAGTGGCAGCAGCGCCCGTGCCGGGGGCAGCGGGGGGACGCGTCGAGGCGCCAGCAGCGCCGGTAGCTGCCGCGGGGCGCGTGGTGGGGGGAACAGTGCCGTCGGCGCGCGGGGTGAGGTTACCGCCGCCCCAGGCACCGATGACGCGCTTGACCTGGTTCCAGACGTTCTGGATAGCGGGCGACTGGCCAGCTACGGTGCCGTCAATCTTGCCGCCGATCATGTTGACGGCGCCGCGGGTGAAGGGCGAGGCGTGGTAGCGGAGACGGATGAAGTGTGCGAGGAAGATGGGGGCGATAAAGCTCGAGCGGAAGGTGAGCGCGCCGACGACGAGGCGGAGCAGAATGACCAGCTCGGAGAACGCCACAAAGTTCATGGCCTTGTCGTAGTTACCCTTGACCCACGTCTGGATCTGGCGCGACATGTTGTCGGCCCAGTTGGCAGGCGGACGCTGGCCCGCAGCTGCCGCGCCGGCGCCGGCCGTAGGCGTCTTGGGCGAGAACTTTGGCAGGATGTTGGTGCGCAGGAACGTCACGCAGTGGAACAGCGAGAACGTCGCGAACGGCAGGATGGTGATGGCAATCGGCTTGGAGATGAGCCTGACGTCAGTGTTGCACAAGAAGGAGACGTGGCAGCGGCACGGCGGCGGTGATGTGCTGGATGGCACGTCGACAGCTGCTCGGAGCCGACAGCGACGCGTGGCCCAGTACTCTGTCGAGCTGTCATGTTGCGTGCCAATATGCACTCTGATCCGAGATTGGAAGCTCTCGCGAAACAAAGCGGCTGCTCGTGCGAGGCTGCTCGCCCTGCGTCGTCCCACGCTGCACCCACCCAAGCACTTACCAGTAGAATGCGAGGAGGGCATACTGGGCGTTCTCATCGACAAAGGCGCGGCGGACCCAGTGGACGCCGGTAGGCTTGCCGAGCGACTTGAAGACGACGATCGCGTAGCTCAGCAGCGCGCCGACGTAGAGCAGACGGTACGGGATCGTCGGGGTGCCGCGGAACAGAACCATCTGGATGATGATGTAGACTGCGGGTAAGCGGGGACGAAGGGTTTACTGAGTGCTGGGGCATGGATGCGCGCGGGGTAGGCGCACTAGAGCTGCGCTCGGCGCAAGCGATGGATGGATGCAGCACCGACGGTGCGTGATGCTGGTCCCTTCGACGGCTTTCTCTCGTCCATCCATCCATCCATCAACCCCTGGCCCGCCTGCATCCACGTCCCACGCCCTCGCCGTCGTCGCTACGTACCAGAGTTGAGCAGTACCGTGAGGTGCCCAAAGGCCCAAAGGTAGTGGGGGTCGACAGCGGACGACATTGCGGCGGCCTTGTTCTCGGCGGACGACTATGTGTCGAAGGGAGGGGGGCGGGAAGTGGGCTGGGGAAACGAAAAGGTGGAGTGTGTGCTCGGCCAAGAACAGAGCGAGTCGCGGATCGACGACTCTGTGTGTGTGTGTATGTGTGTATGTATGTGGGTGGATGAGTGCGGTCAAGAACGACGAGAGCAGCAACAGAGAAATGTCAAGTCACGGGGATACCGATGACGATGAGGACGGGGATGCAAGAGGTGGGATGGAATGGATGGATGGATGGATGGATGGGTGTGATGTCAAGATGTGCCGAGCAAGAATTGCGATGACGATATTCCTGGCGCGGCGTGACGTCGGCGCAGCCACACCACCGGGCACCCAAGCAACAATGTCATGTGGCACTTTGCACGTGCTGCCCCTGGCAAGCATGGATATGGCCACAAAGCTTGCACTGCATCGGGGACGCTCGCGACTCATCCAGATGCATGCATGTAACGCTGCTTATGCTGCTACGAGATGATGACAGAACGAGACGAGGCCAAGCGACATGGGTGGCCGGCCAGGGCAACAGCCGCGGAGCATTCCAGCATATCCCCGCAGTACGACCCGAGCGATCTGCGAGGGTCGTCGCGGGCATGGGTTGGTACATGCCCGCGCTCCTGAGAGACTGGCTAATTGCGCTCAAGGTGCACACTGCACAGTGCAAGGGACACCTCGCGTGGTGTACGTGGCAGAGAGCGTCGCGTGGCCTCCCGGCCACACGGCAGCCACCGGCCACAGGTCGAGACCCCTGCCGCCGCGTCGCGACCGTCGCGGTTGTCGGTACATGGCGAGATGAAGACCTAGGAGGGCCGCTCGCGGCATGAAGATGATATATGCATACAAAGGGTACAAGTGTAGGCCTGCCTGTCGCCTCTGCGCGCAGAGAGCGTTACTCGCCGCACAGCGCCTGCGGCGCCATGCGTGTCTGACGCCTACTTGGTTTTGGGCGTGGGCGAGTCGGGCGAGCTGTGCATGAGGTCCGAAATGGCCGTTTCGAGGTTGTCGATGCGCACGCCCATGTCGTTCACTGGCGTCAGCGGGGCGACAGCTACGTGACATGACAAAAACGCAGGTCACACAGCGCCGCGCGCGGCGCGGCACCGCTACTCACTCCGCGTAAGCACCTGCTCGCTCATCTCATCAAAGCGGCTTTCGAGGGTATTCAGTAACGTGTCGACGAAGCCGCACAGTTCGCCTGGCGACGCGACATTCTTGGCCGTGATGGTACCCCCGCCCGTCGTCGTCGTCGTCTCGGCCTTGTCACGGGTCTCGGTGCGTCCGAGGGCGAGTTCTGGCGAGCCTGGCGCGGGCGCCGTGGGTGGCACGACGGACGCGCGTTTCGCGCTAGGCGTTAGGGCCGCTGTTGACGGAGCGGGCGCGGGCGCGGGCGCGGAAGAGGAAGCGGATGGGGCGGACATGGACTGTGCTGTTCGCTCGACGCGTTGGCGCCGGTGGTGGTGGTGGTAGTGGTCTGGTGGTGGAAGTGTTGGTGATGGAGGTTTGTTCCAACACGCTTGCCGTTGTTTACCCCGCACCGACACCCCACCACGCATTGGAATTTCCCACTCCTCCACCACCGACCGACCGACTCGCCAGCCGGCGACAACAGTGCATGCCACCACGCCTACCCGCGCCGTTCATCCACCTGCTCGGCGTGCTCCGCCCGCGCCTGCTCCGGCCGGACGTGCGTGCTGCGAGTGAGTACAGAGTCGACGCCTGCGGCATCGGCGCCAGCCGAGCGTCGCATATTTCACCGGATGCGCGCAGCGGCGTTTGGCGGACTGCCGCCTTGACAGGCGCCGCCGACGGACTACGCCTACAGTGGCGACGGCGCTGAGAGCTATCTTCCTTGTTGCGCGTTCGCTCTCGCTCGCCGGCTGCGCCGGCTCGCGCTCGCGTTCGCATCGCTGACACCAGGCATCGCGCACGTCGACTGGGCGGGACTCCGGCGAGCGGGGTGGAACGCCGTGGTGGTGGACAAGGACAACTGCGTGGTGAGTTTATCTACCTTTCCCCGACTTCCGACTAACGGCAGACACTACCACACAGCGATGAGGTGTTTGGGGCATACACGGACGCGTGGGCGACGGTGCGGCGGACATTTCCGGGTCGGGTACTGATGGTGTCCAACTCTGCGGGCTCGGCGAAGGACCGGGGCGGGATTGGCGCCGAGGCACTGAGTCTGAGCCTCGGCGTGCCGGTACTAGCGCATGCCCAGGCGAAACCCGCTTGTGGCGCCGACGTGGCAGCGTACTTTGCTGGCCGACTCGGTCTTCCTCGCCTCACGCGCGAAAAGGCCCTCGCACCCGTCATGGCCGCCGCAGCGACACAGGACGCAGCCGAGGCTGAACTACTCGACCAGTGGCGGACCGAGGTCGCGCGCGGGCCACTGTGCGGCCGACTACAAGTACCTGTGAGAGACGACGGGGGGTTGGAAGCACGTATGGTCGCTGCGCAGGCTGCGGCGGACGAGGACGTGCCGAAGGACGTAGCGGCGGAGGGCGCGCGCGAGGAACGTGCCGCGCTCGCGGCGACAGACGAGACGCTAGGCGAGGCAGGGGAGGAGGACGCCGCAGAGGCTGAGATGAGGGAAATCGAGGACGCGAACGCGGCAGGCGTGCCAGCTCGCCTCCGTGTCCTCGTCGTGGGCGACAGGCTGTTCACCGATGTCCTCCTTGCGCGCCGCCTCGACGGCGCCAGTGGACGGGGATACGGCGCCGACGCACTCGCTATCCAGACGACGGACCTGCCCCAGCCGGGGGACATGCGGTTGGTACGCCGCTTGGAAGACTGGTGGAGCGGATACAGGCTGAGTGGTCGCGGCGAGGAATGGCGGTCGTACGTCCGCGTCGACCCCGTCGTGCCCGCCCCTCCGCCGCAGACATTATCCGCTCGCGTGGCCAACGTCCTCCTCGCGCCATTCGCGCCTCTCCGCCGCCGGTGGGCCGCGTTCGTCGCTTCAGCAGACGTACAGGCACACGACATGACTCTCGATCCGCGTACCTGGCGCCCCCGCCCTATCGCCCTCGCTACTCTCCGCGCTACCGCCCGCGGAGCGCGTACCGCCACCACCCTTCTCGGGAAGTACAGCCGGCAAGCTGCCGTAGTGCTCGCGCGGTACACGCGCCGCGGTGCGCGCTCGGCTTGGGCATCGACAAAATCGTCGCTCGCCGCGGCGCGCGAACGCCGTGCGGCACGTGCAGCTGAGGCCAGCGCCAAAGCCGCCGCCGACGCCGCCACCGGTACGACCCGCGCCGCCGTCAACCCCGCTGCCCTCGGCACGACGGCGCCAGCAGCAAACTCCTCCACACCGTCGCCTCCATCACCCCTCCCTAAGAATGCATAGCCCACGAAGCATAGAGCCGTACACTTGATGCAGCGCATAGTTGACTTGTCAGCGGACGCGTGGGAGGCAGGTGCCATCCACGTGGCGTGTGGCGCCAGCCGTGAAATTGGGTGCCAAACCTGCTGTAGTCACATCAGTGGCACTTTGGAAGTGTTTTGCACTTGATTTGCTGCTGGATTTGCGGCCAGCTGCAGATCTGTGGCGCCACAGGGTCACCTTTTCCGCCCTAGCACCTAGCACGCCCAGCACGCCAAACGGACCGCTCGCGCGGCGGCCAGCTATGCAGCTGGCCTTCGCGACACCTCGTACACGTACATAACGCTACAGCCGCCCAAGCCCAGCCGTGCAGTAATACAGTATCAGGTCCGTCTACGGAACAAAGAATGCTGGTTGTCTGGAAGATGAGATGATGGCATTGAGGGGGTCGTCCGGTTTTTCAGGCTCGGTGGGCTCACCCTCGTCCTTGGTAGCGGCCGGCTTGCGCTTTGGCGGCATCGCTAACGGGCTACTGAAAAATGTCCTCTTCCGCCGCCGTTTCCGATCGGCCTGGGCACCGTTAGCATGACACACACCCAGCCTGCATACCTGTGGACTACCCGCCAAGGAGGACGTGAGTGACAACCGCCGCTTCCGCGGTGCCGTCGGGTGTCTCCGGCCTGTATGCGCCGACGTGGCGTAGATCTCGCCCTCGACGCTTTCGGCAGACAAGACTTCGTGCGCGTCGTCGTCACCGCCCGATATCCATGGCGGCGACGCCTCGTCCGCACTCGCTTCTGGGTGCAGATGGACCGCGCCGTCCGACACGCCAGTGATAAGCGACGCAGTCACAGACATGACCATGCCGCGGTCCTGTTTCTGTCTAGCCTGCGCAGCCACGCCGTTCGCAGCCTTGGCTTCCTGCGCCGCGCGCCGTTTCTGGTTCTTGCCGCTACCTCGGGGTCGCCCGCGCTTACGCTTCGGCGTCTCCTCGGTGGAACTGGCGGCTGGTCTATCGCCCACACCCCGTATAGACGACGCTGGCGACGAGACGCTGTATCTCGATCTCACTGTCATCTCACTTCTTCTCTCGTCGTACATCTCGACGTTGATCGGGTCCGTGGTCGTGTTTCCCGAACCCCAGCTGCGCTCGATCCCGACGAGCTCCGAATCCGACTCGTCGTCGTGGTCATACGACTCCTCGCCAGTTGTTGGCATGACGCCGGGTCGTACGGGTGGCTCGAGTGCGGACGGCGCTAGTGTCGGCGCCTCGTCGGCGAAAATGTCGTCCTCGACGTCGGCGTCCTCCTCGTCGGACGCGCCGGCCGCACCAGCGGATTTACGCATCTTTTCGCGCCTCCGCCACTCGCGCTGCTTGAGCGACACCTCCTTTTCGCGTTCGAGCTCGCGCCGCAAGGCCTGCCGCGCCAGCCTCTCCAACTCGGCCTCGTCGGCCGACCCTTGCCGAATCTTGCGCCCGCTGCGCGTGCCCGTGACAAAAGCATACTTGCGGTTCTCGCGCTCTTGCATTTCGGCCTCGGACTCGACCTTGTAGCTGGCCCACAGCCCCACGCCGCGGATCTTGCCCTCGTGCTTTTTCCGCTTGCGCTCCTCGCGTAACTCCTTGGCCTTTTGGCGCTGCTGGGCTCGCTCAATCTCCAAGTCTCGTCTCGCGTCCTCCTGCTCGAACGCTGCCTGTGCCAACGTCTCCCACCGCACGTCATCCTCCTGGTTTTGCTTGACGCGGTTGCGCGCATTCTTCTGCTCCTTGGTGTCGGGCTGGTCGCTAACCACGCGCGCCTTGGCCTTGGCAATCGCCTGCTGCTCCTCCATCTCGGTCTTCTTGGTGCGCGCCTTGGGATGCAACGACGGCAGCTCAAAGAACGACACCTTTGGAGGCGTGTAGTTGCGCGGCAACAGGTGTGATGGGGGATATTCACGCACAGAGTCTGTGCTGTGCGCTGGCCATGGGATCTGAAAGATCATGGCGTGGCGAGAACATCTGGGCGTTAGTTCAAAGCTTCTGCGCACACCTTACCGCTCGCAAAAGTCCCAGTACTGGTTGTTGTACCACATTCGTTCCTCGAGCTGCCTGGCACATGTGATACAACGTTGCAGCTCCTCGTCGCCGTCGTATGCCTCTACGAGTGCGGATACTGCCAAGTACTCGTCGGCCTTTTGCTGCACTAATCGCATACCCCACGACAGAGGCTTGGACTTTATGCGCGCTTGCCGTTGCGGTTGTCGTCGCATGTTTGGCTCGTCGTCCGACTCCTCGTCTGAAGAAGCGCCAGCCGTTGTTGCTCGGCTCTTGCGTGGTGTCGACCCAGGTGTCGCCGCGTGGTCGTCATCAGAGTCGTCGCCACGGGGCCGCCGCAACGACTCCTCGGCCGCAGCGCGCACAGCCTCGCGGGCCTCGGCCTCGGCTAACGTGCGACTGGACGGCTTGGCCTTGTACCAGCCGGTCCCGTTGATCTCGCACGTCAGGCACATGCTGCCGGTCAGCACCAGCTGGTCAGCAGCCCTCACCATTCGTGATTATTTCTTCCAACTGCAAGGGTTAGTTACACCGAAACACCCAACGCAGAAACGTACAGTAATCCTTTCCGCTGCGGGGTCAGCAAAGCCCAAACCCAACCACTCACTAAAATGTCGTCAGCTCCTCGCCGATAAGTATAGGGCGGACCACCTTGAAAGTCACGTAGGCGCCTATTCTGTGCAATTCGACGTTGTGCTGGCAATCGTGCTACGTGTGAGCCAAGTCAACGGCGTGTTGTCTCTCTTACATTCAGAAACCGTGCAGGTCCAAGGAACAGCTGTAAACATTGTTTCAATGCGCTGTGGAGCACACTAAAGTCGCGTCTGCCTGTGCGCTGGCTGCGTCGCTGGGCAAACGTGGGGCCGGTGGATTTACGACGTCGCGAGCGGTTCTCGTCGTCTTCGCCGTCCTCGTCCTCCGTCTCCTCCTCGTCGGCCTCTGACGCCTCCTGGTCGTTGTGCTCGCGCACTCTGACCCTGTCCATCTCGCGCTCCCACTCCTCGGGCAGCTTGACGACACTCCCCTGCAGCTCGGACAGGACGGTGCCGACCTCGAGCTTCTTGGTGGCATACACCGCGAGCTCATCGTGCAGCGTCACTTCCTTGTACCTGTCGGTTTTGAAGATGTCGATGCGCGATACCGACTGATAGATCATCAAGTAGCGTTTCAAGTGTCTGGGGGGGTTAGCGCACGCCACCTCCGTGTGCCGCGCAACGCACTGGACAAAGCGGTTCGCGTCCGCCTTTGTGGGTTTCCGACTGTAGTGCTCCTTGAATAACCCCCATCTGTTGCACCGTTAGCCTTGTGAAGGATGCACCCGTGCTCACTCAAGAAAGGCATTGACGCCGGCGGTAAGGTCCTTCCTGTCGATTACATGCTGCAGAAATGTGTCAACAAATAGCTCGGTTGCGGTATGTTATGCGCGTGTGGGAGGGTGTGTGTGTGCCAGTGGTCGCGGCTCGCGGGGCTGGTGCAGGGACCAGGCAGTCGACGGAAAGGGTAAACGTACTGTTTGGAGAATGTCCAGCACCTCCTCGCGGTTATGAGTGGGGCTCACAAAGCCGACCTGCTGTGGATGGAGTCCGAGCTTTTGACCGCGTGGCTGCGCAATCTGGTCGACGAGGATCGAGTTGAGCAGGTCATCGTCGGCGGACAGGTGGTCTGCAGGCGATCGTGTGTCGTCCCCCGCGGGAGTGTCTGGTCGGGGCATTTGCGGGGTGCGACCGCGGTTCCGGCGACGAGCTGGTGGCTTGCTCGTACCGGTACCGAGGGGACAAGGATGTTGGAGGATGGGACGGCAAGAAGACGAGTGGGATAGCAAAGGAACAAGAGATAGAAGAGGAGGATGAGAATGGAAAGAGCGAGGTCGAGATGAATGATGGCGAGAGTTGAGTGGGGGCTGTATGGTTTGTTAGACATTCAGGGTGAACGACTACTGTACACCCAAAAGGAAACTCAACATCCCTCTCCTCCACTGTCGCGCTCGCTCTCTCTTACCGCTCCTCTGTCTGCTCGGCCGCATCCGATTCCAGCGACAACAACAACAATAACAAACAACCATCATCACCTACAAACAAACACTCGCCACCCACCCCAGACCCCATCGCGCGACATGCTTTTGTCTCAAGCGAACAAGATCCTGCTTGGTGCATGTGTCGTCGTCGTGCCGCGTGAGTGCGCGCCAACCGGTACTGGCCCTGCCCACCTCCCGCCGCCGGCGGGAGCCCATGTGACTAGTGCACGACTAACCACCCACCCACGCGACAAAACTAACGCCCCACAGTGAGCTTTTACGCCGGCCTCGCAATCAAGGAGCACTACCTTGCCGGCGAGCTCGACCGAGTCCCAGACGCAAAGGACATTGTCACCCAGCGCGCCGTCAAGGCGCGTCTCGTCCAGTGCGTCTGACGCTCGCGCGGAGCGGTCAGGGGCGAGAGGCTAACCTCGCAGGCTTGAGCAGGAGCGCAAGGACCTCGTCAGCGAGGGCCGCGACCTCGACAGAAAAATCAGTGACCTCAAGGCGCGAATGGGCAAGGCGTAGCACACCAACACACACATACACTGGCATTACTCTCATCTACATCGCATCGCATCGCATTATGTATATCCACTGCTTTTTCATACCTTGGGGATGCTGACTTGTTTGCTCACTGTCGGCTGACAAGTTTTGCCCCACTGGCTTCTCACGACCTTGTCGCTTGTGGTCAATGGGGGTGGCGACATTTTTGCTACTGGCCGTTCTGCAGACGCTTTGTATCCAGGCGTCCTGCCGGGCTGATGCGTGGCATTGGGCCTTTCGTGAGCCCTCGCAGACTCCCGCAATCTGCGCTCCACTCTCCTTTGCTCAGACTCGCCGGTGTGGCGGCTACTTTCGCTGAATTTTTCTCCCTTGCACCGGTTCATGGCCGAGCGCGTTAATGTGCCCGCAGGGAGCTGGAGACTTACTGTCCTGTGGGGCTTTTGGCGACCTCTTGTGTTCTGGCTAGATAATAAGTATCCCTCACAAGCATGTGGTGCAGTGGCGCAGCACTCTGCCCCTGGCACACCGGAGGTTGCTCACCAAGCACTATCACGTTCATCCATCTCAGCGTCCACCAGGCCAGGACGGAGGCGCGTCTGCGACAGGTGCGTCGTGAGCACTTTAGTAAATCGGCTGTAACAACACGAGATGCGTATCAGTGAATAGGGGAGCGTGCCTTGAACACTGCTATGGACACCGGGATCGTAACACCTAGTACTGTACGTCGCCTTCTCGCTCGCCACACTCCACGACGGCCGTCACCCAAAATCACATACTGTATTTGCTACATTCCTGATTGGGCTACCGCCTATCCCGCTCACGGCGCCCGGCGCCTTCCCATCCATGTCGTGGACGACTGAGGCCAGCGCGTTCGCGGCGGTCACGCTCGGCATCACGGTCTCTATCGCGTCGCCGGCGGTCCTCACGATCACGGCCGTGCGAGCGCGACGACGACGTAAAGGCGATTTCGCGGCGCTTCCCCTCCTGCGCGCGCTTGGCTGCCTCGGCCATCGCCGTCTGCGTAGCGGAGAGGGCCTTGGGGCCGTAACGCCCCACTTCCCCTTCGAGGCCGCGGCGCGTCAGCCACCCGCCACCAGGAAAGGCCGTTGCGCGCTCGTCGATCGCGACAAACTCCACCTGTCGTCAGCTCATTCAGCTCAGACTTGAGCTTACGAGCTTAGAGTATATGTGCGGATTGGCAAAACTCGAGCTCTGCAATAGCGACGTGTTGATGTGCTGGCCCTGCCGCTTGAGCCGGAGGAACTGGGCGACTTTGGCCTGTAAGGTTAATGGCGAAACAGAACCGAGCAACCCCACCTCTAGACGCGGATCGCATGTAGTTGGATCTGCGGCGGGCGGAACGCCCCACTGATCCTCGTCGCCTGGCGGGCGCGTGACCTGCCGAAAGATCTCGTCGTCCGTCATGCCTGGAAACTCATCTTCCTCGTCGTCGGAAGAATCTGGCGACGCACGGCGCGACGGCGCGCGGCTGTCTGTGCGCGGCGAGCGCGAGCGGGGACGTTTCGACGGCGTCTCACTATCGCCGTTCTCGTCCTTGTATGGCGACTGCCGCGAGGAAGGCGGGTACGACGAAGGGTCGGCCGAAGGCGGCCGCCGCGGCGCCGAGGGTGAGCGCGACCGTTTTCGAGTGTTCGCTGGTGTGAGCTAGACGGAAATTGCTTAGCTCACTTGGGGAGTAGTCTCGTGGGCGCTACGTGTCGGAAATCGTTGTCGGAGTGCAGAGGAATGCGGTACGGTGTGACCCAATGTTGCTTTGGCGGACGAGGTGTGCACTCACGGATGGGCCGGCCGCTGGCGGCGGCGGCGAAGAATCAGAGTCGTCTGCGTACGACGCGAGCGCTGTGGTCAGCTAAGGTTCTCAAAGGCAGAGCTCACCCTGCATGGCAACGGCAACTCGATGGCGACTGAAGAGATGTGAGTTATGTGTTGAATGTCAGTGGTCGTCCGCAAGGAAGATCCAAAACATCACCCGGCGATTACCCCAGACTCGTGTTGTCATTACGACCTTATCCTAATCAATTAGAAACTGTTTCGGCGTTCCTGTAAGCCGGTGCCTGGATGACTCCATTTTCATGCAATGTCGTGATTATGGTGAGATTGAGATTTCCGCCGACGAGCGCGGTCGGCGCAACGTCGCCATTGTTGTTGTCGTTGCTACATACACCATGTCGGACGACTTTCCCCTCCCCGAGCCCCCAAGCAAGAACAAGAGCGTGTACCTGACCGAGCTTGTGTCGGGCTCGTTCGGTGGTGCCGCGCAGGTCATCGTCGGCCAGCCGCTCGACACCCTCAAGACGGTTAGCTACTTTAGTTTGGGGCCAAAGCTAACCGTAGCGAGCCCAGACGGCGCCGCCCGGAAAGTTCAAGAACACATGGGACATTCTCAGCAAGACTGTGCGGAATGAGGGTGTGCTGGCGCTGTACAAGGGTGCGTGCGGTGGTATGGTTTGAGCTAACGACAGGAATGGTTCGGGCGTGTAATCGAGGCGCGGCTAACATCAGATGTCCCCGTTGTTGGGTGTCGCGGCAGTCAACTCGCTGCTGTTTACAGCGTACGGCACCGCACGCCGTATCGTGTCGCCGTACCCGGACCTGTCGATTCCACAGGTCATGGCGGCGGGTTCGATGGCGGGTGCGGCGAATGCGATCCTCGCCAGTCCGGTACGCCTCGGGGGTAAAGTTCTCTACTGACGACCAGGTGGAAATGTTCAAGATCCGCATGCAGGGACAGTACGGCGGCGCGGGGGACAAGCGCCTGAGCAAGGTGTTTTTGGACATGTGGCGCCAGTGGGGGTTCCGCAAGGGTATAATGCGCGGGTACTGGATCACCTTCGTCAAGGAGATCCCGGCGTACGCGGGCTTCTACGGCTGCTACGAGGTCGTCAAGCGGTACTTTGGCAGGCGCTATGGCGGTGTCGAGCACGTGCCCGTGTGGGCGCTGCTCACGTCCGGCGGCTGCGGCGGTATCGGGTACTGGCTCGCGTCGTACCCCCTCGACATTGCAAAGTCGCGTATCCAGATGGCAGACAAGCCGCCCATGAAGGGCCACTGGCTTCAGGGCGGATACATTGTCAACGAGCTCCGTACCATTGTGCGCGAGGGCGGAGTGTGAGTTGTCAAACCATCCCAGACTGCAACTGACACGCAGTAAGGCGCTCTTCCGCGGAATCGGCCCTAGTCTGGTGCGTGCCGCACCAGCAGCAGGATCGACCTTTGTGGCGTTTGAGGTCACTCGGGGTAGGTCGCACTACGGCTGAGCACGCTGACGCCAGACTACATCACACGCCATGGTCTGCTGTAGATGCGATGATACCACACTTAGACATGTATTCCTATCGCTCACGGCAGCAACGGGCATGGCGTTTTGCACCCAATCTTGCGGCTACAATGGCAAGGCCAATTGTGCCATCATTGGTAGAAGTTACGCCGCCCTTTGTTCCCTCCGTACTCACATGTGTGCTGATTCAGTTTGTGACCACTGAGAACAGGACAGTTTGTGGCAGTGTGGCACAACAAAGCGAAACGTCCGCATTGTCCACACCAATACTGTACCACTCTACACACGCCACGACACAAGGCACTGACATCGCAGCTCTCTTGTTCCAGCGAGTGACGGCAATTCAAAGTCAGGATATAATACGCCAGCGGCATGCGTTCCTGCTCTTTCCCTTCAGTCACAATGCCGAACACCGTGCTGAACGCTAATGAGGGCGGTAATGGGCCGTGGCGCCGCAGCCCATTTACGAGTCCCAGTCACGCAGGCGACACGAAAGTCACTCCACTCAATAGCAGTGCCAGTCGTGCCAACGCAGGAGACACAAACATTGCTCCGCCGCGCGGCACAACCCCTCCAAGACCGCCGCGCAACTCTCCTACGTCGTGGCAACAGCGCCAGCGTGAATACGCCGCCAACATCCCTGTCCACCCCAGTGCCATTCCCGCGCCGCTGATATACTGGCTAGACCTGGTCTCCCGCTCCGAGCCGCCCGAAACTCTATGGAGTATCAGCCGCGTTTCCATCGCGGCCGCGTTCCCTGGGGTCATATTCCCCCCGCACGTCCAGTATGCCCTCGACCTAGCGTACACAGCCTACATCCTCTCGACGTGTCCCGCGCCAATTGACCCAGACTACTCCCGCCACCCAGAGCTGCTCACTGGTCTCTTACGTTGCCTCCGCTTCGATATTAACCACGGTGATCCCGTGCGCCGCGTCAGGCGGCTCAAGGAGCGTTGCCTCAATTATCTTTGCTGGCAGATCGTTACTGAATACGGACCAGACGCTTTCGAGGAGCCGGTGGTGCCGGGTCCATCCACCAGCCTTTAAGCACCTGGCTCATGTCGCAACCCCATGCTGTACTCCATAAGTTTATCCCTTATACGCAAAATAGATACAACATGACTCTACGCGTCTAGATCCCGAATGCGTGGACGGCGTCCGCTGGATGTCAGTGTGCACATGCGGATAACTCACCGTGAGTTCGAAGACTCTCAATCTCAATCGGCGTGTACGGCTTGCCGTCCTCTGTCCACGCACTGGGGCCGTAATACATCATGTCGAGTGGCGGGGGGACGGCGCACTTTGGCTGCTTGACGGCCTCGACGATACGCCACTTACCCTTTCCCTCGTCGTGGAGGAGCACAGAGTTCCGACTTTCGATGGCAACGTCGTAGTCGTGGAAATTCCACGGCACGAGCAGGAAATAGCTTGTGGCGACGTTTGTGAGCGTGTTGGGGCTATCTTCTGCGCGCGGGATGTGGTGCGTGCCGAGGTTGGCCCACAGTACGAGGTCCTCCTGCACAATACTCTCGTTGTTGAAAAACTTGTAAAAATCCACGGGCGGCCGGCCAGGCAAGTTGCCGTTCCACATACTGCTCGAGCTCGGCTCGTGCTCGTGTCGCCGCGTCACGGCCAAATGGTGCTTGGCAAAATTCACGCTGTGTTCTGTGCGCTTTGCGTCGAGGTTGGCGAGGCGGCACAGCGGGCCAGGATGCAGCGCGTACCCCCGCGGATTCCCCCAGGCGTTGTGCTTGTCCTCGTTCGTGACGACGTACGCGCCCTCCATGCTGCGGTATGAGCGAGTAAAATCGAAACATCACTTACTTGAGAGGATACTCGAGGGTCGTTTCCTGGGGCAGCATCTCACGTACGATCTTGTTCTGCACCACAGGTCCCCAACCGTCCAGCTCTGTCCACTCGCTCTCAAGTTTCTCCTGCTTGAGCGACACACGCGTCAGCGAATTTCGCGTGCCCGCGACATCAAAGTCGATCTTGTAATTGATGACATGGTCGTGGAGGCTGCCCATGGACCCGCGCTGGATTTTGTGGCCGTACGGCGCCTGGCCTGCCTTCCATGCGCCGCCCTGGAGGTATCCCGACGCCGAGACACGTACCTCCATTGTACCGTCGAGCTGCAGTACATAGTCGAAGATACAGTCTGTCAGCAACCCTGCGTCCTCGATACGTACTAATCGTAGTTTCCTACTGTCGAGATGGAGCGCACGACAAGCTCGTACCCCTTGACAGCGCCCATCTCGTTAGGGCCTTTACCGACGTGGCGGGAGATTGGGCGTTCGGCCTCGCGCTCGTAGATGCAAATTGAGTTTTGGCGGAGCGTCGTGCCGCCCTCGTGCACAGTGGCGTTAAGGTACGTCGCGTGCTGAGGACAGTCGTAGCCGGCCATGAGTTCGCGCACGAGGCCGCCCATGCCGAATGCGCGGTCCAGCCACACCGTGCTCCCCTGGTGAGGGTCGCTGCCGGAGTACTGCGCCATGGCTTCCTGCGGGGCGAGCTCGTAAATGATGCGCTCGCCACGGAACCGCACGTCCCACAGATGCAGGCCCATGTCGCGGTAAAAGCTCAGGTACAGCGCCCAGCCCATCCATGTGACGTACCCCTCCTTGGCGTCGAGGCGGTACCGCGCGCCGTCAGTCTGCACTGATCGCGGCCCTGCCCTGTCGTCCAGGTCTCGCTGCTTGCCCCGGATCACGCGCGACGCCCAATCTGACGCGTCATAGTCCCAGTCGCGGACGAGTTCGCCGCGGTTATACGCCGCCCGCAGTTCGTCCGCAGTGCGGTACAGCTTGCCGTTGGTAACATACGCCATGACGTGGTACTTGGTCTCGTCGGTTCCGGACATGTCCATCTGATATGAGTTTGGCACAGGGTGAGCAAGCTCACAAGGTAGTAAAAGTCGCAGGCGCGCAGCCATGCGCCAGGCAGGTTGTGCTTGAGCTGCACCCATGTGCGTCTCCACTCCCCGTCGTAGGACAGGGGCGTCTGCGCGCTCACAGTGAGCGTGTCGTCGGCGATCGACACATTGAACAGGTCGCGCAGGATATCGTCGATCGGCGTGAGGGTGCGTCCAACAAGCTCGGCAAGGAGAGTGAAATTGAATGTAGACCGTGCGTTTAAGGGGATTGGAGCGTGGTAGATCTGCGTGTTTTCGCGCACCTTGGTCTTCTTGGATAGCGGCAATGGCCCGACAAGATAGTCCATGATACGGTCGCGATGGCCCTCGTTGATGATTGCCTGGGGTGAGTCACACCTCACTGTGCCACCATACCCTTGCATAGCGTTCCACCGGGAGCGACTCGTCGTTGAGATACGCGAGCGCACTGGCCTTAGATGGGGGGTACGTCTCGACGACATGGATAAAGTTGTCCCTGTGGTCAGAGTATTGTAGGGCAGAGTACGCACCGATCGCTAGCGACGTCCACGGCTGTGAGGTTGAGCCCTCGGTCGGGATGCGACAGCCACTTGCGAAGTGCAATAGCCTCGTCGAGGTCAAGGTTCTTCCATACGTCTGGAGTGAGATTGGCTCGGGGCTGCGGCACGTACTCGTCCGTGGAGCGGTAACTGGCACAGCTTCGGGGGTACGGCACGTCTCGAGGTGTTCGCCAGGCGGCGTGCCCTTGTCGTAGAGAGGCCTGACAAACGCCACGCCCGTCACGAGAAACAAAAGCGTCCATCCAAGAACAGCGAGGATGACCGGGCGCTGTCTATTGCCATGACTACCACGAGCCGTATCCCACACATCGTCGCTGTCCTTCCGCAGTAGGGGCTGCAGGTGCTCTTCGTCGCGCACCTTTGTCTCCATGTCAAGTGAGCGATACTCTGTGGTTGTGTTCCAGCGCCTTGCGAAGCACACTTATGCGCTGCGGCTGCGGCTGCGGTCGGTTCTGGCTTAAGAAGGCTCGAGGCCACGGATTTGGCCGATTAGGCAATTAGGCTGTTTCCCGGCATGTGACCATCGTCGCGAAGCTCTGGCACGGATCTACGCGCCCAGATGCGACAACATGCAATTTGAGCTGCCCAAGATGTGCAGCAGACACCTGTACACTTTTGTCAGTTGTCAACACACTGGACACCATCGCCACCGCTGGATCTGTGCGTATCGACAACATTGAGGTCTGTAACAGGCAACAGGAGTGACGTCATACACTCTGGGAGAGGAGATGAGCTTGTTTCATGTGTTTCCAGATGCAAGGTGCACATGTGCGCATTGACGAGAATTGTTGCATTCTGACACATCCTCTTACATTTCTTTGATTCAGAGATCACCAAAGCCCCTCGACGCGACTGTTCCAGATGTTCTGCGGGCACAGGGAAAACGGCATTCACGCAGCATTTTGCTGAGCATGTGCATGCACTGATCCACTAACGAAAGACGGGGCGCAGTCACCAAAATGGCGCTGCGCAACTTAGAGCGTCACGTCAAGGCATCAGGCGCAAAATCTGTGGCACTCAACGATCGTGAGGAGTGGTTAAAGGTGAATTAAACGGTGTTCGTTGCGCGGGCCAGAACCTCGGTTTCTCGTCATTCCAGTCATACCCTCTCTCACTGTCGACGCTACGGACGGCAACGGCCGGCTAGCCGCGTCTATGCCACTTGACTGTGCATGTGCACGACCACGCCGCGGTTAGAGACACTGCTCTTGCAAGTTTGCCCCGATGGACGGTCGAGAACAGCCTGCATGCACGCACAAACGGGGTGCACACTAACGCCCCCTGCCAAACGTGCACAGACATGAGAGACAGAGGGACTGACACTAGCTGACACGCTGCGCAACCTCGCCAGTTTCTCTATAGTCACCAGTGCAACTGCGTCGTTAGCGTTGCTGCCCCCGGTGGCATCTGCGCCGCAGACGGAGTACACAGCCCCGAGTCAATACATATAAGCCGGCGCCGCGAGCTCATCGAGGTTGGTCTCCATCCCCAACTCCATCCACACTGGCTAAGGGATCCTCTCGCACTCACCACACACACACACCCACACACCCACTCACCGCTGTACATAGCTTGACAAATCCAACATGCTTGCTCGCCAGCTTACGCTCGCCCTCGTGCTCCTCGCCGGGGTCAGTGCCCACCCGCACGCTCGCCGCGAGGACGACTCGACAGGTGGTGCCATCGCCAGCGCCACTGCGACCCCGAGCCTCCCGCCGTGCGGGATGCCGAGCGGCAGCGCCATGAGCGCATCTCCGGCCCACAGCAGCGGCGCCTTCCCTCCGTCGCCGCCCCCCAACGGCACAGACGCCGGCAACATGACTGCGCCCCAGGCGTGTATCTTCCCGAACGGCACCATCTCCAGCATGGCGCCGCCGAACGCCAGCGCTCCTGTGTCTATCCCCAAGAGAGGCGAGGACGCTACTGTGCCCGACAACAGCACAGCGCCCACCGACGCGCCTGCCAACTCGACCGCGCCGGTTCCCGGCGGCGAGTGCGACCAGCCCGGCCAAGGCAAGGGCCACCACAAGGGCAAGGGCAAGGGCCACAGCAAGGGCAAAGGTCAAGGCCACTCGGACGACGAGAGCGATGACCAGGACGCCGAAGGCGGTAGCGACTGCGAGGAGGGCGGCAAGAACGGCACCGACACGCAGGACGGCGGTGACAGCCAGGAACGCCGCCGCAGCCGTCTCCGCCGCGGCGATGACGGCGGTTCCGATGACGCCAGCGGTGACGGCGCGGGCAGCGCCAGCAACAGCACCGGCAGTGCTGGCGGCGAGGACCACAAGGACGGTAAATCCAAGGGCAATGGCCAGGGCAAGGGCAAGGGCAAAGGCGGCTGCCCTCCGACCGCCCCGCTCAACGGCACGGCGACGCCTCCCTCTGCCTCTGACGCTGGTTCCGACTCTGCTCCGGCCCCTCCCCCCCCGGGCTCTGCCCCGGCTCCTCCTCCCTCGGGCTCCGCCGACGCCGCCTCTGCTTCCGACTCGTCTGCCGACCAGGCTGACCGCCGCGCGTACCGCCGCCAGGACGACGACGAGGACAGCGCTGCCGACGCCACTCCCGCTACCGACGCTCCCTTCCCCTCTGACTCTGGCGTTCCGTCTGGCGTTCCGTCTGGTGCTCCGTCTGGTGCTCCGTCTGGTGCTCCGTCTGGTGCTCCGTCTGGCGTCCCTTCTGGCATTCCCTCTGGCGTTCCCTCTGGTGCTCCCTCTGGCGCTCCCGGCGACGGCCAGCAGAAGGGCTCCGGCAAGCAGGGCGGCCGCTGCAAGGGCTCACCTGGGTCGGCCTCTGGCACTCCTCCGTCTGGCGCTCCTCCGTCTGGCGCTCCTCCCTCCGGCGCTCCTCCCTCTGGTGCCCCTCCCTCTGGGTCCATGACCGACTCGCCCTCTGCGAGCGCGACCGAGACTGCCTAAGCTTCCGACACAGGCTCTGCCAGCGACACCGACGCGTCAAGCGGGACGCCCGTCGTGGACGGCAAGGACGCTTGGTCCACCGAGGTGCCCAACACCGACCAGTTGGGAGCAAAGAACAGTTCTTCACCACACCTACCCCCACTCCTCCCTTGATTATTCACCACTCGTTTGTAGTAGTTTCTAGTATGACGTCTGGAACGGCATGCACACGTTTTTGTTTGGTAACCTCCTTCTCTTCCGGAGTCGCTACTGAGGGAACAATGACTGACACAGCCGTACCCCACCTACCCTACAACCACGCATACCAGTACACACCCTCCTGTTTCTACTGAAGGAGTCGCGCGGGCCGGGGCACATGCTGGACTAGCGGCGATCACTTCCGGGAGGTCCGGGTCGTTCTCCGCTGGTTCCGGATCACATCCGGCGACGAGCGGTTACATCGACCATGGCCTGGCTACGAGGTGGGCTCGTTGTTCCTGCGTGGTGCGACCATTGACGCAATGCAGTGTGGGGAGAGGGGTGCAAGTCTGGGGGTCACAATGGATCGTGCGGCGCACCATCAGGTCCACCGGATCTGAGAGCTGATCAACAAGCAGCAAAAGGGCAATGGTAAACCTTGTTTCCTTGTTTCGCTGATTGCCCAACTTGATTTCGCGCGCATATCGCATCGGACAGCGGCGACACGTGCAATACAACTGTAACAAGCCCCTTGCGCATCATGACGCCGACAGCGAGCCAGACGAGCCCATCTGCACCCATCTCCGATGATTCCGGCGACGCTACGACCGGCATGTCATGTCCGACTGTCGCCTTGGCCCCTTACTCCGTGCACTCTGACAAAAGATCCGCGCCTCGAAACACGGTCCTCCACCATGGAAACTGCGCAAACTGGCTTCTAAACGTCACACTTTCACTTCTCATCTCTTCCCAACTCCCAGGCGCCTCAGTCGCCATGGCCTCGGTTTTGAGTGTTCGCTCGACACCTTTTCACAGTCCGGCAATCTTGCAAGCTCCCATCAGAGTCAGCGCTGCGCAACGGGGTCTGTAACCACTTCTCCATACGTCCCCTGTGATTTTCCAGTTTGACCCCTCCATTGACGCGTGCTCACCATATCTCTAACCCCAGGTTTTGGGATCTGGATCCACTTCCCTGTTGCGATGCCAAACGCCAAACAACACTAATAATCCGCAGGCGCCGGCAGTCCTGACGCAGGAGATCCTCAGGCGTCGAGCAACTTCGGCATGTGCCCCGCGCACATGTCAAACGTGCACGCCTATGCATCGAACTGCCGTCGGAATCCAGTCTAACGGGCCAGGGCCCAATCTCCCCTGCACACACACGTTACCCAGTACCTTATTGCCCATCCCTCGCACACCGATGCGGCTCCTGTGTTGCGTCGCCAGGACGGCCGTTTCGTGGTGTTGTCGTCAACCACCACAACACTGGGCGGCCCTCGCCCAGGCCCTCTTGTCCTTCAAGGGACAACCATGGTTGCTGCACTGCCCCATGTTAGTGTATATAAGAAAGCGGCTGGAAGGCTTTCTTGAACTCATCATCAGCAACTCTTCACTCTTTACTCCACTTACATACCTGATCTCAAGCTCGTAGCCGGCTACGACCTTTGACGACACGACACTAGACGACCCTGCTCAGTTGTATCTCAGCTCCAATTTCTTGTATCTACAACAATCAAAATGCTTGTTCGCCAGCTTTTCATCTGCGCCGCGCTCCTCGCCGGCACCAACGCCGTCCCCTTCGGCCTGAACGGCCGCGGTGACGAGGCCGCCCAGGCGACCCCCTCCGCCGCGTCTACCCCCGCGGCGCCCGCCGACCCGAACGCCCCGACCCCGCCCGTCGCGGACACCAACAACGGGGCCCAGCAGCCGGCCCAGGACCCCAACGCCCAGAAGGACAAGCCCCAGGACAAGTCCAAGCCCACCCCGACTTCGGCGGTAGCTCCTCCCCCGACTGATACCCCGGCGACTGGCGACAGCACCTCGGCTCCCGGCGCCATGAAGACCGTCTGGGTCTGGGTCCAGGAGGACGGCGCCCTGCCTCCTTGCGCCGTCGCCGGCCCGCAGCCCACTGATGACGTTAGCGACGTTGCGCCCGCCGCCTCCGAGGGAGGCCAGGAGGAAGTCAAGGGCGCGACGCACCGCCGCCGCGCTGGCGCTCCCGGCGACGCTGCCGCGCACCCCGGCAAGAAGGACGAGGGCCATGGTGACAAGGGCCCCGCCACTGGTGGCGAGCCCGGCAACGGTAAGGGCCCCGAGACTGGTGGCGAGCCCGGCAACGGTAAGGGCCCCGAGACTGGTGGCGAGCCCGGCAACGGTAAGGGCCCTGAGACTGGTGGCGAGCCCGGCAACGGTAAGGGCCCTGAGACTGGTGGCGAGCCCGGCACTGGCGATGTCAAGGGCCCCGAGACTGGTGGCGAGTGGGACCCCGAGGCAGTTCCTGCCATCTACGACGACACGTGCGACCCTGCCGGCCGCTACGAGAAGCTCGTCATTCCCGCCGAGACGATCCCCGTGTTCCTCTCGATCTTTGGCGAGAAGCAGCCCAGGATGGGCACCGGTGGTGTGCCCGGCCCGGAGATTGGCACCGGCGGTGAGCCTGGCCCGAAGATCGGCACTGGTGGTGAGCCCGGCCCGGACGACACCCAGGCGCAGACCGACACCACGACCGACCCCAACGCCAAGACCGACACCAACGCCCCGGCAGACCCCAACGCTAAGACCGATGACACCCAGGCCGACCCCAACGCGGCCAAGGGTCAGGAGGGTTCTGACGGCACTGAGGAGTAAAAGCCCTCCGGGCGCCGCGATACCCACGCTTCCAATGGCGGCGCTGTCGATCGCGACTCTCTCCGAAACGGCGCAGGTGGTCAGTACAGCGGACACAATGGTGGCCGCTATGCTACTGGCGCAACCCCTTGCGCACCCCATACATTTTCTTCGCGCCGTACGACGGCTACCGTCCGAGACCGAATGCATGTTTTCCAACGAGATACAGCGTGTTGCAACTGATCTACTGACGTACAGCATGTACTGTGATGCACGTGGACCTGCTGATACTGTTAATATAACATGTAGATTTGGAACTCTTGCGTGCAAACGTGATATGCGTCACTGGGTGAGTGATCGCGTGGGGGGCTATATCCCGCGTCCCGCGTCCAGGCGTGTCCCGCATCCAGGCGTCCACGAACATCAATGCACAAATACGCGGCATGGCTCTTTCCCTCTTTCCACTTCACCTCTGGCGGCACACCACCACTCTGCGTCTCGTCGCCGTGACCTCAGTTTCTGGTGTTGATAAGTAACTGTACACGCCTTGCATTCCGGCAACCTCATGGAACTCAGACTCTGCGCTAAGGGACCTGTTACTACGGGTACATCTCTACTGTACACCTCCGTTTTCCCAGCTAGCTTGACCTCCCAATTAACCAGCTCCTCACCGATTACTCTTACCCAAAGCTCTGTGTGTACGCTCAGGGAGCTGCTGCAATGCCAAACGTCTAATAACAATAAAGATGCACGGGTGTTCCACGGTCCGCGGTTCGCGGTTTGGCGCACACCCCCTCCCATGTGCCTCGGCCACATATCGAAGGCGGTCTGCACAATTATGTCTCCATCTCGGGATCCCGACAAAACGGGGCCGCGTACAATTACCCCTGCACACACGCACAGTACCCAGTCGGATCCTTTCTGACGCTCCTGACCCTCCTGGCACACCTGCGCGCAACGGCGCGCAATGCACTGAGCGCCGGTTACTTTCTGGGACGCCTTTTGGTCGTCGGTCGCCAAGCCAGGCGTTTCGTCGTTGTTGTCATCAATCAACACAACACGCGCTCGCCTCTGTCCCCGGAAACTAGTATGGCGGCTGCACTCCCCCATGTTGGTGTATATAAGAGAGCCGCAGAGTGCCTTGCTGACTCTCATCAACAACGCATGCTTCTTGGACTCTCATCCGCAACACCTCCACGCTCCTTACCTGATCCCGAGTTCGTAGCTGGCTACGACTCTTGACGACACTAGACGACTCTCTCTGCCAATCCAGTCGTATCACAGCCCCATTCCTAATATCCACAACTACAATGCTTGTTCGCCAGCTTTTCGTCTGCGCCGCGCTCCTCGCCGGCACTAATGCCATGCCCCTTGGCCTCAGCCGCTCCAGTGACGAGGCCGTTCCCGTCAACACAGGTTGGGAGCAGCAGCCGGACACACAGCCGCAGGAACCTGCCGGCTCGCCGCCCTCGGAATCCAAGGAGGCTGATGCCGGACAGGCCACGAGCACCAGTAGCGCCGCGTCCCCCGACAAGACGTACTGGATCTGGGTCGAGGAGAACGGCGCCAAGCCTCCTTGCGGCCAGCCCGTCGACACCCCGCTGAGCGACGAGACGGCCGAGGACGACCACCCCACAAAGGACGAGCATGGCAGGAAGACAAAGGATGGCCAACGGCGCACAAAGGACGGGAAAGCCCGCAATACAAACAACCACAAGCAAAAGGACAAAGCCGGCCGGGGTAAAAATCGCAATGGCAACGGCAAACCCAAGGTCAAGGATGACAAGAACCAGGAGAGGGAGAATCTCGAGGACCGGAACGAGAGCGACACAAATGACGGCGAGGTGGCGTGTGACCCCAACGGCTTCTTTGAGAAGCATATCATTACTTCCGGCTATCACATGACCGTCGTTCCGTACGAAGTCGAGGACGACAAGCCGCAGCCCTCCGAGGCCACAGAGGCCAAGCAGGACCCTCCGAAGGAGGACGACGCCGCTGCCGCCGCAGAGCAGGCCGCCCCATCTGACCACGCCGTGCCTGTCTCGCCCTGGGCAGACGTGGTGTCCCCGTAGCCGTGACCTTCGGAAACGGCGCGTAAATACGGCGGAGACTTTGCTACTGGCGCGTCGACCCCTTTCGCACCAAGTAGATTCCCATTGCGCCGTCCGGCGACCGTCTGGAACAGATGCAGTCATTACGAAACGCGCACGACACCACTACTGACTACTAGCACAGTGCATAAGTAAGTACACTAAACACTCGTGTATGGTTTATTATAAATTGTAGAAAGTACGAGCAGTACGGGCTACATCATGCCGCCCTGGCGCTGGACCTTGGCGCGGATGAGCGCCGCGGTCTGTGTAGCGAGAAAGACGTCTACGCCCGGGCGCGTGCGCACGACACGGAGGAGGATCTCTGCGACGCGCTCGTGCGCTTCGCTGTCGGCTGCGGCGCGCACGGCCGCCTCGGCGCGGTCAAGGAGGGGCTGCGTGGGCAGATCCAGCACCTGTCCCAGCATGAGCATGTCCCTGTATCCGCCCGCGTGCAGCTTGGACACGGGGATACCGTGCTCGACGCCGCCGTCGACGGCATTGAAGAACGTCTTGAGCGCCTGTAACCACCTGAACACGACGCCGGCCTCCTGCGCCGACAGCGCGGGTCTCGTCGAGCACTTGTCGCTCAAGGGCGGCACCAGCAGCGCAACAAGAATGTCCACTATGTGTTCCCAGATCGCCAGGCCCAACGTCTCGCGCGTCTCCTCGCTGCACGTCGCCGTGAGTATCGAGAGCTAAAGTTAGTCATGACGTGGAGCGGTACTCACGTTGACGTCAAGGTAGTTGAGCACAGGGACGAGCGAGTCGTCGACCTGCGCGTCCGAGAGGACCAGCTGGCCACGCTTGCCCTCCCTGAGGACCTTGACGAGCGACGCGACGGCACTGAGTGACAGCTCGTAGCGTAAATACTCGTCTAGGCGGTCGAGTAGCTCGCGCTGCATGTCGGCGCAGGCACGTTCGAGTGTCCGGCGCGCCATGCGGAGATGGTACGCGACGTCGAAACGTTCGCCGCCCTCGGTTCTGATACGCAGCGTGACGACGCCACGGGGAGACAGGGGCAGTGTCATGTCGCGCACCGTCTCATCGGTAAACTGGCGTGGATCGAGCCTGAACGTCCGAGACCCCACGGGCTTGTGCTTGCCCGCGTAATGCCGTTCATACACCGTCACCTCGAGGTTCTTGCCAGCCCCAAGAAACAGGTCAAATGCCTGCTCCCACTTGGGGTTTTCCTCGCAGAAAACCGTACGCGACTTGAACAGCCGCACACCCGTGTCGCTGTCGGTGACGGTCACAAACGAGTCGGCCGCCTTGGTGCTGCCCTTGGTGAGGATATTGTGGCCGCGCAGGAGAGCCACCGAAAACATTTGCGTAAGCGAGTGTTCCTCGACACCAGCCAGCCGGCGGAGCATGTCGGTCGTTGCGTCTGCGTGCATTGCCTTGGCGAGCCCGTCGAGGTTTTTCTGCGCCGCCTCCAGGTTTGCCAGCTTGACACATGCCTGGGCATTAGGATTGTTTCACGCGTCTACTCACCGTGGGCGGAATCATGAAGCCCTCGCGCTCCCGCTGCCGCTCGAGCTTGGCCTTGCCGATGGCATGCCTGCCTTTTGCTAACCATGCTCCGGCCCTGCCGGACGTCACAGGCTTCTCCTTGGGCTGTTCCCTTGGCGCAATCTCCTCCGAGAACAGCGCGTGCACTGATGCGGTGTACTGCGAGATCGCAGCGTAAGCGGTCTGGCGTCAACAACTACTTTCAACCCTGGCTTACTCTAGAAACATCGACCATGTACACGACACGCTTGTAGTCCGTCAGCGGCAGGTCGCGCACGACCTTGGCGGCGCCGGCGATAAAGTCGAAAAGGTCCGTCACGCTGTGCGAGTGGTGCTCGTCTGGGTCCGCGACCCAGTTTTCCGCGCCCACGGTCCGCGCGACGAGCTGATACGTCTCTGTCGCCTCAGTCTCGCGAAGCCACGTCACGACGTGCGGCTCGAAGAATGTGTCAATGTCAAAGCCGTGCTGCACGTCGGGACACAGTCGCTCCCAGAGCGCTAGAAGTCGCGACGTCACCTCGTACAGGACAAACACGTCGGATGTCGCGCCGCCGGCAGTCTCCACGACCTGCAGCTCGGCGAGGAACATGGGCAGCTGCTTGCTGATAACGATCGCGGCTGGGTCGATGGGGCCGAGCGGCGGCCAGACCTTTTTGATGTTCTCGACCTCCTTGACCATCCACTCGGCCACGCGCTCGAGCGCCTCGACGGCAGTGTCTTTTCCGCTGAAACGCTGCGATGTCACATCCGTCATGGTCGCTCCGCCAGTCAACCGGTCAACCGTGCGGTTGTACTGTGTCGCCGCGGCATACTTCAGCTGCTCGGCAAGGTCTCGAAGGCGTTTGCTGACGATAGGGTCGTGCAGGAATACGTCGGGCGCGGCGTGGAGCAGCGGGATAAGAGACGGCGCTGGACGGGGTGGCGGCGCGTCGGTGGTGGGAAAGATTGTCGTCAAGGACTTGGCGAGGCGCTCAAGCAGGCGGTCACCCAGGTCTTGCAGCCCGGTAGGCAGTTCCTCGTCCGGATCCAGCGACTTTGTCAGTTCGCGCGCGGCCTCGCCGAGTCGCTTGCCCAGGGATAACTCGTCCTCGGTACCGACCGCCGCGTCCCACTGACGAGCAAGAGTCTCAACTTGGCGTTCCTTCTCAGCACGCTCCTCGACGCCCCAAATTTCCCGACAACGCTCCAACAACTCCGCAGCGCGGCGGTTGTTCGTGCCCGCTGCGCGGCGGGAAAGACGGGAGAAGACGGCGGCGGCGCGCGGGGGCGTAAAGAACGCTTCGCTCGACGTCTGCGTAAACGTGACGGGTGACAGTGGCGCCGACAGTTCGGGGAAGCGCGCAAGCAGGTCGCTGAGGTTACGTGAGAGGTGGGCGTGGCGATCAGAACCACCCGTGCCGCCCTGGCGTGACAGCGCAGTGAGGCCCGCCTTGAGGTCGGCGAGGTAGAGCTTCTCGAGTGACATGCGGTCCAAGTCGTCCGCGTCGTGCTCCAGGACTGTCTCGGTCACGCCCCAGATCGCGCCGGCCGCCTCGACAAAGTTGTCCAGCCCCTCTCCAGTACCTTTCCATTCCGGGCTGGGCTTTCGGCGCGCAGCGTTTTCGCTCACGGTGCCAAGTATTTCGTGCGGACCAAGATCCGTTGGTGTGACGGGGTTGACGCTCGACGCCTGGGATTCGGGGCTGCCGGGAACGACGAGGCCGAGTCCCTGTGTGTGCGTCGCTGCGGGCGGCTGTGCTGCGAGGTCGGGTGAGAACTGCGGCGTCCTGGCCGGCGTCTCGTTCCTGTGCAGGTACATCTGCACCTCGGCACGGAGACGAAACAGGAGGTCCTTGTCCTTGTCGTTGGTCGTGCCGTTGAAGTACGCGCTCGCCGGGAGTGAGTCATACAGCAGATTGAGAAAGTGGCTCTGGTGCGCGAGCTTGGATACCGAGTTGAGGCACATGGAAAACGCTGCGTGTCAATCCACTACCCCCTATTGCCACCCACTCTGCAAAAGTGCAGGCATTTCGCGCATGTTGGTGCCCGTCGCGGTCTTGGTGCCGCGTTTCTGAACCAGGCCGAGAAACGTGCGAACCGCCTGTGTCCAGCCAATATCGCCTGGCTCGCGGCCGAGGACGACCCAGAACTCGAGAAGGAACTCGCGCGGCAACTTGAGTGGGTCGTCTTTACGCCCAACCAGCCGCAGGTTCAGGCCCGACCTCTTGCGGCGTACAGGGAGTGGGTCATCATGCAGCGCTTCGGGCGTGCGGAACGAGCCAAACGAGCGCGGCGACGAGCTCCCCGACGCCAGCGGGCTGGGCTGCGGCACGACGAGCGCCGAAGCCTTGGTCGGCGCCGCTCTCAGTCGCCTATGCAGTGCACTGGCGTCAGCTCAACTCTGCCGGTGAACTTACGCAACACGCAGCGAATACTTGTATCCCAGGCGGTCGAGCTCGTCGGGCCGGTTGGATTTGGCCAGCGATGTGCCTCGCCGGCTCAGGGCCGGCCTGCTACCGCTCATCGTGCGCATGCTCATCTTTGACACTGTCGTCGAGCTTGTCGCAGATGTACGAGGAGTAGTGTTGGAACTGACGCGACTGGAAGATGAAGAAGTGTGCGTGAGAGTACTAATAGAAGTCGAGGACGAGGCTGTGTGTATCTTCGCGTGCGGCTGGGGTGGCGGCGGCGGCAAAGCGGTGTCGCTCTCGGCGGCCGCCGACGTTGTCGCCTGTGCAAGCGAAGTCGCGGCCAGCGTGGCCAGCGTGGCCGATCGAGCAACCATCGCTTACAACCGCTGCGCTGTCGGGCTCTGCACTCGAAGCGATCGTCCCCCTCGAAATACCTCAACGACGCGACTGAGGTTAGAATGCGGCGCCCGCGCAGCACGTTAATCGCGCAGTGCTAGGCGAGGTGACAGGTGACTGTATGAGAGTGTTGGTAAGTAAGAAAGAGAGGTTACACGAAGCAGATGCACAACATGCAGTCCGAGTTGTTGTTGTCGAGTCTACTCAACCTCGCTGTACCGTACGACTGGCTGCAACAACAATCAGGGTGTTGGGTATTGTTGTTGTGTCGTGCCGGTGTGCCACGGTGAGTACCAAAACCTTAGTGAAGCTGTTTCGGCTTAGCGTCCCACTGTATTTTGACCGCCACATCGTGTGACCGAGCTACAGGGCACAAACGATGCTGGGGTGTACAGCTTACGCACTCCGTTGTGCACCTGCTAACGGAGTTGGAGTAGCAAGTGGACGGCATGTAGTGAGGCCGTCGCCTGAAGAGCCGGCGTATTGGCGCATTACACAATTATTGCCGCCAACTGTATTCTGAATAAAACCATTAAGGGCAGCCAAGGGCTTTTCTCAATTGCCCGCCCAACACACGAGCGCACGGCGCGTCAAACCTGAATGCATCGTCCTGTACCCAACCACCTGAATGCGTCGTGCCATGTACATGGCGGCGTCGCCAAGGTACTGTAACTAGAGTGCACAGGTGCTTGCACAGGTCAGTCAGTATCGGCGCGCCTGGCGCCGCGGCGTCCGCCCCATAGACTCGGTGTAGACTGGGGACCGGCGGACAAACCGTGAGTCCAATCAATGTCTGTGGCCGATGAATGAGTCCTTGTGGTGTGTGGTCGTGGCTAGTGATACCTGTTTGACCTTTGCCTTGAGACATCATGTCATCTGACGTGTTATGCACGCTACTGCACGCGTAGAACAACGTGTTGCCTCTTGTTTGCATGCTTGGCACCATTGAACGGCAACGCCCCAATGGCCATTGCCTTCATCAAAGGCAGCAGCGGAAACCTTTGGGCCACATTGCAGCACACAATCAAATCACGCACGGATCCAGCCGACTTTGATTATCTCGGCCACGCTCGTTCGTAGCGATGCTGCGCAAGCGATTGGTCGTGTTCCTAGAAGCAGAGGCAGAGGCACATGGCACATCGCTTCGCATCCACCACGCGGTGTAATCGCGCCCATGAAAACATAATCAACGCTCGATGCATAATGCGTCGCGCCTGCGCATGACGAATAGGCTTGCCACACTTACTAACACACTCTTGTTTCTATTGGCGGCGATGGGGACGATCCTAATGTGCGCGGAACTCTGCACCGACATGCACTGACGCTAGTAGACGCCAGAACGAACCGCATGCAGCCACGGACAAGGGATCGACGACCCGCAGCGCGTGCTTCCAAAGCAATCGCGAGAGGTGACCAAAACCTGGGAAACTGCCTTCCCGAAAAGGAAATTCCGCATTGAACCGGGATGTCGCCCGTGTGGGGACCCCGGACTTAAATTGCGCTGGGTGGTGATCGACGTCATGGCTGATAGCATCAGCAGTCTCAGCCGTGTCTAAGCCAACCCGATGCGGACAGGCATATAAAACCAGCCAGCAACAACTCCCTCCTCACCATCTCATCGAGTTTTCTCAACACTCTCAACAAGTCTTCACCATTCCTGCTCTCAACAGCGCTCTCCGCGCATTTATCTTTGCAACTCTAATCGCTCTCGCAGCCATCATTCTGCGCCCAACACTCCCAAACACCGCCCGCACCGCGGCTAAATCCGTCTTTTCCCGCTACTCTTCCACCACCGCTACCACCGCTCCCAAGCCCATCAACACCATGTCCGCCGTCAAGTTCCAGTTCCGTCCGTCCGAGAAGCGAGGACAGGCCAGCCACGGATGGCTTCGCAGTTTCCATACTTTCAGCTTCGCGGACTACTACGACCCGGCGTTCGAGAACTTTGGTGACCTGCGCGTTATCAACGAGGACCGTGTGGCCGGCGGCACGGGATTCCCGACCCACCCCCACCGCGAGGCCGAAATCTTCTCTTACGTCGTGTCGGGCGACCTCGCGCACAAGGACTCGATGGGCAACGTCGAGTCGATGCGCCGCGGCGACGTCCAGATGACCTCGGGCGGCACGGGTATCCGTCACTCGGAGTACAACGGCGACCCGAAGGAGGAGGTCCACTTCCTACAGATTTGGGCTCTGCCGAACCAGCGCGGCCTTACCCCCAAATACTACGCGCGCCACTTCACCGACGAGGAGAAGAAGGACAAGTGGGCTCACATCGTCGCGCCAGTCGGCACGCCCGGCGTCGAGGACACGCGCGAGGGTAAGGGCCCTACGCCCATCCACGCGTCTGTCAACTTTTACGCGTCTCTCATCTCGCCCGGCGCCACCGTCCCGCACGCGGTCAGCCCCCGCCTCAAGCCCGACGCGTCCAACGGTAAACTCGTCTACGTCCAGGTCGTCCAGACAACGGGCTTCAACCCCCGCGCCGCGCCCAAGGACGGTTCTGTCGCCCAGGTCAAGATCTCCCTCGGCGGACAGGAGGCTACCCTCGGTGAAGGCGACGGCGTCTTCATCCGCGGCGCCAAGGCCGGCGACGAGCTCGTAGCCGAAAACGTTGGCAAGAAGGTTGGCGAGGTCGTTCTCTTCGAGATGGACGCTTAGGTCGCGCGCCCCGAGACTTTCTTGCATTAATAAAACCCACCGCATCGTGATTCCCCTTCTTTATGCCTAGATAATGTACGATATGTTATGTGCAGTTTGATATTGGTGCATTTGAAAAACTAACGTTGTTTACTGACATTGACCAGCTGTTGGTCAAGACAAACCTCGCTCACTGACTCTGACGCGAAGAGTGGCAAGTTCACGCCATGGACACGAAGGTGTCCACAGAAGGCTTTTGCCGTCGGATGTCCATCCATTTGCATCAAGTTTGTGATGCTGGCCTTTGTGTATGTCTGTCCAAGCGTAATGCGGTGGAGACGTGAATGGCCGGCTCAACACTACTGCGCTGAGCTTACCACCCATAGGCCCTGGCGGCAGGCTGGCCCATCAACCGGTCCTCGACAAAGAGCTCCCAAGGTCCACAGGGAACACCACTGCACAAACTTAACCGCGACTGTTAAACCACCCTAAACCCTTCTGTGGCAGCCTCTGCATCATGTCGCCTATCGAAGGTACATACTGTGACGCAGGTATCTAAGCGGCCCGAGGACGGCGTGTAGCTGCGACTTGCACAGAGGAGGGGGTATGTACACAAAAAGCGCATTGTCCTTGGGAATGCTATTCGTTTTCTATGGAGAGAGAGCATGCAGAGAGAGGATAGGGTGGTGAAATGGGAGCTACGTGGTTTGGGTTGGGGTGAGAGGGCGTCCGCGCGCCCAGTGTCGTTGCTAGTGGTCGTAAGATGGCCGATTAGATCGAGCCGTTGAAGGGCAGTCCCTTTGGCGTCCAATCCAGCGCGACCTTGAAGATGATGGGCACGACAATGAGCGCGACAAAAATGGCCTGCACGAGGAAGTAGACGATCGTGTACTTGAACACAATCTTGCGACGCACGCTGCGCTGGCGGAGCGAGTAGATTGGTGGACGAATCTGCTGGCTCGGCGACAGCCAGAACAGCATGGTCGAGTGCAGACGGTCAAAGAAGGGGATGAGCATGGGGATGGTGAGGAGGAAGAGAAGCAGGTGGCACGCGATAAAGTCGGCAGAGTACAGACCCATCTCGATCGTCTTGACGATAAACTCACGCGCCGGCTGGCTGAGAACGTGCGCGCCGAGGCCGCGGTTGAACCACACACCTGTCCACCAGGCGCGGTTGGTCTCGTCGTGCTTGAATTCACGCGACAGGAACACGGCAATGAGGATCTTGAAGATGCAACGCTGCACGGCAACGACAGTCACAACGCCGAGCACAGTGCGAGCCGCGTTCCAGCGCTCAAGGTACCACAGGAACTCGAAGAAGGCCACCATGCCGACGACGCCGCCAAAGTGGGCGACGGCGGCCATGGTCGCACCAAACTGGGTGGTGCACGAGTTGATGCAGGGACCAAGGAACAGCGAGACGAGGAACAGGACAAGAAGGAAAGCCATGTTCCAGACGATTGGGCCGAGCGCAATCACCGCAATACGCAGCAGGGCGGGAACCGGAATGGTGTTGCCCTCGGCAATCTTGCCGGGGAACGACTGCACAAACAGGTAGCAGATGACGAACATGATGGCGATGGCGAGGGGACCAAAGATTTCGCCAACGACGATGGCACGCCATGGTGCACGGGGCATGTCGCTGGACAGCTTCTCCGAGGGCAGGCCGAGACGCTTGCGCTTGAAACCAGTGATACGCGTACGCGACAGACGGCAGTAACCGACCCACGAGTTGGCGTGCGTGCGCGAGTTACCACGCGACATCCAGCGAAGGAACTCGCGGTAGTCGATGATAAAGTCGGTGTACGAGAACTGGTGAGGGTTGAAGAGGAACGGCGCAACACACAGACCGAGCACAGTGATCCAGAAGTAGATCAGGTGCGGGACCCAGACGGAGAGCGTAATGAAGAGCAGCAGAACAAGCGTGCGGATACCAATGTAGATCGAGGGACCGGCGAAACGCGAGTAGAGAATGCTGAACGAGATACGCGTAGTCGCAAAGCCACGACCGGTGGCAATGTAACGAGCACCGCCAAAGGTAAGGTCGTTGATGATCGAGTGGCTGTAGATCTGAGTCGAGAAGACCTCGAACACGGGCGACAGCGACAGGAAGTGCTTGGCGAGACGGATGATGGCACGGCCGGTTCCACGCTCGGTAAGCTCCTGGACGAAGAGGGGCACGAAGGCAATCCAGAGCACAATAAAGATGGAGATGATGCAGCGCTTGATCCAGCGGAAGACGGGCTGGAGGTTGTAGCAGCCAAGCGGACGCGGGTTCTCGCCCCACTCGTTGTACGTGCACGACGTCACCGACATGTTCAGGGTGCCGAGGAAGACAAGCGTGAGCATAAAGACCTGGACCGACATCATGACGAGAATGTTGTTGATGTGGAAACCGGGGTGGCCGTAGTAAAAGGTCAGGAAACGGTCGAACGGAAGCTGGGTGCCGAGGTAGTAGTATTCACGCGAAAGCATCTGCTCGCCCATACCGGTACCAATCTTGGTCTGGAAGTTGAGAATGGTGCCGAAACCGAGGTCACGACCCTTGCCGCACTGGTAGTACTCCGAGTGCTTGATGCGGCCACCACGACCAAAGGCGTTCATACCGGCGTAAATGTCTTCGTTGAGGTGGAGACCCTTCTGTGCCTTGGAGACACCACCACGCGTGTTCATGAAGATGGCGTTCAGGAAATCGGGGTGACCATAGTGGAGCTTGCCACCAATGAACGACAGGGAGCGAGCCGCGAGCGTACCGAACGTCTGTTCCTTACCGGCAGCAATGTCACCGAGGATACCAATGTTCTCCGAGAAAATGTACTCGCGCGCACCGACAATGGCGACGGGGAACTTTTTAAAGTCACGGTGGCCCTGGGCGGCATAGGGGGACTGGGCAGACACGGTAAACTCCTCAAACTCGCCGAGGACGTTGCGGATCTTGAGGCACTCCTCGAGGTAGTTGTCCTGGTTGGCGTCGATAAGCTGGAGGTACTCGCCGCGGTAGAAGATGATCGCGTGGTTCTGGTTGTCCGACTTGCCGTCACCGAGAATGGGGTTGCCAGGGAGCTCGATGCGGAACTTGGGGCGACGACGACCGTTGGGCAGAATCTCAGAGTGACCGTCAATGAGCGCCGAGAAGATGCGCGACTCGCCACCCTCCTTGCGGGGAGGCTCCTCGTCGAGGTAGGCAATCTGGAGGTCGGGGTAGGCACGCAGGAGGAACTCGGCGTTCTCGTGCTCCTCCTTGTTGAACTTGGCGTAACGCTGCATGGAGACGACAAACTTGAACTTGCGACGAGACATACGCTCGAGCTCGCGCTCGAGGTGGTCCGTGTTGCCGCCAAAGAGCTGAACAACCTCGGGGTTCTCGACACGGTAGAGGAGCTTGATGGCCTTGGAGTAGTTCATGAAACCAGAGACAGTGCGGTAAAGGGTCTGTGCACGGAGCGAGGCCCAGATACGCGTACGGAGAGTGTACTCGGGAGCAGCCGACTTGAAACCGACAGTGTAGAATGGGATGTCGTCGGCACGCTTGCTCTCGGCCTTCTCGTCGCCGCTGAAGGGGTTGCTGGGGTTGAACATGGCAGACTCCTCGGCAAGAATCTTGGTGTCTTTGACAAAGTTGTCCCACTCGATCGGGTGCAGCTGCTTGAGGTACTCGAGCAGGGTGACACGCGTGTTCTGGTCCTCCTCACGGATAATCTCACGGAGCGAGAGAAGAATCTTCTCCGAGTAGTGAGGGACAAGGACGGTGAAGGTGGGCATGGCGTCGACGGGAAGCGGCTCGGGCAGAGTCGTGGTAAGCGACTGCGAGAAGAACGAGATACGACGCTCGGCCTCGGAGCCCTTGGGGAAGAACTCCATCTTGGACTTGGCGTCACCCTGCGAGATGAAAAAGGCGGGAGCACGCAGAGTGCGCTTGCCCGGCTGGTCCGAGGCGACCTGGTGGTAGAGGAGACGCTGGACGTGGTCGATCGAGAGCAGGTGCTCACGGTACATGGAGATGATGATGGCGTTCCACACTTGGGACACGAGGACCTTGGGCTTGTACTTGACCTCCATCTCGTTGGTTGCAAGAATCTTGGCATAGATGCGCTTGGGCAGACGCGAGAAGATGTCGCGCCACGGCGTCCAAATGCTCATGCCGATCGCAAACGAACGGGCAATGGAGAAGATGGTGTTCCAGATAACGTACCACAGGAAGGTGTCGAGGAAGAACAGGGTGAGGTCCATGCAGAACATGACCGCGAGAGTGAACGCGGCGTGGTTCGAGCAGAGACCGTGGCCAAAGTACTTGTCGTTGCAGTTCTGGATCTTCATGCCGGTCATGGCCTGAATAGGGTCACGGAACGACAGGGTAAGGAAGAAGTAGGACTCGGTAAACTTGCAGCCAAATACAAGCACCCAGAGAAGGATCGACGACAGACGCGCACCCAGGGAGAGGGCCGGGTACGACGCCGTGAACGTCTGGTTGGCCAGGTACTTGCGGTTCTTGCCTGCGACACGGTCACCAAACATGCGCCCCGAAGGAAGCACGCCAAAGAGAATGGTTGCAATGACGGCGATGACAAACTGGACGACACCAAAGATGAGCGAAAGCTGGCCGTTCTGGTTGAAGAAGGCAATGTAGATCGATGGTGCCAGGGTCAGGAAAAGCACCGCAGCAAGGAATATCAACCTGCGGGCGAGGTGCGAGGTGTTGTTCCAGGTCGTCGGGATGTAGCTAAACTCGGCAAGCGTGGCGAGGATCATGATAATAGTCGACACGGCACCACCCAAGGCAGTCATGGACCACGCCATTGGGACGGTCGACTTTTGCGCGTCCCCTTGCTTGTGGTAGATACGCGGCGAGTTGTAGGCAGTAAAGTACCAGAAGACGGAAATGTGGAGAACCCAGATACGGTTGAAGTTGACAAGAAGGTGGACAAACGAACGCTTCTCAAGGTACGTCTTGAAGAGAACCTTGTTCCAGTCGATGCGGTCGAAGCGCATGAAGCGCTGCGCGGGGGGCAGGTCGACAAGGCGAGTGTTGTCCGAAAGACGGATGCGGGCAATGCCCTCGGGGTACCAGAAGAGCTGGTTGACATCGTCGTAACCGATAATCTTGTCGTGGTCGCGCTCACGACGGAGGAACTTGCCGTCAACAACCTCGTAGCCCTCGCCACGGAGGAAGTTGTAGAGAGGCTTGATGACTGCCCTCAAGTAAAGACCCTCTGGCACGGCCTCCATGCGGTTTTGGCACTCGGGCGAGCGGTAGTAGTCGTCGGCACACTTGAAAATGAAGGCCAAGCACTCGGGCATGAAACGGACCTGCGCAGCCTCACCCCAGCAGAGAAGGTAGAGCGCGACCTGACGCAGGCGGTCGTACTGACTCATGTTGTTCATGGCAGTGCGCCAACGGGTGGTGGCAGACTCGAGCGACTTGCCCTGAGCCGAGTTGTTGGCGGCGCCCTTGCCCTTTTTACGGGCCACCGAACGAACACGCGAGAGACCGGGGTTGTTGACAGCACCGATTGCGTCGTCCAAGTCGAGCTGGGCGGCAAAGTACCATTTGCGGTAGTTGGCGTGCTCGCCACCAATGTAGTCGGCGTGCAGCGTCAACAGCGCCTGGTTAGGCGACATGCGCGACGAACGCGAGTCGAGCTGAATCATGAGAAAGTCGAAAATGTTGCGGCACGAGTCCTTCTGGAAACCAAACTTGTTGGCAAGGTCGATCAGCACGTCCTCAATCTCCTCCTTGGAGAGAGGAATGTTGGCCTCCTGGGACCATCCCGGCTGCGCTCGGTTAGCAAAACGCGAAACACGGCGTCGACCTCGCCAGGAGAATTTTAAGAATGACTACGACTACTCACATAAGGCTCGTGCGGGCGGTGTCCCTCCTTGCTCTCAGTGTAGGTGGGAGTCGACGCGCGCGAGGGGTAGCCCTGCTGCCCGTAGTGGGACTGTTCGGAGGGGGCGTAGTTTTGGTCTAGAAACCGTCAGCGGTGTATCCAGGCACACACCCCGTTACACCAACTCACCGCCGTTGCCACTCCAACCACTTTCGCTGGCCCAGGTCTCGCGGGCCATGCCGCCACCCTCGTAACGCGCACCCATGTCCGAGTCGTTGTCATAGTACGCGTACTGGCCCGGGGTGCCGGGTGCACCCTGCTGACCGTCGTAAGGGAGGGTCGGGGGAGGTGGGTTGAAGGGGTCAGACCCCGCGGAGTAACTGGACGGCTTGGAGCCGTCCTGCCCGTAGGGATTGGACATGATGCTGTATGGTTAGTACTTGAAGAGGAGTAGAGAAGGGATAGAGCTGGTGGTTGCGAGGTAGCATGGAAGATGTTACCGAGCGGTGCCGACGGAAGAGTGAGCTATTGCTGTGCACGGCCGTGGCCACCGCATGGCGATGGTGGGATAGGCGCGCGTAATGGTGTCCCACGCCCCGCTACATGTCATGAATAGCCACGTTCGAGACGTTGAGACGACGCTTGGGGCCGTTGAGGGCGCCGCGGCGTCGTCGCGTTGGAATGTTGGGATCACTTGACACGTACCGTTCTGTGCGCCTGGCTGGGCGGACGCTTGTGCGTTAAACAAGCGAGATGTCCAGTGTGTCCACTAAAGAGGTCTAAAAGTTTGTCGTTATGCAGGAGGGGGGAGATGTGCACAGTTCGTTTGGTGCACGCGACGCTTCGTTCGTAGTTTGTCGAAGAGAAAAGACGGAAGCGAGAGGGGGGGGGGGGGGGGCGGAGGAAGAGAGGCGGGGAGAGGGGGGAGGAGGGCGTGAGGGGAGGGGAGGGGAGATAGAGGTCAAGATCCAAAGAGTCGAGGGGGAGAGTGAGATGGGAAGGAGAGTGAGAGTGAGATGGCGATGAGGAGGAGGTGATGGATGGGGAGGAGAGAGAGAGAGAGTCGAGAGGGGGATGTAGTGGAGCTCGAAGCAAACTCGCGACCTGGACGAGGAGGACGAGGGAATGTTCAGGTGTCGAGTTGCTGGCAGTAAAGACGGAGGCGCGGTGGGTGTGTGTACGGTGAGGGGGGGAAGGTGTGTGTGGTTTGGGTGGGGCGTGTGCGCAGTTGTGGTGGTAGTGAAACCCTGTGACAGGCGCAACGAGCCCAACAAGCAGAGCGGTGCGTCGTAGGGTGGATGTGGGTGGTGTAGTTTGTATGGTGGTGGGTTGTATGGGTGTATGGGCTAAAGGGTAACAGGGAAGGCAAACGGCGCGTATGTATGTGTGCAAAGCAAAGGAGGCAGGAAGGAGAGGGCGCAAGAGGGAAGGAAGCAGAGGCGGTGTGTGTGTGTATGTTGTGCGCACAGTGCCTGGGCTGAGAAAAAAAAAGGGGAGACGAGTGTCTTCGTGTCTTCCCTCCCCACCCACCTTCCTTTCCCCCCCCCTTCTTGACTGCCAAGGATGCAAGGAGCACCAAAAGTCAAAGACGCGCCAGAGAGCCCCCCTACCCAAGCAATCCCACACAGGGCGCCCAGGGAAAGGTGTGTCCTTCCCTCTTTCTTTGCCCCTTTGCCTTTCAACTCCGACTTTTGCTGCGGCACTCGGCACTCGTCTGCAATCATCCCCTCCCCTCTCCGTGTACATTTCGACAACCGCCGTCGGGGTTGAACGTAACGCGCGTCTCGAAGGGAACACTGGAGTGGGTGTGGGTAAGAGATTCAAGGGACGTTTGGGTGTGAAAGCGTCTCAAAGCCCTGCAGCCAAGATGACTTTTTGGACCCAAAACAACGCCAAAACACACACACGTAGCGCCAATCAACACCTCCTCCCTACGTAAGTGAGTCTTTCTTTGGACACGCTCTCCCTATGTCGCGCGTTCGACGCGGATCATATCCCTCAACCTCTTCCCCTCGCCTGTGCACATCAAACCCTTGATGCCAACATCGCGCGTCTGTCTTCAACACCCGCAGCAGGCTAGGACATGTAGCATCGAGTATCGAGGGATGGAGATATGGAGACAGTGCAAGTGGCAGTCGTCCAAGGTGTGCTCAGTGTCATTGGCGATGCATTGTTGCTGCGCAACACATATGGCTGGTGGGTGTTTGTGTGCAACCATCCCCCCCCCCCCCCCTAATACCAAGACCGTGACGCTAATGATGTGTGTGTCGTGGTGCAGGTGCAGTTTGCATGCCGCCGATGACACTTCGGTCAGTCCCCAGGTCCCACAGGCTGTGCGTGCCGTTGTGTACCACGGTACGCTCCACTACTGCAGTGGCCAGTGGTCAGATCCTGCATAAACGGGGTGATCAACAACCATATGAATGCCGCTGTCCTGCCAGCTTGGACACCCGGCATTCGCGGGACTGCCGTACTGCCTGTTGTGAAAGGGTGTAGGAGCAGAGACAAGGCGATCACGGCCGCAACACACCACGTACACCACACCCATGCACCCATGTCAAACGACAAACCCTGTGTATCCCGTTCCTTGTGACTACGGCGTCAGTCAGCTGTCAGCTGTCAGCAGCACAGGCGTCTGCACGCTCTCGTCTCTCGGCCAACTCGGCGTACCTTGCACGTACCTCACGGTCATTGCCATTGCTACCGACGCGCGTCACTTTGCCGCCACACAGGGCATGTCCCACTCCATTTCCCTCCTTCACAAATTATGACTGCGAGGCGGTGCAAACCACAACATGACCCTCAAATTAAACAATTTATGTAATCAATGCAGAGGTTATGTAATAGCACGTGTGTTGACGCCAAAGTATCCCACGGCTGCCTTATCCTTTAGAGCCTGACCTCCACCACAGCGCAACTTGATGGCCAGGACAAACAACAATCGTCAACGACGACAGACACATCGCGAGCAATGGCACTGGCAGAGGCGCTGTCTGCATGGGACCTCCCCACGACGTCGGCTGAGGGCGCACGAAGATATGAGGAGATTGCGCAGGTAAGTTCGTGCTGGGACCTCTGCTGGCGACCTCTGCGGCTTGACCACTAACCCACAGGCAACCGCCATTGCGCACTCGTTTGTCTTCCCCCGCGACATTACCGCGTCGAGCCAACCAAGTAAGCTGCGGCACAGTGCCACTAGCTGTCATGAGCTTACCACAAGGCTTTGACTCATCGCAAGTCAAGACGGCATTCGCAGTACTCAAGTCTGCCGGCTCGCTGCCCCAACTGCACCGCGACTTTATTGGTGAGCTAAGCAGCGAGTTTCGTTCAGCTGATACCAGACGCGGTCGAGGCGCGTTTTCATTATGTCACGGACGACTTGTCGCCGTACTGGGATGCGATAGAGGTGTGCATGTTAGTTGGGCAATATGCTAACTGTGCAGAATGCTGCTGCCTCGGAGGCCGATGCGTCCGATTACATGACCCAGCTGTTTGCGCGGAGTGCAGCTTGGCAGAGAAAATGGGCGCGCCCGCTGGGCGTCTTTGAAGAGTGCGTGGGGACGGGTAGATGGCGCTGACGAAAAGTGACAGTGTCGTGCGCCAGTTCAACACCCAGTTCCACCAGCTACTCTTTGCGTCCTTCCCCGCAGTGTTTCGCGACTACCTACTGCAGTTCCTCGCGGGGTCTCTGGCGGAAATACCACTGCCAGACCCAGATGACCCACGCCCAATGGTACCGATGCCCCCCGTCTCGTCGCCGTCGCCGTACCTCCAGAGCCTCGGTGTCGTCTCGCGCTACGCCACGACGCTCATGCGCGTTGCGTGCGACGAGATTGAGAAGATCGCTGCCGAAGAGGCCGAAGCTGGCTGGACCGACCGTCGGCTCGCCAGCGCACGTATGCGCGTGTCCTCCAGTCTCAGTAACTGGATCTCAGCCATATACCAGGGTAAGCGGCGCCAAGGTCAACCTAGTGGACTAACTCCCAGGCAACGAGAGCCTCCTGCGATCGATATACTCGCGCTTCGACTATCACCTCTGCAAGTCATTCTTTGACATTCGGTTAGTTGTTCAATTAGGACTAACTAATGTTAGAACCAATGAGCTTTTCGACATCATTGTTGACTACCCTGATTCTATCACCGCTCTTGACGACCTGAAGGTGTGTTCCCGCATCGACAGCACTGACTCCCAGGAATGCATGTACAAGATTGACCAGCGCAACCAAGTGGTCGAGGCGCTGCGCGCTGCGTGAGCTTCCTCTGCCTTTCGCCAGCTGACCCCAGCAACGTGAAACGGCTGTTACACCCGGGCGCGGAGACCAAGGACGTTATCGCGCAGTACATCAACACAATCCGCTGCCTGCGCATCCTCGACCCGCTGGGAGTACTCTTACACAAAGTGGCCGAGCCGATCCGGCGTCATCTGCGTGACCGACCAGACACGATCAAGTGTATTGTGCAATCTCTCGTCGAGGGCGAGGAGCTGCAGGACGACAACGACCCGACGTCGGGTGCGCCGTTCGCCGCGACAAACGACAATTCGGTGGAAGACTTTTCCGATCCCAAGTGGGAGCCCGAGCCCAACGACGCCGCACCAGAGTTTCGAACCGGCAAGGGGTCGGACATTGTGGGAACGCTCGTCAGCATTTACGAGACGCGGGACGCCATTGTCAAGGAGTTGCAGAGCTACGTTGCTACTCGTCTCGGGGAGATCAAGGATTACGATGCGGTCAAGGAGGTGGGTGGACGGAGGGACAGACTGACCCCCGCAGGTGCGCACCATCGAGGTGCTCAAGATCCGCTTTGGCGAGGACGCACTTCTCGTGTGCGACGTCATGTTGAAGGACATGAGCGACTCGAAACGTATCAACGACCACATCCACGGCGACATTAACGTGAGTTGTATCGTTCCTCGTACGCTAACTCGCCAGACCGTTGTACAACCCCTGGTCATTTCGAGAATTTACTGGCCTGCAGTCCCGCCGTCAATGCTCAAGCTCACGCCGAAACTCGAGCAGGCGCAGGCCAAGTACGAGGCGGCGTTCCACCACTTCAAGCCCGACAAGCGCCTCCGATGGCTCCAGGAGCAGGGCGAGGTTACCATCTCGTTGGAGCTGGAGGACCGCACCGTCGAGGTCGACGTCACGCCTCTGGAGGCCTCTGTCGCCGAGCTGTTTGAGGAAGCGCCACAGTGGACCGAGAAGGGCCTGACTAAGCGTCTGGGCGTGACGCTGGCCGCGGTGCGCGGTGCGCTGGAGGTATGGCGAGGCCATGGCGTGCTGAAAAGCAACGACGACGGTGTCTGGCACTTGTTGGAGACACTCGAGGACGGCGGCGAGGAGGTGCCAGGTGAGCAAGACCCCATGAGTTGCGCTAAAATGCAGCGCCTGTGCCCGCTGCACCCCAGCCGTTCCAGCAGAGCGAGACGCAACTGCCGGAGAGGAGCCAGGAATACTGGATCGTGAGCTGAGCAAGTCCAACTGAGCTAACCGCAGTCCATCAAGGGCCTGCTGTCCACGTTTGGGCCACAGAACGTCAACAGCCTCCATCGGATGCTCTCCAAAGAGAGGAGCTACGACATGACTATTGCGGAGCTCGCCGCGCTACTGGCTGCGGCCAAACGCGGCGGGTTAGTTTTGGAACGCCGAGATGGGACATGGTTCATGCCGCCATAGCGACATGCCGCCATAACTTCATGCCGCCGTAGGCTGGATGAACGGGTAATTGATTCATCCTGTCGATCCTGTTGTAGCAAGCCATGTTCCACCGCTGTTGTGGTGGCGGAACCGATAGCGGTATGCATTGATCCGTTCGCGATAGCGAGGGTATGTGTTCATCCACAAACGATGCATGGAGTGTGATAAAACATGGAAGAGAGAGGGAGAGTCACCAGTTGTCGCCCACAGCCAATTTGACTTTAGGAGCCCCGCTTGCCCAAGGGGGCAAGAGAGCCCACCGTGCCCGCCATTTGCACTCTCATCACCCAGTCTCCATCGGCGTCATTGTGGATATCGATTTTAACAACTCCATCTTGCCTACCGAGTACCGACTGACCCACCGACAACAGCCACCACCATGACGTCGCCGAAGGATGGGTCGCGGATGATGCCGTCGCTGGCTGCGCGCGCGGCGTTCTCGCCAGCGCCAATCATCTCGCCGGGCGCAGTCATGCAGTCTGACCGGAATCAGCGGCGGGCACAGAAGTTGACGCTGGGCCGGCGCGTGTCCGCCGACGGGCGGAGAACGAGTGGTGCTGGCGCGGGTGCGGGCGCAGGCGTCGGCGCAGGCACGGCGGGCGCAAGGCGCCCGTCGTCGCCGCGCGGTGTAGCCAGCGAACGTACCCCCCTTCTGCCGCCTGCGCCGAGCGCCCCCGCAGTTGCCGGCGTAGACACTTACGACGCCGAGTGCAGTCGACCGGAGATGCAGCGGCGTGCATCGGCCGCAACAACGCGGGGCCGATACCACGGTCTACCGGGCATGAACCGTCCCGCGACAATATGGAACGAGCTGCGCGTGCTCGTCGCGACGTGTGTGCCGCTCTCCGCGGGACTCATGCTCGAGAACGCCCTCAACACCATCAACATTCTCGTTTGTGGTCGCCTCGGTGCAGCAGAACTCGCTGTATCGGGTAACTCTTCGCTTCTCGTCATGGTCACGGGCTACCCCATACCCCTCGCTGTCGCTGCGGCGTTCACGACCATCTCGGCACCACTCTACTCCCAGCCAGAGGCCCGCCACCATATCGGCCACTGGCTCCAGCGTACCGTCCTCCTCTCGCTTGTCCTGTCCCTCCCCATCATGATTGCGTGGTGGAACATTACGCCCGTGCTCCTCGCGCTCAAGCAGCCCCCCGAGCTCGTCGAGGGCATGAAGTGGTGAGTACCAGCAAGGGTGCACATGTCGGTGCGCCCAGTGACAACCCATGGCTGACGTCAAGGTACCTCCGTGCAGCAGTGTTCGTGCTCCCCGCGCTGAGTCTTGTGGAATCAATGAAATCCTACCTCCAAGTACAGGGTTGGTTGCACTGTTACAGCTCATCCGCTAACAAGTAGGCATCATGTCCCCGCCGCCGTTGATTCTCCTCGCGCTGCTCCCCTTCCACGGCTTCATGGCCGTCTACCTCGTCCACTACACGTCGCTGGGTGCGCCGGGCGCGGCCATCTCGACCACTCTGACGCTCACGATCGCCGGCCTCTTCCTCGTCGTGTACGCACTCAAGACCAAGGCTCGCGAGTGCTGGGACGGCCTCAGCAAGCGCGCCTTCATGGACTGGTCGCCCCTCGTCTGGTTTGCCATTCCCGGTGCCCTTGTGCGTCAAGCTTATCCCTACGTTACTGACCTCACAGATGTTTGGCTCTGAACTCTGGGCGTTCGAAATCATTGCCCTGCTCGCCGGCCGGCTCGGCGAGGTGGCCGTAGCCGCCCAAGCCGTCATTTCGACGCTGGACAACCTGGTCGCCATGGTGTAGGTTTCCCCGAGTAGACACCACTGACCCGCTCAGCCCCTACGCCATCTCCATCGGCATTGCCAACCGCGTGGGTAACCTGCTCGGCCACGGCAGCCGCGGTATCCCACGTGCTAGACGCACCGTCAGCGCAGGCTTTATCCTCGAAGTGGCCGTGGCCGGGTCGACGGGTCTTGCCCTTCTGATCTGGCGGTACCAGATTGCGGATATTTTCACGGACAACCACGAGGTGGCTAGGGAAGCTGCCGAGGCGGCAGTGTTCGTCGCGTCGTACCAGGTATTTGACGGTCTGCAGAATGTCGGAGCGGCGTGCCTGCGTGCGTTTGGGCGCCAGAACATTGGCTCAGTCATCCACTTTATCGGTTACTACATTGTCGGTCTGCCCATTGGCGCATGGCTCGGTCTCGGCTCGCCCGGCTGGGGCCTCGCTGGTCTGTGGGCCGGCGCGGCGCTCGCGCTCGCGTGCACGTCTGCCGCGGAACTCCTGTTCGCATACACTATCAAGTGGGAGGACGAGGTTGAGCGTGTCCAGCTCCGCGAGGAGGACCAGTCGTCCTCTGAAGAATCCGACGACGACGACGACGATAACAATGCTGTCTAAGAACATGAGAGGCAGACGACCGAGGATGAGGTATGTGCCTCTTGCGCTTTTTGCAATGTCGCGCCTTGCCCTATAGCAAACTTTAACACTTTATGCATAGGCGTGTTTTTGAGCTACCTCGCTTCGAGGATAAGTAATTGCGCAGTTTTTGTCAGACACTTGTGTGCATGCACGCGTCTTATACGTGCAGTAGTGCACAGATGTCTTTGCCGTACGCACGATGCGGTTTGCAACCGACGACGCATGCCGTTATGCCGCACAGTGTCGCCTCGTCCCGGGCGTGCCTGTTCTAGCCCGCACCCGGCCCAGCGTCCAGTGCTCGGCGCATGCACGTGAGGCTCTACACAGCCGGCAACGGCAGTGCAGAGCGGGGAACCCAGTTTACGCTTTCCCGGCCGCGGCCAGCCCTGACGACCAAACGAGACAGACGCAGCGTGCGATGGCCGGTACCGCCGGAGTCATGCTTGACGGAAGGCACAAGCAGTCAGTCATGTCTAACGTCCAGCCGTCCGTCGCTTTGTATGTTCTCTTCATTCCCATCGCCGACGTCCGAGACGCCATCGCGTTCTTGTAGCGGCTTGTCGCATTCTTCTCAGCCGCCCCGCGCGCCTCACCTCCACAACACCGCCTCCACATCTCCTTAGGTGTTCGCGACGATCCGGCACTGCCTACCATCATTACCCTTCCCACTTGACACGCACAAAGTGTCCGCCGCCCACGCAGCCAGTGACCCGCCCGGCGACATACACGTACGCACGGCGCGAGCAGGTATCTGGACGTGGCGGGCTGGCACCGACTCTGGCGATATAGGAGATCCCAAGACTGAAGCGGTTCTTCCCACCACCACCACCACGCCGTATCGCCATGCGCTTCACACTGCGTAACCCGCTCGAGACGCTGGGTATTGAGAAAGACGGGACACGCAGCGCGCGGTCGTTCTCGCACCGAACCGCCGCCCGGCGGGGACGGATCGTCCTCGTCTTCCTCTTCTGCATCTTCATCTACCTCCTCCGGCCGTCACCGCCCTTCCCACCGAGCTACCAGGACGAGAAGCTGGCCGAGAACGCACTGCCGCAACACAACAGCAGGCTAGCGTTCCCCGAAGGCCGTAATGGGCGGTATATGAAGTACGCAGACGTCGTGTTGTGTTGAGAGCCGCTCGCTGATGCGCAGGTTCGACGCACCCTTCGACCCAGGTTGGTAGATCGCGTGTTTGCCCTGACGGCGCAACGCCGCTGACGACAGATATCAGCGCACAGCTCCAGCGTAACCTCCTCCAACACGCTGTGGCCGTCTCGTCCAACCGGTCGTACGCGTTCGAGCCAGTACGGCAGGACAAGTCGTGGCTGCCGTTCCAGCTCCTGCGGTGGCCATGGCGTAATGCCCGTATCCCCCTCTCAGCGTTCGTGAGCACCTCGCTGAACGGGTTCGAGCGTCTGTCCAGGAGGCCCCGCGCCGTATCCTCCAACTACTACACCAGCGTGTGCGGCGGTCGCGAGAGGGTACACCGCGTTCGCACGGCCCAGAACCCCCACGGCGACCTCGAGCTCGCGGCTTCCGGCCCAGAACGGCTCAAGCAGCTCGCAACCATCCTCGGCGGTAACGGGCCCAACGACGCGTGCATTCGCATCGTCGGTGACGTCTTTGACAAAGAGTATGTCGCGCAGCCGCACTTCGCTGACGCTCAGCTTCCTCGAGTCCGAACACTTCACGGATATTGCGGAAGAGGTCATCGAGTCGCCCGTCCTCCAGTACTTCAGCTTTAGCCCTAAAGTACTGGGGATCATCAATCGGCTCATCCCGTCGATTGCACCCAACTCGGACTACTATGACCTGCAGCGCGCGGCGCAGGCTCAGGGCAAGACGGCCCCGCCGTCGCTCATGTGGAAGCATGTGCTTGTGATCCAGCTGCCGCACCACAGCGGGTGGGACGAGCACTGCACGGCGCTCGGCAAGCGTCTAGCGTGAGTAACGTTGCTGGCCTCGCTGACACCAGCCCGTTCGCGGCGTTCAACAAGCTGCCGTTACTTCCTGGTAACGAGAACGTGCCGCCGCCACGGGACACGCCCGAGCCGACGGTGGACGGGCTGTACGCTGCAAAGTGCCATCCGGGGATCACAGCGGTGATGGCGCGCGTGCGACGGATGCGCAAAAACCACCCGCTCCTGCGCACAGTCTACGTCGTGTCGGACGCCCCGGCAGAGTACACCGAGGAGGTGTCGCGGTGGCTCATTGCCGAGAGCTGGGAGAAGGTGTTTATCGGCAACCTCGACGCGTACCCTGACTGGGACGACCGCGAACTCGGCGACGCAGTCGACACGGAAATTGCGCGCCGCGCTGGCGTGTTTGTGGGCAATGGCGTGGGTACAGGCGCGCAACTTGGTATGCTGATATCCCAGTTCACAACCCTCGCGAGCAACGTCGCGCTCCTCCGCACGCGCGACGGCGTGCACCCGGACTTTACGCAGTACTGGTAGCTCGTAACATATTCTGGGGCTACATGGAGGCCCCAGACGCTATGGATTTTGTTTTGGTCATGAGCGGGGGCTGGTGCTGTTCCCAAACACGAAGCACGGTGTGTTTCGCCTCAATAGGCCTGTAAGCCTGGGGTAACGATAGCGCCTCAAAGTGGCTCCGCCTCGGCGTTGCGGCATTCATGACTGCCAACAACGGCGTATGCTTGGCTCGTACGAAGTCATGTGGCTTTCTGTTGCTTGCACATACTCCAGTGGCCGTCGGCTACTGCCCACACTCAAGCTCGAGTCGATCGTCGGAAACGCCTCGGGATCCTCCGATGTGCACGTCCCGATAAGGACTAGTGCGCACTGTAGGCTCGGTGAGATTAGGGACTCGCTACCGAACAATTCCCGGGCTTGGCATCCCTCTGGTGGTGTTTCCGGGGTTGCTCCGGCGGACGTAACGTGGGGGCGAGAGGCAACGGGGTGCAACGGGGTGCAACGGGGTGCAACGGGGTGCAACGGGGTGCAACGCATGCAACGGGTATTGGTCTGTGCCGGACAAATGTCGCAGCAATCTCTCGACAGGTCATGTCGACAGGCACGTATTGCGGGGGTGAGTGGTTGTCATCGGGGGTTAAGATGGCGATAGAGCGTTTGCACCAGCCACCGACGCAACCACCGAAGCAAGGCATTCACACTTGCCGATTGCTGTGTCTGTTTGAGAAGGAGCACAGCAGATGGCGGCGGCGGAATGCTGGATGCTATTACTGGAAATCTTGTCGATCAAGCTGGAGAGTATGGCGCCGAGGCGGCCGAAGTGGATTCCGCTTGGTGCTCGCTAGCCCACACGGCCGCGCGCGCCTGCCTACCACCACAGCCACAGCCATAACGCCACATACGCAGGCAGCACACACACGTTTCCTGCTCTGGCTCAATTGGTTTTCCTGTGTGTTTGCCCTAATTCCTTGCCCCCTTGCATCCTTGACGGCTGTTGAGAGAGTGGGGGAGCTGCAAGGCACAGCAAGAGCACAGACACTGATAGCCAAAGGGTTTGTTACTACGTCACCGAGCTCAGTCGGATGCTCACGCTCCCTCCTTAATCCCCTACGTGTCCCCCCAATTTCAGCCTACCCGCGCGCGCCAGGATTGCTGTCGACAGCTCTGCTCCCGTGCCGTTGCGATACGATCCCCCCGATCAAACCGAAACTCTGCCCAGTTGGCGCGGATTGCCGTCACCAAGCGGAGCGTGTGGTGTGCGGGTGCAGCAGCCAAGGGTTCAAGGGGGCGTTTGGCTGGTATCATTCAGCAGGATACTAGAGTGACTACTGCCAGTCAGACTCATAATAATAACCAGACGAAGGAGGCGCCCATCGGCCACATTGCAACACATGATACGTATCCTCGCGCCATTGAACCGGCTCTTCAGACACATTCAGAACCGCTAAAATACCTCGTTGATTCTTGCTGTCCCCTCATTCCTGTTTGTCAACGTGCTCGCTTCCAATATGCCTTATATCTCGCCAAAGGACGCCGCCGCGCTCGCCCGGAACGCTGCCACCGTCGAGCCACCAGAGCACTCCACTACCACTGCCATGACCACCGAGACCCACTCGCCAGCGCCAGTTGTCGTCGAGACGCCCGCGCCCATCTCCCATGCCGACTCGATGGACGACACCGAGTCACCGGGTCTCACGTCGTGCGGCACGACCGACTCGTCGTCATCGGTCCGCACCCTCAGCAGCGATTCCGCCAACATGGCCACGCTCAGCGACAAGCTCGGCGACGTTCACATCGAGCACCACGAGGCCGTGCACGCCGACGACGACGACCACGAGTTTGCACCATGTCCCGTCGCCGTCGCGTCGTACCATGCCGGCCTGTATGCTTTTACAAAACCGCTCTATGACGAGGCGCGCCACGCCGCCAAGCCCAAGTCCCAGCACCGGCTGTCTCCAAGTTCCACCTGTGAGTGCCCCAAGCGCCATGCCATGATGCATTGGCGCGGTGCGCCGCTCCACTCCGTGACACTTGATGCTAACGCCAGTGCCCGTGGCTTAACACTTGCATCATTGTCCGCACCCACCCACGCCGGTGTACCCCCGGATGACGCCCGCACACAGCCTGTTGTCTTGTCCTTGTAGCATTACCCCATCATAGCCGTGACATGTTGCCATCAGCTTGCATCATACCCACGCGCGACGATGACGGCGGCGGCGGCGACGGCGTCGTGGCCGCCGACGTCAAGTCGCTGTTTTCCTCCCACACTCTGACACCACTGACGCCTTGCATGACGCCTAGTCGGAAGGATTGACACGCGCCCGATCATGGAGGGAACAGAGGCACAGGATTATTGCGTCGGGGGCGTGGAGATCGTCCAGGAACGCTCCGGGGGGCGGGCCAGAGAGGACGACAGTACCTGGCTACATCCTGCTGCGCATTTCCAAAACCCTCTCCCCCAACCTCAATCACACGCCCCCGCCCGCTCCAATGACAACAACTGAACTCGGACATGTGGTGTGCGTCAGCGCGCCAGTTACGGCCTGGAACGCGTCTGGGACCTGGTGACACTCACTGCTGCTCCACAATCGTTCATGTGTGCGCGAGTGCGCGAAGATTTGCTGCTGACCGGCGCTGGGCCCGATGTTGATGCTGACGACAGGGCAATTGGAACGATGATATCACCGGCGGGGGCCGTGAGCCAGCCCCGCCACTGCACCCTCGGTCGCCGGCCACCGCCCAACGCCCACAGCCCACGGCCCCATCCATCCCATGCTGTTGGCGAGCGACGCGGATCACGTCGATCTGGAATATCCCTGGCGACCCGCGAGCTGGCCCTATCCAACCCACAGATCACGACCGTGCCCTGCGTAGCTGCGTCACGGCCCGCCAGGACGCCAGGTCTGGCCACAGCACAATCAATACAAGGCGGCAGATATTTCTCATGCGCCGGCGGTGCGCCCAGCGAGCCCAGATAAGGGCTAGATCTGGACGCAAATGGCCAGCCGGCCAGAACAAGTACACCCTACACCCAAACAAGATTATTGCGCTGTTCGCGGCTCGGTCGCACGACGTGATCGTGCGCCCAGTAACCGCTGGCTCGCACGACTCTACTCGCAACTCGCAACTCGCGCTCCACTCGACATCGCTGCTACTGCTGCCGTTACCGTTCATAAGCGCCGGGGCCACGCCGGCAGCAGCCGCAGGTGTGTGATAATCACGACGATCGTCAAGGCCGGGATATCCAACGCGAAAGTGCATATCAGCACGATACGCCGCGTTGGGGTTGTGGAGTAGCGTATCTTTTGGGGCGGACGGGGACGCGGGGGCGGTGGAGTCGGGTTGTGGAGTAAGGTGTGTGGTGTTTCATCAGGAAAGGTACTCTGCTAAGCGCACCGCGGGAGCGAATGTGTCCACGTGCAGAGCTCAGAACTTAACGGACAAACCACGGCGGGGGCGTGAGCAAGCACAATCAGGCTTCAGCTCCACGCCGAAACCCAACCCAGTATGCATGCTGTGCTGGCCGGTGGCTGCTGTGGCCCAGTTCAGGCCTGTTCGCATTCCGCGCTCCACACGGTGCCAGCGGTGGAGTAGGCACAACAATTTTGAGAGACACTGTCTCGGAATATATCCCAAGTGCAAAACTGCATTTTCAACAAGTAATCCTGGCAACGTGGCGGAGTGGTTAACGCGGTTGACTCGAAATCAACTTCCTTCGGGAGCACATGTTCGAATCATGTCGTTGTCGTAAAAGAATTTTTTTTTTGAGTTTGTGTATGGGCAGGCAGAGGGGCGGCGCCGAGTTTTTGCCAGGGCCAAGGCTATCAGCCCCTACACCTACTTCCCCCCCGGCTTGCCTCGCCCTGCTCGACTTTGGTCAATGACTAATACATGTAGAATCCCGGTGATGTATACAGACGGCCGACTAGTACTCGCACAACCCCTTTTACGCATCGCGCGCGTTGCGCTGCGCGCTCAGTAGTCGTCGTCATCGTCGTCGTCGTCGTCGGCGTCGCCGCCCGCGGCGGACGCGTCGCTCTCGACGACTTCGTGGCGGCGCGACGCGCCCCCGACATTGAGCTTGATCTTGGTCGCGGGCGCCGCGGGGCCCTTGTACATGGGCGTGCTCGTACCGCTGGCCGCGGGCGTCGTCTCTTCGGTCCCGCCATTACCCGCCGAGTCTGTCCCCGTCGCCGTGCCCGGAACAACAAACTTGGGCTGCTCCTCGGCCAAGCGCCGGTTAAAGAACTCCTCCATCGCGTCGGCGGCATTGTATACCCACGACCCCTCGGTGTTGTACGTGCGCGCATTGTTCCACAGGAGACGCAGGTCGTTCGCCAAGCCTTGCAAACCATACGCGGCCTGCGAAAACTTGCGCTTGATCTGCGACATGGCGATCGGCTGCGCAATGATCGAGTAGTAGTCCGGGTAGATCTTGCGGTCGACCGGCGAGAGGAAGTAGACGTTAAAGTTCTCGCCCGTCACGTCGTCCACGAGCGAGTTGACCTCTTCAAACAGCTTCTTGACCATTTGGCGCTCCTCGGTCGACACGGGCGGCGCACCCGTCTTGCGCTTTTTGACGGGTGTCTCCTCGCCTGGACCAGGCGTAGCGCTTTTGCTCGGCCGTCCGCGCTTCTTCTTGCCCGAGCTGGGGGGCCCGTCGGCGGCCTCAGCCTTCAACGTCGTGATGACCGACGACAGCGGCTTTCCCTCGGCCTCGGCCTGCGCGAGCACCTCGTTCTGGCGCTTACGTTCCGCCTTTCTCTCGGCGCGCGCACGCTTGCGCTCGGCAGCGGACTCGACGTCGTCGTCGCTGTTCTCCAGCGCGTTGATGAACTGATCGTCCGTCAGGCCGTCCGTGTATCGCACGTTCGCGGTCGCCCGACGACCACGACCAATGTCCGCCTCGGCAGCGACGAGCTGCTCGGCCATTTCCTGACCAATGTCGCGGCGGTAGAACGGCGGCAGCTCCGACTCCTGCATGAGCGCAGGCGGCTGCGGGCCCTTGCCGCCCGACGCCTTCCAGTCCGCGACCTTGGCCTCGTTGCGCTCCTTGTCCATGCGGGTGAAAATCGCGAGTTCCTCGTCACCACGCGCAAGCAGCTCGTTCAGCTCCTCGTCGTCCAGCTCGTTTGTCTCCTCCTCCTCCTCGTCCGCAGCCTGCTCGAACGCCTTGGCGAGGTACGCCTCGTACTCGTCACCAGTGGTGACTTCGTCGAATTTACCGGCCTGAATGACCTTGCCGTCAATCTCGAGCTTGGCCTGCGCACGCTGTAGGACCAACTCCTCGACGGTGCCGCTCGAAATGAGACGCAGCACACGGACTTCCTTCTTCTGACCAATACGGTGGGCACGGTCCTGCGCCTGCAAATCGGCGTGCGGGTTCCAGTCCGTGTCGTAGATGATGACCGTGTCGGCCGACTGCAGGTTGAGACCAAGACCACCGGCACGCGTCGACAGAATGAAGACCTGGTACGGCGAGTCGGGGTCGTTGAACGTCGACAGGAGCTGCTGGCGCTCGTCGGCCTTGGTGGAACCGTCGAGACGGCAGTACTTCCACCCCCGGTAATCAAAGTAGTCGGCAATGATGGACATGATCTCCGTCATCTGGAAGAAGATGAGCACCTTGTGGCCCGTCGCAAAGAGCTTGGGCAGGATACGGTCGAGCAACTCAAACTTGCCTGCCGTGCGCACTATCTGCTCGTCGACGTGGTTGCCGACGGAAAAGTCCTCGTCGACTTCGCGGAACACGAACGGGTGGTTGCAAATCTTTCGCAGCTGCATGACTGCGTTCTGCAGCGTGGCCGTCTTGCGCGGCTTGCCAGACGACAGATCCGTCGGCAGCGTCTTGTACTTTTTGACACTCTCGTACAGCTTCCACTGCAGCGCCGACATTTTGGTGTAGATGACCTTTTCGACCTTGTCGGGAAGCTCCGACTCGACGTCCTTCTTGAGACGACGCAGGAGGAACGGACGCAACACCTTGTGGAGACGCTTGACAACCAGCAAAGCCTCTTCTTCGTTCATCTCCATCTTCTCCTGGCCACCCGTGTTGGCGAACGGCGCGTTGAACCACTCGTCAAACGATTTAACCGAGTTGAAGATCTTGGGCAGCACAAAGTTGAGCAGCGCCCACAGTTCGGGCAGGTTGTTCTGCAGCGGGGTACCGGTGAGAATAAGACGGTAGCGCGTCGAGTAGTACTCGTTGAGCGTCTGGGACAGCTTGGACTTGATGTTCTTCAGACGGTGACCCTCGTCGATGATCATGTGGATCCACTTGATCTTGGCGAGCAGCGGGCGTTCCTTGATAATGTACTCGTACGTCGTGAGGCACACCTGGAAGTCGCCGGCACGGATGCGCGGATACAGCTCGCGACGGATCGCAGGCGAGCCCTTGAGAATAAGCGTCTTGACGGCCGGAGCCCAGCGCTCAAACTCGAGCGTCCAGTTGGTGAGTGTAGACAGGGGCACAATGACAAGGAAAGGTCCCGGCTGCTGCTTCTTTTCGATGAGGTAGGTGATGAGCGAAATGGTCTGGATTGTCTTACCGAGACCCATTTCGTCGGCCAAAATACCGTTCAAACGGTTATTGTACAGTGAGATCATCCACTGCAGACCCTTGACCTGGTAGTCCTTGAGCGTGCCGCCCGTGAGGATGGACGCCTGGCGCGTGACCTTCTCTTGCGTGCGGTGCGCGACGGCGTAGTAGTCGACTTTGCCGGCACGACGCTCGGCGTCGTCCTCCTCGCCGTCCTGGCGGCGGGCACCGAACGTGGCTTCGGACGCGGGACCCTCCTCGACCTCGAAGGGGAGGTGCACGGGGATCTCGTCACGGTGCACGGCGTCGTTCTGCTGGTCCACCACGGCCGCAGCGAGCTGGTCCAAGAACTGGTCGGTCTGCTGCAGGAGGTGGCCAATACGCGAGTCCTTGGCTTCACCGAGCAGGGCGAGGTACGCGTCTTCGTCGTCGTTCTTGAGCGCCTTGAGACGCTCCTTGGCGAGACGCTCGACACGGCGCTGCTCCTCCTTTTCGATTTCGCTGTGCATGCGCAGAACAGACTTGCCCAGGCGGCGCATCTTGTCCGTGCCCGCCCCGCGGGGGTTGGTGAACCCTGCAGCAATGACGTTTTGGCCGTGCTCGATGATCGAGTTGATGTAGGCCAGGTGGCGCTGCTTGCCGCGCTGCTCGCGCTCGGTGCGTTGCCTCCGCTCCGCCGTCTCGGTCGCGCGCGCGTCGCGCAATGTGTGCGTGCGGAAACGACGGAACTGGGACCGGTCGGCGGGGATCTGCGTGGACCCGTGGATGGCGCGGACTAGGTCCTCGCGCAACAAGCGCTGTTTCCCCAGCAGACGGAGACTGAGGAGCTCGATGCGGGCCTGGATCCCCAGTTTGGGTGTTGGCGCTGGCGTCTCGTCCGTGACGCCCGGCACGTCGGCGGCGCCTGGCTCGCCGAGTCCTGCCGTCGAGTCCATGTCCTCGAGCTCTTTCATCCGCCACGCCATGCGCGTCTCCACGAACCGGTTCCGCTCGTCCATGAGGATGTTTGGGTCGAGACCCCGCGGCATGATGGACGGCACGAGCATACGCTGCAGCTTGGTCTGGGGATTTGTCATCTCGTCGTCAAACTTGCGGTTCGCGTACACCGACGGGTGCTGGTACGCGTTGTACGGGTACACGATGGACGACTGGTCCAGCTCCATGGCGTATGGCTGCTCGGGCGCCGCACCGTCCACGACCGCCTCAATCGTCTTCTCGGCAGCCTTGCCCTCGGCCGTCGTCGCGGTCGACGCTGGTGGCTGGTTGCCTGCAGCCGCCTGCTGCAGGTATCCTGGAACAGGCTGGTTACGCGCGAGAAGGTGGTACGAGGCCGCCTGCGAGCGGACCTGGGCAATTTGAGCGGGCGTGAGCGACACATGCGAGCTCTGCTGCTGCTGCTGCTGTGGCGCTGGTTGAATCAGTACAAGCGTTCGTGGCTGTTAAACTCACCAGTCGCGTTCTGCTGGGGCTGCTCGCCTTCTGCCTGCTGCGCCTTTTTCTTCTGCTCCTCAATGGCGACGGCGCGTGCATGCATGTTGAGGATGAGCATGGTACGCGCCACTTCCGTCGAGTTCTCCTTTGTATGTCCTGCAGCTTGGAGTTCTGCGACGCGCTGCAGGTGTTAGCATGGTATTGTGGTGTGTGCATGGATGGAGGCGCGTGTGGTTTGTTGGGAGGGAAGAGTCAAGCGTACCTTGCGGAGAGTCATGACCCGTGCTGGGTCCATGCCTGCGAGGAGTTCGCGTTTCTTTTCGTCGTCAATCATCATGGGGCCTGCTTGGTGGTGCTGCTGGTGTGGCTGTGGTGGTTGTTGTTGTTGTTGTTGTTGTCCTGGCATGCCTGGGCGGAGTGCTGGGCTTGGGTTGGGTGGGAACGGTGTGCCGCCTCCTCCTGGGGTGGACGCGGTGGCGGGTGAAGGGGCAGTTGGCTGAGCCGTTGCCGGCGATGGTGCGGCGTCGGTCATTGCTGCGCGGTTGTTCGCGCGTGGGTTGTGCGCGATCGCGTCTGTGTCTGGGTGGATGGCTTGGTCGTAGGGAGCGTGGAGTGGAGGAGAGACGGATGTCGCGGTCGGTCGGATGGACGGAGCGGGGTCGCCGAGCGCACACAACAGTGGTCAATGCAACAACGACCAAGCCCAAGTCGTGGCGGGAGACACACAGGGGGGCGACGCTGGGTGAACAAAGCGGGATCAAATTCACCCACGGGATCAAATTGGCTCCAACCGCCCCCCACTCGCCCGCGTCCTCCACAGCCTCAACCACAGGCCCATGCTCCACCGTAGCGTGCACTAGTCGGCGTTTCTGCCATACAAGGCGTGTGGCACTTTACGACTGCCTCTGAAGAGAGCGTATGCACTGTAGAACAACGTTGACATCCTAGCCACGGCATCATGTATGCATGCGTAGATGCCAATTCGGAACTGCCAATCGTTGCAGGTCGACACAGGCGTGTTGACGTTTGAGGCCAGGAACTTGGCGCCTGCCGTATACATTGTAACCCTGTGCGCGTCGGGCCGCCGGCAAGTGTCACGATTGCACGGCCCACGCGGCCGTTTCGGAATGTCCACAATGTCCACCAGTGCACCGGATTTGTACGCCACGCGACGTGCCGGTCAGAGTCGAGATGCCGAAGTGCAGATCGTGCTGAGAGCAAAGAGCTGATCGCACCATTGGCGAGTTGCCTCACATATGCCGTCGATCATGACGCAACGTTTGCAAGTGATCGAGAACTGATTCACAGAGGAAACCAAGAGCAGGTCGTCACCACGCTGAATTATTCCACATCCCCAGGTAAATGTTGGTCAAGTACAATATGTTACATCTCTATGTCTAGAGTCTAGTCTAAGTGATTACGAGACGACCTTGACGCGGTCCTCAATGGGGAGGAAGGTCTTCTGGATGGCGGGGGGGCCAGCGGGGACGCCGAATGGCATAAGGGCGTGGTTGACCCAAGTCTCGGGGACGCCGAGGAACTTTGTGATGGCGGCCTGGTTGGCGGGGCCGAACTGGCCGTAGTGCTGGAGGTTGGCGCCGATACCGTGAGCGGCGAGGTCGGTCCAGACCTGGTACTGGGTCATGCCGTTGGTGGTAGCGGCCCAAAGGGGCATCACCTGGGTAACCATGGGGTTCTTCTCGACAAACTTGTCAATCGCGTCCTGGTCCTCGAAGAACACAACAGTGCCGTAACCGGGCTTGTACGCGTTATCAAACTTGTCCTGGAATACCTTGAGCAGGTCGGGGTTGCCGGCCAGGTTGGGGCTGTGCGCGGCCCAGATGTGGTCCCACAGCTGGCGGTGCTTCTCGCCCAGAACCAGCACGGCGCGCGACGTCTGCGAGTTGTACGACGACGGAGTGTACTTGACTGCGTGCTCGACGAGCTCCTGCAGCTGCGCGTCGCTCAGGCTCGACTTGTTCGTCAGGTTGTAGTAGCTGCGGCGGGCCTAAGATGTTAGCAAACGTTGCTTGCGCGAATGTGATTGCCGAGTCGGCGACTTACCTCGACGGCCTCAGAGAAGGACATGGGAGCAGTGACGGTCATTGTGGTGTGTGGTGGTGATTGGGGTGCGGGTGAGGTATCGATGCGATGCGAGGTAGGAGACACTGGTTGTGATGCTGGTGAGTGGTCTCGTCAAGCTCAGCACAACTCGGGCTTTTATATCAGTAGTAGTAGCATGGTTTGGCTCCTCGGCCATGGTCATGACAACATGCATGCTGATGGCACGCATGGCACGTCGCAAAGCAACGTGAGCTTTGCCGAGAGTCTACTGTCTAATCATCGAGAAAAATTGGTAAGCCGGATCCGAGCAAGGCAACCGGAGGTGGACTTTATCGCGTTGGACCCTCCAATTCACCGCAACTGGGCGCGCCGAGCCTGCCGAGGCGGGTTTTCCCGGCCCCCGGCACCCGTGGATCTTTCACGTGCGAGCACGTTTGGCTTTATTGCTCAGGGTCCGTCCACCACTTCCGTTGGAAGTTGGCGATGTCTTGCGTTTGGTCACCGCGGGCTTACAAAACTCTCCCTGCTCGATCTCAATGGTTGCCTCATCGTCGGGCTCGATGCCTTGTTCGTCTTCAAAGTCCTGGCGCGACCCCGTACACAGGCCGCCGTCGGCGAGGATGCCATAGAGCCTTACGTCAGTCCTGCACGCTCATACCGACCTACGTCTCGTACACCTTTTTGCGCGTCGTCCACTCCCTGCACCAGCGTTCCCACTCGCCGTCAATCTTGGCCGCGTCCTTCTCTGACATGGGCGGCGCGGCTGACTCGCCACGGAACGGTTTGAGCGCCTTGAGCGTGAGCTCGTTCTGTCGTCAGCTCTGTTCGACGAACACCTATCTGTGACCTACACCCGCGTTGACTGTCTCGATCTCCTTGTTGAGTGCGGCGGTCTTGGGCAGGCTTGTGACGGACGTGAGGTCTGAGAATCAGCACCTTGTCAACCTGCGCCCGGCCTACTCGACTGCAGCGACTTGACCTCCTTGCGGCGCTCGTCCAGTATGCCCTGCACTTCCTTGAGACCGGCATCGAGCTCAGCCATCTCGGCGGGCTCGAGCACGGGAAGCTGGGACTAGACGTCAGCGCGGGCATCAGGCGGCAGGAGGAAGAAGGGAGGTGTGAGATGTGAGGGTCTGAGGCTGATGAAAGCACCGCTGGGCGTGCTGGGGTATCGCCGTGAACTGCTTCAGAGGCTCCTGCTTTGCATCGCAGGTGTTGGATGCCGACCACTCCGGGTTACAGTGTACGCTTGTAAGCGTCACCGTGCCTGCCTTCTCCTACGAAGGAAGGTCGATTGACCGCGAGCAGAACAACCATCCGCCCTCCCCATCTGTGTTCGACGTCCGACACATACCTGGTTGTAGACGAAGATGGTCTGCTTCCCGTACGGCTTGACCGTGAGCGAGCCTTTGTCTAGCGGTCAGCGCCGAGGAAAATCAGGCCACTCACCCGCCAGCGCAGTGAGAGCCTTCTGGGCCTCGGCTTTCGTCACGCGGTTCTTGAGGTTGGCAGAGACGTCGGCTGGGTGTGAGTGGTGCGATGGTTTACTGGCCTACTGCTTGCATACGGCCGGTTGACCTGCTGTGAGCTTCATGGCCTCGTTTACCACGCTTACCGAACGAAGGTATTGCAGCACCATCTATAGGTCAGAACTCATGGTCCGTCTTGCGACTCACGTCCTCGGCTGCGTGTGAGCGGGTCTAGTGAACGTCAAGCTCCACTCACCCTCGTCGCCCTTGACGGGCTTCTCCTTCTTGTCGGCTTTGGGAGGCATTTTTATACCTCTTCAACTACCTTTAAAGTGAATAGTGAAGACGAAAGAAGAGATGCATCGAGGAAGGAAGACATTGCGCGCACCTGCTACACCCACAAAAGTGCCACAACATCCAGTGGATGACCTCCACCGGATGAAGTGTGTAGGAGTCAGCCTGACATTTGCAAAACCCTGAGCCTGACACACTTCAAATGCTGCAAAGGGGACAGATTGCATCCACCGACCTTTGATGCTTGGCTCGTTTGACACCACCTCCCTCACACCGGACACCCCCCGACCACTCTGACGACGCCGAGCGTTGAGCAGAGCAACGAGCACGAGCAACACCTCTCCAGCGACTGTAGAGCAGTTTTAAAAGGCAACACCAGCCACACCGCATCCAACCCTAGCGGGACCACTTGACCGCCGCGACCACCCCATTTTTATCTCTGCCCAGCATGCCGCCCAAGAAGAACGCGAGCAGCAAGGGCGACGACAAGAGTAGGTATCAGCCCGCGCCCGGCGCACTAACATTCCAGCCTTCGGTCTGCGTAACAAGAACAAGAGTGCAAAGGTGCAGAAGTATGTGCAGCAGGTACAGCAGCAGTCGACGGGCAAGAGCAAGGCCGACGTGGGTTTTTTTCTCTGGTGCGGGAACAGCGGCTGACCAGAGCAGGCCGCCAAAGCCAAGCAGGCCGAGGAGAAGAAGAAACAGAAGGAGGCCGCTGAGCAGCGCAAAAAGATGGACGCGCAGCTGTTCAAGACGGACCAGGTTCAAAAGGTGCCATTCGGAACAGGTGGGTGGCGATTCGATACCCCGCACATGGTACTCACGCACAACCCCACAGACCCCAAGACCGTTCTCTGTACCTACTTCAAGAACGGCATGTGCCAAAAAGGGAACAAGTGCAAGTTCTCGCACGACCTCAATGTCGGGCGTAAGGCTGAGAAGGTCAACCTGTACGAGGACACGCGCGAGGACAAGAAGGCCGGTGAGTTGCGTTGAAGCTTGACCCAGCTCACACCAGACACGATGGACCAGTGGGACGACGAAAAGTTGAAAGAGGTCGTTAACCAGAACGGCAAGAAGCAGCGGACAACGACCGACGTGGGTGACTCAGCTCGCGGCTGTACTGACCAGCCCAGATTGTCTGCAAGTACTTCCTTCAGGCGATCGAGGACAAGAAGTACGGCTGGTTGTGAGTATTGGTGTTGGATACGGGCTTGGGCATGGCTGACAACTTCCAGCTGGATCTGCGTAAGTGACACTGCGGCACAGCGGGTGGGGAGCGACACACTAACATCTAGCCCAATGGCGGAGATTCGTGCATGTACCGCCATGCGCTGCCTCCAGGTTTCGTTCTCAAGAAGGACCAGAAGGCGGACGAGAAGGAGACCATCTCGCTGGAGGACTTTATCGAGGTCGAGGTGGGTGCCTGTTGCTCGAAAAGTGTACTCACGCGACCAGCGCCACAAGTTGAAGCCGCCTCTTACGCCTGTGACGCCCGAGTCGTTTGCGGCGTGGAAGAAGAACCGGTTGGAAAAGAAGGAGGCCGAGGAGCAGGCGCTGCAGAAGGCCAAGGCCCAGCAGCGCGCCGCCGGCAAGTTGACGGGCATGACGGGCAAGGACCTGTTCGAGTTTGGTGGCGAGATCTTCGAGGACCAGGAGGGCGAGGTCGAGGAGGAATGGGACATTTCCCGAATGCTCGCGCGATACGTACGTCACGTTTATGGCGGTGGGTGTGTGCTAATGGCGACAGCGCGCCGAGGACGGAAGTGGCGACGAGGGCGAGGGCGAGGCCAACGGCGAGGGCACGGACAGTGGCGTCGCGTCGGCGACGGAGGGCGTGGCAAAGGTCACGGTTTAGACGGGCGCGCGCACCCGTGGGCCGTGCATTACATACGACCTACGTACCACTGCATGTATCTTGCATACTCTAGTCTGCGGCGGTTGGCTGTGCATTGCGCGCTACTGATTGAGTGCGGGTAACGTTCGCCCTACGCAGCCCTGGCCCTTTTTAATGTAGCACCAGTGCCCAAAATCCGTAGGCATTGTGGCGGAGTGGTTAACGCGGTTGACTAGAACTGAATGTCCTATGATCAACTTCCTTCGGGAGCGCATGTTCGAATCATGTCAATGTCGAAAAATTCTTTTGCTTTTTGTCCGACCTGGGTCCAGTACCAACGTTGGTCCTGCAGTTACCCCTGCCTAACTCCTGTGCTTGCATGTTAATGCATTGTCCTTTTGTACATATGAATACATGTTCGACTCCCTATGCGGGCTCGCAGATGTTGTCCTCGTCTGATGCGCCTTTGCAGTGAGATCGCGGGGGCACTCTGGCGCAATGTTCCACTAGTGGCATCTGGTCGAATTGACGTGGTGTGCCTACAGCATCCACTACCCCCCCACACCTCCCGTTGTCCCGAATCTACTTCAGTCACTTTTATGACTAAAGGCTACCCAGCTCCCGTACCACTGGTACAATCGTACATACGGCGCGCTGTGTTCTGCTGATCTGTTGCTGATCTGTTGGTAGGTCACGGACGACCGTCTCAAATGCAACCCCCTGTTTGTTGGCAGCAATGTGGGCGTCTTCATCCACGTCGTTGTACATGAGAAGCTACAGCTCGTCCCGTTTCCGCGCGCCGCACTCGCGGTACGACACTTCAAACACGTAGGCTATGTGGCCAGTACGGTCGTGCGCGCTGGTATTGCGCAGGTCGAGGGCGAGGATGCCGTCGTCGTATGTGAATGGCACAGACACACCCCCTCGCTCAGTGACGAGGACGATATCGTCGCACGCAAGCACGGGGAGCGGGGCGGGGATACGCAGCGTCGTGTCGAGGTCGCGGAGGGAGATGAGGTACAGCGCCGTATCCGTGCGCGTGATCTCTACGTGCGCGTCAGGCGTCTGTACTTCGGGCACGAGCGGGAGCGTTGTCGTGTTGTAGATTGCGCGGCCGTTCGTACGTAGCCACTTGCCAGCCTCGCGCAGCGGCTCTGACATGGCGGGAATAATGGACCCGTCGGCCTTGGGTCCCACGTTAAGCAGGAAGTTACCGCCCTTGGCTACAATGTCCACGAGGGTATGCACGACGTCGCTCGCGTTGCGATACTCGTCCTCGCGCGTTGCGGCGCTATACCCGAACGAGTAGGGATCCATGCTCGCGCACGACTCCCATTTATGTTTCTGGACCGTGGAGAACTTTGTCATTTCCGGCGTGTCAAAGTCCCCGCCGATGCCGCACCGGTTATCGATGGCGACCTGGCGTCCCTCTGCCGCCGCGTTGCCATACCATTCCGCCACGAACGCGGCTGAACCATTATCCAAACCTATGTCGCACCATTCCAAGTCTGTCTTGTACTCGTCTGCGAGGATACGCATCTGCGGTACCTGTATTCCGCTCACATAGTCGCCGACGTCGACAAAGCCGTTATACGGCTCTACGTCGCGCGTGTAGGGATTTTTTGCCGGGCCTCCCGGAAAACTCACGCGCCCGTGCGGCGCGTACAGCGGGTTAAACCACTCGGGCATGGAAAAGTACGTGCCTCGCTTGAGATGCGGCTGCTCTTTCTCGGCCGCGTCCATGAGCTCGCGCAGAAAGTCGCGTTGGGGACCGTACTTGAGCGAGTTGCGGTTACTCGTTTCCCCAGTGTCGAAGAGGGCGTAGCCGTCATGATGCTTTGTGGTAAAGACAAAGTATCCTGCGCCGGCATCGGCAAAGAGCTGTACCCACTCGGACGCGTTAAACTTGTCCGCGGTAAACAGGGGGATAAAATCATCGTACACAAAGTCCTCACCCCACGCCTCCTTGTGGTGCTCGTACACTGTCCCGCCCACGTCGTCGTCGTGCAGCCAGAAATCGTACCACTCGGAATACCGCGTGTTGTCGCTCCACGCGGGCACAGCGTACAGGCCCCAGTGCACGAATATGCCAAACTTGGCGCCGTCGTACCACTGCGGCGCGGAATGCTGCTCCACGTCGTCCTCGTCGGGCGACCAGCGCGTAAAGTCGTGTACGAGCCTAGCGCCCTCGACGTGCACGGGCACGGACCAGTCGTGATCAGACGTGCTGAAGTGCACGCTCACGTCGTCAAAGTTGCCCTCGGGGTCTGTCGGGAGGACGCCGACTTCGACGACGACCTCGTCGCCAGGCATGAGACGCGCAATCGGGGGCGTGTCGACAGTCTCAAATCCCGCGCCGCGCAAGGCAACGTCAATCGGTACAGTGGCCCACGCCTCCAGGTCCCCATGGCGTGCAGGCGACAGGGGGTTTTTAACAGCCACCTCGACGACTTGTGCACGCACCGAGCCGATGTCCTTCCAGCGGCGGGTAGCGCGCACGATTGCCGGCGTGACCTTTTCCTCGAGCGTGGGCTGCTCCGCGTGCGATACGGGCACGTACGATACAGCAAAGACATGCACTGCGTTCCAGTCGTTCGCGGGCGGGAGTGTGATGGAGCGTAATTCCCGCCCGGCCGTCGACGTGGGCAGCGGCACAGAGACGTGAAAGAGGTGCGAAGCATTGTATACCCTCTCGCCGTCGGCGTTCCACTGGAACGGCGAGCGGATCTGGCCCTTGTTCGTCCAATGGTGGTTCCACCTGCCATCAACAACCTCCAGCAGGAGACACACGTACCAGTTCTTGACCTCAAAGTCGACGCTTTCCTCGGTACCGTCGCTGAAACCTAGGCGCAGCGTCTCCTTGGTCTCGCCGCGGTTGAACCCGCCCGGATCTTCGCCCGTACATACCAGATGCAACGACGCGAGCTCCACCGGATGCTCAAGACGCAGTACGTGTCCGTCCGCGCGCACATTGTCGTGCGCCAGCGCATCCCAGTTATCCGGGAACGCGAACGTCACTCCGTCATGCACCCAGCTTCCTGTCGGCAGGCGCTCGGTCGGAAACGTCGAGCCGTTCTTAAGACCATTCCCGTCGTTCCGCCCGTCCCCGCTCGTGCCCTTGTTGTTGTAGTGTGCCGAGATATCGATCGGGACGCTGCGTGCGCCGGACGCCGGGGCGAAAAACGGCTGCTGCGACGCGAGCGCAGCGCCAGCAAGCACCGCTGCAAAGCCTATCCGCATCATAAAGTGTTGGGCAACAACATGAATTACATTTCATGCATGCACGACAGTAGCACGCTAGTTTATACACTGTCTCACGCGGTCGCTCGGGCAACAAGCCGAAATCTATTCCGGATGACGTTGTGGTGACTGCCAAGTCGCCGAGGTAACCGCTGCCCACCGCAGGAAACGCCCACAAGACTGCATACAAGGTCCAATTCGACTACACGACACGCTACACGAGAGGAATTTCGACGCGGAGATCCTTCATCTGCGACGAGACACAGCGGCCGTCCTTTACGACAGCCTGGAGATACTTGCGAGGCTGGTTGAGGATACCGACGTCCTCGAGGGGGTTAGCCGAGAGGATGAGCAGGTCGGCGAATGCGCCCTTTCGCACGACGCCGACCTTGCCCTCCATCTTGAGGACTTTGGCGCCGTTGACCGTCGCCTGACGCAGGATGGCAGGGGAGGGGAGGACACGCTTACGCAGATCAAACTCGCTGAGCTGGAGCGGCTGCATGGACGAGAACGCGTCGGTGCCGTAAGCAATGTTGACGCCGATATCGTGCGCCTTTTTCAGCGTCACGAACCCCATCTCCTCCACCTTTTTCAGCTTTTCGCGCGACGCAGGCGGGATGATTGCGTCGTACGGAGGGCGGCTCAGCAGGTCGCATACCGTTAGCGTCGGCGTGAGGTGCACGCCGCGCTTGGCCATGAGCTTGAGCGTGTCCTCGTCGACGAGGTTACCGTGCTCTATACCCCCGATCCCGCCCTCGATGGCATTACGTGCGCCCTCGGTCGTGAAGCAGTGCGCCGTCACGAGTGTCCCCCCCATGTTCCGTACCGTGTCGCAGATAGCCTTGATTTCCGGCACGGTGAACTGGGAGCTCTCGAGTTTATCCGTTTCCGAGGCGACGCCGCCCGACGAGCAAATCTTGATGTGGTCCGCGCCCATCTGCATGAGCTTGCGCGCCGTCTTGAGGCATGCGTCTGCGCCGTCGGCCACAGCCGACAACTGAGGGCCGCGCGGCCACGGCGTAATGCCCCCGCAGCAGGCTATCGCCGAGTCCTGGCTGCTCATGTCCCCGTGTCCTCCTGTCTGCGACATGATCGGTCCGCCCTGGAAGATGCGCGGGCCAGGGATAAGCCAGTCGTTGGTGGCGTTCTTGTAGTGCCGATTTGCGCCGCCGACATCGCGCACAGTCGTGAATCCACGCGACAGCATGCCTTTGAGCACGTACGTTACCTTGAGTGCCGTGTCCGTCTCGCTCGAGCCCGTAAGCGAGCTCGCCGTCTGTCCCGGCGTCGCAGTGATATGCGTGTGGCCTGGGGTCAGTGCCGCCAGAGACAAACTGCTCACAATCAATGAGACCAGGGCAGATGTACTTGCCCCGAGCGTCGATCGTACTGTATCCCGCTTCCTGCATGTCTGCCTTTTTGGTCTTGTCCACGCTCTCGACCAAGCCCTTGCGGATGCGCACCGTCATGTTCTCCAGCACCTTGCCGTGCTCAGCGTCAATAACGTTGGCGCCTATCGTCAGTATGCCTTCTCCTGCACAACATTCCCACCGACAAAGCTCATCGGCTCCTGTTCCGGACGCAGCCACGGCGCCGTAAAGATGTCATAGTCGGCCGGGACGGGGTTGGGAACCCAGTGCGGCGGCTCCCAGTCGTACGGCGACTTTGGCTTGTCGTCAACCATCTCAAACTCGCCCAGCGCCGAGGTCATGTTGTCCACGCCGTGTGCTGAACCGTGCATTCTGCAGGTTGTGGTGGTGGGCAAGAGTGCAGTACGACGACGGCGATGCTATATCGTCGCCCCGCTACCCCGGACGCTACGCTATACGCTATCCCGGACGTCAAGGATCCGGCACTTGCCGCAATCGGCCATGTCCGTTGTGCCTGTGGCTAAACCACATGCACAACGCGGTCTCAGCAAACCTTGATGGGTAAACAAAACAAGTGGGCGGCATGCATCAAAGAACTGGAAAAATACGGTATCAAGAAGAGAATGCAAAGCGACATGGGCTGAAATTACAATTGGGGCAGTTAGATTGATTTTCGATGGGTTTCTGAGCAGTCTCGGACTGAGCTCACGGCTCCTCGTCGTCGCTGTCGGGCGTCTTCTTGAGAGCGGCGTTCATGTCAATCTCGCGGATACCCATGGAGGAGACGACGCCTATGACTGCCGCGACAATGGCGCAGACAAACACGGCGTGGAGTGCTTTCTGGTACGACGCCGTCGCCGCCGCCTGCAGCACTGGGGGCAGGTCGCGGATCGAGTTGGACGACTGGCGGATCTTGAGGATGATGTCGTGTGCGTTTGGGCCGGTAATGCGCTTCTCGAGCTCCTTCTGCAGGACAGCCTGCGTGAGCGCGCCAGACAGCGACACGCCGAGCACCTGGCCAGTGGTGCGGAACATGTACGACACTGGGGTTAGCACTTGTGCAAGAGGTGGCGGACTTACGACTCGTGGCGACTGCGACGTGGTCACGACCAATGTCGGCGATGAGCGCGACAATCGTCAGTGTCGTGACGGAACCAAGCGCAAAGGCCATGGGACCAAACGACGTCCACATGAGGAACTCGGACGTGTCGAGGTCCCAGCCGGCGAGGAGGACCGCGCTGAGGACGGCAAAGAGGCCACAAAAGATGGTGAGCCAGTAGTACCGCCCGGTGTAGCGGACGATAAAGCCGACGGCGAGCGAGCCAATCGAGCCTAGGATCGAGTTGGGAATAAGGTGGTTGCCCGCGTTCGACGGCGTCATCAGGCGGACAGCCATAAAGTACAACGGGACGGAGTACATCTGTCGTCAGCGACGAATCCATCCAAAAAGCACTCACGCTGCCGAAACCCAGCACGGAGATGGTAAAGTTGTTAATGGCCACGGCGACGGGCGTGCGCTGGGTGAGCATTTCGACGGGCAGGATGGGTTCGGCAGCGACCTTGAGCTCGACAAAGAGGAAGACGACAAATAGGACGGCCGAGCCGACGAACATGCCGATAATGAGCGAGTCGGTCCACTTGTACGCGACTTCGGGGTCAGTCGACGACGTGACCATTGTGATGGCGAGGAGTGCGAGACCCATGAAGCCCGCAAGAGTGAACGAGCCGAGCCAGTCGATACGGCCCAGCATCGAGCGGACGGTTTCGCGCCGCACCGGCGTGGTCTCACCGGACGCGCTGGGCGACTGGACAGTGTACCGGACCTTGAGCCAGATCATTGCGCCAGCGGCAATGAGGAGTGGGATCTGGAGATAGAACGCCCAGCGCCAGCCGAGGTGGTCGTTGATGATACCGCCGAGAGGCGCGCCGAGACCCGAGCCCAGGCCTGCGTTTTAGTTGGCACCCAACGCATTCAACCCACCAAACATGATGTTACCGTAGCCCTGGAAGATGCCGCGGTAGCTGATCGGCACGAGGTCGCTCATGATCGTGCTGCCGACAGAGGTGAGGCCACCACCACCAATACCGGCGATCGCACGCGCGGCGATGAGGAAGGGCATATTGGGTGCGACGGCGCACATGACGTTGCCGAGCGAGAAGAAGCTCAGCGAGATGAGCATGGACGCTTGCCGGCCGATGATGTTACACAGGCGGCCATAGATTGGTGTGAAGCAGCACACTGAGAGCAGGCTAGGGTTAAGTCAGGCTGGAAAGTGTCACCTACTAGGCGGTACCGAGCCACGATGCGAGGTTAGTTGCCATGAAAGCGGACGAGATGGGGCCGAGGAGGGTAGCGACTGTCGTCAGTGAGCATTAAGCAGCTCCACGCACCGATCGTGCCGTCGAATGCACTGAGGAAGGAGCACGACCACATGGAAATACACTGGGACGTGAGCGTCCCGGACCACCGTAGTGCCTTACCAAGATCCAAAAGTCGGCCGGGGTGAGGCCGGCAAGGTTGTAGTGCTTTTGCGGCTCCTCCTGGCCCTCGAGCACGGGCGCATAGTCCTCGGGAACGCGTGTGGCGTAATCGACGACACTCTCTCTGCGGCGCTTGTTGAGGAGCGGCGAGCGCTCGTTGGGCGACAAGTGGCTCTGGGCCGACGCCTGGGAGAACGCCGACTGCGAAAAGGCCGACATGGTGGGCAGCGGGGGGATTAGTTGCCTTTGGGAGGTGGATGTCGCGATGAGCGTGGGGATGTGGCGTCGCCGATAACAAGCAAGCACCTTTTAGCAACGGCGAGTGTGTTGTCGACAAGGTGGGCGAGGCGGGGCCGAACTCTGAAGAGCGGAGGAGGAGGGAGTCGCAAACCGTTTGCAGCAGGTGAGTCACGAGGTGTTGTTTTTACGAGATGGATGGATAAACCCCCTGTTCGGCACTGACCGATGCCCATCTCATCGGCAAATCGGCCTTCACCGCTGCTCACCGGCACCGGGTTTCTGCCCCGCGGCGTGCACGGCCGTGCGCGAAGCTTTACCGCGCGGCACATCACATCGAAACAGCAAACGGATACATTACACACGACTATGGCAGGCCCGAGCGCCAGGTATCGCCGACGGTGTTGAGGCCCCACGCCTGCGAGCTCGTGTCGTGCACCGTCGCGCGGCGCATGTCGCGCTTGTACTTGCCCTCAAACTCGCCGGGGCATGCGCGGTGCCTCTGTGTCAACAAGCTTCCTAGTAAGGTCTCTTACATGACGCAGGTGTTGTCCCAGATCACCATGTCGCCGACGTCGTGCCACTCGTGCGCGTGCACGTACTTTGGCTGTGTGCAGTGGTTGAGGATCACGTCGATCTCGGACTGGCCTTCGGGAATCGGCAGCCCGTCGACGCGGTACGCGTGGTTGGCCACATAGAGGTTCTGGCGTCAGCCCGGTCATGACGCGATTGAGAAGCGCCGACGCCACAACGGCCTCGTGGCCTCCTGCGGCCGTGGGCACGTACCGTGCGCCCCGAAGGCTCGTGGACTTGAACAAGCTTGTGCCTGCCGAACGGGTGAGACTCAGGCAGGAACTGGTGTCAGTAGAGTGGTATGGCGGATGGGTGTGAACGCTGCTACTCACACGCTTTTCCTCTAGCAAGGGGTGACCTGGGCTTGCGCGCCGCCGGGAGTGGTGCTGCGAGTGCCAGAGAACGTAATCGTTGACACGGCGTTTCGTGTCGTCGTCGAGATCGTCGTATGCCGTGCGGGTATCAGCGAACTCGGTGTTGCCGCCAGTATGTGGGGGCGGCAGTTGGTGCGCGAGGAGGAGAGAGAGTCCGGCTCGGCGTGGATTAAACGCGCTGTCGACATGGAAGAGCTGCCAATTAGCTGCACCATCTCACTCCCACGCCCGTGCCCACCTGGTTCCCCTTCCCTAGGACGTCGCGCATCGATCCCTTCTGGATGATGTTGCCATCGCCGTCTACGTTGGACACGTCAAAGAGCTCGTCGTACTTGAGCCGGTTTACGCGCCCGAGCTTGTTGTACGGCGTCACGTCGTCTAGGGGACCCAGCAGACGCGCGAGCGCGACGTGCTTGTCGTCGTCCAGCGTTGTCTTGCGGAACACTAGCACACCGTACCGCGCCAGGCCCGCCTTGAGCTCCTCCGCCAGTGCGGGCGTGATGTCGTCCCAGTCGACGCCCGAGACCTCCGCCACAAACGTCGGGTGCACGGGCGTGTACGTGAGAGTGGGCTTGGTCATGGCTACGCAATGGCTCTGCGGCATGCACCTGATCGCCACTACCTGGACATGGTTATATACTATGGCTCCCGCTCGTCGGTATCTCGCGGCTTGCACCCCGGAAACCGGCCCGTCGTCCCGGGTCATCTGCTAAATCTCTCTTGGCAGCCAGTTTGCAATCGCGGTCATCTCCATCTCGCATTTTGGAGCGAGAATGCGAGATATGCCAAGGGTATCTCGCATTCTCAGCTCAATGCGAGATACATAGTCGCCGATCTCGTAAAACGCCTCGCGCATCTCGTATTTTCGAGGGAGGGGTCACGGAGATAAGCGTCGCCGCGAGAGGGAGGGGTCAAAACAGGGAGGGGTCATGAGGGAGGAGTCATGAGGGGGAGCAATGGTGGGGAGCAATGAGGGAGGACTCGGAGTCATGGAGGGAGGTGTCACATGCATGACCACAGCGTCATTGCGACTGCACGCTTCCTCAGGCCTGCACCTTCGGCGCAGTGTAAGCAAACACACAGCGACAACCAAAGATGCATCTAGAGCGACATGACTTCGCCTTGGCGGCTCCGGTGCGGAGCCACACGACTCTATTAGATGTAGGGAGGACCCAGGTGCTTGCGGAAGACCGATGAGAGTGCCTCGACGACAAGCAGGAGGACACCACCGCCAGGGGCGAGACGGAGCACCTTTGGTGCGAAGCCCTTGTACAGAGCGCCAATACCCTCCTCGCGCGCGATGCGGAACAGTGCGGGGTAAGTCCTGGCGCGTCAGCAAGTCCGCGTTGGCCATTTTACTCACCACTCGCCAGTCGAGTGGAGCTGGAGACGCGACTTGACAACGTCAAAGGGCGTGTTGATGACGGTACCGATAAAGCCACCGACGGTACCGGCGGCAAGATTGTTGAGCATCTCGCCGTTCTTGGTGTGGGCGACAGGAAGCACGGCCTTGATCTGGTAGATCGAGCCAAAGTAGCCGCCGTTCCACCACCAGTGGCGCCAGAAAGTCGGCTCCATACCCTGGTACAGGCCGAGGACACCGTTCTTGGCGACGACCTGCTTGATGACGTCGAGCGGGCCCTTGTAGAGGTGTGCCGAGCTCTTGTCCTGGAGACGGATCTTGACGAGCTCAAAGGGCGTGACGACAAACGACTCGGTCGCACCAGCGCAGCAACCCGTCAGGATCGCCAGAGGCTGCGTCATCTTCTTCTGGCCGTTGTTGGTGAACAGCGCGCCCCACCAGCCGTTCGCGCCGAACTTGATCGCACGCTTAGGCGCCTCCATCATCAGCGGCGACATGATGCCGCGGTACAGACGCGAAGGGCTGGAAATCAGCGCTGCACACGCTCAGTTGACCCACCCCTCCTGCGTGAGGATGTTCTTGAACGTCTGCACCATTCCCACACCATTCTTGCTCGTGTCGAGCTGCTGGCGCGTCTTGATGACATCGAGGGGGTACAGGAGCTGCCGTCAGAGGTTGTTTGAGCTGGCGCAGTGTTTTGGCGCACGACGAGGCGATGATGTGTAACCAAAGCTGGCTGCGATGACTGCTGGGTCATACTAGGGTGCCAGCCCGTGTCTTCGGCACAGCGCATCTCACAACGCCACGACATTGACAGCACGTCGCAAACGACGTTGTCATATGTCGCGTGACATTGCCGCGCGACATTGCCGCGCGCGACGCCAGGAACATTCGTCGTTGCAATCTACCACCGCGTATCTCGCCTCGCGCCGCATCTCGCCCATCGCGCACGACAGGCAGCGAAAAGAGCGACTCACCAGGAGCTCCGTAACACCTGCCGTCAGCGCTGCCCACACCGACGCAGTCAGACTTACCCGCGATGGCACCCGCCGTGAAGGTGTACGCGAAGGGGAGGGCTGGGGTCAGGACGTGTCCGTGCGATGGTCGCGTGAGGTGGTGGGCGGTATCTGCGTGCACATGTGCAGATGCCGAGGATGCAGCTCTCACCGCCCACTACCCGCGACGCGGAGACACCCACGGAGAGGCTTGGCGGTCTTCTCTGCCATGGTGACGCCGATGAGTGGTGAGTAGGAGGGATAAGGGGGAGAGGAAAAAGACGAGAGTTGGAGAGTGGGCGGGTGTCGCGTGTGGTGTTGCCCTGCGTATCGGGGCCGCCGACAAATGCCATGGCGGCATTCAATTCCACGGCAGCGCGGCTGGGGGCGGGGCCGGGGCTCCGCTCTTAGCCCCGTTCGGACCTTGTCCACCGATGCGACTCTTATTAAACCAAGTGCATGCATGCATCCATCCCCAAGAATCCCAATGACAGAAGCAACAATAATTACAGAGGAGCAGGCGCCCCAGGTTGGAGACGTGGGCGACGCCGCGTTATACACACACACGACAGCGATCACGATCGCGATCGTTCGCGATCGCCGGGCGCAATAGTTGCTATTATGGATTCCACGCGCCGCCCTCCATCGACCAGTCATCACCAACTGGCACGTCCAAGGCCGTTTCGGTGGGGGGGAAGAGCATGGCGAGCCACGCGTCAAACTGGTCGTCATTGGTACTTGGCGCAAGGGGCATGGAGAAGCTGGGCTCGGCGGGCATCTCGATACCGCCGCTGACGCCGGTCGACCACGGCACGGACGTGGGCCCGTCCGAGGGCGTGTGTATCATGGGCGCGGACGACGTCGTCGTGCCCGCCGCCGCAGGCGGTACAGGCACGTCTACGCGTTGGTGGATTGGGAGCTTGGCGAGCGCATCCAAGTCCACCGGCTCGACCTTTGGTACACTAAAGTCGAACAGCGCCAGTTCCGGCATGGTCCCCTGCGGCGTCGGGACCGCCTGCGCCTGGCCGGGTACTCCCGTGGTCGACGCGGTCAAATCCAGGCCGCTGAATCCATTCATCGCCGCCTGCTTGTTCGCGGCTGGCAGCCGCGCGATCGCTTCGCGCGCCTTGGCCGCCAGCCGGCGCGTGCGCTGTACCAGCGCCCGGTTCTTCGAGTTTGGCCGCGCCGTCGCTGTCCACTCGAGCACGGCCAGTCCCTGTTCCAGTACAGCCATGCGCTGCTGCGCCAGCGCCGGGTCGGTCGTCTTGACCACGAGGACTGTCTGGCACAGGAGCACGGAGAACAGGTCGGCCGCGAAGGACTGGTGTTAGGAGGCTTTGCGCGAACCAAAACTTACAAACCACCGAGACATGGTCGAGTCGTGGCTCAATATCCCCTTGACGAGCTCGAGCATGCGCTCGCATACCTCGACGACGGTACGCACGCTTAGCTCGCACCCTTCGTCGCCCGTACCGAGGGCGCGCATGAAGCTTGGGCGGTGGAGGTAGAAGAAGACCATGCAGATGTGCGTCGCCATGCGATACTGCTGGTGCGTGAGGCGCTCGGGCGAGATGGTGTTGGGGTAGTCTGACCCCGTCGAGACCTTTGGCGACAGGGCCACAGGTGCCGGCGAAACCACGACTGCTGGCGCGCCGGGGCGGCTGAGGGGGAACGCCTCGATCGGGAACGTCGAGCACCGCAGGTGTGCCGGCAGCGCATGCAGAAAGCGGCGCAGCCCAGCATCAATGTCCTGTACCGCTACGACGTCAGCATTGAGTACATCTTTCAAGCACCCACCCGAATACTCGGGAATGTCTGTCTCGGTCCAGTAATCGAACACACGGGCCATGTGCAGCCCGAGATTCCACTTCCACCAAAAGTAGCCCTCGCGGTGCGCATCAGACGGATATGGCGTGTCGTAGTGTTTCGTGCTGATTGAGCCGGGAAGTAGAGCAGTGAGGCACTGTTGTCAGCAAAACACGGTAGATTGTTCAGGGAGCACGCACGTGTACGCGCTCCAGCGCAAGCAGCTCGTGCCAGACCCGCCGGCGCCAGTCGACCTCCTGCTGCGTGAGATGGGCAGGCGCGGCGTCGCGGTGGTAGCCTGCAATGACAGCGAGGCGGACAGCGAGCCCGATAATGGGGAAAATGCCATCTGGAAGACGCTTGTCGTCTGAATTGATGAGGAAGCTGCCGAGGAGATGGAGGCATACGAGCGAGCTCAGCGTCGTCTCGGTGTAAAAGTTGCCAGCGACGAGACACGAGTACGCTGTCTGGTGATAGTCGACGGCCTGGAAGCCTGGTGCTGCCGCGGCCGCACCGGGGTCAAAGAGCATGGTCATGGCCTGTGTGCCAAACAGCACCGCGAGGTCGTGTGGATGCGCGCCCTCGGGCGAGTCGTACACGCTCGCCAGGACCGTGTCGAAGAATGCCGGTGTCATGGGCTGGATCCGCCAGCTTGTGACCTCGAAAAACTTGTCGAACATGTCCTTGGCCGCGCGTCGGGAACACAGCATGGCGCGGCAGCGGTCGAGAAGCACACCGGGCAGGTGTCCCCGTCCTGTCAGCGACACTCCGCGCGAGTGACCCCATGGTGGACGCCACAGCTCGGCGTCGACACGCCGCGACCGTCCGCGCCCATCGCTGTCGCTCTCGTCTTCGTCCCCGCTCTCGTTCGGCGACGACAGGTAGAACGCCGTCGTGCCCATCCCCGCGTACCGCTTCGTACCCACATGGCCCAGAGCGAGTTTACCCAGCATGGCTGCCATGTCCATGCCGCTTTCGACGGCTCCCGACGTCGTCGACGCGTTGGAAAGCCCGCGCTTGACGGCTGGTCGCCGGGGCGTTTCGTCGCCGGGGATCTCGCCGCTCGCTCCGCTCTCTGTCCCAGGTTCAAGCTCGTGTGCCAGTCCATTACGTCGCAACGTCTCCTCGAGCTCCTGCACCCTCTTTGTGAGCTCGGCGATAGTCACGCTCTTGGGCTGGGTGACTTTGGACACCTGGTTAGGGCAGATGTGCGCCATGCCTGTGGTCAGCATGCCTCTCTGTATGCATATCGTGCACGCCGCGTCCGTGCAGAGACTCACCCTTCTTGACACACTCCGTGCACGGCCATGATCGATTACCTGTTGTCAGTGTCTGCCTCCACCCCAGTGGCGACGGGTTTGCTCACATTTAGACTTTGTCCGTCGGCACTCTTCACAGTTTAGATGGATTCGTCGACGCTTCTTCTTGCCGTCCTGCTCTGGATTCTGGCGCGGCGGATCCATCGCGGCAACGAAAAGTCGTGATTATGTCGGTACGAAAAGCGAGGCTGGGGCGCGTTGTGGCGTCTTGCGGGCGGGTCAGGAATCTGACACGGGCAAGAAGATTCGTTCCGGGGACGGGGTCACGAGTCGCGCGATATCAGCGGTCCGTAATGCCGGATATGTCAATGGAGTCGTGGTAAACTCGGAAAGATGGCAACGGCGCAGAGCTGCTGGCCGGGACAGAGTCGAGAGGCTTTGCATGTGCTTTACTTGCAAAGACTGTCGCTCGCCATCGCCAGGGGGGTGCTCGAATTGGTTTGTGGCTGTGGGCTTGTGGGACCTGTGCCGAGAGCCAGGCATGCCAGGGATTGTTTGCCATACCGTCGTTTTGTTACCTCCTGAGTCTCTCGCGAGTCTCGCCTTGCCATTGTTGTTGGTTCCTAGTTCTGCCATTCTGCCGGACCCAGGCTTTGTAGCTAGCTCTCTGGGGACTCCAACGTGTGCCTTGCTAAATCCGGGCCGGCCATACCTCGGGGTTCATCAAGCTCGTGCGCGATCAAGGCGGCTCATATCCGTCGGGCCGCTTGGCACGCTGTTGCCGTCGTGTGCCCATCTTGCCCACAATCTGAGCGGCATCAAGCGGCATGGCGACACAGAAAGCCAAAACCGCGCAATTTGTGTGCAACACGTCCAGTGCAACACACAAACACTGTCTTGTGAGAAAGTTCAAAAGTCGGGAAGCTACGTAAGTATCGTCTTGCAGATCACAGTTACCCGTAGTGCCGAGTTAACCTACCCCAAAGTTGCAGCAACATTAGGGACAGACAGCTTGAACGGGGCCCATCAGAACCAAACTTCACTTGACTACAGCTGCATCGAGGACATTCCCACTACGCCATGGCTACCCCTTTCAAACCCAAGGACAACCCGGCCTTTATCCTCCATGGTGCACTCAAGACAAGCTACGAGCCTGTGCGTTTCACCGAGTTGGGAGCGCCTGCTGACCGTTTAGCTGCCGATACCAGATGTAGGCCCGGACGAGGTGCTCGTCGAGGTGAAGGAGACGGGGATCTGCGGTTCGGATGTGCACTGTGAGTAGCCCGCACTGGAGGTTCGTGACGCGCCGCTAACGTCGACCAACAGTCTACAACACGGGCAAGATGGGTCTCGTGTCGTGCTGCGGTCCCATGTGTCTTGGCCACGAGTCGGCCGGCGAGATCGTCCAGCTTGGTGCCAAACTGGCTAAGAAGGCTGAGGCGGCACAGGCCACGCCTGTCGGCAAGAATGCTGTCGGCGAACACGTCTTCCGCGTTGGTGACCGCGTCACACTCGAACCCGGCACGACATGCCGTATGTGCTCAGACTGCCGTACGGGCCAGTACCAGATCTGCGAGCACATGGAGTTTGCGGCGTACCCGCCTCACGACGGCACGCTGCAGCGCTACTACAAGCTGTGAGCAGCTCTCCGGGTAGAGCTAACGCCAGCCCGTACGATTTGGTGTACCCTCTCCCCGAGTCGGTCGAGACAATCTACGGTGCGATGATGGAGCCCCTGTCTGTGGCCGTACACTCGGTTGCCAACGTCGGCGCGCTACGCACAAACCAGACGGTACTGATTTTCGGCGCTGGGCCCGTAGGCCTGCTGTGTATGGCTGTGGCCAAGGGCCTGGGCGCGGCACGGATCATCGCTGTGGACATTAACGAGGCGCGGCTGGCGTTCGCCAAATCATACGCTGCGACGGACACGTACGTCCCCGTACCGCAGAAAGAGGGCGAGGCTCGCGCGGCGTACTCTCTCCGTGCGGCCGGAGATCTTCTCGCGACCCTCGGCGTGCCGGAACGCGGTCACGGCGCAGTCGATCTTGTCGTCGACGCTACCGGCGCCGAAACCTGTATCCAGATGGGTCTCAACGCCGTACGGCCAGGTGGCACCTACGTGCAGACTGGCTTTGGCCCGCCCGACGTCGCCGTCCCCATGTTCCGCATCGTTACCAACGAGATCAAGATCAAGGGCTCGTGGCGCTACGGCTCGGGAGACTATCCCCTTGCCATTGACCTTGTTGCCCGCGGTCTCGTCGACCTCAAACCGCTCCTGACGCACACCTTTCCCTTTGAGCAGGCTCTCGAGGCGTTCGAGCTCACGCGCGCCGGCGAGGACAAGGAGGGGAAGCCCGTCATTAAGTGTGTCATTCACGGTCCAAAGTAGCGCGCTCCCCAATGCCATAAGAACACTGAGACCCTTCCCGACCCAATCGCGATACTCTTTGTACCTAATGTCGCTTTGTAACCACGTATGCATGTGCCAAAAAACCAAAATGAATTAAGGAGATAAACTAGTACTTGGTGCGTGTCGATTACAGCAGAGTGGTCCACCACCCACTGGCCTCGTCGTTCTCCAGCGCGACAAGGGCATTGGACCACACGTCCTCGCTAGCATGCAGCCAGCCTTCAGTCGAGGTATCCTGAACCGTGGGCAGCGTAGGCCACAGTTCCTGCGCAGCCGGCACCATTGGCGCGTCAGACACGTTGGACGAGCCGGGCTTGCTGCCGGGCGCCGACGCAGCCGACGACAGCGGCTGTGCCTCAGTCGAGTCGATAAAGCGCCGCAGAAGGGGCACGCCGCGTTGTACCACCAATGACGACGTGCCGCAGAGCCACAGGCTATCAATAATACCTTGTATCTCTGATACCAGCCGCGCGTGCATTGCCGGCGACGGCGAGCCGTGTACGAGCTCGGTCGCGAGCACCACGCCAGCCAGCACAGAGTACGACGCAATCGGCCTGTCGTCAGCACCACACCTACCTCCCAACTCACCAAGTACGCAGGAACATGGCCGGGACTCTCCTCCGGCGTTGTCTCAAAATCTCGCGCGCTGCCGCAAGGCATGTCTGGTGGGGTTAGCTCACGGCAAGATATGTTTACCCACCTCGCGAACGTCGGTGAAGCGCTCGTCCGAGTACGCGCGTCCCAGGAAACTGCGGTACACGAGGATGGTGCCAGCCGGCATGAGGAGCGACCACATGTATCGCGAGTGCGGGCGGTGGTCGTGAGGCCCGTGCAGGTCAAAGCGCTCGTCGAACGGATCTGCGTCGCTGTTCTGTAGACATGGAAAGTCGGCAAAGTTGTCACGCAGCGCGCGGTCCGCCGCGTTCGCAATCATGTACTGGTCCTGCAGCGAGCTGGCCTCGCCAAAGGCCTCGGAAAAGTGGCGGAAGATGCGGTACCGGCGTCCGGCGGCGAGAAGGTGCGTGACGACGGTAAATTCGGAAAACGGGTGTGCTTGGACACTTGTGTCCGTAATCTCGTCAAAGTTGGCGTTGAACGGCTCGGCCGTCTGGCCCTGTGGCAGGCGCAGGCCGCCAGTGTTGACAAAGTCTGGGCGACCCTCGCCCAGACGCAGCAGGAGCCACACGCGGCGCCCGACCTCGCGCTGAATCATGCCCGAGGGCAGGTGGTCGTGGTCATCCGGCTCGGGCCCAAGTAGATGCAGCTTGAGTAGCTGCGCCAGACGCAAGCCCATGTGCAGCAGCGACTCGGTGTACGCCGACGCACCAAAGTTGTACGAGACCATCGGCAGGACAACAATGGTCTGCAGCGCCTCGAGCGTAGGGTTGGTAGACATGAACTTGGACCGGTTGAGCGCCTCGAGCGAGACGTCAAACCAGAACGACGACAGCTGCGCCGTCTCCTCGTCCGTCAGGCCGAGCTCGGGCGCAAGCAGGTCGCCGCAAAAGTACATGCCCACCGAAAGGATGGAAAAGTCTGGCGTCAGTTGAGCACGTCCTCATAACTTACACAGTGACAGCCATGCGTCGCCCTTGCCGCCCTGGCCGCCCTCGCTCACGGCCTGAATCCACTCGTCGTGCTCGGCCAGGAAAAGGGGCACGTGCACGGTCGTGTGCAGAAAGCTCATGTACTTGAGGCTCGCGCGCACAATTATCATGCTCTGCGGGGGCGTGGGAAGGAGCGTGAGGAGGTCGGCCTGCGCGAGGTCAGTCATCTTGCGCGACGGAAGGTCGGGCAGAGCGCTGATGGGTGTGTCCGAGATACTCGACTGGCGGACACGGCGGCTGGGACTGCTGGGCCGGTCATTCTTGCCAACAGGCATGGCCATGACGTGCACAAAAGGCTCGAGGACATCTGGGTCGTCTTGGCGGCTACGTTCGTGTGCGTGCGGGCCCACGCTCGACGGCCCTACCCCCCGAGCCGTGTTGGCCGCATTCAGCAGATGCGTGAATGCGTTCGAGGCAGTGTTGGGCGTGTCGCCAGGCGAGCTCATTGAGCCGACCGACGACGGGTCAACGGGCCCACCGCTCTGCGGCGTGCCCTCCAGCTCGCGCAGGCGGTTCTCGAGCTCGGTGAGGCGCCGCCGCAGGCCGAGGTTCTCGCGCTGGAGCTGGCCCTCGCGCAGAAGCCGTATTTCATCGGGCGTGAGAGGAGCTCGGGTCGTGGCGTTTGGCGCGTTGACCAGCCGGCCGCGAACGATGGCCGGCACGCGCGTACATGACTCGGGGTGGCCGCGGCGAATACAGTTGTCGCAGGGGATCTTCTTGTTACATTTAATCCTGGGTCGCGTGAGTGGATGGACTTCAAACGGCGTGCCACAAGATAAACAAAACAACCCCTCGACGGCGTGTTTGGTCGACTTACTTTCGTTTTGTGCAAAAAGAACAGCTGTTGGAGGCGCGCTGGCTGATACGTAGGGGAGCGTCACCCTGTGCTGAGGACCCAACAGACGCTCCTGTCGGGGAACTGATGGATGCGCCTGCGTGGTGATCCATAGTGTCGGCGTGTGTCGGCGTCGGGTGAGCAACAAGGCCGAGATAGAGCGAGTGGTGAATGGTATGCAGCCAGCAAGCGAGTGGGGAAGGTGTGTATTTGCATGGGCGGATCAGATTTGCGGCAGAGCAAAATCCGACACATGCTTCCGGCAAAGCGCGTGCCAATAAGCTAATGCATTTACATTTGTTTGTGACCATTGGATTAGCGGAAGCAATTACAATGCCAGGGAGTGGGGCGGAATGTAGGTATTCAATTAAGGCCAGTTTTGGGCGATCTCAGTCCACAGAGTATGCGGAATGCAAACCATTTCCCCCATCAGGCCAGCGTCCTTATAGTTTTAATTGTGATTCAATACCCTCTTCTAATGTATCTTTAAATAATACTTGTTTGGTGCCAACTCTTGCTTCTGTCGTCACTACTACTACTATTGGAACAACTCTTGGCAATGGCGCCGGACAGCAAAACGATAGCAAAGTGCCTAAGTGCTCGCTTCCACAGTGCCCACATGGTCCCCATCATCCATCGAGCTATTGAACCCATTGACGCAACGCGTATCGGGCACACTTTGTTCAACCCGCTTGTTCGGTTCGGGCTTAACCCTGCCGTACCTGTGTGTCGCATCAGTTGGCCGCCCACGGCCCACGGCGCAACAGACAGCTCACGCGCGCGACCCTTGGCAGGGGAGCGGTTGCCGATCAATACGGCCTACGCAGTGCGGAATAGGCAGGGGAGTTGCTTAACCGGGGAGACCGCAGCGCGTGTTGTCGAATGGCATGCATGCAGGCAGAGTGGGGAGTGGGGCAAGACGGTTGTTGATGTCGGGGCATGTGCCCTTGCAACCCTCTCCTCGGTGACCACCAGAGTGACGTCAGAGCAAAGCAAAGCGGGAACCAAGACGCGTTGTGAGATCTCATCCCCAGCACACTGTGAGCATTTATTGCCACCCCTCGACGCCATTTCTGCTCTCTTTCTTCTCATCTTCACACACAGCTTGCTCTTTTATTCCCACTGGAATTCCCCACTTATTCGACAGTGATACACCATGGGCCTGTTCACAAAGACCCCCGAGGAGAAGGAGGAGAAGCTCATGCAGAGGGGTAAGTGCTACACGCGTCCAGCGGTCGTTTGTGTCAAGACTTTGGGTCTGACGGCGAAACAGAGGCCAAGTCAGAGGAGAAGCGGATTCACCAGGCTCTCAAGGACGTCGAGGCCGCGCACAAGGCCGAGAACAAGGCTGCACGCGGCGTGCACAGCCTGGGCGAGGTATGTGGCTCTTACGACCGCCACCCACTTCTCAGCACATGACTGACGACGTAGGACCAGCAGAAGGCTATTCGCAAGGAGGAGAAGCTGCAGTCTGAGCTGTTCAAGCTTCAGCGCGGTGAGTCGAGCTGGTATGGGCCAAGCTAATATCCCAGAGCACGAGCAGGCCGTCGCCAACAAGGAGGTGATTGACAAGGAATACGCGGCCAAGGTCCAGGAACACGAGCGTCTCATGGAGGAGACGAAGCGTGCGCAGGCCAAGCTCGAGGAACTCCAGCTTCAGGTGAGTCAACGGTGCAGTGCGCAGCAACGTACCGCGTGGTGTCTCTCGAAGCGACGAAGCGAGGGTGCTTCGCCTGCGTTGCGTGCCATAATTCTATCCCTTGTATGCCTCGCTAACGCCAGAACCGCAACAACACTGACCGCCGCGACGCTCGTCTCGAGGCACTGGCAGCGGGCAGCAGCGGCAGCGCCAACACGTCGCAGAGCTCGCTGCGTGGCTCTCCTGGACCTGCGGCTGGCGCCGCCGCCGGCGGCCTCGCGGGCGTCGGCGCAGCCAACGCTGCAGGTGGCACTGCGGCCGCTTCAGAGGCACCTGCCGCGTCCGTCGCCAACCCCGCCGCGGCCCCTGCCCAGGGCGTCGCCACATCGCCTGCCTCCGAGATGGCTCCGGGTGCCGCAGAGGGTACCCGTGGTGTGGCCCCAGGCCAGTTCGCAGCTGTCGACGCGCCCGCCGCCTCGTCCACTCCACCCGTGCCCCAGGGCGCGCCGAACCTTCCCCCTCGTCAGGAGGGCGTGGCCACTCAGAACTTTGCCGCCGCCGCACCAGCTGCCGCTGGAGGCTACGCTGCCACCGGCGCCACGCAGGGCGCTACCGACTTTGGCCCGGGCGCGGGAGGCGCTGCCGGCTCTATGGGTTCCATGGGTGCTGCACCCGGTGCGGCGGGTACGGTTGGCTCTGTTGGTTCCATGGGTTCTGCCCCGGGCACGACTGGTATGGCCGGCGGTTACGACCAGACGCAGCAGGGCTACAACGGCGTCGGAAGCATCTCATCGCACCAGCCGCCCCCGCGTCACCCCGACGCCCACGCCCAGGCGCCTTACAACCCTGGCGCACCGCCAAACCTCCCCCAGCGCCAGGACACCGCCGGCAGCCAGGACACATTCCGCAGCGCCATGTCCCAGCCGCAGAGCGCCGTCGCCACCAACCCGCCCCAGCAGCTGCCCCAGACCCAGCAGGTGCCTCAGACCCAGCAGATGCCCCAGACCCAACAGATGCCCCAGACCCAGCAGATGCCGGGTCAGATGGGCCAGGTCGCTGGTGAGGTCCCGGGCCAGATGCAGGGCCAGACTGTCGGACAGATGCAGGGCCAGGTTCCGGGACAGATGGCAAGCCAGGTGCCAGGCCAGGTGCAGGGCCAGGTGCCAGGACAGGCGCCGGCCCAGACGATGCCGGGCCAGTTCTAGTTTCGCCAGCTCAAGTAGTAATGTTGTCGTCCGAGCGTGCTCATCTCGTCGCCTCGTCCTCAGCTTAATTTAAGCCTGTGTTCTCGCCTTGTTCCGTTCTAGTTTGTTATGCAGTTGTCTGTGTCGATCCGCCCGTGTCTGTGCAGCATTGATAGATTGACAATGCAGGGAGTCGGCTGTTCGGTGCATTATTGTTGTTTGTGAATCCTGGGACGAGGCGCACATGGTCCCTTGTGACAGTCAGGCTCCAGGCGAATAGCGGCAAAGGGCGGCATGCCAAAATCGTGCAAAGGAGACCCGGGTCATCGGCACAAGGTGTGCACACGACGAAGCTCAACGGATGTCTCACCTTTACTAACTCTTTTGCTCGACATCTCGCTCACCGACAAGACAGCTTGTACGCGATGCCGCCGCCGCCCGCATCAGCCGACTCGACGCTGTTCGCGGCGCCGCCAGGCCACCTAACGCTGATCATGGCGTCGCGGCGCACCGCGTCGTTCCATTTACCCAGCGACCCGCGGTTCAGTTTCTGGCTGTACGTACCGCGTTCGCACCCCGTTACGCGGCGTTCGCGCGGCGAAGACGTCGGGCGCGACGGACAGACCATGGGACCACCCGTACCCATCTCCACGTCGCCCATTAACCGCTCTGCACTTGACACCCAGGCCGTCGGGCCACGCGGATTTCCCCTTCTTGTCGTCATGCACGATTCCAGCCGCGACCCGGAAAAGCTGCGCGACCACTGGGCAGACCTTGCGGAGGAGGAGGGTGTTGTCGTGCTCGCGCCCCACTTTCCCTGTGACTTGAAGGTGGGTGTTGGCGCGCGTCGTTTTACCCGCTAATGCGCAGTTCCCCGATGGACCAGATAACTACAAGCGCCTTGTGTGGGAGACGGCCGCAGGCGAGGTGGTACGGTACGACGCCGTGCTGCTTGACATGATTGATCTGGTGGCACGGGAATGGGGGTCTATCAATACGCGGACGTTCGCGCTCGTGGGCTTCTCGGGCGGAGGCCAGTTCGTCCACCGCTTCTTCTACTTGTATCCTGAGAAGGTACATGCCGTGTCGATTGGGGCGCCTGGACGCGCAACGCCGCTGGTACGCGCGCCGTGGCCGGAGGGGATTGACGGCGCTCCGACGACCGTCGCGCGGGCAGAGGATGGCGACGCCGGCGGCCGCGAGATTGATCCGAGCCACCTCGCACGCCTCACACAGAACGGCGACGTCGCGGTCCAGCTCCTCATCGGCGCAGAGGATAACTGGCGTCCTGTCCAGCCCGACGGCACGCGCGCCGCGCACTCCCGCCGCGAGGCCACACATGCCCTCGCCCAGTCGTTCGACGCCGCCGGCATCAAGTACGAGTACCAGGAAGTGCCTAACGTCAAGCACGACGGCGACCGGATTCGCCAAGTCGCCATGCCCTGGGTCCGCAAACATCTCCATCCACAAGCACGAGCATAACTCAAGCATGAGCAGAACCTGCTCCTCACATCACACCCCATGGTCTCACCATATCGCCATTTTAATGCAGCAAGACAGCCGTGCAAGATGCATGTTTGGGCTTTGTACGATCTATAGACTATGCACAATTCGGCCACGACAGTGGCTAGGACACTAGTGTACATTATGGCTCGCAGATTGGAGGGGGAGATGGGAAGGCTACAGGACCTCTTCGCCGTCGTCGGCCATGTCAAGCTCCTCAAAGTTCTCGAGCAGCTCGTCCAGCTCAATCTCCGGGAAGTCCTCTTCCTCGGGTTCGTCGCCTGAGGCGCCCTCGCCGTCGGCGCCGGCGGCGCCAGTACCGTCGTCCTCGACCTCCATCTCCGCAGCCGCGTTGGCGGCAGCACCTCCTCGGCGCTTACCGCCACGCATACCAGAGCCAGACTTGGCACCGCCACCCATGGCGACGTCGCCGTCTCCATCCTCTGTTGGCTCGGCGGCCTGCTCCTCGGCGCGGTACAGGTTGATGGCCTGGCGCATCTCCTTGTCCTCCTCGAGGTCGCGGAGGAAGAGCTCGTAGTCGCGCTCGACGTTCTTCTGGTCGACACCGCCACGGCGTCCGAGCGCGCCACGGCCGTACCCGGCCGCGTCGATGCCGTCCTCGGCCTCCTTGGCCATCGACTTGAGCTTCCAGTTACGCGGCTTGGTCTTCTTCCTCCGGTTCGGGTACGTCTTCTTGACGAGAATAACGTTGGGTATCCGGTGGGGGTCGAGTGCCTCGTACGCCTCGTTGTTGAAGTTTGCGTTGGTCAGATCGTAGCCCAGCACCGTGTCGCCCGGCTGCAGGATCGCACCGAGGTGAGTGCGCGTGTGGTAGATACCGTCGTCGCCCATGCCCTCGTCGTCGGTGTGTCGCCCGGACGACTTGGCGCGGGTTACCTGCGCATCGGCCAGCACCCACTTGCCACGCTGCGCACCCACTGGCTCAATGTCCAGCACGATGAACTCGACCAGCTCGGAGACGGACGCCAGGGGCTCAAATGGCTGGCGCCAGTACACCGGCGCGCTGACGTCTGTCGACTGAAGCGTTGTTGGGTCCATGAAGTGGATCGTGTTGCCGATACGCGAGCAGAGAGTGAGCTGCGAGATATTGCCCCACTGCTTGGCGAGGTTCTTGGGGATACACACAAGGTCGTCCTTGCAGATGGGCACAATCTCGACCGAGTAGGTAAACTTGTAGTTGGACGTGTTCGAGTGAGTGTCGTTGGAGATGAGCTGCTCCGAGCTCTTGACGCGGACGGGCACGACGCTGGCGAGGAACTCGACCATCTTGATGGCATGGTTGCGCTCGGCATAGTAAAAGTCGAGGCCGTCACGCTTCTCGGAAATGCTCGTCGTGTCCTTGTGCGCGTTGTGCTTGAGGATGAGCTGCTCGAGGAACAGGAAGGTCCTCTTGTGCGTCACCTTCTGGCGGACCTGCACCGACGCCTTCCAAGTGTTTTTGGCCGCGAGACGCGTGCACTGCGGGCACTGGCCAGTGTGTACGACGAGCGTGAGCTCGAACGTCTGCTGCAGCACCGTGTTAGCGAGCACCTCCTTCTGGATGGTGATCTTGAGCTTGATACGGCGCGAGTGCGGTTCCGTCCAGATAAACGAGGCGTCGATGAGGCGCACCTTTTGCAAAGGTTTGGCAATCTTCTTGAGACAGATGGCTGGAATATTAGAACAGGTTCGGTCTGGTCCACTTACCCATCAGCTCGCGCGACTCTGGCTGCGCGGCGACCCATGTCGCAGGTGGCGACAGGAATCGCTCACAGCCACGGCAAAAGTTGATCACGGCCTCCTTGGGGATACCCTCAGTAATGTCAATGGTGTTACGGAGACACCCCACACCTGGTCGTCAGCGCCGTCGCCGAGTGCTGACCAAGATGGTCGCGGCACACAACCACTTACAGAGACCAGCTCCGTTGGCCGAAGAAATGACAGTGCCGCAGTCGGCACAGAGAATGTAGGATTCCCTGCCAGCGGCATCGGGTTCGTAATCCATGTTCGCTGTTGTAAAAAGTGGTTGAATGAGAGAGAGTGTGAGATGTCAACCACAAGTGCCTGTCGCTGTCGGCTCTTGTCCTTTGCCTTGTCCAAGCAAGCAGAACATGGACTCTTGAAATCTTGGAGACACTTCGGCTCCGGTGGCAATTGAAATTTAAATACACGTTATTAATGTGGCTTGGCAGAGGCAAATTGATCCCGTTATCAGCGAGTCACTCTGGCGATTAAACCCTGAGAGTGAGAAGCCGAGGCCGTACGTCAGAGTGGAGGGAAGGCACATTTAGACAGTTTTGCCGCCCAATCCTTCCTCGACAGCCTTGATGGAGTGGGAGCTCGCTGTCTTGCATCCTCGTTCAACTCTCTCATCTCCTGTCTCATATCGTATCTCGTCACGACTCACGCCTTTGGCAATCCGCAACAGTCCTTCAACAGGGCGGACCAAGGCTACAGCAGTCGCTTTGTGCCGGGCGCACATTCATCATGTGGCGAACAGCCGCACGCCAGTCGATGTTGACGAGGGGAGGCAGTTTTGCGCCGAGCGTATCAATGTGGGCGAGTACGTCGCGAGCCGTCGGCGGTCCATCAAGGCGCGTTCCGCCGTTCCACGCACAGAGGCAGCTCTCGAACCACCCCTTGTTACCACGACAGACTGTGTCGACCTCACCATGCGAGCCGCCGGCTATGCCTCGGCGGTGCCCACGGCGATACCAATCGACCTCCACCAACGAACCCGCGCGGTCTGGCCGGTGCTCCGAGTGTCCAGGCGACAAAGGGGTCGACGGTACGCCGCTGCCACCAGATAAACGGATTGCCTCCCCGCCAGGCGGACATATCCAGGAGTACTCGCCTTTCATCCGGCGGTTGATCCGGAGATCAAGCTCACTCTCCGAGTTGGCGCACCGCAGACCGACAAAAGACGAGCTCCTTGATGCGGCTAACGGCTGGTGGCAGCGCTTGCGGATTCGCCTCAAGTGGTTTACCATCCGCGGCTGGCGACGCTTCAACACGGACGACCTCAGTGCCTTCTTCAGCTGGTTCGTCGTCGGTAACAGTGAGTTGTCAAATAAAGCCTGAAGCTGACAACAGCGCTATGGATTATTCTTGGAACGTGCGTTGACCAATAACTATAGACGACTGACCTGCAGGACCACTTTTGTCTCCGCCGTCTTCGCGACTCTCAACTCGCTGTCGCTGCAGGAGTATGTTGCGCGATACATCTCCGACTACTTGACCTCGGAGACGGGCGTAACGGTGATGTAAGAGAGTCTGCTGCCGCATCTCCTGACAGCAGATTCGAATCGGCCATTGTCCCGCGATGGGGAGCCTCGGCCATTTCGTTCAAAAACGTCTACGTATCGCGCCGTCCCCGGGACCCCGAGGACCCGAGCACGAAGGACGGCAAGCGCCGCAAGTCTGCCACGGCCAAGCCTCCTGACCCGGTTGCCTCGCTCTCGTCCTCGCTCCCCGCAGGCTACCTGTCTCCCCCGCGCGCATCAGCCGCCGACAACTACACCATGTTTGACATCAACTTTGACGAGGTCGAGGTGACGCTGAGCTTCAAGCGATGGCTGGACGGCAAGGGTCTCGTCAAGGATGCAAAAGTGAAGGGCGTTCGTGGTGTCATCGACAGACGGTCAGTCTGGTGGGACTCGTCCAAGCCTCTCGATCCAAAAGACTGGCGGCATCCAACCTACCCCGGTGACTTTGAGCTCGAAACTTTCCAGGTGGAGGATTTTCTCATCACCGTGTACCAGCCTGGCGGGCAACGGCCATTCAACGTGTCCATCTTCAACGCCAAGTTTGCGCCGTTCCGGAAACGCTGGTTGTTCTACGACATGCTCGGTGCCGCGGCCATGACAGGCCAGTACGACAACTGTCTGTTCAGCCTGCACATGCCCCAGAAGCTCGGTCGCGTCAGCGCTGAGAGCGACGAGGCATTCAAGCGCATGGCACGCTTCCGCATTGACGGCCTTCCGATCGAACACGCGCAGTACGCCTCTGGCAACGAGGGCCCAGTGTCGTGGATCCTGTCTGGCAAGCTCGACGCTGTGCTGGACATCACGTTCCCGATGCACCCCGACGACGAAGTCGACGTCAAGGCCATCTTTGAAGAGATTGGCCGCAACGTCGCGACTATTGCGCTCAAGGGCGAGCATCCTAAGCCCGACGATGCGGCCGGCGAGCTAGGCAGCCACATTGACGACACTCTTGCCGCCACCGAGGCGAGCCAGGCGTCATCCCTGCTTCCTGGCCAGCACCGGCTGCAGCGCCCGCCCCTCAGAGCTCCAGAGGGGGAGACATCGGATGCCGAATCCGCCGAGGAGAAACCGCGCCAAGTGACCATCGACATCGACTTGCGATTCCGTGACCTCAAGGCCGCAGTACCAGTGTTTACCAACGACCTAAGCTACACGAACAATGCGCTGATTCGTCCCATTGTCGCGTTCATCAATGCCAACCGCACGCTCGTGCCCATCCATTGCCAGGTCGCGGCCGATCTGTCCGAGTTTGACGGCTCGTGGACGCTGTTCGAGACGGGTCTTATGACTAGTATCTCGGACCAGATCTACTCGGCACTTGCCCATCATGTATCCTCGGAGGGCGCCAACCAAAAGCGGCTCCGCCAGGTCAGCCTGTGGGGCGTCCAGCGCGGCGCCGATATCCTCGTCGACGCGCTCCGTACTGTCGTCGACCCCGTTTACGGCCAAACAGTCGCTTCGTAGTGTACATATGACCCAATCCGCATCCCTACTACCCCACTTATAAACCATGTATGCATAGCAACCTGTCATCTTGCGCAAGTGGACCCAAAAATGATGGTAATCGTGCAATGGACCTCCTTACTCTGCGACTGGGTGGGAGAAGTTTGGTTCCGGTGGGGGCCCGCAAGTGCGTCACCCACCCGGCGTGAGCGGCGATCCACTTCGTTGTTGTTGCATCCTACTTCCCATCGGCGCTCTTCAAGCAGACGCTGCACGCGCACAGGAGCACGATCGACAGGCGCGAGGCGCAGAGACGACGAGAAGCGCGTACGAGCGAGTATGGGCAATATATCTTCCATGGCGCGGGCGTGGGTCCTTGGCAGCGGGTGGTGTCGCTGACGCAAGCTCGACGGCGCTCGACTCGTATGTCTCCGAGCTCGGCAGCGACATCTCGTACGAGAAGAGGTGGGTGCGGTCTTTTAGTCGCTGTGCTGAGGCAGTCTGTCGTCTTCCCGCTTCCTCAAGAGCATTGTTGCGCGTCACAAGAATGGCCCGCTCGTCATCAAGATCTTCATCAAGCCCGATCCGTCAATGACGCTCCGCGTCATCCAGCGCAGACTTAACAGTGCGTAGAGCGTACCCCATGGGCTTCCATTGCGGATTTTCCACCCCTGGGCCGGCGGAATGCGTCCTACCGCATGTGTGTTGAGGAAGGTCTGACTGGCAGAGGAGCGCGACGCTGTCGCCAACATCTCCAACATTGCGACGTATGCGACCTTTATCGAGACAGACAAGGCCGGATACCTCATTCGGCAGTGGGTGGGGTCGAGTCTCTACGATCGTCTCAGGTGGGTTTGTGATACCTGTACTGTCTAACCTACGCAGCATGCAGCCATACCTCACCGACATCGAGAAGAAGTGGGTCGCGTTCCAGCTCCTCACATGCCTGCGCGACGCGCGTATCAAGAAGGTGAGCCAAAGAACAATGCAACATCTGACGGCAGGTGGCACACGGTGACATCAAGTCGGACAACGTGCTGATCACCTCGGACATGACAGTGCTCCTGACGGACTTTTCTTCGAGCTTCAAGCCGACACATCTGCCATTGGACGATCCATCCGACTTTTCCTTCTTCTTCGACACGTCTGCGCGGCGGACGTGCTACATCGCCCCGGAGCGCTTCTACGAGTCCGACTCCAAGATTGCGCAGGACCGCGCAGCCATCGCTACGGCGCTCACGACGGACGGCGGCAGCTCGGGTCCCGAACCATGGGAGAAGCGTGACGCCCAGGTCACCGAGGAAATGGACGTGTTCTCTACTGGCTGCGTCCTCGCCGAGACATGGACAGACGGCCGTACCGTCTTCAACCTTAGCGAGCTGTTCGCGTACCGTAACGGCTCGCTTGGCCTCGAGGGTATTCTTGATAACCTCGAGGACGAGAACGTCAAGGTAGGCTTGAACCTGGCGAGGATGCGCTGACATTAGGCGATGATTGCGCAGATGCTGTCGCGGGAACCGTCTGACCGTCCAACATTCGATCGCATCCTCACGACATACCGCGGCACCATCTTTCCCGAGTACTTTTACACGTTTCTCAAGGACTACGTGTCCGAGCTGAACGAGCTGCCCGACACGCCCGATACCGACTTTCTGCAGCGGTCGTCCACATTGCCGGGCAGCAAAATTGACAAGATGCTCGAGCAGTGGGAGTCGATCAAAGTCCACCTCGACGACAAGGCTGGGAGAGAGAGTGAGTTGGTAAAAGCTGTCGCCAGCTGACGCTCAGACGGACCGGCATTGCTGCTGCTCAACCTCGTCACGTCGTCCATCCGCAACTGCCTCTCCCCCAGCTCGCGTTTGCATGGCCTGCAGCTGTTCCTTAAGCTGTTGCCATACCTCATGGACGAGGACAAGGTGGATCGCATCGTCCCCTTTGTCGTCGAACTGTTGTCTGACGAGGTGGCGATTGTCAGAGCCGAAGCGTGTCGGACACTGGTGATTGTAGTGAGTTACGGCGGCCGGATGGGCTCAGCTCACAACAGGTCGAGTCCATCACGTCCATCACGCACCACAACTCGACGTTTATCCCCGAGTACCTTCTGCCTCAAATGTCCCGGTTGTTGCATGACCCAGATCTGTTTGTCCGAGCAACATATGCTCGTGCGCTCGTGCGCATTGCAGACACCGCGGTTCGCATGCTGGAGCTGAGCCAAGCCGCCAAGGCAACGGCGACGACGGCCACTGCCGAGGCTCCACAGATTTCGGATTCTGGTTACGACGCCATGCTGGCCGAGATCCAGTCCGTGTTGGAGGAGCATGCGACCGTTCTGCTGGTCGACTCGTCAAGCAACGTCAAGCGCAACATGCTTGCCGACATTTCCGACTTGTGCCTGTTCTTCGGAAGGCAAAAGTCGAGCGAGACAGTGCTCAGCCACATTATGACTTACCTCAACGACCGAGACTGGCAGCTCCGCTACGCGTTCTTTGACGGTATCGTTGCTGTTGGTGCGTTTATCGGCATTCGGGCCATCGACGAATATGTGCTGCCGTTGATGTTGCAGGCACTGGCAGGTATGTGTGCCTTGTTTTGTGGTGTATTAGGATGGCAGCTGACTTGGGAGACCCTGAAGAAGCCGTCGTTGCACGTGTCGTCAACTCGCTCACGCGCTTGACGTCACTGGGATTGCTGTCGCGGATGCGCCTGTGGGAGGTCTTTGACTCTGTGCAGGGCTTTTTGTATCACCCCAATCTGTGGATTAGACAGGGCGCTGCGGGCTTTGTCGCTGCTGTCGCGCAGAATCTGCCAAACTCTGACGTGTGGTGCATAATCTACCCCACTGTCCGAAACGCCCTGCGATCAGACATTGTCGCCCTGGACGAGGATTCCATTCTTAGCGCTTTGGTACCACCTGTGAGTTGCAGTGGCGAACCCAGTCTTGGCGACGTCACCTATCAACAAGGCACCATGGGGACTGACACATCTGCCATAGCTCTCTCGCGCTACGCTGCAGCTTGCCAAGGCAGCCGCTCTCCGCAATTCACCCCCTGGTTTTTGGAACGTATCCCCGACGCGCTCCACGGCCAAGTCGAAACTGACAACGGCCGCAACAAGTGCAGGTGCCGAGTCGTCATCCGGACTTCTCAAGGACAAGGGCATCTCAGCAAAGGACGAGAAGAAGATTGTTGTGCTCCGGGAATTTATTGCCAAACAGGCTTACGCCAGCCGAGCGTGGGTATTTCCATTATCGTGTCGAGTACGCGCCTGCTGACCTCATTTCGCAGAAGGGAGGGCTCAAGTTCAAGTGCGAGCACGTCCGACACCAAGGCGACTCCGGACCTCACGTCTGGCAAGTCCATTTCTCTCACAGATCTTGGTGTAACACCTCAAACTGTGTTCATTTCGCCGCGGACGGTGGGCATTGATGCACGGCATGAGCTGCGTCGACTCCGACCCGACCTCGGCGGGGCGGAAACCCCCAGCCGCCGCACGTCCTTTGCGAGCAGGAGCAACCGCGGCGCGGAAAATCCCCTTGAACAGGTGCGTCAGCGGCTGGCAAGCCTCGAATCGCCTAGCCGGGCTACGCCAGACCATCAACTGGAGCCTGCGGCGCAGCCAGAAGGCAGCCCAGCAGACTCGACCATATCGGCGCCGCTCGACGTAGCCGCCATGACGCGGACAGGCCGCCACCGGCTCGATTCGAACAAGTCACTCCCTGCAGTGAAAGCGTCCCACGCTACAGCTGTGGGGACGACGACGATGCACGACGACAACGCCCCGTCGGGACGCAGCACCCCTGTCGCGACCCCACTTCCGGCGTTTGGCGGTCCCATTGCGCCCTATGGCAGCACGTACGATGGGGCTGACCCAGGTGTGCGAGCGTACCTTGAGCATGTGGACCTGGAAAACTACCGCGAACCTCTTCTCGATTTTGGCCCGCGGGTAGTGGCTGGTAACCGCAAGCGTGGTCCTCGGGTAAAGTCGACCGCGCCCCAGTCGTCGACCATGATTGCCCATCTGCCACAACACACGGGACCAGTCACCGCGTTGGTCACGTCACCTGACCAGCTGTTCTTTGCTTCAGCATCAGAGGACACGTCCATCCTCGTGTGGGACAGTGCGCGGCTCGAGCGGACAGTGGCGGCGCGCCCGCGCCTAACATATCGAATGGACGCACCGGTATCGGCAATGTGCCGTATTGAGGAGACCCACTGTTTGGCTGCTGCGGCCGAGGATGGCGCTCTGCATATTTTGCGAGTTCATGTGTCGTCGGCTGGCGCGTCTGCAAAATACAAATCAATCGAGTGTATTCGGACGTGGCGCGCAGCGCCGCAAGACGGCTATGTCAAGCATGTCTCGCACATCCAAGGTGAGCTACAATTAAAATTGGATTTTTGCAAGTGGTGCAGGGCTAATGCCGCAGAGTCGTCACTGCTGATCGTCACGAGCCTGGGTGTCATTGCCGTGCTGGATATGCGAACAATGGTGCTCAAGCAACGGCTCCAGCATCCGCTCGAGCTAGGGCCAGTTTCCGCCGTGTGCCCCACGACGCACTGGATCATGGTCGGCACCGTGACAGGCTCGCTTAGTCTGTGGGATTTGCGTTTCGGCCTGCTCGTTAAGAGCTGGGCGGCCCGAGGCGGAATTACCGACTTGGCACTGCACCCGTCTCGCGGCCGCGGACGATGGCTGATGGCCTCTATAACGCGGCAGTCGGAAAATTCGTCAGATGCGGCGGATATTCCGCTGGTGGAGACGTACGACATTGAGACGGGCAAGCTGGTCGAGGAGTACGAGACGCGGACAGCACGGCCGAACAGCGCGCGGCCAGTGGCGCCGGGTCGGGACGTGCTCCAGACCAAGTCGGAGCTTATCGCTGAGCTGGCCGGTGGGCGAGGGGGATTACCAACGCCCCCGGACGAGACGTTACCGTCTGTCGAGGCTGTGCTCGTGGGCCAGTCGTTTGCGTCGCTCCAGCATGTATCGCGCGACGACGACGGCGCTGCGCGCGACAAGCCCGGGTGGATGGTGAGCGCAGGTGAAGACCGCGTGATCCGATACTGGGATGTGGCGAGGGCGAGCGAGGGCTTTGTGGTGTGCGGCAGCCAACGCGAGAAGGACGTGTCGTTTCGCGCGACGAGTGGTGTCCCGCAGCTGTTTTACACGCTGCCGAACAGCCGTCCCCTTGGCGGCGGCGGAAGCGATCGTTCGGCGCAGCACGCGTCTTCGCGCCAGGGCCAGCCACTCCGGCCGCACTACCACGCCATCTGCGCGCTCGGCATGGTCGAGACGCCATTCTCCAGCTGTATCATCTCTGCCGACCGATCGGGCGTAATCAAGGTCTGGCGCATGGAGGGTGCGCCTGTGCGCCGCGACGCCTAGGGCTAGCGACTGCGTGCACCGACACTGGCGCGTACACATTTTGCTGGAGCGCGAGAGGGGGTGCAGTGAGGAGGTGGGGCCCGTCGATGTCGACCGTCACGGCAGTTACGGCCTCCCGACATTTCGTCCGCCCTTTCCATCCATCCATCCAGGCAACCAGCTGCCTGCTGTCTTGTACATCTATGCTGAGGCCATGTATCCAGATATCCAGAAACTCACCCAGCGCCAGGGGACGGTATACGGATGCATGGTAATTTCCATGGTCTGTGTCAAGTATTTGTTTCTGCACCAAACCCCGTGGTGTCTGAAACACCCCAAACCATGGTGTGGCGTTGTGGATGCATGAAGGGGCATGTGGCGCCACGAGCCATGCAGCGCGCCACGGAGCCTACGGGCCAGGCCACAGAACATGCCGCCGCTGCCGTACGTACCTGCGCGCGTGATGGAATTACCTGCGCGCGCGCTGGAAGTAACTGTTGACGTGTAGCTCCAAGCGAGGTTTTCAAGCTCTGGCCTAGCGCTGGGCCCCGCGATGAGCGAGATTATGCATGCCCCATGTGCCGGTGCCATGTGCCATGTGATGGTCCGCGATATGCCGGCGCGCCGTCGCGCCCCGCCGCCCGGCCCGGTGCCGTGCTCGTGCTCTATGCCGTCGTGTACCGCTGCGAGCTGCGCAGAAGGGGCGTTAGTACGGTCGTTCGTGCGGCAGTATGACGAGGTGGGGGCGCCAGGACGGGCATCAAGACCATCTGTGAGCCAATGTTGCCAGGGGACGACGCCCAGGGAGTGCCGTGCCTTGATCGTAGACTGACAGGACATGCTCCTCCTAAAGTCGCGGTAATGTGGTTCCTGCTGCGCGCAGTAGCAGCAGTGCGCATCATCTCCGCTCCGCCAGTACTGTATTACCCGTGGCGCCCGTGCGCAGAGCTCCACACGGGCATTCTTCGGGGTCTAGCTTGCCCAAGGCGTCATCCGTGGTGGTGCGTCAGCCAAGTGCGACCCAGTGGGCACCTGGGGGAGCAGGCCACAGGCGGCCGCACCACGAAGACAGCGAGACACGGAAGACGACGTAAAGCTCCGCGGGGTGGTCAGACGAGCAGACGTCGCACGATCGCACGACAAGGTTTTGGATGTCAGGGCCGGCGTCAGGGCCTCGACTCTGAAACGTCCGATGCACCTAACCAAGCTGGCCCCTCGGAGCGGCGCGGCGTCGTATCGAACAACACAGGTACGTACATCAAATGGGTGGCCGCCGGTCACCGACGAACGAGGGCAGCGCTGCTGGGATATCGCAAGTTTGGCACGCAAGCACGCCGGGTATGGCTCGATCGGGGATGGGAATGAACGGTGAAAGAGGGACATCGGAACTGGCTCTGCCTCCTCGGCCTGTACAGTACTGACGCAATCTAATGTCAGGGGCACGACGCTGCTTGGGGCTTGTCGGACGGACATGCAAGCATGCGCAGGTACTGTACAGCAAGAGAAGACCTGCTTGGAGCATACGTGCGTGCGTGCGTGCGTGCGTGCGAGCGAGCAATCAATCGAGCGACGCCGAATGACGCGGTCGCCACTCCTCCCCACTCTACGCTCCGATCTGGATCCTTGAAAACATCATTTCGCAGTCCGAGTGGGGCAGAGCTAGGCGCCAAACGTTCCCTTGCAACCGGGCCTACCCGGCCCGGACGAGGGCGAGATGCACAAGCAAAGGCCGTTCCGACGCCGCGCCGCTTCGCCGCCGCACGCACGCACCAACATCTACGCGGCCACGCGTAACACGTCGAGCGCGCAGTGACGCATACCTGGGCGTATTTGTCGTCCCTCTCAAAAAATCAATGCCCGCCGGCACTAGATGCAACGCTGGCTGGCAGGTGGCCGTTTACGCCCGTGCAGAGCTGGCCTGCTGCAGCACGACACAAAGCCAAGCGTTTCTGACCTAGCGCGGTGCCGCCAACTACATCGACTCCATGACATCCGTCGTTATCCCCGCGCAAACCCATTGGCGATTCCGCCGACAGTACGAGACCGAGTGTCTGTCGCGAGGATCAACAGACGTTTCCGTGGTCGTGACCCGGTCGACGTCCCAACGTACATCATCGGACCGAATCGACGTCCTGTATCTCAGAAAAACATAGGTTGCTACCACAGCCGCGTGGCGCTGTACTGAACTAAACACCGCTGCCCAAGTCTAGTGTGTTTGCACACTTGCACGACGGCCCTACCGAGGACTAGACTAGTCCGCGCCGCACACCCCGCAATTCGCCGCTCGCCGCGAGTCACCGCCCAAGCAGTGCACGCAGCATTCCACACGCTCGCCACACCCTGCCCCACTCCGCTTACCAAACCAGCTGCGCTTTGCCTCGGCCGGCCCGTTCGATGACAGGCAATTAATCACCCAATTAATCACCCGCCCGTGTGCGAGCGCGTCAAGCGTCATGGTGCATGACGCATGTGGCACTTTGACCGAGGGGAGTCTAATGACATGGCAACATTCCGTGTCCCGCATGGCATGACGCCCGTCCGGCCCCGTGCGGACCGCGAATCATGATAATGGTTGGCTGGAGCCAGCGCAGGCTCAGGATCTTTCTGGTGTACTGTAATTGGCGTGGCGCGGTGGCGTGGTGGCGGTTTTCTCAATTGCCACAGACCCCCCTGTGTGCAATCGCAACCATCCGTGTGACGTGCGAGGTTGGGATTCTCCCCACACTAGCCCAGGCTTTGTGTCGGATACACCAGAACCCGTAAAAGAAAAGCCGATTGTGGCGGTTGTTTGCGTTCTGGCTCTGGATACAGTAAAACTCTTTAACCCTTTGGGTCAACGATGGACAAGACAAACGACGCTCGCCAGCAAACATCAGCAGGCTGCACTTTGGCGCACTGTAGCAAGGCGTTTAGATTGCCCTTATGTGCAAGGACATTGGCGTTAAAAGCGTTTCTCGCGTTTTATCGCATTTCTCACAGTTAGCGGACCATGAAATAGTCACCTTGGCCCCTTTTACACCCGGAAGGGACCATCCCAAACGGTTGTTGCAGAGTACGGTACTACAAACCCCTCACATGTCACAATGCACACGTCCTACTGTACAGATGGTTAAGTGAGCAACGGCAGCTACGAATCCGATGATAGCCATCGTCGGATAGATGCAGTGATGCGGAGAAAAGTCCCTGTGGACAAGACGGGTCGGCACAAAGTCTGCTTTGAAGGGCGCAGCCGGCGTCGTCTGTTGTCGCTTTCTGTCGAGAAGCAAAACATGGCTAAGAGCGCAGGACATGGCTAATTGTCGCGAAGTTGTTGTCCCTAGAACGATATCAATCGTTGTCCCATTGGCATGAAGAAACCGGCACTTTGAACAGAAAAACCAAGACCGACAAACAGGTAGTCAATTGCAGAAAATATAGCCCTGGATGTAGCACTTCCTTAGTTGAGAAGCTCCGCAAGGCTCATGGGCTTCGGCCCCGCACTCGAGTCGCTGCCACTATGCCGACGCTCCTCCACATGAGAAGGCGATGACTGCTTGTAAGCCGAGTCGACAGGGGACGACATCTTGTCACGTCCTTCAATAAAGCCGTCCCGACGCGGTTTGAGTGGAGGAAGGGTCGAGAGAGATCCTTCAATGTTCTGATCCTCGGACAGGACAATGGCCGACAACGAGGGCGGAAGTTGCGACGCGCGCCCTATAGTCTCGGACATGGACGGCAGCCGGCGCGAACGAGTCGGCTCTGAACGTGGCACTCTGCTTATTCCAAGCCTCTCTGAGTACACCACCTCACCGGACTGCGCCACTCTGCCCTCGTCATAGGAATGGCGAGACGAGAGAAGAATTCGTTGCGCCCCCGCCCGCGTGATTTCAGCGCCTGGGTTGCCGTGTTGTGCCGACGACGAGGGTGCACTGGTGGCAAAGAGGACCGACCTCGAGGGCGGGGACCGCGAGTGCGACGAGTTTGGATATGGCCACGTTGGCGAGCCGTCGACGCGCGGTGGGGGGTGCGCCCGAGCTTGCGTGTTGGGCCGCTCCCTAACTCCCGAAAATTCGTTGTCGTGACGAGCTTCGTGGGAAGGCCTTTCCTCCCATAAAGCAGACGATGCGCCGGGTTTGCCAAAGCCCACGTTGTCCCCTTCGTTCGTTTCGTGGTGAGACTGGTGCGGTCCCGGGTTGTGAATGCCACCGCCACGGTGTTGGTGATCGTAGCCAGGGCGTATTGCAGGGGGTGCCCGGCCATGGCGTGGTGACGTGTCATGCGGCATGATCAGCGACAGGCCCATGCCATGTCCATGGGCAGCGGCCAAAAATGCTTGCTGCGGGTGTGGTATCTGCTCAGAGGGAGAGGCCCGATTATGGGGTACAGGATAGGCAGAGGGCGGATGGGGCGGCCGAATGTGTCCAACCGATGGAACAGGTGACCACCCTTGCTGTTGCTGCTGCTGATGATGTTGATGATGTTGTGGCGGCTGTTGCCGCCAATCGGAACCTTCGTATGGCGACCCATGAACACCCTGCTGCCCGGCAGACTCGTCATTCTCGCGCTCTCGGCGGCGCTTTTGGCGTTGGTTCTGTAAAAATGTTAGTGGCCATGGTTAACCGCCCAAATCGCACTCACTTGAAACCACACCTGCACCTGTCGCGACGTCAACCCGATTTGCTGTGCCAAAGCGTCTCTTTCGCTCGTTGAAGGAAACACTGTCTTTACCGGTTAGCGTCGTCACCGCTACATTATGCAACCCTACCTTATTCCACAGCTGGTTGAGTGCGTCGGACTGGAGTCTAGTCATGAGCACACGTGTGCGGCGACGGACGGGTGAGGTCTGCCCAGTGGTCTTGGTTGGTGACAACCCGGGGTTGGCATCATCGGGCGTCGTTTTATCTTGCGAGGAATGCGAGTGCTTTGACGATTCTGACGGAGAATGCGGCGCCGAGGCTCCAGCAGGTGGACGATGGCCCCAGGGATGGGTGCCGAGGGTGTTGTGGCTGCCTCCGTCAAACGTCTTGGGCCGGCGTGGGGGACTGGTCCGGAGGAAATCCCAGCCTTCAGTGTCGCCCTGCATCGTGGTGTTGGGGGTGTTGCTTGATGTAGATTTGTTTGGAATGTCGGTGTCGCTTACCGGCGCAGCTGTTGTACTACTGGTAGCTGTTGTGGTGAATGGTAGGTGCCGTGGTTCTGTAAGAGGTGTTTGTCTGGTCCCGTGTTGCGAGCCAGAGGGTCCAGCCACAACTGACGAACGCGAGGTTGTGGATCCAAGATGATCAATGTCTGCCGACAGTGGGGCAGTAGTGGAAGGGCCACGGTGAGCTGAAGATGTGTCGGGCACATTAGAGTCGCCATGTGCGCCTTGATCGCTCGAGTCTTCAAGGTCAAGGGTCGTGTTGCTGGGAGACGCGGTAGATGACGGTCTGTGTTGGATGCTCGCACGCGTGCTGCTATCTCTGCGGCTACTATTGACGCCTCTGATAGTTTGGGTGTAACTAGGACTTGGGCTTGGGCTCGTACTCTCTCGTTGTCTCGAGGCTTGTGCGGAGAAGCTGTCCGTGACTAATCGGCGACGTGCCCCCATTCTCGAAGATCAGGCAGATCACGGCTCAGACCCCTTTCCCTCCTCTGCTGCTCGCTGTGTGTAGCGTGGGAGCGTTGAGGAGGGGCTCTGGGAGGGCCCGGGTAGCTACCAGCACGTTATGTTTGTATGGACTGTCTGGGTCTGAGACACTGTTTGACGCCAAAGTCAATTACTTTGAGCCACGAGCCCCGATGCCGGCGCCGAGTGTTTAAGACCGAACACACTGATGGGGAGTGGGGGAGATGTGGTGGGGAAAAACGGCAAAGGCCAGGAAGGGGGGGGGGAGTGGGGCGGGCAATTGGATTTGGGTGCGAGTAGGGTGTGGGTGTGGACGATTTGCAGACAAACGATGTAACACTTGGGCGTGTTATGAGACTAGAGCCGGGCGCATGCACAGATGTGACTGAAGCAAACTCTTGACAGCGAGAGAGAGATTGCAAACAACCAACATGGCACGAAAGGTGAGGAGCAAGACGCGAAAAAGTCGTCCAATGCCAGGGACCCAAGGCTCGCTCGGTATGTATTCAACAAGGTCTGGGCCGAGAACACGGTCCGTTGTCCTTGTCCCTTATGCCGTCTGCCACTGGCGTACAATGCTGTACAGCGCAGTGGCAGTGTTCGTATCGACTTGCGAGAGGCTTGGGCTTGAGGGATGAAGCGTGGACGCCTCTATCTCTGGCTCGCTGGTGCCTAGCAACTCACGCGCAATGTCTCTCTCAAACACTCAAAGGCCACTTGCTTCCCCCGAGCCTGTGGGGAGCTCAGGCCAAGCTCACAGTGTGCAGTCTCCTCACGTTGATGCCAATGTCGAGACGGCACGGCAAACAGTACAGCGCTGTCTGCCTGGGTCCGCAGACTCACGCAGAACCAACGGTACTGTAATGTGGACGCGCAGACGACAACCTGGCCCGTGTGTTGTTGTCACCAGACCGATCTTTTTGAAGCTGGGGGCCACGCCGTCACTGACTGGCCTTTGCGTGATCGTCGTTTGTGGCCCCGAGCCCGAGAGGGCAAGCTGAGATCTGAGAGATGAAGGGCGACACACGGTTGGCCAGCGAGTAGGGGCGTGTGTGGATGTGGAAATACGGATTTCCGGAGGTACAGCAGTCGGGTGGTAAACAACCCGTGTGGACGCGCTGAACGATTGGGTTTGGTCGTGGATGTGGGAGTGGAGGCGTGTGGACGTGTCGTGGTCTTGTTGTGACTGCTGCAACGTCTCGGAATGTGTATGAATGGATACAGTACTGATCCAAAGGTGGTGGCAAAAGGATCCAGTACTGTGGGATGAAAGGGTCGTTGCACCTGTCCGTCTGTTAATCTGACGCCTGTACTTTTAAGCCAGGTAGGTGCTGCGATGGGACGGCGACACGGCAATTCGAGTCTGGCCACTCGAGATGTGTGGGAGCGGGAGGTTGGTCCTGCAGTCCTGTTTATCCATTTGCATGTTTTGCACCCCACACAGAGTCACCCGCTCGGCCGCCAACGCAAACGGCCAAGTCGATGTGTCACCTCATTGGCATCGTTTTTGGTCATTCTCAAGTGCTGCATGCATTTCCCTCGGCCCATTCCCCGTGAATCTCTGCCTTATCCCCGTCGCGACGGCTTTGCCAGTCCAGCGCGCGCGCACTCCCGAGATGCGCTTGCAACTGACGCATAGGAGGCGGGGGCCGGAGGTGTGTGTGTGTGTGTGTGCGTCGAGTGACCCTTCAAGCTACTGTGCCTCGTCGTCCACCCACATGCCGTTGATCACCACGTCCTTGGCTCTGAAGGGGCAAAAGCTTAAGTCTATGGCGTGGACAAGGATGTGGCTATGTCATCGGCAAACAAACGCCGGGGGGGGGCGTACAAGTATACTGTACGCGTGCAGCACGACTGCGGGTGGGGTCGTCCATCTGCGGGCGTCGCCGCAGAGCGTGCGTTTGTAAGATGAGAGTGCTTTGACGTCCCGCAAACACTCCGATGAGAGTTTACAAGAAGGGAGAGGAGGGGAGGAGAGGCACCTAGGAAGCAATCCATCCTGACAGGTTCACATTTGCGCGTCTACTCTACTACTGCACCTACTCTCACAACTGTGCTTTTTTTAGGACGATTGTTCCTGTCTGATGCCTCAGGCTGCACACCTCTAACACAACCTTGTGCTGACTGCGCTGTGCGGCCCCGTTCGCCGTGTTTGGGTCTCACGCCACTGTCACGGCCCGGTGTTCCCCCCCACTCCATACAGACGTCGACAGCTTCCCAACGGACATCCCCCCTGTGCTTCAGGCGGCTTTGAGGATTATGCTTCCCGAGAGACCCAAGGGGGTCCGTCCCAACTGAAGAGTACGCCGTCGGGCCGCCGCTTACCTCGACGCTCCCCCACCCATCTTACTCGGCCTGCAACGTCCACGGTCGTGTCTCCGAGCTTTTCGAATGGTCCCGGCTACCTATTGTTGCCTTGGACGCAGCGTTCAGGCGGGACGGGGGTTATTGGTCTGTGGGGGGAGGGGGGGTATTTCGTATCGTATCGTTTCGTATCGTATCGACCGCAAACCTCAGGTCCGCCGGCCGACCCCTTTTTGGGTTCCCGCTCCGAGCTGGTGCTCAGCTGTTCAGGTGTTCGAGTTTTGGCTGCTCACGCGCCCACCCTCGCGAGCCTCGCGTATCATTGTCTCTCGTGGCAGCGCTGCCACAGGACGCTTTCGGGTGGGCGTCGTGCTTCTCCTCGTCCGTCATACTGTACTTGTTGGTCGTCTCCCTCCACATGCCCATGACGTCGCATTCCCCAACGTCCCTACACTCCTTCGTGCCTGTTCGGTTTGCGTTGGTTGCCCTCTCCTCCGGGCCAAACGCCTACGCGCTCAAGTAAAGACTCTCCCTGTATTTTCCCATATGCGCTCACTCTCTCTCCCTTAGGATGCGTGAACCGCCCCACTCTTGACCGGCTACCAGAGTTTATCCCTGGGTCTGTGTTCGGGTCCTGGCCGTCGGCAGTGCCACCTCCGCATCTCCGCCACCTGATAACCAGTGGACCGTCATGGTCTCGGCGTCTTGGCTCGCTTTATGGTCACCCTCTCGGCAGACTTCTTATTCATGTGAACCGCCGGCCACCTCTCACCTGACCACTCAAAGGCACCCCGAAGGCCGAACATGCTCGTGCTGTAGGACGGTCCGTAGTTGCCCCCCACTCTGGCTTCTGTGCATGCAAATTGGCTTTTTTGGTGCAGCATGCACGTGTGTGCGTGGGCTGTGTGCGTATCAAAGGTGGCCGGCCAGCCCGCGCAGGTTTGCTATCTCTCCGCAGATCCCATGACTAATGCCTGGCACAGTTAGCATGCAAGACATGCACTGCGCATTCACCTTTGGACATTTGATGCGTGCGCCGAACCTTGACGAAGTCAGAGCAGTTGGCAATCAAGGGCTACATGCGGGATGTACGAATTAGCCCAAGGGGGTGGAGATTATCAGCAAGGCCGCGGAGCATGACGAGTGACACATTCCGCACTGCGCATTGCACCGTGTAATGGAAGTTTCCCGCAAGCCATCGCGTGCATGCTTCGGATATCAAAGGCGTCGTTAGGCAATGCTGCATATCGCTGGTCTCTCACATGCAGCAGGCCCTTACGTGTGTGCCCGTGGCAGCACAGGACGCAGCAGGCATGGCTAGTTTCAGTAATTAATCGGTGGCCATGTTTGGGAGGAATGCAAGTCGTCGCACCAAGTTTAGGCTGCACTCTTGAGAATGTGGACGGATATCACACCATCTCGACTCGGAACACCCGAGATGATGTGCAAGTCGATTTGTATTTTATCTATTTTCGCTCTCTCTGCTCTCGTGGACATGCTAAGAGTCGATCTGACGAGTACTGTGCCGAGCGGCAGCAGCATGTGGTCCATTACATGCGTGTTGATTGGCTTCTGCAACAGAGATGTGCAGGAAGGGACGCGGACGCGAACAGGAACCCCACACGCCCACAGACCAATCGAGGTCGTGGCCCAGGGCGGGAGGAATGCCGAAGCCATATGGCATGAAGCAGCAGGGAATGGGAAGAGGAGGTCGTCGTCGTCGTGCTCCAGATGCACACCAGGGGAAACCAGTAACAGAGTCACAACGGGCGAGACGGCCGAGCTTGTCGCCCGCCCCCAACTTCAAACGCCCTGGACAAAAGCTTGTCGCCGCCCCTTGCAGGTAACTGTATCGGAAGCGTCTGCATTCCGCACTAGCACCAACACGCGAGAGGCATGCATGCGCATTCGTCACAACGTATAACATTGCTGCACAGCGCAACCGAGGGGTGGGGAGGAGAAGCGGGAGCATTGTGAGTGGCCCGTTAGCGCCATGGATCATTTGTCGTCGGAGTGACCGGCGTGGGGGGGGGGCGAGGGAGGTGAGCTTATGCGCAGCGCCCGAAGCAAGCGGGGCGATCGAGGGCTGCGACACCGAGATGTGGCAATGAACCCGGAGCGCCGCGGACGACGGGCTACCGAATGGCAATTCTCAATCGAAATCAGACAGTGGCGACCTAGTCTCGCCACCATACCATGGAAATCGCTCACCACCCACCCCAGTTCCAAACGTCTCGTAGACCCCATTCCATGCCCATCGGTCGCCTTCATTGTGATGATGAAGACACTACTTTGAGACGTCCCGCTGGCGACAAGGGGTAATAATGGCAAGGCAATGAGCGTTAATGAAAAGCACTTGAAGGCAGTGCCGAGCAAGCCGCGGATGCCGTCGCGGACAACTAGAACCCGGTTGGCCGTTAATGTCTCTGATCCCGCCGCAAAAGCTCGCAGGCGGCCTGGACCGCTCGCCACTGACACAGGACTGTGAGTGCCGCGTCCCGGAGCGACCCTAATCATACAGAACATTAATATTAATACCGCAGTGGACATGTGGGTGCGCGATCCGGGGCCATTTTCGGCGGACATCAAGTAAGTGCTGAACGCGTCGGCGATCCACAACGCCGACAGCGCGTCGTTATCGTAATTGGAACAAATTCGCGTCGTGGGTACGGATGTGGATGTGGCCGCACGCCGTGTCTTGACGGCGACAGACAAGGTTTTTGCGGCGCAGTACATCCGGCGGCGCAGACTTCCGGAGCAGATAACCCGCGGCTGTTCCTTTTCTCAACGCCTAGAGGCGCAATATCCAGCATGTTATCGGTGACTGATCAACGTGCCGAGCCGTTCTCACGGGCACATGCTCGGCACGGTCTCGGCACGGCGACGGCGCGGACGCTATATCCGTCGGCGGTACACGCGAGTATCCGGGCGACGTACATGCGGAGGTGGCGGCGTCGGCGAGCTCCGGCGCCGCAATATCGACACGTTGTTCAAAAAAGGGAGCGGTCCCAAGGCTATCGGTGCTCTGGGCTGTGCAAATATGGCGTGTACAAAGTTGTCTCCGATGGTCGTGGGCGGATGGGATGTTGCCCGCCGTATCGCGCCCGACGTCCGCAGCCGCGCCCCATGCACATCCTTCTGCGGAGTATTCACAACAGTATGCAAGTGCCACATGCCCCGGTGCCACAACGCGTTCAGACATGTGGACGCGTAGTGTCTGGCACGGCCCGACGGCAGTGAAGGACGGATCGATCGTGTATAGCCGCGGCAAGACGGCGTCGATCCATCAAGGACCAGGCAAGGCGCTATCTTGGAGCCGAACAAGCTTGCTCCGCGATCGTCCGAGTCTACCGACGCTGATTGCCGGAGCGTGACTGCACGGCATGTGGGACCGCGTGGATGGAAGTTTGACCGCGCTGCAAGATGGTTGTTGCTTACAAGTGGGGCATTTTGGCGTGTGTGTGTGTGTGTCAGGGGCTGACTCTCGGCGACGGTCTCGGCGTCTCGGAGCTCGGCATTGCTCACAAGATTAGCTCACATCACGCACAAAGCTTGTACCAAGGATTTGAAGCGATGACGGGACGCAGTGTGGTTGGCTCGGATCGAAGAACAGGTCGAATGACCGTCAGGTCCGGCAGTGACTGACTGACTCTTAACTAGCGGCGGGCAGCTTGTCTCAGTTGTTCGGCGTGGCGGGCGTGGCGGCGTGGCGCAGCCAAAGAGTGTGATAATGGTGAAACACACACCAGACCGACAGTCTTTTATGTTTGATTGACCCCTCAGGCCCAAAGTTGCTTATGCGCATTTATGTCGCGGGATACGGCTGTCGAGCACGTCGGAACACGGCTGTTGGGACCTTTTGTTGCCGCACACAGCCGCGGTAGTGCGGCCCGGCACCACCGGCACGGCACCGCGCGCTGACCCCGTTCTAGATCGCTCTCAGCGAGACCATTGGCCAGCAAGGCGGTGATACTGGGGATAAAGCAAGCTCAAACATCTCCCAGTGTGCGTACGGCTCGGAGCACTCTAGGGCACAAATTTCCGAGACACTGTCGAGCATCTCGCACCTCTCGCATCTCGGCGTCTCGGCGTCGGCCTTTCTTGTCCATGAGCTACGAGCGACACACCAATTCAGCAATGTCGCACAGTGTCGTTAGCTGAGACAACGATTATTGCAATCCACACGGCGTTCGTCATTTGCCAGAGATACCCCCTCGAGCCCGTCCCCATGGCTCTGCACGTGCCCCAACGCTTGCGCTTTACGCATAACGCAGAGGGCATCAGCGGCACCCGCCTCCGCTCTCCACTCAGTTATCAACGCCGAGCGCCCGCTTGCTCCCACGGGCCGGCGCCCTTGACGGTCGAGCAGCACCAGACATTGCCTTGGCATGAGAGGACGCGCCATCGTGCTCAAGTTCACGATGTCATTTGCGTGTGCATGCTGTGCAAAGTTATGAGACTGTGTTTCAGGCGACTGCTGCAGTTGGACGCCTGCATGCCCGCTGCGCGTCGCCAGGAGCTTGGATGACCAACACGCCAAGCGTCAGCACAAGCATGCCACGCTCGAGCGTGGGAACATTTGGTCTAACCGTGCCAACGAGCCCAATACGCATTTACTGTACACCGCAGACTACAATCGAGTGACCCCGCTTTCGCGTGGATGCCGCCAGCAGCTGGTATCGTATGGGATTTGGCGATACACGAAGAGTCGACCTGCATTTGTCGTGAGTCCCAGAGCCGAGAGAAACTCGTCGACGCGTGGTGTCGGTCACGCGAACGCCCCCGCAAGCTCCCCCCCTGCCCTTCGAGGACCGACACATACCGCCGCTTCGAAGCGCTCCCGACACGCACCTTGTCGAGGAAAAAGGTCACGTCGCAGACCTTCGCGTTAGTGACCCATTCGTTGGACTGCGCTGTGTGCTGCTCCAGGTCCCACATTGTGTACAGCACAGTAAAGTAGCTTCTTCGCGGCGTCCCTGGTACAGGCCTGTACAGTGCTGTGAATAAAGTCGATTGAGTTGCGCTTGCGTTGGGAATATACGCATTAGAATCAACACACTCTCACACAGACAGTCAACGTCCATGCAGTCAGCACCACACAAGAAGCTAGCACTGTCGAACTGGTTTATTGACGGCTCTCGGTGCATACCCATCATGCTTAGCCTGTGGGAGTCGTGTTCCCAATCCTGGCTAGTACAGTCGATGTTCATCCATCGTTGGCACCACACAAAGAGGTCCGCCACCGCACACCCGCTTCAACTAAAAACACTGTGCATACGATGCGATGCAATAATGCGAATGAGGCTGGTTGGTGTATGTACAAACAGTTGCGCAACGCCGTGCGCAACGACATGGGGACAGTATGAGACAGTGGGAAACGGGGTGGGGTGGGGGGGATAACAACCTTTGACAGACTTGCTGATCTCACCTCTCTCACTGGGCTTGGTTGGGCCTAGACTTGGGCTTAAAGCTGGGCACGGAGCCGCCGGGTAGCCGAGGCCAGAAGCTGTGCGAGTGGCCCCTCGGCCGCCTCGGACGTAGCCCTGCTGCGTTTCACTTGCGCAGTGTCGAGCTCCTTCTTCGCGGCATTGAGCGCCTCAGCGACGACAGTAGCGGCAGGCGGGTCGTCGCCGTCGCTGTCAAATGCGAGGATCTGCGAAATGTACGCCACCATGTCCTCGTCTACCGCGCCTGATCAGTACGTGCAGTGTGTAGTGTTAAAGGGTGAGGGACGCACCAGTGGGCTCGGCACGCACGAGGTGCACATCGTCGCACTTTACGTCCGTGCAGCGTCCTCCGCCCGCCTCAAACGCGCACATGGTCGCGTCTGGATCACGCTGTAGCCGGTGGGTCAGTATGACCGAAGACAGCAGTCCCCAGTCAAGCGTAAGTTCCCCATCGTCGGTCGCTGCGCTCGTCGCGGCGCCAGCCGCGGACGCACACGGTACCAGCTGCGGGTAGTGGGTGAGAAGGGGGCGGTAAGGCTGGAAATGGTGCTTCTCGCTCAGCTCAGTATGGCGCACACCACATACGCTCGACGAAGCGGCGGCAGCCGTGTCTGCGTGTGAGGTGAGTGCGGGTTGGGGGAAATTTACCTGGGTCACTGGATGATTCTGCGCACGCGTTAGCACAACACAGGCAGCAGGCGGCGCGACCCCGAGGCACGAGGCAACGACACCACTAACCGTCCTCGTCGACGTCCATCGTCCCGTCTGCGGGTCAGCACCCAGCATGCGTAGAGCCAACCTTCCGCGTCCGACTTGCCGTCAGCCGCCCACGACGAGCGGTCATCATTAATCGCCATGGCGGCGGCCTCGAGCACGCTCTGTTGATCACCCTCCATGGCCGCGACCGCTGCTTCCGCCGCCTCGGCGACCTTGGCTTCGGTCGACGGTGTAAGAGTCCCGCTCGGTGTGGACACCATGGCGCCGCGCTTCTTCGCCGCAAGCGCCTGGATCTTCTCCTTGAGCCGCCGGATGTGCTCCTCCTTCTCGGCAATGAGACGCGCCTGCTCGTCCTGCCGCTGTACCACCTCCCATTCTGGTGGGATCTCAATGACAGGCACAGGTGGGCACGGCTCGTCGTCACATTCCTCATCGCTCGAGTCGTCCTCCTCCGAGTCGTCGAGCGACATCTGCAGACGCGTCGACCATTGCAACGTGCCGAAGATACGACGGCGAGGAGGCGCAAGCCGCGCTGCGCTCGTAGGCCGCGTCGGCAGGTCCATGAGGTCTTCGGCATGCGGTCGCTTCAGACCACGCGAGCTGGTGCGCGACACGGGCTCGGCAGAGGGGACGCGGGGGGCTTCGAGCGTCTCGCTCTCCTCTTCCTCCTGTATCTCCCCGTCCTCCACCTCCTCGTCAATGTCCATGGGCACTTCAACATTCGAGCCTGCCGTCTCGGGTGTTTTCACCGGCGGTGCAGGCAGGGGGGGAGTTGGAGCCGACGACGAGGCACCGGAGAGCGGTGTGGGAGTGCCGGGTTTACGCTTCCCCCTCGAGGCTAACAGACGACGGCGAGTCTCGGCGAGGCTCTCAGCTTTGGGGGCGGGGACTGGGGCGGTAACCGGCGCGGGAGGAGGAGGGGGCGACAGCGCGGGAGGAGGAGGTGGAGGGGCAGGTGGTTCCTGCGGAGGCGGCGACGGGCTTTTGCTGCCATCGCTGTCGTCGCCGTAGTTAAGGGTAGTGGGACCGGCCGCCGCGCTATCGAGGTCACGACGACGTCGTCGTGGGCGGGCGGGCTGCGCCATCGGCGCGGGGTGGGCCATGGGTGGAGGGTGGAAAGGTGGGGCCACAGGGGGCTGTCGTGGCGGCGCCGCCGTCCTCGGTAGGGGTCTGTAAGTGTCGATGTGGACGGCAGCGGATGCTGGGGGAAGGCGGTACGACGTCTCGTCGTTCTGGCGGGGGACCATGCGCTCAACGATGGCCTCTGTCGAGCTGTCTGACCCGGGACTCATGGCTGACGTGTGCACAGTGACCTCGACTTCGGGGCTGGACATGCGCGAGTGTGTGCGCGTACTGGGCCGCGACTCGGCGTCGGGAAGACCAGGCGTTTCGCTCGCTTCGCGCCGCGGCGAGCGCGTCTTCGTCCACAGTTCACTGGCCTTGTCCCTGCTCGCCGCCTGCCGTTTCGACGTCGCCACTATTTCCTGGCACGCCTGCGTGACGAGGCGGAACGGCGCGCCGTTGCTCACCAGGTCCTGCGGCGGCACGCCCAGTTCCTCCATAAGGTTTCGCAGTGTGCTGAGGTACTGCGTTTCCTCCTCCTTCGTCACTGCCGCATGAGTGTAATTCGGCGTTCAGTGCTTACTTGTAGACTGTGAAGGGTCATTCTCCTGGTTCGGCGACAGAGTCACCACTGTCTGGCGGACTATCCCTGGCGCTGGCGCCTCGGGCTGCGGCGCGGGCGTAGCGCTACTGCTCGCGGCATCTTCCTCGCTGCCATCGCTGATCTCTCCTTCCTCGCGCGAGGGCGTAGACGGTTTACGCTGCTGCGCCTCGGCCTTGAGTTTTTTCATGCGGCTGGACTTTAGCGCGGCCGCGCGAAGCGCATTGATGTCTCGAGGGCCGGATCCGGTGCTGAGAATGCGCGACGACGACGACGCTGAAGTGCTAGGGGGTCTACTCGGTCCATTACTGTTGCCGTTTACGCTCGGCGGTGGGGGCGGAGAAGTCGAGGACGCCGAAGAAGGTCCAGAGACGGCATTGTCGCTCTCGTGAGTGCGGGGATCGGCACTCATCTTGGATGCCACCGATCCCATCGAGTCGTGTCGTGGGGTCGTCGGTGGGAGAGGGTGCGTGTGGCGAGTGGATGTTCTCGAGAGATCGGATCTGGGATGGAGAACAAGGCTCCGTTGTAGCGAGCACAACGAGACTTTGGTGACTCCAGGGTGCGGAAGCAAATTGGCCAGCGGCGCCTCGCTCCGCACCGTAGCCGACTCTGGCTGGGTAGGTACTCTGAGGGGTTGTTTGATAAGTACGAGGTATGCAGAGGCACACGACCGGAGTGGGAGCATGAGCACGCACATTGGGCGATCGTCTGAGGTAACAGAAGTCGACGTCGGGGGAGAAAAGAACAGGCGATACATTGACTCAGCGTGTGCGTCTGCGGGTGTAGCCTGAACGCCACTTGGTCCTATCGAATCCCATAACACGCCACAATACCCAAATGCAGATCTCATCGCGACGGCTATTGACTCTGTCTATGGCGAGAAAGGCGGCATGTTCCCCCACGCATGCTCCTTGAGCCATTCAGACCCGTACTCGTCGTACTGTGCGCGCGTTACCCGCGCTGCCTTCTCGCCGTCCGACCCCGCCCACTGGGCCATGCCGAGCCACGGCTCGAGTACGGGGTCGCCCCCATTCAGCGCGCCGAGAATCTTGAGCGGCGCGCGGAACGGGAGTACCGGCGTCAAGGTGTTGCGCATCCGCGGCATGAGGTTGGGTAGCTTTGACCCGCCACCACTAAGCACCACGCACTGCGGTCAGCTCCAATGCTCATTCGGTAAGCTCAAACCCACCTGCATGAGGCGCGCGCGCACGTCCGGCTCGTACCCGTTCAACAGCCACCCCGCGACCTCGCCGACGCCGGCCGAGTCGATGCCAAACATGCTTGGCTGGAACCACGTCTCTGGCACACGGATACGCTCGACGTTCAGGTGAATCTGGTAGCTCTCCTTCATGCTGTCCGGGTCGTACCGCCCGTCCGTGCCGCCGCGGACGAAAGCGTTCAGCAGCGCATTCTTTGCGCGCAAACGCCCCTCAAACGTGTCGTCGTCGGTGAACGACGGGTCGTACTTGAGCAGCTTGGACTCAACCGTCTCGAGCTGCGCCATGTCATCCTCCTCCGCCTCCGAGTCGTCTTCCACCACAATCTCACGATACACCGCCCAGTCAGAGTCATCTCGTCCAAACCCGTCGTCCCTTTCTGCTTGTCAGCTAAAGCCTACCATCTTGAAGCTCACCCTCGTCGCCCTTTTTCCGCTTCTTGCCGCCGTTCGTGTCGGCCGCAAGCGACGCAATGGATTTCATCCGGTTCTGCGCGGCCGCAGATTTGCGATCGCCGAGCTGCGCCCTGCGCTTCTTCCGCTCACGCAGACGCTCAATGACCGCATCCTGCTCGGCGCGCAGCTTGGCCGACCAGCCCGTGAGGTTGTTCTCGCGCTCCTCGTCATCGAGCCGCTGTATCTCCTCCTGTAGAGTTAGGCAATGCACTGACAAGGTAACTCACCAATCGCTCCTTCTCCTTGCGCTTCTCCTCGCGCGCCTTGACCCGCGCCTCCCATCCAGCCTTCATGAGTCGTTGTTTGCGCTTCTCCTTGATTTCCTCCTCCGTGAGCTCCTCGTCTGGGCGGTCGACGAGCGGGAACGTCGGGTCTTCTTCTGGCTCGGGGTCCTCGCCCATGTCCCGCCGCTGCTTGCGCTTGATCTCCGCCTCGGTGCGCTTCATCCACGCGTCCATCTCCGACTCGCTGTCGAACGGCGTCGAGTCGACGATTCTCTGGAGATACTCGGCCTTCTTCATAGTCGGCCGCTCAGCCACCAGCGCCTTGTACTCCTCCAGCTCGGCAACCTTGGCCGCGAGCTTCTCGGCCCGTAGCTTTGCCTGCATGTCTTGCAACCGCTTGCCCTGCTCTTTCCTCCGTTCCAGCGCAGCGGCAATCTCCTCCTCCGTCTTCTCCACGACCTCCTGAAGCGTCAGCTGTGCAAGAAATGCCATAGCTCACCGGCTCGTTGTATGGGAACTGCACGACCTTGGTCATCGCAGCCATCTTTGCTGGGTTCTCAAGTGACCGCAGCTCGGCCTCGTAGTCGGACGAGAAGTAGCACGTCTCGCGGTACATGAACTGTGTCGTCAGCAGCGGCTACAAACTAACACCTACCGTGGCCTGCGAGTTTGTGACCTTTAGAGGGAAGGAGGGGTACTTGAGCTGCGCGAGTTTGAGCATGAGGTCGGACGCCTGTGCGCCTCCAAACGGTATTCTGCTGTCAGCTGGGGGAACGAATGACAAAGCTCACCGCTTTGCATGAGAAATGTCTCCCCGGCCGTCAACGACGGGGATCACCGTTGTTGCGTTGTGTCCCAAGCTGATGGACAAGCCGTCCTTGTGCCCGTGTCGGGAGAACGCAAACAGCGAGTCGATGCCGTAGGTCACTGCCGGCGCATTGTACAGCTCGAACAAGAGCTCAGACGTCACTTTTGTCAGCTTATCTCTAGGCCAGTTTATCTGACTCACTCGCACGCGTAAACAATGGATTTGCAAGGCGCTCAGTCATGACGATGGGCTGCTCGATGGTGCTAGTGTCGATACCGAGGGTGAGGAAGGTAAAGTCGAGCGCGCTTTCCTACGCGTCAGTCCATGCCCTCCGACGCTCGACGTACCAGCAAATCACCATGCACCAGAATATCGCCGTCAAACATGTTCCTGACGTTGGAGCGCGAGTTGGCGTCGACCTCACAGTCGTTACCGAACAGCAGCGTGTTACGGCCGAGCTTGCGCTCGCGGTACCGCGAGATGATGTTGGGGCGGTTAATGTATGGTGTGCTCATGGTGTTAAAGCCCGCGCGCCACGTCGACGAGCCTGGGTATGAGTACGTCTCTCCAGCAACATCACTTGCCATTGTCAATGCAGATGACCGGATCTTTGCCGTCGAGCGAGTGGTAGTCGAAGATCGGCTGGGGCTCAAAGTCGAAGTGCGGCTCCGGGACGTGGACGACGTTGGACGGCGTCGGCGACGCCGGCGACGTAGGCGAACCCGACGAGGACGCCTGAGACGCTCCGCTCATCGTTGCTGCGTGGTGCGGGTGGGATGCTGCCGCTTCAAGACGGGTTGGGAAGATGCAACGCGTTCACGGACGTAGCTTGCATGCTATGAATCTCGACGTCGTGCCTGGATTTTGTAGCCTCCACTCAAGACTTCAAGTGGAGGCTGCGCGACGATGGCGAGGGCGACCGGCGATGGTATCGTGCATGCAAAGGTTCTCTATTTCAGACGCATATCTAGATACGCAATATTGGCGCCCCGAGGAGTGTCGCTACCGCTCCTGTGCTTGAGCTCTCTCCTCGGTGACAGGTGCCGGGCTCACACTCGTGTCGACGCACTCACCCGGGAGATGATCGGCCGCCTGCGCGCGCTTGCCAGGCGGCCAGTATGTGTCCAACCAGCTCTTGCACGACAGCGGCAACATGCTTTACCAATCCTGCTTGCACGATACTCCGATAGCGCCTCTTCCGCTAAAGCTGACAAGCCGAAACGCACGAGAAAGCGCACGAGCACGACAATCGCGTACGAGGACCTACCAGCGTTCCGGCCGGACGACGATGGGTGGAAAGTGGGGCCGCTGGAGACTGCGCTGGAGCTCGGCGTTGCGCGGCAGGACTGTAAGTTTGTCTAGAAGATGCAGGTTTGACACCAGCTCCGCCGCGGTCACCCGCGCAAGACAGCGGTCGCATCGAAGCGCAGCAAGACGCAGACGAGGAGGCAGAGTACCGCCGCGCAGTGAAGGAAGGGCGTATCCCCGAGACGGCGCTCGCGCGGCTGGTATGGACCAACTGGCGGCGGTTTTCAGACTGTATCCTCCTTACGCAGGTCGGCAACTTCTACGAGGCAAGCTGGCGTTACCTTCTCATAGCTTACAACAGTCTTACTTCGAGCCCGCAATTGAGGTGGCAAGCCTCCTGGGCATCAAGCTCACGAGCAAGACGTACAAGTCTGGCCCGTACCCGTTCACAGGCTTCCCCATCCACCAGATCGAAAAGTACCTCAAAGTCCTGGTCCAGGACCTGGGATACACTGTTGTGCTGGTTGAGGAGGACAAGGACCCGATGAACCCCGCGCCGTCGGCAGCGGATATCCGTCGCAAGGTCGCGCGCGTAGTGACCCCCGGCACGCTAGTGGACGAGAGCTGGCTGACGGGCCACGAAAGCAGATACCTCCTTGCTATTGCTATGGGCGAGGCGCCACGAAAGGGTGCAGAGGACGACGCGCGCCCGCTGTACCTCGCGTACGCAGATGTGTCGACCGGCGAGTTCTTCACCAAGGAGGCATCGACAGCCGACATCGAGGATGAGATGGCGCGCATTGCGCCGCGCGAGGTCGTTCTCGACACGTCGCTGTATGACGCGTGGCGCGCTGGCCGGGGCGGCGCAGACGGTCCAGTCGGCGACGTACTCGACCTTCTCCGTGTCCTCGGCGTACATGTGTCTTTTGCCGACGCCAGCCGCGCACCACCCGCCCTCGAACCGGCCGCTATTGCTCTGCTGCGTCATCACCTCGAGTACGCCCTGCGCGACAACATGCCCTCCATGCCCGAGTTTAACCGCGAGTCAGCGCATGCCCAGATGCACATTGACGCAGCGACGCTGCAGGCGCTCGAGATCCGGCACGCGTTACGCCCAGGTGGCCTCGTAGGCGGCACGTCACTGGAACCGCACGCGTCTCCGCTCAGTGTCCGGGGTACGCTCCTGTCTGTCCTCTCCCGCACCATCACGGACTCGGGCCACCGCCTGTTGAAACGTACGCTGACTGCGCCGTCTACCGACCTCGCGGCGATTAACAGCCGCCTGGCGCTTGTCGCTGCCCTGCATGAGCGCGAGGCACTACGCACCGACCTCCGCACGGCGCTGCGGAGTATCGGCGATGTCATGCGTATCGTGCAGCGTTTTAGAGCTCGGCGCGGCGACGCGTCGGACGTGTGGGACGTTGCGCGATGGGTACGTAGTGTCGCCCGCCTCGTCGACCGGCTTCGCCTCGAAACGGCCCTAAGCAGTGGAAAGGGGGCTAATGGGCGTAAAGACAAGGAAGCAAGCGCCCAGGCCGAGGGCCTACAACGCCTGGAGCAGCTCGTCGCTGCGTTCGCCGACCTCGACGGCCTGGCAAGCGCCATTGAAGCGTTTATTGACGAGTCGTGCCTCCCCGGTGCCGTCTCGGAGGAGAGCGAAGCCGAGTCTGACGAGGCCGAAGCTTCAGCTCAGCGGGGTAGCGCAAAGGGTCCTCGGTGGTGGCTGAATCCAAGGTGTGTTGCACTGCGTCGCCCAGCTAACATCACAGATTCTCGTTCGAGCTCACAGACCTGCACAAGCGTCTAAAGGTACTCTCGAGTAAACGCGACAAGCTCGAGGCGCGGCTGCGCGACGAGTACGCCGCGCCGTCGCTGTCCCTTACCACGAGCACCCGGTGGGGCTACGTTGTGACGCTGAAGAAGCGGGACGCGAGACTGCCGAAGGACAAGTTCCACAGCGTGGGCGAGGCGCGCAGTGCGCGTACATACACATACAGCGTGCGCAGCTAGCAGTTCCAGCGACTCAGCTGACATCAGGAATGGTCGGCGCTCGGCGCGAGACTGGAGGAAGTGCATGCCGAGCTGGCTGTCGCCGAGGCGAGAGCGCTGAACCGGCTCCGCATGATAGTCGTTGAACGCGCCGACACGATCCAGCACAACGCTGAGCTGGTAGATGAGATTGACCTCACGGCGGGGTTTGCCCAGGCTGCGCTGGACCTGAACTACGTGCGGCCGACATTGAACGAGGGGTGGGTCCAGGAGCAGGAGGTGGCTGACGGCAGGACCGAGTTACGGATAGTGGACGGGCGGCATCCGTCAGTCGAGGCAGCGCTGTTGGCGCAGACACGCACGTTCACGCCCAACACGACCGAGATGGACGCGGGGTCACACTTACACGTCATCACTGGCCCGAACCAAGGCGGCAAGAGCACGCTGTTACGCCAGACAGCGGTGATTGCGATTCTCGCCCAGGCCGGATCGTACGTCCCCGCCGCGAGCGCGGAGATAGGCATCGTCGACCGCGTCTTCTCGCGCGTCGGCGCGAGGGACGACCTCTTCCGCGACCGCAGCACCTTCATGCTCGAAATGGTCGAGACGTCGGCTATTTTGCGGCACGCGACACCGCGCAGCCTCGTGATCATGGACGAGTAAGTGGAAGGGGCTTTGCGGGGCTAACAAGCAGGATCGGCCGCGGTACGACGCTTAACGCAGGCATGGCCATCGCATACGCTACCCTCGACTACATCCTCACGCAAATCGGCTGCCGTACGCTTTTCGCGACGCATTACCACGAGCTCGCGCAGATGCTTGGCGCCCGCACGGACGGCGCGGGCTCGACCCGGCCCGGAGTTAGTTTCTGGTGTACGGACATTGACGAGATGGGCGACACGTTTGCGTACGCGTATCGCCTGCGCCGTGGGATCAACTACAACTCGCACGCGCTGCGCGCCGCGCAGCTGGCGGGCATGCCGCCCAGTTTCCTCGAGACGGCCGGGCGCGTCCTCGCCAACCTCGAAGAGGCACAATAATCCTGCATAGTACTGTACAATGTATGTATGTATACTGTACAAATTCCTGTCGTGTTACATGTGGTGTGACTAGGCGGGTGGCAGCACGCACAGGCCCCAGTCGACGTCCTCGCGCGCCCAGCGTTGCGAAGCTACGAACGTGTCAAGGGGACACAGCGTGTCCCTGCACTCTGGGTGCTCGATACGCTGTACGCCGTCGCTGTCGTCAGCCTTCTTCTTCGGGAAGGGAGACCCACTTGACGAGGAAACGGAGATACTTCTCCTTCCTGTCTTCGCGCGTACACACTACGCGCTCAAACGACCAGCGCGCGCCGAATGGCGTGAGGTGCGCGAGAATCCAGTTACGCCGTGGAACAGAGCGTGGGCCAGGCGGCATGTCGCGCTGCGTTGTGCCCAGCGCAGTTAGGGTCGCGATCATCTCGTTGTCGTGCGTAAAGTCCTGCCATCAGCAAAACACAAGACATGTGCGCACAATGAAGAGCCGTTTGCCGCCTGGAGGAAAGGTCGCGGCCTCACCGTCTAGCGTCCGGTTCGTGCATGTCCTGTCGGCGGGGTACGTATCTGTGAGGCGCGCCAAGAGCTCGTTGACCCACCCAGCCTAACGTCAGTCCACACCCAGCACACCACCCACGCCCATGGTACGGCCATATGTCTGGGGTCAGCACTACCCTCACTACGCAACCCACACTCCCGCCAGCAAAGGCGTACCACCGCTCAACGTCGGCGACGTAACCCGCCGCCTCCCACTCGTGCCGCCGTAAGAGGTGACACCACGGGGACCACTGGCCGGAGATGGCCGTCTCGAAGCCACACATGGCCGCGACGTTCATGATGTCCTCCGGCACGAGGTGGAGCGCGAGGAGTGCGCTGAGGCGTTGCGCAGCGGGGACGAGCAGTGCCAGTGCCGAATCCCGTTCAGCCGCGCCGTCGTCGGACGCGCGCTGAGCAGCACAGTTATGCACGCATAAAGTGTTGTTTGACGACTAGCCTCAGTATCATAGGCGGTGGGAGGCAAAGCTCACCTCGCCCTCGGGCAGCACGACGTCGACGTTGGGCCATGCCCGCGGATCGTACACTTCACCCTTGAGACCCTGTAGGAACAGCCTCGCCGACTCGAGCACGCGGTCGCCGCTCGCGGACCGCGTGAACGCCGACTGCGCGAGGCGCGGATATCGCGCATGCACGGCACGCCCGCTCGTCCACGCCCTGGCGTGAGCTCTTACCCCAAAAACGCACTCACTCGTGCCGCCCTGCGTCGGTCAACTGGCCAAACTTCCACCCCTCCATGGTAAAATCCGCTGTGCGGAGGAAAGCAGCTTCGGGGTGGCGAGGGGGTACCGTCGCATTGGCGAGCTTTGCCAGGGTCGCCCGCAGGCGCTCGCCGTGGTTAGACGTGGGGTACCGCGCCGTATGCCGGTGTAGCTTGGGTCAGGCGGCTCAGACGGTAAGACGTACCACTATAGCCTGCTCAACCTCGCACTCGGCCGGCAGCGGCGGCGTCCACCGCGTAACTAAGGGCGCGTACGCGCCGAGGTTGCGCTCCCAGATTGGCGCACCCGCCCCGCCGCCGCCGAGCGTGTATCCCCCCGCGACGACTGCGAGGACCGCGAGGAAGATCACTGCTGCCACGCCGGCGGGATACTTCAGTATTGGCGGTAGACTGGGTCGCGCGCTCCGGCTCGGACGCCGAGAACTGCTCCGGCTTGGTCCGAACGTGTTGTAGTCGCCGATGCCGACTGCCCCGGCCGCGCCAGCACCGGGGCCCGGTAGAAGTGGCTCGTCTTCGCCGTCCAGAGCCATCGTACTGGTGTCGCTGTCGATAGCTGGTGGATGGTGCAGTTGACGATGCGGTGCACTCGCTTCAGCCTCGGCATTGCACGTTCGTGTCCTGTGCGGCCGTGCACCCCAGTCGTGTTTATCACCTCATCACGTTGCTGAGTGGGTGGCAAACTGTGCGGGGCACCAATTCATGTCGACTCCAACGCGTCATCGGCCTTGTTAGTGTGAGTCACCTCTTTCGCTGCGGCGCCGCACGTCGCTACACAGCATGCATAGCCCGATGTCTATGGTAGGGCGTACAACGTGTACACAAATAAGACAGGCAAAGAGGCAAGAGCGCGCTATGGAAGTTGTGACAGGCTAGCGGCCAAGTGGTGGTACGAACAAGGGATGTTATGGGCATGTACAACGTGGGCATGTATGATGGTGTGACTGATGAGCACTGGGAGATGGATGTCAAGCGTGGCCGATGTCAAGTGTGGCCCGTATCAACAAGGGAGGAGGACAACGCGATTAGGGGCGCACGTTGACGAGGCGCGGGTACATCATGTCCTCCTGAAGCGACGTGGGCGTGGACGGACCACTGGAAAAGGCGCTGGGGGCGCGCGCGTAGGGAATGTGGAAGCCGGGGTCCCAGGACGGCACACGCCGCGGGATGGTGCGCTCAGTCAGCGTCTCCATCAAGCGCATGGTCGGGTTGAAAGGCGAGTTGACCCGCTTCTTCGTCGAGGTGGTGTACGGACGCCACCAGTCAGAGTCGGTCGGAGACGCCTCACTGGCAGTCAGCTAGCGCTCCTTCGGTCCTAGCAGGTACTCACGGTGTCTTTTCAAGGCCACGCGAGTCGACGTGGTACTTCTGGAGGTTGATGATGTGCTTGACCTTCTGTGCCGTGTTTGCCGGTAGGCCGAAGTCGGTGCGGTCAAAGTCGGTGATGCTCAGGGGCATGGCGGGGACCGGCTGGGGAGTGGCCAGCGTGTGGCGGAGAGACTCGACACTGGGTGCCATGCGCGACCCAACCGTCTTTTTCTTGTACGCCTTCTGGTTCTGCTGTCAGCTATGGGTCCGTGGCGACTCTAGCTCACCTCGGAGTCCGCAATGCGAACCTGCAGGGGCTTGCTGCAGCCACGGAGCGTAAAACGAAGATCAAGCTGAGGTTAGCTGAAGTGTCACTTGAAAAGCTTACCCGAGCAATCGCCTCTTCCGCCTGCACACGGCTCTGCAGCCTGAAAATCAGCGACGACTTTGGGTGAAGACATACCGCACCATTGCCGTGCCACGGCGGTTCTTGCTGCCGTCCTCCAGGAAGCGGAGCGACGAGATCTGACCGGGGGCCATGAGGTCGCGCATCTCCTGGAGAGTTAGCCTGTGTGGCAAGAGTCTTCACTCACATCCTCAGTGAAGTCGAGAGGGATTTCGGCGACGTAGAGGTTACTCGAGTGTGGGTCCTCGAGCGCCTTCTGTTTGAGGTGGGGCGTCTCCTTGCCGAGCTGGCAAGAGATCTTCACCTTGCTCATCTCGGCCATGAAGCGCTGGGCGGCAAGGGCCGAGTCGAACCTGCTGTCAGCCACTGCGAGCGGCCCTCAACTCACATCACAAAGGCGTACGAGCGGTGGATGCGCCCCGCGCCCTCGGGAAGCATGTCGCGTGTGTCGGGGGTTATGCCGCCATGCTCGACCTTGACCGAGACGACGCGGCCAAACTGCTGGCCAAACTTCTGCAGCGCCTTGGACGTGATGTTCGAAGGAAGGTCACAGATGTAGACTGAAGTGAGCTAGTGAGTGGAGCTGCTAACTCACCGTTACGACCCTCGCCAATGTCGTTCTCGAGCGAGCAGGTGCTCTCGCCGCTTGTAGTGTGGTTGCTGCCGAGGTACTCGCTGAAGAGACTTGCGCTGGAGGAAGCGACCGGGGACTGGGGGTTGTTGAGTCCAGCACCGACGTTGATGGCCTGGCTGACGACGTCGACGTCGTCGTCGAAGGGAGCAAAGCGGAGCTTGGGTGAGCCAGAAGAGGACGTGTTTGTGCTTGGCGAGGTGCGACGGGGCGAGATCGCCGCGAATGTCTGGAAACTGTGGCGATGAGTTATGGTGTGCTGGTTGGTGTTTACATCGCGCTTGGGGGGCAGCAGGCAAGGAAGACTGGGCGACCGGGCACGGAGCAGAGACGGGCGGGGGAACGAGTCGTTTTCCGAGGGAGTGAGGAGATAAGGGTTCGGTTTGGTGACGGTCGTGCTCTTCTTGGGCGGGAACGACGAGTACCAGTTGTCACCGTAGCGGGGGAGGGGCTTGGCGGGCTCCGTGGGGTGGAATGGAGGGTTGCCTACGTTGCTCGGCCCAGCGTGCGAGAGGTCAAGAGGGGGAAGGCGAGTGGTAGCGGGACGAGTGGCGGGGGGGAAGAAGCTCACGCTGCTTCCCGTGTTGAACGCGGCGGCCGCGGGGTTGAGCGGCGGCATGGTGAGATGTGACGGAGACGAGATGAGAGATGGGCTGGAGGTGTTAGCCGTGGCAAGAGGCGGCAAGAAAGAGTGAAGAGTGAGACCTGAAAGGAATAAGGAGAGGAAGGGGGGAAAAGCGAAGACGAAAGAAGGTGTTGACGTGTACTGACCTCGAGAGATGAAGCAGGGAAGGTTGTTTTGAAGTCTGCTTGTCGCCGTGGAGAGCGAGAGATGGGAGATGAGATGGGAGAGAGGTGAGCGAAGGGAAAGAAGTAGAGAGCAGGAGTGAAGAGATGGAGACGACGAGTTGGAGACGATGAGTTGAGAGGGTGAGAGAGAGAGAGAGAGTAAACGAGAGAGCAAGGAAGGAACAACTTATATCTTCATAGTGAGTAGACTACGGGCTCCAGTCGATAGTGAACACGAGGAAGGTATGCAAGTGTGTGCGCGTGTACAAGTGTGTTCACGACCCGGCCCAAAAAAGGCACAGAGGTCTGTGCGCGTACACTGACACACTGACCTCTGGACCTCTGTTGCCGCTGTCGCCTCCGCAGTCGTCATCGTGAGGACGATCATACCCCGCGCGCCCGCCATCGACGCCCTCGTCGTTAGAATGCTGAGAAGTCAACTCCCAAAAAGGCAAGTAAAGTCAGCTACACGTCAACATGGTTTGGTACACAGACGCCCGCGCGCCCGCGAACATGCGCCCTCGTGTTGATCTGATCGTCTGGCGCGTACAAGGTCAAACCACCTCTATACCTGTTCAGCGCAATGCCAGTGAAATGTTGTTGCCTGGCTTTGCCGCTTCGAGCCGCCAGCCAGCCTCTAGTTTCCGCTCGCCACTTGTGAGCGTCTGATTGCGATATACAGATCTGCAAGGGACAGTGGCGCTTGACGCGACTAAGCCTCTGTTAACCTCTCGCTCCCACTGACACACGACACACGTCTCAGTGTGATGCAAGGCAGTTTGGGGATGTTGACTGCACTGCGAGCGGGCGCTGCGCGCTCTGGGATACCGAAACCGGTGACAACGGAGTCTGCATTGTTTGAGGGCGACACCGTACCGTTCACGTCTGGTTTAGTTATATTCGGAGCCGAGTGCCGCCGCCGCTGCTAGCGCCGCTGCACATCGCAATGGCGTGGGGAAGGGGCGCAACGATTGCGCCCGCAACTCGCCAAGACGCGCCAGTGCCGTGCCGTGCGTCGTATCGACGCGGGGTACGTCATAGCCTCCTCACGGACGCTCGGCCTCGGCTTCTCGGGGCGATTCCGTCTCGCGAGTGGGGACGACACGGTCCGCCTCCGGTTGGGCATGGGGCAGCCGCTCATTTCTCGGCAGTCTACCACATCTGGACTTGGACTTGGACTTGGTTAGCTGAAACACACTCCCCGGAACACTGCAGCCGTGGTTTGTTCCTGCACGGTCGAGGGGCTGTGCGGCGGCGCTTGGACCCGGTCGTCACGCCGCTTCTGGTAGCGCGCGCGCACAGGCCAGTGGCGGCAAGAGAAGCAATTGGCCCCCTTGGGACATCGGTACACACAACCAGAACATTGCCTTTCTGGGTATAAGCTGGGCACATTCCGCACCTTCTGTATCGTGTGTGTTCGCACGGCCCCCGTCGTTCCCAGTCGTGTCCAGCAACTTTAAGCGCGAGTGAGCGTAGCCTCTGCTCGCTGTGTGCCGCAAGCGCATGCAGGCACACACCGCGCTGGGCGCACACGTGGAGACTCACGTGAACGTCCTCGTGTGCGCGTCTTTGACGAGGGTACACTGGGCAAGCAGGCCACATTCCCGATCCGGCCAATTCCCACTCCACAGTTGATGTGCAGGGCGTCAGAGTGAGTTAGTCACAATGTGCGGGGCGCAATGCGCCCGGCATCCTGGTGAAACGTTAGGTTAGCGTACAGGCATCGCGCCAGCGCCAACGCCAGCGCCAAGTCATCAGCTGCAGGAGCATGGCTCAGCTCTGATGTTCAGTGCTTTCCAAATCAAAGTGGCTGGAATGTCAGTTGCGCGTCGCGTCGCTGAGGTGCAAGCTACGTCACGCGGCGATCATTGCCCAAGCGCGACGCGCGGGACAAGCAACACTCAACTCGACGACACACCCTGCCGGCCGCGCCTGCGGCGCTCGAAACAGCCGCAACCACGGCGCTCAGCTTGGGCTCGGCGCATCCATGTTCCGCCCGGATTCTCCTCCTGTAGACACTCTGGCGCTCCTCATGCCGGCCAAGCCTCTGCTCGCCGCACACGCCCCCACCGTCATCCTATGCGGTTCATCCCTAGGTCTACTCGCCATAGCTTTTATGTGATTGTGCCGGGTTGCGTACCTAGCTCTAGGCCGCGGCGGCCTCCTCGGCCTGCTTGGGGTGCTTGAAGAAGCGCAGTCGGCGCTGTTCCCGCTCTGGCCGCGTCTCGTCGGCGGGGTATCCGCCCGTGAGGTGGCCGCCGGCAGCCTGGAAGGTGCCCACCAGTGTCGCCATACCGGCGCAAGCGCCAAACGCCATCGGAAGCGAGCGCGCTGGGGTAAGACAAGGACAGCATAAAAGAACTTACCGCGCACACCGGCGACAAAGCCCGCCGCACAACCACCCGCAGCGCCGTTCAGCGCATCGTCAGTCTGGGGTTAGCGCAGTTCAACGGGACGGTGGGGGGAGAGCGGCGCTGCGTTCCCTGGATCAACGGGGGAGGCCAGCCACGCGCGCGCACCGCAAGGCGGACGTTGCCGACCGTGAGCCATGGACACCGGTGCATCGCCGAGGGCGATCACTTCTAGAACGGGCAGATGTCGAATCGCGCGTTGCCATGACCACGGCGAGGAGGCGGGCTGCGCGAGATCGGGTCTAAACAGGGTTCGCTAGACATCGCTGGCAACAGACATCACACAGATCCGAGGGCGCTAGTGTCGCCGGAATGGCACACCACACCGCGGCGCGAGACTGTGCCGTACTGGCCCAAGCATCGCCCGAAGTGGACATTCTGCCCGTGACCGCTCGGGGCCCTCCCAGCTGACGCTATCCTCTGCCAAGGAGCAATGTCGCAACAAGCGCAGCGCCGTGGCCCGCTTGTCCCCCGTCTCCGCGCCGATCTACTCTTCGCCGATCAACTCACCTGGCGCAGGTTGGCAAGGTAGCTCTGGACAAAGGTGAACGAGAAACCCATCGCGGCTGGGGTCAGTGGCGGGTATGGCGCGCGTCGACGCACCAAAGTAGCCGATCGTGCCGCCCGTGCGGGTGAAGATACCGCCCGCTCCCCGGTCATGCCTGGAGGTTAGCTGGTGCAAAGGTGGTAGGGGTAGCGGCCGCGCAGCCAGCGCGCGCTGCCAATGAAGCTGCGCGCAAGGCCCGCATCGCTAGACGCACTTGTCAAGGGCGTTCTGGACGCCGCTGACCAGCAGGCCGACGCCGGACGAGATGAGGGTTACGCGGATGGCGTTCTGGAGTGTTGGCTTCTCGTGGTAGAGGGGCGCCTCCTCGTTGGGCGAGTTGATGAAGAAGGCCTTGCTCGAGCCCGTGAGCGGCGGGAGGAGGGGGTGGGTCGAGGGCGCCATGGTGGAGTGGTGAGGAGGTGGGGAGGGGGGGGTATGGAAAGACGAGGCGAGTCCGAACGACGACAACGACGGTGACCAGAGTGTCCGGGGTAGCAGCCAGCCAATGCCGCCGCGAGCGAACCACACCGAGAGGCAAGCCTGGGACTGGAGCGACTGGCGGAGGCAGAACGCTACGCCCAGGAGCCAGGCCACCACACAGGCGGAGGTATCGGAGAGATGGTCTTGTGGCGCGGCACCAGATTGATTTGAACCCGTTAATAGTAATGACGTGTCAGGTCAACTGGCGTTATCGTTCTGGGCCATTTGAACCCTTTAACAGCGTTCCCACTCTGTGACGTCGACATCGAACGCAACAAGGGCAACGTAACAACTAGTACAGTAACAACTACAGTACTGTACGCTGTAGCCGACCGGGTCGCTGTTGCATCGATCACCTTGCTTCTCTCTCTTCTCCTTATCCTACCTCATCGCCATTACACTCTCTCTCTTCATCGTCCTACAACACGCACACCATACCCCCCCCGCGTAGGACTGTGCAGTGTCTCCGCCACCCTCTCAATCCCTCCCACTCTCCGACACCTCTTGCCACCGCCGCAACCTCTAATCTACACACCGCCACACACAACCCCGCGCCCACCAACCCACCACCATGATAAGTACCCCGTGGACACACACCGCTGCCAAACCACTTTGCTCACGTCCCCTTACAGTTCTCCGAAGCGGCGCGTCGACACGGACGTGATGAAGCTGTGAGTCGGCATGCGCGCGCCCCGCGCCGCTTGGCACTACTAGCGCTATTGTGCTGCTCCTAGCCGCCTGGGCGTTACTGCGTTTCGGGCATACCCGTCACTCCCCATCACCCCTCCCTGTTGCCACCCATCGCTGACTTGTTACCAGACTCATGTCAGACTACGAGGTCACGCTTGTCAACAACAAGACGACCGAGTTCTTTGTCAAGTTTCATGGACCTGCCGAGAGTGAGTACGACGTGTGTCGACGAGGCCAGGCAAAACCGAGCCTGGCGGTGGCTCTTGGGGCGCGGTTAGGGTCGGCAGACTCGGCTCACCTTCCTCCACCAACCAAGGATACTTGATCCCGCGGCTCGCAAAGAGCCGCTTATCCACCACCCCCGATGGCGTCGACGCCACTATCGAGCACGCAAAGCTGACTCCACCAGCTCCATTCGCCAACGGCGTATGGAAGATCCACGTCGAGCTCCCTGAGCAATTTCCCTACAAGTCTCCCAGCATTGGTTTCATGAACAAGATTTTCCACCCCAACATTGACGAGCTGTGAGCGACACGCCGCACGACTATGACTAATGGTGTAGGAGTGGGTCTGTGTGCCTGGACGTTATCAACCAGACATGGTCGCCCATGTTTGGTGAGTGTGATAGCACAACGACGATTGTGTTGACAGACCCCAGAACTTATCAACATCTTTGAAATCTTCCTTCCCCAGCTCCTCCGGTATCCAAACCCCACTGACCCTCTGAACGGAGAGGCGGCGGCGCTGCTGATGCGCGACCCCAAGGCGTACACCAAGCGGGTCGAGTCGTACGTGGAGAAGTACGCATCGAACGAGGACGCCGACAAGGCGGGCGACGCGGCCGACGAGCCGATGTCGCGCTCGGGCAAGGAGCGTAACGGGGCCAGCAATGGGGCTGCCGCCAACGGCGCGTCGGCGTCCAACGGCAACGGCGCCGGCAACGGACATTCGAACGGGCACGGCGACGACGACGACGACGATGACGACGACGACAAGATGAGCGACATGGGCGAGCTGAGTGACGGGGACGAGTTCATGGGCGAGATGGACGACTAGAGTCGTCCTTACGTCCGCTTCACGGCCAGTCACGTCGACTCACCCGTCACTCTGTCGCGCGCGCGATGACTGCGCCCTCCTCTACGCATGTCCACTCCTCGCATGTGAGCCACGCCCGTCCGTCATATTTATTACTCCATTTGTTGTATGAATCTCCACACAGGTCTGAATCGATCACGCGGTGTGATAGGGGGAGGGGCGAGCTTGAGCTGAGCGCCACGGTACCGATTGGTGTCCCGATCTTGGTATAGGGCCTCTGCTTACATGACGATTTGAGCCGGAGTCGATACCCCAAGCGTACCGGGCACAGCGCGTTTGGCGTGCACCGAATCTGACGCGATCTGACGGCCTGTGATGGCGGGTCCGGCGCGTCTCGGGACGACTCACGCGTCTGATGCTCGGGGGCACCACAATCGCCGACTGGGATGGACGAGGCATGAGGGGGCCAGTGCGCGCCACCCTCGCGGGCGCTTGTGCGCAGCGTGCAAGCTGACGCTGTCATGCGGGGCAGGCGCTTGGACTAGCCACAGCGGATGTGCGAGGCGCGTGCACCGCCAGCTGGCGTCGCTGACATACTCCATCTCCAGCTTGCAGCTTTGAGCCCGTAACCGCCCGATTGAGCACGGACAGTCCTCCCCTCGCGAGGTCCCTCCTTTATCGCCCCCTCCGGTGTCTATCCATCCTTGGCTAGTCAAAGCAGCAGTCACCACGGCCTGGCACGCTGGCACGCTGGGGCATGCTGGGGCGGGCATGCTGGGGCGTGCATGCTGGGGCACCTGCCGCGTCCGGCCATCTCTCACCTGTGACGCCACCGCGCACGCGCGCGCCGCCTCCTTCACCTCTCACAACAACAAACATCCCACCCGGGCTTGAACACAGCACGAGCGACTTGCTCTTCCTGGTCACTCCCTCCCTCCCTCCCGGCGAATGCATGCTCAGCCCTACATCCACTGCCTTGGCAGTTTTCTCCCAACTACTCGTCGTTTCTCACTGTCTCTGACACTTGCTTCTCTACCATCACTTACGCTTCAGACTTACCAAGTCGACGACGAACTTGTCGCCGCGTCCTCTCATTTCACCTGCTCTAGGTCTTCTTCGTTGTCTGTCATTGTCGGCGGCGCAGGCGAAGAATCCCCCCGACGACCAGTGCTAGCCTGACCTCAGCAGGCTCAGCACCGGCTCGTTTACACTCTGTCCTCTCTTGGTCTATTTTTGCTTTTCTCCTCCCTCTCCTACACCGTCGCAATGGACGGCCTGGCATTTCTCAACATGGCGATGCCACCGCAGTCCTGCTTGGACACGAGTATTCGGCACATCCCGCCCCGCGCGCCCGGTAAAGCCACCGCTCCGCCACCAGTCAAGCCCGACCTCAACGAGTTCTACATGGAGAACGACATTGACGCACCCATGCCACTTTACGCCCGCGACGAGCCCTGCAACTGTCCGCCAGGCCAGGTAATCCTTGACCCGCTGGCAGCCATCAGCGGTGGTGCCCCAGGGGTCGTTGCTGGTATTAATGGTGCGGGAGCCGGGGCGGCTGTGCCCGCCAGCAGGGTGGTGGCCGCAGGGACCGGGGCGGCGCCCGGGGCGGCCCCAGGCGCCGCAATGGGTACGGGTACCCCGGCGGGGACTGGTACTGGTGTCAGCGCTGGGACGGGTGGTACGACGGGGTCGGGTGGTACGGCGGGCACGGGTGGGACGGCGATAGCCGCCGACGCTGGTTCGATCAACACCGCCCAACAAACCACAACAAGTAGTGCCTCCTCAAAGTGAGACCACGCGTGGCGACGCCGAACAGTGCTGACAGCAGTAACTCGTCTCTCGTTGCTGGTGTTGTCGGCGGTGCGATTGGTGCTGTGCTCGTCATCGCCGCGATACTGTTCTTGTGGCTGCGGCGCCGGCGAAAGATGCAGGGTCTGCCACTCATGTGGCAGCCAAAGTTCCACTCGTTCCTCGTTCCCAAGCGACGGTGGGCCGACGACGCCATGTCGATCGCGTCGTGGGGCGGCGGCGACGAAGAACCCGCCATATGGCGAGACAGCAAGGCGTCGTACCCCCGCTTCAATCTGTCCAAGCCCCTGCCGGCCGACGTACCCGAGGACGCAACGTCAGATTACATCCCCTACCGCGGCCCGATCGAAGATGAGCCCGACTACATCCCCTACCGCGGCCCCATCGAGCCGCCGCGATACATGCCCAAGGGCGTGCGCACACTTTTCGAACGCTCGATGCCGACCGCTCCAGCCGAAGCTCACCTCGCCGACGACAGGACGTCTGCTGGTGGAAATACCCTCCTCACGCGCCTCAACTCGCTCCGCGGCAGTATCAAATCCGGCAGCACCAAGGGTATGAGCGTGATACGTTCCGGAAGCGTACGCCGCAAAGAGCCACCGCGTCTTCCGCCGACTCTGACTACATCCGCGCGTAACGAGGCCGAAAAGGAAGAGGAGGCCGAGACTGGCTTACTGGAGTCCCCGCCTCCGACCGCCGGGTACGTCAGCATACTGAGCCCATTTAGCGAGTCCTTTAGCGCCTTTGGCAAGAACAACGCGTCGGCGCTCAGTATCAACACGGCCATGGCGTCCGCGGGCTTGACGGAAAAGCGGCTGTCGGCGGGCGGCGTGGCGTCTCGGCACCTGTCTACCACCAGCGCCTTTAGCGACATGTCCATGTTTAGCCCCATGTCCCCTGCCGTCGTGACGTCTGTGACCTTTACTGCGCGCAGCGGACGCCGCAGCGCCAAGTTTGTAGCGTACGAGGCGTCTAGTCTCAAGAGCCGCCCGACGAGCGACGCGTCGACCGTGCGTCCCGCAGCGCCATCCACGCCTAGTACCCTCGGCAGTCCCACGGCCGACCCACGCCGCAGGAGTATGCCCGGGTATCCTGGCTTTACGGTGTACGCTGGTGCTGTTGAGGCCCGCGGGGTCGGGCACCGCGGCACGCTGTCGACGTCCGGGGACAGCGCCCGCTTCCCATTCTCGTCGTACGCTGACGGACGGCGCAGGTCGTTCGTGCCGTCAGAGTACTCTGCTTGTCCACCCAGTCCCTTGGCACCAGCACGCAGTGACTGCTCAGAAATAATTGTGCACCGGCGCAAACACAGTGTGCCCACCACGCCGTCGACCATCAACTTTGGCTCGTGCAATCGCACCGCCACGCCCTCGATCCGTTCTATCGCACCCTCACACTTCTCGCTCATCTCAACAAATGCGCATCCAAACCACATCATCGCGCCAGATACCCCGCGGGCTGTGCCGCCCGCGCTCAAGCCGCACACACCGCAGCACGCGCCCCGGGATCCGTTCGCGGACCCCTCCGACTTGATATAGGCGTGTTGCCGAGGTCGATCAAGCGAGCGAGCGCACCACGTCGCCTCGCGTCATACCCAAACGAGGCGGAGCATGGTCCGTCGATCCGCCGGGCTCTGCCGAGCGCCGATCAGTTCGCGCCACACCCCACTCAGCCTCGCCGTGCACAAGTCAGACGTTTTTTGTACACGTAGCGGGTCTGCAATGCGCGGCCATGTTTTATAATATGCATTTCCCGTGCTAGTCAAGGTGCTCGTGGCAGTTGCGGCTCAATCGCTATTGGCAATGCCGAGCACACTCCACGCTCCGCAACGCCCACCACGCCGACGTCGACGCCAGCACAGCCGACGCGGTGCTGTGCTGTGGTCAATGGGAAGATCTCGCCCAGCCCAGCTGATGTCGGGAAAGCATAACCAAGTCAGCCTGATACTCGTCGATGCCAAGACGGGGCTGGGCAAGCCGCCATTACGGAGTTGGAACCAGGTGACCACCGGTGCACGAGACCGGAGGCACACCATCCGAGAAACCATCTGTGCCTGGTCAACCAGGACAGATCCACTCTGTTCGTTCGGAAATCATGATATTGCAACCCTCCCCGGATCACGTACTTCTTGTGTCTCCAGCACAAGATGTCAGACTGTTACATTAAGAGGTGGGAACAAGAGTTGCACCGTCGCCATTAACCCAACTCTGTTGCCCACTGACCGGTCCCGCTGACAATGAGAGTGGCCGCGCCGCTCGTCCTCGCCGCGACAGTAGCGGCCGAGCTTGCACCTAACCTCTTCTTCAACTGGACGTTTGGGCCCTTGGACGGGCTGCTCGAATACAAAACAAAGCCACTTCGGCATCCTGAGAATGCATCCATTGAAGCGTATTGGACCGCAACGTGGTCCGAGTTGAACGAAGCGGCGTACACGCCCGGCGACGTCGGGCGGGGCAAGCCTCTGATGGTGGGCACCGCCCCTCCCAGTCCCGACAACAAGTATGTTTCACTTGTGGGGCATATCACTGGACGCAACATGTGGGCGTACGTTACGTTTGACGCCTTCTTTGATTTCGCGTGGCCAAATGGGTTTCGGTCCAACTCGTCGTACCCGGAGTGGTTCTTCGACGACAGTCGTCAAAGCTACACGACCCCACTGGCAGGCGACAATGTGCTCAACCACATATTCAGCGGCCTTGACAGCCATGCGTTCGAGTTCACACTTAACGGCATGGAAGCCAACGAGTCAAAGTTTACCGTCGACCACGTCGTTGTGGAGATGGGCATGCAGTCGGCAGCGTAGGTCTTCCACGCACACTGTCTTACTGACAACAAGAACATCGCTCGAGAGAGTACCAAAGCGGACAGAGACGTTTGTCAAGGACCGCGCGTTAAATCCACTGTTTCAATGCAAGGCAGTTGATAATGGGTACGGGACGTGGATAGGCAACTACACCACCACGACCGAGCCCGTCGACTTGCTTCTCCTTTTGGGATACGGCACTTGCGCATTCAACGCACCAAGCAACGTCTCCATGCTGGTCTTGAATGGCTATGCGCGTCCAGACGGTGGCATCAACCAGGAAATCGTCTTGTTTCCAAAGCCACCGTTGTTTAAAGACAGCTTTGTCAATTTTGAACTCGATCCCAAGGGGCGCATCACGGCGTTCAAAAGCAAGTACGTTGCCCCAATAGTGGTCGACGTCTTTGTGCTGGACCCAACAGTCCAGTATACGGTCCAGATCAGACCCACAGGTTTTAGCGGCAACACGACAGACGACCCTCCAGAATACACCGCTCTCCAGAACGTCACCTTTTACTCGGCCTTTGCGTGAGTCGTGCACGACAGCCGCGCAAGGGGGTACCTTCCACTGACACGCAAAAGCGATCGTGAGCCAGAGGGCGGAGGCGGTCCAGTCGACTGGGACAAGTTTGCGCCCCCGCCGCTGGATATTGACTATGGCACAACAACGGGCCAGCCCATCTCATTTCCACGGCCCTCTGTGCCTCGACCTCCGCCGGCGTCGTCGTCGTCGGCCGCGGCGCGCGCTGCACGGCAGCGCCCGTTTGTCCCTGTACTCGCACTGCCACTCGCACTCGCGGCATTCTATGTCCTGATGTAGTGCCGCGTGAACGGTTCAAGTTGCTCGCCGGAATTATCACAAAACATTGTAGACCGCGTTTGTATGCACATTAGGGAGCGTTCGACAGTGTTGACATTGCCAGACCGACATGCCAGGTGTGTTTCCAGCACTATAAATGTCTTTTCGCGCAAAGTGCGTTTGCATGCTGCACCAGTTATGTTTTGTAGTGGAACGGCTGTGTTTGTTAAGGAAACAGTTGGTCGATTGCGCGAATGTCAGTTCTCAGTACAGTCTGCTTGTAAGTGTGCATTTGCCACCACCAAGCGCGAAATGTCACTGGAGTTGAATCAATTAGATAACGATAGGACTAGCTCGAGAGCTATAGAGCTAACGATCGCTAATGATCGAACGATGAGGTCGCAGGTCGCGAGGTCCTCGCGTGACCTGTGCGTGTCGAATGCATGGCACTGAGCACTGGGCTTTCAATTTCTGGCTGTCGCGCGAGAACGGGGAGACCCGCCTCTCAAGCAGCGTGCAACACGCACACAGCCCGCGATGCTAGGGGCCGGGCCATGCGGGACAGGCGCGTAGCCCCGGTGCGCTGTAACCGCAAGGCAGTGAACGCATGGTCAGTATGCACCGCCGCAAAAAACGCGTGCAGGCTTATTCAGCAAACGACAATCCATCTGATCGAGAGTGGTGAGTGCCGCTGTGCCGAGTCGTGAACGGTGTGCGGCGGAATCAAACCTGGGGGTGCCGGTGCCGAAGACCGTGCCAGACGCTGACGAGTCGTTTGCGGCACGGCAGGCACGACTAGACTTGGCTCGGAGTTGTTGCTGACGGCCCGTCATATGACGTCGAGGCGCATGTTTAAAATATTTCTGAATAGAAATCAATACGAGTTGGAGGGCATGACAGCCCAGCGACGTGGCAAACGACGTCGAGCGCTCCAGCGCTCCAGCTTTGGATGTACCGGGCCTGGACCTGACCCAAGGACGAGACCGCGCGAGTATGACGGGTGCCGAGGTCTGAACCGGCTCTCTGCCCCTCTCTGCCTCTTGCCCTTCGGCCTCGGCCACGGTCAACCCACACCCACCCAGGGTGGAAATAGCACCAGAACGTTCCTTTCCATTACCCTCATTTGAATATTTTCTAATCCGCCTCCATTAGTAACGGCACACGGCATACCCCTTCACGCCACCGCCTCCTCTCCCCGCAGGGCAACAGCGCAGAGCAGAGCACATCTCGACGCAGCGCTCACAGTTCACAGCAGCCAGCATATCCACCTCGCGCATGCAACGTCTCCTTGCCTTTGTACACACCTCCATTCACACTTGAACTTCTCGACAGACTTCTCACTTCGACGTGGACGCCGCCTAGTCCCACGTCAGCCGTCGACACCGCGACACCGACAACACTCTCACGCGTCCCGCTTTATCGCAGGACCAGCGCGCGCGGGTTCCCTTCACACAGTCACACACTACTTGACCCCTCTTCACTCACATCCCGACTTGGGTAGACTTGGTCAACGACGCTACTGCAACAAAGACCTCGTTACTGCTTCCTCCCTCCCTGGCCGGTGAGTATCTCCACCCCACCTTCCTATTCCTACTCCCACTCCCACTCCTCCGATGCCTACGTCGCGTCGCTCGCATCGGTTCGTTTCGCCGTGTCCACTCGCCTCATCACGCCACTGTTCCCACGCCACCTCTTTTTGGCCGTGGTCCAAGCGGAACAAGAGGGAGGCGCGCAAGGGTAGGCGATCAGTGCGGCGTCAAGGGGACCGCGGCGGTGGCGAACGCGGACAAGGACGTCTCGGAGTTGAGGCACCATCTCATCCTCTAAACCACAACTACTGGTGTGATAGTCGACCGAGTGTGACAAAGGGCTCGAGCCACACTCGAACCTTCCCTCTACTACATACCCCCAAACCTTCCTCCAACACACGCTCGAGCCTCTTGCTCATCGCCTTGTCCTTGTCCTCTTATCCATGACTTGAGATTGACATCTCTATCCACTTCTCTCTTCCATCCACTCTCTCTCTCTCGTTGCTGACCATTAGCGACGCACCCAGACTCCAAACGACGCACACCACACCCAAACCATTACCGCCCACCATGGCTGCGGCCTTTACCGCTCCAAACAACCCCAACGCCCTCTTTGAGCTCGACCCAGTGCCCGAGCTCATTGGCAACCCAAACATGCAAATGCTCGACTTTCTCAACTTTGACGACGAAGACAGCACCAACGAAAGCGTGAGTATGGCCGTCACGCACCGCCACTGACATGTCCAGTCTCCCAAAACCGTTTCAGACAACCACACCCCTTCCCCCGCCTCGATCCTGCCTCCCTCGCCCAACTCGTACAACCCCAGCGAACTGGGCTTTGACTTTGTCGACGAGAAGAAGTCTCTAGGCGGGCCTGCGACAATGGAGGACATTCAGATCAAGGAGGAGCCTGTTGAGCCATCGGCTCCGGCCATGCAGCCGCAGCAGGTTGCGCCGCAGCCCACACCGGTTCCTCAGCCAATGGCCATGGACCCTGCTGCGTACGCACTTCCCGCTTCTCAGCAGGAGGCACTGCAGCAGCTGCTCGCGTCGTTCGTCAACTACCAGCAGCAGTACGGCTTGAACGTGCCAACGACGGCTTCGGTCGCGAGCGCCCCCACGGCCCCAACAGCCATCAACCCGTCGCTTCTGACTACGCCCGTTGGCTCCGCCACGACCTCGTTCAGCCCATCCCTTGCCCCCTCGGTATCGAACAGCACGCCTGCCGAGGTTGCCGCCTTTGTCCCCCCTCCCGCGCCCGAGTCTGTCGACGAGCCACTTGTGTCCATCTCGCCTGGTGAGGTGGCGTCGCCTGGCCCAAGTCGCTCCACCCGCGCGCCGTCGTCGTTCAGCATGGTCACCGACGACAACCTCGACGAGCGCATCGACAAGCTCACGCCACTCACGTCCATCTTCAGTGCCGGCCGCGGCAAGGGTGGCAAGAAGGGCGGCGGCATGTCGTCTGTTGTCCGCGGCGATAACGAGGACATTGATGAGGATGAGAGCTGGCGGCCGTCTCCCGAGGAGTACAAGAAGCTCAGCAGCAAAGAGAAGCGCCAGCTGCGCAACAAGCTCAGTGCGCGCGCGTTCCGTACCCGCCGCAAGGACTACATCGGCACGCTCGAGTCGCACATCAAGGACCGCGACTCGGTGATCGACGCTATCCGCGCCGAGCTGTCGACCACGCGCGCCGAGAACCAGGACCTCCGCCGCGAGCTCGACGCGCTCAAGGCCAGCACGATGAACGTCCTGCACCCCGAGACTGCCAACCAGGTCGGCGAGTCGCCGGCGATGCTCAAGGCGCTTACCGAGACGGACCTCAACCAGGCTGCGGGCCCATCCACACCGTCTGTGCGCCGCACCACGACACCAACGGTCAACACGCGCAAGGACGTTGCGCCGTTCGAGACGTCGCGGTCGTTCTGGGGCGGCTCCGACAACATGTTTGGCGGCGGCGGCAGCACGATCTGCCACACGACGCTCACACCCGAGATTACGCTGCCACCTCAGCCCAACCTTAACCCGTTGCTGAACGGGATCAGCGAGCGCGGCGACAAGCACATGTCGCTGCACGCCGGCAACCGCGACATTGACTCATCGAGCTTTGCCGACTGGGCGAGCGAGACGCCCTTCAGCATGCGGTCGATGGACAACTACCGGATGCAGCTGTGGTCGCGACTCGCGCGCGAGGCGGCGGCCGACAAGGCCAATGTCCCACGCGACCTGCGTCCAAAATTCCTCGTCGACGCCAAGGGCAAGTCGTCTACCGAGACGTCGGCGCTGTCTGCCGTCGCGACGGCCGCGACCGAGCACGTCGCGTCCAAGCTGTCGTCGTCGTTCTGGTCGGCGTTCACCCACGGGTCGTCGTCGACTCTAGATGCGGACAAGCTCGCGTCGGTGGTGACGGGCAAGGCGCGCCTTGCGGTGGTTGCCAACGACGCGGCGCCCAAGCCGCGGCGGTCCAACTCGTCGCCGGCGTCGTCGTCGTCAGAGGACGCCCTCGCGCACGCCATGGCCGGCCTCAAGGTCGCCACGGGCAACACGTCGCCCGCCGAGTCGCTGCGCGTGCGCGAAAACCCCCTCGCCGCCATGGCGGGCTTCTTCAAGCCCCAAATGTCCGCGCGTGCCTAATACGTTTTGTCCTCATCACTCAAGCTTGCATACGACCCGCACGATCTACTGTAGTACCCACTCATTCCATAGTTGTTGTGTCCATAGAGATGGCATTGGTTTCAGGAGCGCAAGCGCGAGCGCGAGGCGCGCAGCGCCGAGTGCGAGTGCGAGTGGCGGCACGAGGCAACACAATGCGCGTAGCGCCGAGTGCGAGGGGCGACACTGGCGCTGGGTGGCAAATCTGGGTGGCGAGTGGCGAAGCGCGAGACGAGGCAGTGTGCTCGCGCGTGCTCGAACGTTCGATGCTGAAGTTTGGTCCCGGTGTTGACCGATATCTCCACGTCCGCAACCGTGTCAGTACGTCTTCCGCGAGGGGCATCATGCATACAGTGGCACAGCGCCACGGCACTGGCACGGCACGAGCCGATACATGCGATACAGTCGATACAACAATGCCAAACAGGCACGCGAGCAGCTAGGATCGAGTGGGTCGACGAATTGTCCGGGCCAGGTTATCGATACTATTGACACCGACTGAATGCATGTGACGGACGATGGATGACTGAATGCGAGGCCCCGGTGTTGTTGTTGTTGTTTGCATGCATATGCTCTCGCGCACTCGCCCCTGTCCCCTGATAGAGACAGCCGATGGAGAGGAGAGTGTTTGTACCACAGGGGAGGACGTGGCGTCGCGCAATTCAGTGTCGCGGCATTCCGTTTAGCGCAAGCGCCAGCGCCTAGACTATGCGTTTGGACTTAGAATTGCGTAAACACCAGCTCTGCGAGCCCAAGCAGTAGCCTGCGGCATGCACGCCTCTGCATGCATGCTGCGCAGTGGGCGGGTGAGGCGGGGGATACAGTAGGCTGGCAGGCCAAGGCTGGCGGAGGACAAGATGCCGCCGCTAAACTCGGTGGAGAGTTGGGCAATAGAGTTTGGTTCGTGTTGGTTTGTCAGGGGCGCCGCGTTCCATGTCTCGCCTCGCTACGTCGTAAAGACAGGCGCGCACCAGTCGACGACGCTGTTGTCATTGATATACCATCTCGACCCCGCCGACATCGACGTTGTCTCTCATCCACTCGTTTCTTGTCGTTTCTGACTGATTGTATCTATACCTCCTCGTGCACGCCCACTCTCCGTACACACGCCACACGCCACACGCACGCCCACCACCCACTCACGACGCGCACACGCACACGACGTCCACTCTGGCAGTGCACGTCACGTCCACGGCCGCGCCCACGCCACCCCGGCCATTGCCTCCTTGGCGAGTCTCGCAGCACGTTCCGCCAACCTGGCGACAAGCAGCTGGACTGCTGAACCCTCCCTCCGTCCAACTCCTACTCGCGCTCGCTCGCGCCGCCTCTTGGAATCTCCCGCCTCCGCGCTCAGGTCCCTCCCGTGATCGCCGACCCTCGCTCTCTCCCTGTCCGTATCCCGGTTCCGCTCCCGCCGACGTAGAGCATCATCGACACGCGCAGCAAGATCGACACTCGCGCAAAGTTTTATTGTGCTGCTTCTGTCTCCGTTGTCCCCACTTTACTTCTCGCCATCGCCCTCGCTTCGCCCTTTTCTCCTCCTAGCGACACTCGACCCCGCGCTCTCCATCTCCACCCCCTCCCACGACCCGCCATGGCCCTTCCGCTACCCTGCACGACGCCGCCGCGGGCGACACACACGCTCCCGCTGGTGTCCGAGAAACGCGCCGGCGCCGACGAGATCAGCGTCCCCGGTATTGTTCTGAGTGAGTGCCATTGCGCCACGCGCCGCGGGGCCTCCCACACGTCGTCACTTCCCCTGTCGTGTGCCTGTCGGCGTCGTCGTGTGCCTGTCGGCGTCCACATGCGACGTACGCATGGGCACTTGAGGGGTGTGCGGTGCGGTGCACACTGTGTGTCGCAGCGACACGCGCGCTGGGCACGCGCGCGTTGCATCGCACACATCGCTCGCTGCGCTCGCGCTCGATGGCTAACCCCAGCCGAAACAACCACCCGCGGACCACCGAAACACACCGTCCTCCTAGCCCCGGGCAAGGCGTACCCCGGGCGCACGCCCCGGCTGGGCACGGCGGTGAGGCAGATGCTCGCTGTCGTGCTCGTCGCGCTTGCCGTATGGCATCTCTACGCTGTGCTCGAGCTCGGTAGTCTACAGATCCCCATTGCCGCCGTGCAGCCATAACGTCGCGGCGCGAGCGCGTGCACGAGCAGGATTCACACCGGGCGGCCGTGCTGCTGCGTCAACGTCCCGACCGTCCCGGCCGCCTTGACCGCCTCTCTAGACCAAAACGCCTCGTGCGAGCACACCCTCCGCCTCCCGCGAAACCTGCGACACCTGTGGTGCAGTCTCGACCCCGCACTCCCACGACACACATGTCAGTAACGACCCGCACACGAGCCCGCCAGCTCAGCGGACCACCGGACAATCTACCCCCGTTGTACACCTAGTCAGTCAGTAGTTAGCCAAATGCACCGTGCCTGCACGTGCTATTGCCAGAAGATGCATAGTACAGTTTGACCGTCGCGGGCGCAGACGGCGGGCGCACCGACGCCTGTCGGTGCTGCTTAACTCGGGACCGGGTATGGGCGGGTGCTCACGCCGTGGCCTAGGCCAGGGCGGCGCGTGACCGCTGTAGCAAATGCGTGCGGCGTGCGGCGAGCTTGGGGGCGGGCGAGGTTGCTTGCTTGCTTGCTCGCTCGCAGCACACACGCACGCACGCACGCGCCATGCTGCGCAAGGCGCTTGCGCGCGCGCGCGCGCGCGCTTAGGCGTAATGGTCAATGAGCGAGTCGCGCATCTCGTTAATAACCGCTGCGGACGTCTGGCCCTGGAGACGGAAGGTCGCCTCGATGACGCTGATCTCCGTCGCTGTCGTGTCGAGGCCCGTGAACGCGCACCAGTCGTTCACGACCATGCCGGCGCCAATCACCTCGGAACCGCGGTTCACTGTACCGGCGACCAGAGGTACCTGGAGTAGCGACGACAGCTCGTCAAGCTCGGACCGGGACGTACGCGGGTGGACTAGGCCGCCCTGGGGTTAGCGCGGCTCTCAAACGCGAGCGCAGCGAGCGCGAGCGGCAAGTAGGGCGGGCGAGTAGAAAAATCATAGTGACCAAGCCGAAACTGGCCAGCTGAAAAGAGTTGGTTTAGAGCCGCCCAGCGACTGTTGGTGGCGCAAAGCCTCGAACAGTCTAGCAGGCGTCTGCCGGCTAAAGCAGCGTCTGACGGCCGGCGCCGCACCTGTCGGCTTGGGCGCCAAAAAGCTGCCTCGTAGCTGACGGCTGCGCCCACCGATGTTGGCACTGCCACCAACGTTAAGGTGGACCAAGGCACTAAAACGCGGCGCCAGTTGCATCCGGGTGCATCCAGCAGCGTCGGGGCCGCCGCTGTCACCACGGGCAACTGGGCGGCAACAGCCGCGGCAGACGTTCTGCTGGCGTCTCCTCCCGCTACTAGCTTCTCCACGCTCGCTCGTGTCGCGCTCGCCCTCGCCGCCTGCGGCGGCTCAAGCTCGACTCACCTGGTTCGACAAAGCGCAATAACTCCCGACGAGCACGTTCCCGGCAATAGTCTGGCGGAACACCTCGACCTTGAGCGTGTCCGCAATAATCTCCTCCGTCTCGCGGTCGATATCGGGGTGTACGAGCGCGACATAGTCGTTGCAGGCAATGACGTTTCCGAGGGCGGACAGGCGCTCCTCTACGCGCTGGATGGCGACACTCGCCGGGAGAGAGTTACGCAGGTGCTGCAGTTCCTGGTCCGTCGTCGTCGACGGGACCAGTAGCCCGTGCCGGTTTCCCGCCGTCAGGCGGCCGACGATACGCGTGCCCGCGATGGTCGTGTGCACGATGGGCACGACGTCCGCTAGCTCGGCCTCAAACGTCGAGTAAAAGTTGGAAGACGACGCGAGGGCAGTGAGGCAGTATCTGAAGCAGTCAGCACTGTTTCCCGCCGCAGACATACGCGTTGGTCAACTTGGCGAACACGCCGATATCCGTAGAATTCTCAAACTGGCAGCCTGGGGTTAGCGGTGCCAACGCCGGTGCACTCACGAACAGCCATGGCGTAGATAGGGTCGGAGGGTAGAAGAGTGGTGTAGGTGTAGTTGTAGTGGTGTAAGTGTCTAGTTCTAAGAGTTGCAGCAAGTGTTGAAGACAGACGCTGTCGAGTGCGCTCCGTCGAGAGGGACTGTAAATACTTGTCGAGCGTCGAGCCGTACATTTTCTCGGATCCGAAATGACACAGAAGGGGGGAGGGAATAAGGACACCACGCGGTGGCCTGGGTGGCGCAAGCAGTTCGCGGGCCGATCCAGGCACCGCCCGAGTGGGTGTCGACTTGGGACTCGATGTCATCCTCGACTCTGTCTGAATGTCGACTTGACACCCCCTCCACGCCGCCGCGCCATGAAACTATCGCAGTACATCCACTCGTTCGCGGACCCGCTGCGGAACGAGGACGTCGCGGCGCTCGTGCGGCTCCTGGACGCTAGGAATAGGACCGCAAGGGGGCTGGCGGATACCGTCGGCCCGATTGATGTGAGTCGCGCCGCGGAGCTGTGCGAGCGATAGCGAGCGCAGCGTGCGCGGCATGCGCGGAGAGTACCCCCGAGATTGGGCGCGCTCTTTGCCGCTCTCACGCCCCGCTGACATTAGGACAAACGCCTCGCCAAGCCTGGCCATTCCCTCCCGGAACCATGGGACGGGATCGCCGTGCGCCACTGCGCCGCCGTGCGTGCGTTGTATGGCGGAGACTATACTGCTGCGTGAGTACCCCGAGTCGCCGTGCAGCGCGCCGCCGGCGAAGCGGCGGTGCGGCGGGGGCGTGCACTGTGCCGTATCCTGTGTCCCGTGACTACCGGGATGTATGTGGGCTACGTTCTCTCCCACACTCGCCCCTCGCGCACTCGCAGACAAGTCCGCTCGTGCTCTCGTGCTGTGCGTTCGCTGACCCCAGCTACACGCACCAAAACCAGCTCGTGATTCTCTTTCTGCGCTGGCTGCAAGACCAGCCCGCGTGGGCGCTCCCAATCCTCTACCTCCTCCTGCGCGACCTGCGCTCGTTTGCCGAACAAGCCGACGCGACGTCGTACGCGACCACAGGCCGCACGCCGAGCCTGGAAGAATGCACACGCACAGTTTCCAAAGCATTCACAGTCTGCGCGACGGACCGGACGTTTGAGGACGCCGACAGCCGCCGGCGCGGAGTCTACCACCTCGCGTGCCTCAGTATCAAGTGCTACTTCAAAGTCGGTAAACCCAACTTGTGCAAGAACATTGTACGCGCCGTCACGTCCGACCCCAAGATGCCGCCCGTCGATCACGCGCCACTCCCCGACCAGGTAACGTGGCACTATTACCTCGGCATGCTCGCGTTCCTTGCCGGCGACGACGGTAAGGCTGCTGCTGAGCTCGAGTGGGCCCTCCTACACTGCCCCAAGTCGGCTACGCGCAACCAAGAGTGAGTCGGAACGTGTATCCCCCTAACCCCAGGCTTATCCTCACGTACCTCATCCCGCTGCACCTCTTGCGCGGGTCGCTACCGACTGCGCGCCTCCTCGAGCCATATCCGCGTTTGGCGGAGGTATATGCCCCCTTCGCCGACGCGATGCGGACAGGTAACATCCGCGCATACGACGAGGCCCTTGACTGGGCACAGCCCCGCCTAGTCGGACTAGGTACCTACCTCGCCATTGAGCGCGCGCGCGAGGGATGCGTCCGTGTCCTGTTCAAGCGCGCGTGGCTCGCAAGCGACAAGAGCTCGCGCGTGCCCGTCGCGACGTTCGCCGCAGCACTCAACGCAAACGGCATCCCCGCAGACTCGCATGAGGTCGAGTGCATGCTCGCAAACATGATCTACCGCGTGGGTAGTTGCTCCCCTTATCCGGCTAACCCCAGGGCTACGTCAAGGGCTACATCTCGCACGAGAAGCAAATGGTCGTCCTGGCCAAGACCAACCCCTTCCCCGCGCTCTCCACCCTCGCACGGTAGCCCCTGTGCGGCCCGCGCGACACACATACCCCGCATCTTATACCCGCAGTTGCATGATCATGGCATGGCTCGACGTACAGAAAACGGCAGGCACTGACTACGCCTGGAAAACTACCCTTTCACTAGAACAGCGTTGGCGCATACGCCGGCGCAGTCTTGCCCGCAGCGCACAGCGTCTGGAGGTGCTGGTGGCGACGCTTGCTCTTGTCCCGCGCGCCAGCGAGCGTCATGTCGCGCAGCTCGCGATAGAATCGGCTGCGCTCGTCGTATGCTGTGGCGACCGCCTGGATCGCCTCCTCGCTGCTGTCAGCTGACACGGAGAGTTATAGCTTACGTTTCGTGGCGCCACATCTGCGCCGACGTCTGCACGCCGAGCACAAGCCCCCGGCGCGCCCTCTGCACCTCGCGCGCGGGAGCGTCAAACTTGCGTAACAGCACGCGCGCGAGCGGCTGCGGTTAACACTGAATGTACATGTGACCGACCTTCATGAACGACTGGAGGATCTGCCGTCAGCTTGTGTCGGGCAACCTAAGCTCACCCCGTGGATGTCATCAAACTGCTTGTTGCCGTGCGCGAGGTCGTCGTCGGAAGGCGGCAGGTCGGTCCCGACACCTAAAGCATTTCTCTCGCGCTCGCCGCCGCCGGGTACGTCAAAGCGCGCACGCTTCGATGGGCGCTCCTCGCTGGACGGCTGGCGTAAGGCCGACTTGGCGGGGCTGGCAGGGCCACTGGAATGTTTAGGGCTGGACGAGTAGTCTGGCTCCATCTCGGTAAAGGAGCGTTTGCGTGAGTGTTTGCTGGGAGTAAGGTTCAAACTCCGCTTGGCCGAGGGCGAGTCGTCGTACAGGGGACGGGACTTCTTCGGTGCGGGCGGTGCCGCCCATTGCGCGTCGTCCGTGTCGTCCACCGAGCGGCGACGCTTCCTGCCGTCGTCGAACACGGGCGTCTCGGTTTCAAGATCAGGCAGAAGCTTGGAGCGCTTCGCCTTAGGCGTGGACATCGTGACCATCGCTTTGCCTCCCTCGCCGCCTCGGACGGCAGCATGCGTGAAGCCCGACGCCATGCTGTTCGGCTTTGACGGAGGAAGGATTGGCTCGGCTGACCAGTTCAGCTCGTCATCGCTGAAGAAGACGTTGGGGTAAGCATAATCCATAGGCCCAATGTCAAAGCTGGCCTCGTCGAGGAAATCGGGCTCCTTGGCCCTTGTGAGACTTTTCGCCCCCGGCAGCGTGATCTCGTCTGTGGGCAAAGAGGCCGGCAGGGAGTCGGGCACAGAAGGCAGCGAGGGTAGACGCGGCGGTTTGAGACTCGCGCGGCTCAGGGAGATGTTGGCCGTTGGAGACGATGGCGGTAACGAGGAGAACAGCTGGGCGGGCTCGGTGGCCAGCTCGGGCGACGAAGCTTGCGTCAGGTGCGAAAAGCTGCCTGGCTTGCGAGCTTCAGCAATCGGCGACACGGGGGGCGTGGGCGAGTCAGAAGCCTCATTGTCCAGAAGAGTCGTCGCTTCGTTGTCCACCACTGGGACGGCATTGTCAGCTGCGCCGCGGATTGCCGAAGCCTTCTTGGACTTGCGATTCGAGGGGGTCGAGGCGGGCACTTTGGGCGAGGCGGTCGCCTTTGCCGCGGACTTGGAAGCAGCCTTTGGGCCAGACGTAGAGGGGGATTTTGCGCTATGCGTGGACGCCGGAGTGGTTGGAGGTGGGACCACAGGGCTTGGAACGGCCTTGCCCACAGACTTGGAGAGAGGCGCGGAGGCGGGTTTGGACAAGGACGCAGGGGCAGGTTTAGAAGTTGATCTAGAGACAGATTTGTCTGCAGACGTAGGCTGAGTCTTCGGCGCAAGCGTAGGGGATGCTTGAGAGACCGGCTCAATGGCAGGCGTTGAAGGGGGCTCGGCTGCAGGCTTGAAGGTGGGCTTGGAAGCAAGCTTGGAGGACGGCTTGGAGGCAACTTTGGGCGTCGGCTTGGGGTGTGACTTGGCGACTGACTTCGGAACGGTCTTGGGGGGTTGAAGAACCACAGGAGGAGACTCTGGCACAAGTGCTCCAAGCTGAGGCGATGGCGGGGCTTCTTCGAGCTCTTCCGGAGGCGTCGTGACATCCTCAAGCTGTGGCGCAGGTGGGGAAGGGGTTTTCGCACGCGGAGGAGAAACCGTGGTGGCCTCCTCGAACTGGGTCTGCGGGGTTACGGCCGCATCCTCACTGGACGCCGCCGCACCTTTACTCGACCCAGCCGCACTCTCGGTCGGAAGCATTGAGGCGAGCGGATTGACAGAAACGTAATCGTGTTCCGGCATCATGCGTTCGAGACGCTCGAGTTCCTCGACGATGCCGTTGACGTCGAGCCCGTCAAAGGGAAACTCTTCGAGGGCGTCGTCGGCACCGGGTTGTGGAACCGCCGGCCGAGCTACTTGCTCGTTGTCGAGAATTGGCGGCAGGTCATCGAGCACTGCCGGCGTGTGCTTCTCGTCGAGGGGAGCATCGACAGGCTCAAATGCCACACTTTCAAGGTCAACTTGGCTCTCCACTTGCGTCGAGCCTTCGTCCATTGACTTCTGCGCCATGCCCAAAGTCTCGGCCTCTAGCCCCTCCGCGAGCTCAGCCAAAGCCGCCGCGTCGACAAGTGTCGTGCCATTAAAGTCGAGCTCCTCGTTCTGTATGTCAGAGCGCTTCGAATGGGCCAAACCTACAGGACGTAAGTCGTCGACCGGCGACGGAAGCTCCAGCTGCTCAGGTTCCTCGCCCCCGTCCTTTGGCTTGATGATCTCGGGCGAGTCGACGTCCCACGGGAGAGGGGACCGTGCTCGAGGCTGTGAATTGGCCTTTTTTGCGGCTGCTTTCTTGCTCTTGCCCTTGGTGGTTGACACCTTTGTTGTCTTCGCGGTCGACTTGACCGCAGCACTTGCTTTCGCTTCGGTGGTCGTCATCTTGGAGCGGCGGTTATTGGGTTTAATAATGAGAGGCTTGGCAACTGGAGCGGGTGGCTCCTGGTCGTCCTCGCCGATATCTTCCTGCACGGCCTTGAGCTTCTCGACCTTTTTCGTCTTTGGGGTGACTCGAGTAGACGTCTTTTTCTGAGAGTCAGTACAGTCCAACAAAACAGCTCACCTTCGGCGTGACTACCCGCTTCTCGTTGTTCTTGGCTACAGGTGAGGCCGATTCCGCCACGCCCTTTTGGGCAGTAACGTTCTTCGCCTGGTGCTTCGTCAACGCTGTGGCGAGAGAAGACTCCTGGCTGCTTGGAGAGTCGGCTCGTGGCGGCGCATCTGACAAAAGTGCAATTTCGCCGGGAGATGGGCTTTGGGAAGGCTGTTCGCGTGAGGCTGCCGGTCAGCTTGCACGGTGGAATCAGTGAGCTTACAAGTCCGTTGAACCTCCATTGCCGAAGACACATCTTCAGGCTCTGCGTTTGAGGCCACTACCTTGTCAAAGTCAGTACTATAGAACCTTGAACACGCACCTCGGGGATCCGCGGAACGACACACGCCATAAACTCGTCGATTTGGTCCTCGTAGATACCAAACTCGACGGCCACTGCTATGCCTGAGCGCAAGTTGCGGGGCCGAACGGAGAACGTAAAGACTGGCATCAATACTTCGAAATGTGCCCCACTTACCTCCCTCGCCGCGGTGCTCAAAGTTGCAGATCCGCTCGAAAGGAAACGCATAGTCCTCCTCCAGACCACTCTCTCCAAACGGCCTAAAAAGTAGGACCCAGCGGTCGACGTAGACGAAGAGCTGGTGCGACTGGAGGCGGCGCCGACACTTGTCGTTGTCTATCCGGCTCTTGCCGTTGACCGCGAACGCCTTGAACTGGAACCCCTGGGACCGTTGCCAGGTACTGTCGCCTAAGGCGTCGTTCACGAGCCGGAAGAAGAACTGGCCAGTTAGCCACAAGGCATACGCTAACTCTCACCTTTGGACCAACGGTGCCTCCCTTTGGCGCGTCCTCTCTGAGTAGGGCTTTGACGAGGGCGGACCGCACAGGATCAGACCATTGGCTCTTGATGAGAGCTTCTGCGACGCTTTTGCGGTCCGGCTCGTCCGTCGCGGCAACAAGCCGGTTTGCAATACGAAAGAGTGTGAGCGAGGTGCTGGCACCTGATGTCAGCTATGACACCGCGGATCAGCTCACTTTCCATTCCAAACAGGAGGTTGCTAAACAGACCGCTGGCCGATCAGATATGTTGCTGTGCGGACTTACCACCCAAACACGTCATCCCGAAGCAGCAGCTTTAAACAACTCGTGTCCGTCTCATCAGAGATTATCAGCCACAGCACATCGCAGACCTGGGCTATCAGCACGGTCAGAACCCGACACTCACTAAGCCTGACGTGTCTGGCGCGCCTTTTCGTCCGCCGTCAAGCTGCTGCAAAAGCACGCCGAGGAGCTTGATCCACTCCTTGGTGTACAGAACGGAAACAAGCTCGCCTGGGGTCAGCTGAGGGAAGGAGTTGGATAGCTGTACTCACGATTATCGTCGTTGTCCATGAGGGTTTTCACGCTGGCAAGTTAAACAAAGCCGTTTCAGTACTCACTGTTCCGCGACGCTTGCAACCATGGCAGCGAGAGACTGGATACAACTGCTCGAGTCTGCCTTCCCTGTTGCGTGCTCCTTGGAGGCAATTACCTGCTGAAGGAGATGGAGGAGGGCGTAGCAGAGGTTGAGTCTGGGTACGGGAGGAAGGTCGAGCTCGTCCACCTGTGGTGAGCTTTTCAGAACGTCCCCTAAGCTCCACCCACCTCATTCTCGAGCCACTTGCAATACTTTTGAGCGTCCGCCTCGGCGACCTTTGGACCTTGCTTGGGGTTCAGCACACTACTCTTCACGACGGACGCACCAGTGCACTCTCCAAAAGACGCTTTCCTTCCTCCAAGACCTTGATCTTTCTGCTGTCTCCTTTGGCCTTGCGGTTACCCACGCTCTTGCGCAGAGAGGCATAAGCTGCGTCAAGTTCGGCGTGCTGGAGTGTCGAGGCGGGCGGCGCCGCCGGCGTCAACTTGTTTCTCGCCGCTTTGCCCTTGCCCTTGGGCATGGCGACGCAGGGAAGGACAGTAAGTAGAGTAAAGGTAGTTGATGCGCCGCAGATAGCGGACGCAGTGAGAGGGCTGAAGTCAGTGGCAGATCCTGGTGGATCGGATATGTGTCGGTGAGAGATGAGTTGAGAGACGAAGAGAGAATGAGATGAGAAGAGAAAGTGGCAATAAAGAACAACGGGGTTAGTCAACCTCGAGTACATGGTGAGTGCGAGGAAGGTCGTGTTAGACACAGAGAGGCAATAAAGGATGCGCCCAGATCAACGCAAGGAAGGTTGCGACGTTGACCTACCAGAGGCCCACCACAGAGACTCTGGCTGGGATCAGCTCTTGGAGGAATTGGTGCCCCGCATCACGTGATGGTAACCTATCGGGCCCCTCGCGGTCTTCGGCTCGGCTCAGGGCTCGTTCCGGTGATGGCCGGTCATTGGAATAGATGCAGCCATGTAGGTGGCATGTGAATGTGCACCACAAGGTCACGGCGACAGCATCAACAACGACCACGACGACTGCAGTCGGGTAAATGCAATGACAAAAGGCTCTTGGGGAGGCGCGGGTGTGCACCTATCTGTACTCTATGCGAGTGGAGATAAGACGTTTCGAGCCTGAGAATGAGCACTGATTAGTATGTGATTGTGCGATTGAGGGTGGTTGCTGCTGTGCTGGGTGCGTGGGGCGATGACGTCGGCGGGGTGAGTCTAATTAGTACTGTGGCTGGACCAATAGGGTTGTGTGTACCCCCACTCCAGTCTATTAGCATTCCTCCCGGTGCAATTGTAATGTTAATAGAACTAGTCTATTGGATTCCGTATTGGGCAAGAGGGCTGAGCCGAGTGCGAGAGTGATGATGATGTGTTACCGGATGTGGTCTAGAGCCAGCCTTCCTCCTTTGGACCTTGGACGCAGACCGACTACTTGAGTCGCGCGTGCCATCATCTCGGTTGCTCTTGCATCTCTCGTCCATCTCTGCTTGCAACCCATCACCATCTTGCAACTGCAACAGAGCAACGAGCGACACAGACACACTGCAGCATCTCGCATCCACACTCCCTCGCATAACACTTAGCTTGAACTTATAGTACCCACTTTGCCACCATGCGTCTCTCGCTTGCTGCCCTCTTCACCCTCCTCCCGGCAATCCTCGCCACCCCCATCCTCACCAACGAGCCGGGCCTCGCTCCCCTCTCGGTAGAAGGCAAGGTCATTGACGACTCGTACATCATCGTCTTCAAGAAGGATGTCAACCCCGAGCAGGTCGCTCTCCACCTCAACGCCATTGCATCGCTCCAGAGCGCCCATGTGAGTATTCGCTCTAGCTGTTGGTACGCGCGTCGTTTCATCGGCCAGGTCCGGGCGGCTGTGTGGGCGCATCCGCCCCCGGTCGTCCCGGTCAACCATCCCCATCACTCCTCACATCCTGCATCCACATCCCAGCCACACTGCACGTCGGTCGCGACGTTACTGCTGCACATGTCACCCTCCCCCCTCCCCACAACAGATGGATGCGGGCCGGGTGGCAAACACCAGTGTTGCCACCCTCAACTACCCCCACTTGCTATTGCTGACGCCATAGCCCCTTGTCGGTGGCGACAGCGGCGTAACCTCCGTCTGGTCCCCCCAGAAGTCTCGCATCAACTTTAACGGTTATGGTGAGTGTTCGTGGCGGTAGGCCACGGGGGCGTCCGTGGTCGCCAAGACTGCTGCACACCCGCTAACGCCTAGCCGGCCGCTTCTCGCGCGAAGTGATCGATGCGATTCGCGCGGCGCCCGAGGTCGCGTACGTCGAGATGGACCAGACCGTCCACACGACGGAAGAGGAGCACCTGTACGGCGTCGACGACGCCTTCAAGGACTCGGACATTGAGGTCCAGAAGAGCGCTCCTTGGGGTCTGGCCCGTATCTCGCACCGCGACCGCCTCTCGTTTGGCACGTTCAACAAGTACGCCTACGACCTGCACGGCGGCGAGGGTGTCACTGCGTACGTTATCGACACGGGTATCAACATCAAGCACAAGGAGTTCCAGGGCCGCGCTGTCTGGGGCAAGACGATCCCCAAGAACGACGTTGACGAGGACGGAAACGGCCACGGTACCCACTGCGCTGGCACTGTCGGCTCGGCCAAGTATGGTGTTGCCAAGAAGGCCGAGCTCGTCGCCGTCAAGGTGCTCGGCTCGAACGGCTCGGGTACCATGTCGGATGTCCTGAGCGGTGTCGTGTGGGCTGCCGAGGACGCTGCCGACCGCGCCAAGAAGGCCGCCCGCGAGCTCGCGCTCACCGGCAAGTCCAAGTTCAAGGGCTCTGTTGCCAACATGTCGCTTGGCGGCGGCAAGGCCGAGTCGCTCGACGACGCCATCGAAGAGGCCGTCAAGTCTGGTCTCCACTTTGCCGTTGCTGCGGGCAACGACAACCAGGACGCGTGCAACTACTCGCCCGCGCGCGCCGAGCGCGCCATCACCGTCGGTGCCTCGACCATCACCGACGAGCGTGCCTACTTCTCCAACCACGGCAAGTGTGTTGACATTTTCGCCCCCGGTCTCAACATTCTCTCGACCTGGACGGGCTCGCCCGACGCCACCAACACCATCTCGGGCACGTCGATGGCCTCGCCCCACATCTGTGGTCTGCTCGCGTACCTCCTCTCGATCGAGGGTTCCGAGACGTTCACCCTCCTGGCTCCTCAGGAGGCGGACGAGCAGCTCGTCGCCGAGCCCGAGACGTTTGCCGACGTCTACGGCGAGGCGTACCAGCTCCTTCCCGAGTGGGCGCAGGCCGTCCTCCCCGAGCCCGAGGCCAAGGCCGACGCCGACTCGGACGTGATCGAGCTCCACCGCGTGGGCATCAACGCCCCCGTCCCCCCCAAGGTCACCCCCGAGCGCCTCAAGAAGGCCCTCATTGCCCTCGCTACCCCGGGCAAGCTCTCCAAGCTCCCCGCACAGACGGTCAACCTCCTCGCGTTCAACAACGCCACCAAGGCGTAGAACTCATCTCGGAAGCAATAGCAATGTCAGTAGTGTTGTGACGCGGCAAGGCCGAGAACGATGTATGTTATGCAGATTGCGAGCACGAGCGCGCGCAGCACGCGAGTGCGAGGTGAGCGCACACCCAGGCAGTCAGGTCTATTTACACTAAGTGGACACATAGTTGGCGAGCCCGGCACTGTGTGCCCTCGTCGTGCTACTGGCGCCACGGTTCCAAGCCGTAGTTTGCGCCGCGCCAGTCCGGAACATGTAATCGTGGATCGGTCGTGTCGTGACGTGAGACCGGCAGCAGAAGCGGGTTGACGATGGAGCTACCGAGCAGAAACTACACCTCGCCCGTGTTGCGCTGCGCAACGACAGCAGCGACAATGACGCCCGCGTCGTGGCTGATACTGAGGAGGAGGGAGGTGTGTGCGTGCGGCGATGGCGCCGGCGACGGCGATGTCGTGGTCGGGGTCGTCGTGGCTTCGACCATTGTGGTATCTCGCGGCTCCGTGACCGCCTCGGCGCGTGCGCGTGGGCGTGTCCCCGCCGTGCCGGTCTGGCCGTCAGGCCCATCCGCGGCGCCCGCCGCGCCAACGGCTGACGCCGGCACGACGCGCAGAACCGGCACGCCACGCTCATACCCCATCTCGAGATTCTTCCATCCCCACGTGGGCGGCCACGGCTGAAGAGCCTTGTAGCCTGCTTCCTTTGCTGCCCATCTGCGCGTCAGCGAGTCCGCGAGCCCGCGAGCCCGAGCGCAGCAAGCGACGAGCGGCGCGCGAGCTCACCACACCGCACCACACCGCAAGCCTCGTCGACTTACCGTGCTGCTAGAAAACGAAGTTGTGCGCTTCTCAGCGCTGCCTCCGCTGGGGTCGCTTCTGTCGCTGGCTTTGGGGCTGCTGGGGCTGCTGTGGTCGTTGTCGCTGTCGCTGGGGCTGTTACGGCTGTCACGGCCACCGCGCCGACGTCTGGCGACGGGGCCGACATCGGCGCCGGCGCAAGCTGCTCGAACGCAGCAAACTCGCGCTCACTGCAGATGCGTTTCGCGACCCTAATCGCGCCCCTACGCGCAACCACGCCCTCTAACCGCGCGAGCGACAGGATATCTACCCCGAGCCCGACGAGCATGCGACGTTGTCGTTGTTTTGGTGATGTCAACACCAAAGTTCGTCCGGTTTGTCAATGTGGAGGTGGAGGTTCCCAGTACCATGGACAATCTACGTGCATCGCCCTTATGCAGCGCCGCGCGCGACACTGTTACGACTATATACAAACACTTCTTTTCGCGGTATGTTACAATTAGGAGGAAGGGAGGGAGCACTTTTGAAAAGGCGCTGGTGCGCTTAAGCGCGGGTGCGCTCACATGTACTGAGTGTCAGCGGCGCCGCACGCACAGTACTCACCCAGGCGACGTCCTTGGCGATCGAGCCCTTGAGGCGGTCCGCTGGGGGTTAGCACGGCACTACGAGTGCTGAATCACCAATGAGCTTGGCGTTGTACGCGCGCGTGACGTTCCTGTTGCCGCTCGACGTCGTCGTGCCAGTCTCGGTCGCGTCGTCGTCGACGTACGCCATGAAGCGGCACTGGTTCGCAATAACCTGGAGTCAGACACGTCGCGAGTCAAGCACTCACGTCGGCGTACTGTTAGCAGGGACTGTGTCAGCATGGTGTTCAGCAACTCTACAATGAACGCACGTAGGCAACGGGAACAAGCTGGTGTGAGCTAAAGTCTGGGCACCCAAACTCACCGAGACGGCGCGCGTGGCACGAGCGTACGTGTAGCAGAGGCGGTTGACAAAGTTCTGCATCTTGTCGGCGTCGAAGCCGTTGTCGTCAACGAGAACGACGCTGGAGTCAGCTGAAGCCCTACCCTGACTCACTAGTGGGTCGGACGCGCAGTGCCCTGGAGACCGGCGTGGGCCTGCAGGTAAAAGTCGAACGCGTACGGGTGGGTGACGCCGTTGTCGACGACCGTACCTGCTGTCAGTGCTGGACGACCAAGCCAGACTCACCGGGGTTGAGGTTGTTGGTACGGTCCATGTCCGCCTGCTGCGTGGCGAAGAAGCGCATGTTGTGCTGGTGTCAGAGGCGCCAGGCAAGCTCTACTCACGCGCTTGGCGCAGATGACAAAGGTGATCTTGGGGTTGTAGTTGGGACCGCCATGCGCCTTGGCCGCGTTGCGCACCGCCTGCACTTCGTGACTGCTGTCAGTAGCAGCCCCAGGGTCAGCAACCTACCGGGTGACCTGCATGTACTGGCCCTCGGACACGCCGTCGCGGAAGAAGACAATCGAGGCAGGGTTGTGGTTGCTGTTTTTCTTGAACGCCTGCAGGTGCTCAACGACCATCTTTTCGAGGTCCTTAATAATCTCGCTGAAGCTGTCAGCTGGGCCAGTTGACCAAAATCACGTGCGACCCTCCTGGAGACGGATGCCAACCGAGAACTTGACGTTGTCGGGGTCGATACCGCCGACGGAAACCGCGATCGACGGCTGGATGAGGCCGCCGCGGCCAGCGGGGGGCGGGTGCGTGACATCGGCACCGATCATCATCGTGGTGGCGTTCGCCGTCTTGGAGAACTGGGGTGATTAGCCTAACAAAGCAAACTTGGATTCACCACCTGGGGCATCGGCACCTCGTGGGTGACACCGCCAAGCTTGCACTGGATCTTCATGGCGACTGTGTGGTTAGTGTGCGAACCGACTTTTTAAACTACCGTTGCCACAGTACTGATCGAGACCGCGGTCCGAACGCAGCTTGGAGGACTGAAGACACTGCGTCGGAACGAACGCCTTGAGCTTCATGGCTGGAAGTGAGCTACATGAGTCACGGAGTAACTCACCCGCAGTGTTCTTGATCTCTTGGTAAAGAGCCGTGTCGCGGCCCTGCAAATCAGCGATGTCCGATTCGTGCAACTCACGCCCATGATGCAGACGACAAGCTGCGGATCCGTCTTGGTGTCCATGAACGCCTTCTGGCACGCCGTCATCAGGCCGTCCCTGATGCGGAACTTGTTCATTTCGATGATATGAGGTCTGGGGTTCGCAACGTTGATGCCTGGGTGTTAAAGGGGAAGTACATGGGTACTTACCGTACAGCTTGAGGTAGTTGATGAGCGTGACCAGGAATTTTTCTGGAAAGTCAGTAGAGCGATTGACAATGAAATACTCACGAACTTCGGGAGCGGGGAAACGGTCGTCGAAAGTGACGACGGCCCACGACTTGAGAGGCGCACCGGGACGCGTAAACTGCAAAGTGAGCAACATGCCGAAAGGGCCATACCAACGCTGACGCCACGCAGGTTCCATCCACTGATATTAGCAAAGCCCAACCTGGTCCACTCACCCAAACGCGGGCCTGAGCTGCTTGCCGTTGCGGTACGTAACCGGCGGCGGCTGGAGCACGCGCGCGTCGATGACGTGCATGTTCTTGTTCACTTCAAGGCCCCAAGCGCGGATCTTGGGCGAGGTGTAAGCCAGAGTCTGGCGCCACTTCTTGACTGTTTGTTAGCAAAGCTTCAGGACGGTCGACTCACCAGCAGCGGAACGGTCGGTAGGACGCTGAGCGGCAACACGGATCATGTCGGCGGCCTGGTCCGACGACAGCTGCGAGAACGGCACAGCATTAAAGTCTTTAAGATGCACGAGCTCGATCCTTGGCTGTTAGACGGAAAGAGACATGCAGCACTCACGGGACCATGAAATTCTTTCCGTACTGAACGCAGGGCATGCGCGGCTTGCTAATGTTGATGTTGTACTGCTCCTTGAAGTACTGAACAATGGTGACGGTGCGGTCGGCAGCGCCGTCACGGCCCTGGACGACGAAGCGAATGTCCTGCGCCGGCATAGCCGTGATCTTCTTGAGAGTGAATTGGCGACCGGGGCAGTTCTTCTTGTACGGAAGCTCAAACTTGGCGTTGTAGAGCAGCTTGTTGAGTTTGTTGATCTGGTGGGGGGTAAGCTCGTTGAGAACCATGTGGCCGCCGCCGCCACCGGGAGGACCGCCACGGCCACGGGGACCACCGCGACCACCGCGACCGCCACGGCCACCGCCGCCGCCGCCGCCGACCAACTCGGGAAGAAGGTTCTGCTGTTAGATAATGGGGTCAAAATGGCGTACCATAAGCGGACCCGAACGGAACAGAGCAGTGAAAGCGCAGTCGAGCTGGACGCCGGGGTTGCCGCAGTTAGCGGGACGAAGCGACCTAGCGTCAGCGCATACACCAGCGGTGGGCTCACTGGAAAAAGCCGCGGGCGACGATAGCGCCGCCAGAAATAGGGCTGGCGTCCTCTGCGTTGTCAGCGACGAGTATAACAGACTACTCACCCAAGCTGAAGAAGCGACCACGAGCGCCCATGGGCTTGTAGCGGCGGCTAGGGTCGTCGCGGAGGAGAATGTTGAGGGCTTGGATGCTCGTCAACTGGGTGTGAGCTGAGTTCGCATGTAGAAACACACCACCTGGGGCGCCATCTGCATAGCCTGCTTGTCCTTTTTGCAGAACGCCATGACGCACTTGAGGTCGACCACGTTGACCTGCTGGAGGGCGACCTTGAAGCGCTGGCGGTCGTTCATCTCGCGGCCGTCCTCGGGGAGCTCGACGAGAATGTTGCGCTGCCATGTCAGTGGTGTGGACAAGACAGGTTGCTCACCTTGCCGCTCGCGTCGGCCTTGAACTGCGTGGGCGTGTAGACGTTCTTCCTGGCATGTTAGTTCAAGCCCAAAAACGATAACAAACATCAGGTCGAAAGCAGAGTTGTTGAATGCCTCCTTGTCGGCGGCCTTCTCTTCCTGTCGACAAGCCTGGAGCCAGATCTTCTCGGCGAGCATCTTGGGGATCCTGCAAGTCAGCAAGTGACACACCACTAGGGCGCAACGACAACTCACTCCGGCTTCTGCACCTTGACGATACGGGTGATGGTCAGGTCGTAGTGGCTTGTGTGAGCAGGTGGCCGGGGAGGCAAAAATACTAGATCGTGCCCGATGCATTCTGAGCCATGCGCGCGAGGAACATGTTCGCCTCGACCTTGATGCCTTTGCCGTCTTTACCGAAGTCTCGGTGGTCAGAGAAGTAAGTGTGGGTATCACGTACTCGGACGGGGGTGGCAGCCTGTCGTGTCAGTATGGTCGTTCGCCGGTGTCAGCACCCACCCTCAAGCAGGAAGTCGTTTGAGGCGGAGAGGTTCATGCCGCCCATCTGGCTCGTCACCTCGGCGACGGCCGCGTCCTGTGTGGTGAGCGGTGGGGGGTCAAAGGACCATGGGAACGTACGTCTTTCGCTGCCATGATGGTTGGGTGTGCTTGGTCTGGAATCAGCTCTGCCGTGGACAGTTTGACCGACGTTGAGTTTTGCTCAGTGAGCTCGGGCGGCAGGGTACTCTTTCAAGAAGAACTGGGTGTTGTTGTGATTGTGGGAGAGGGACAAGAGAGAGGAGAGAAGAGGATGAGAGGGGTTTATAGCGAGAGAGGGATGGGGAACAGCGCCCCGTTGACGACGAGCACGGGCGTGGGGAGGGCGTGAGCGTGCGCGCGTGTGTATCAAAGAGGGTATACGAAAGAGTGGTGAGAGAATGCGAGGAAGGTGTCCCGTTCACATCCAAGTGGAGTAGAGTTCGCACTGTCGCTCCCGTGCCTGGACGCGGCTTCTTCCTCCACCACAGTCCCAAAGTCCAGTCACCGTTGTCTAGTCCTTTTCTTGAGTGGGTTGTTGTTGTAGTGTTCTGCACGGGCCATGAAAAAGGCGCATGCAAGCACGCACAGAGAATCATTCCCCTGGACGCAGGGCGCTGGGCGCTGGGCGCAGGGGCGTGCTCGTCGTCGTCGTCGTCGAGCATCAGTCCGTCAACACCAACACCTTCCTCGCTTTCCATGTCGTCACACTCCTTCCGCTCGGAATGTGTTCCTTGCCATCTGTCTTCGGCCATTATCGCACCAAGCCTCGCGCCTCTCTTCATTCCGCCGGATGCTACGTTGCTACCCCCCGAACGTATGTAATACATACTGCAGCCTGCTCGTAGTGCCGAGTGCGTGGTGTGGGCGCAGGAACAGGTACGCAAGCGCCGGTGCGGCCTCGCGGCGACGTGCATCTGTGCATGCGCCTCGTCGTCCGCGTCCTTGAAACGGCTGCGCTGTTGGCTGCGCCCGCTAGCGCCCCCTCCTAGCTCACTTGATCATCTGTTGCGCCCCAACCTGGCACGAGCCTAGGAGATCACGCCCAGCGCCAACTCACGCTCTCTCCCCAGGCTTCCCGGGAAGTGCTCGAACCTCGCATGCATCGCCGGATGGAGTAGTGATGAGTGAAGGCGGGAGAAGCGGCGATCAGCGCTGATCTGCCATGCGGCTCAGTGCAAAAGGGGTCAGAACCCGAGCACTGCAGCGTGATCAGCGCGAGCGCGCGAGCGCGAGCAAAGGGGGCCACACCGAGTCAGCTGGGTGAGGGTGGTCTCTGCGCTCCCCGAAAACACATTCAACACGCTGAATCGCGCTGAAGTACGCCTTTGCCATGCTGGCCAGCGCTGCCAGCGTACCAGCTGCACGCGCAATCGCAACCGCTCTATCTGTGCATAAATCCATACCCAAGATGAATCCTACGCAACAGCCTCAGCAATCTGCTTCCGCCACCTGCGCTGAATCTCAATACTCTCTCTGAAGATTTGGTACTTTGCGTCGAGGAGTCTCCGTTCGCGATCGCCTTGGGGGCCAGAGGCAGGCTCAATGCGCTTAGCAGGGAGAGTCATAGCGACCATGATATCCCATAGACGCGCGCCGCCGCCGTGCGCCGCGGCGTCTGCGTCCGCCTGCGTTGCGATCGGCGCAGACGCATCCCGCGACGCCTCGTATGCGAACCGCCCCAGCATCGCTGATCCCAGCACGACGGCTGCGGACGGGTGCGGCGGGATCACGACGGGCATGTTGAGCACTGTCGCCAGCAGTCGCATCAGCGGGAGGTTCTTCGCTTGCGAGCCTGGTGTGAGCTTCCTCATCAAGAAAGAATGGACCCACCACTCATGTAGATTGCGTCGATGCAGTGTCCCTTGTCGTTCATCGTGTCGACTATGTGTCGCGTCTGCAGCGCGATCGCCTCCAGGGTGACGTGGAACTTGGCTGCTAGGTCGTCCAGCCCGTCGTCGAGCTCCAGACCAGTGATCATGCCGCGCATTTTGGGGTCGGCAAGGGGCGAGCGGTTCCCGTGCTGCGATTAGCAGGGGGGCAGGGGAGCAGGGGAAGACACCGCAAAGCGCGCGAGCGCTAATCGTCCGCGTGTCCGTGCTCTAGATGCGGGCGCGCACGCGCGCACGCGCTGGCGATCGCGCCAAGTGCGCACGACTTACCAAGTCGGGATAAAAGTGCAGATCTTTAGTGACGTGCGCTGGTGTCAACTTGCTCCGCCGGCCGCGACTCACTGCGCGTCTCAGCGCCCTCGTCCTTCTGCATCCTGTCGAGACGCTCGCCGAGGAGCTCGTACGTGCTCTTGCCGGCCTTCGAGGCCTGCTCGCGGAGTTTGGGGTACGCCGGGTGGGTTGTCATGACAAAATCGATGAGCTGGCCCGTGGACGACTGCCCGCCCTCGTTCATCCAGTACCCCGGGAACACGGCGTTTCTGTAAGGTCCCCACTGAGGTCAGCTGGATGTTGTGCAACCTGGGTCGACGCACCACTCTGTGTGTCAGCGCTATTCCCCAGCAGTACCTACCCTGGAACCATGATGCCCTCTTTGCTCTGCGCGAGATGGCACGAACTCGTGCCGGCCACGATGGCGAGACGGTGGGCTGCGTCGTCGAGGCTGGGCGCGGTCCCCTCTTTGCCATCTGGCGTCGCTGCGCGCGCCGCCACAGTGCCGATCCACCCAGAGTACGCGTCAATCACCGCGCTGCCTACTGCCGTGCCCTCGCGCAGACCCAGCTCTGTCGCTGCGGTGGCGCTCAGTCCCCGCCCTACCGGCTGCCCGGCGGACAGCACGAGGCCGTTTTTGCCGGGTACACCTCCGACCTGCTCAAAGTCGGCCGCGGCGATGTCCTCGAGGCCTGGTGTGAGCACTGGGCGATCATGGGCGAGCGAAGCGAGGCCATGAGCGCTGGTTGCGCGTCGACTGGGCATAAAACCTGGCGGGGAAGCCATGTTGCGGGCAACTCCTGGCTTCTTGCGCTCGCGCAACTCGCGTCCTTCGCACCCTCGCACCGCTTCGCGGCGCTCGGGTGTTCGGCACTCACCAATCTTGTTAAAAAACCGCCTACTCCATCCCTCGACGCTGATCTCCTCCGTGCCGTCGGCATGCACCATGCGCGTGGTAGCCGGGACATACGAGTACTTGCACGCGAGGGAGCAGTTTGAGCGTGCGCGCGAGCCTGTAGCGCGGAACGTGAGGTAGTCGGGCAGGTCAAAAAACATGCACTCGGCGAAACGGGATGAGGGCATGTGTTTCTTCAGCCAAAGGGTCTTGGGCGTCTCCATCTCGAGCTGGGACGTTAGCACGCAGCACGGCGTAGCCGTGTTGCGCCTCCACACCAGCTTCGGCACTCACGCTCATTGTCCCGCCCACAAAGTTGAGTACCCCCTCGCCCGAGGCATTAATCACGTCGGCCTCGTCCTCCGCACGATGGTCCGCCCAAAGTATGACGTTCCACTCTCCCTGCTGGCCGAGGGCGTCGTCGCCAGCCTCGGCGGACACGCTGCGTGGGTTCCCGTCGGCGTCGACGACAGCGAGGGAACAAGTAGCGTCGAAGCCTACGCCGCGAACGTGGGCGGGATCGACGCCCGAGTCGGCAATAACGCGCTTACTGCACTCGGCCAGTGCTCCCCAGATATCCCCTGTGCTCTGCTCAAAGATCCGGTGGTCCGCGCTGCTCCGCTGCGTCTGTGTCGTCTGTGAATGTTCTGCGACTAGCTTGCCGTGCGCGTCTACGAGGCACGCGCGGCCTGAGCCTGTGCCCCTGATGTCAGCGCCGCCGGGCAGGACAACGTACACGTCAAACCCGATGTAGTAGTTCATCCTCGCGAAGGTGAGAAAGGTTGTTGTGGATGCAGCTGAAGCAGCTTGATGCAGTTGACACCGGTCACATACCGCCGGCATACCGCCAGGAGAGGACATCGGCCCGACGTCGGCGTCTACCTCCACCGGGAATCGGCCCGGCAAGAGGCGTACTCTTTAGCGCGCTAGTGCTTGTGCTCTGTTATCAACTCTCACGCGTCCCCCGCGTGCACAATGACAGCTATGACTATATGACAGGTGTAAAGTCACGACTGGTCGAGACAACGCGGGGCACCCGGTACAGCCCCTGTTCTCCTGAAGCGCCCTGTTTCGCGGTCCAGGGCGGCGCACGGCGCGCAGTTGAGTTTGAGGGTTGTGTGCAATGTGCGACGCCAAAGAGAGTTGCTGTGGTGGTCTGTTGATGGTCTGGAGTTGGCGAGTTTGGTAAAAGCACCCTTGGAAGCACAGAAGCGTCGCGAACAAGAACCACTCGGCGCCGGCGATACCTGCCAAGACGCACATACACTTTCGAGGTGCGCTCGGCGGCAAGGCCATCAATCAATATCGCTGTCTGCGGGCCCGGGGGGCGTCCCCGTCGTGCCCGGGGTAGTGCTACCAACACACGAGCGCGGCGAGTTTCTCCCTCCCCCAGTGTATCAACTAGTTGTTCTCTACGATCTGTACCATGCATGCAGCACCGCCCCGAATGCCATATCGGGACATGGACGTCGTTGTTTGTGTCCTTGTCTCGGCAGCAACAGGCGCGCCATACTTGCTGTGAATTAGAGTTGTACCACCCTGAGTGCACGCAGGGGGAGATGTGCCGATCTACAATGTGCCCAAAGTGCAGTTCGTCCATCGCGACTGCGACTGCGACTGCGGGCGGGCGTGTAAACATCCAGTAGTAGTGTGCAGCAGGAAGAGAAAGCATAACGCAATCCGCCCTGGGCATGTGTCTGAGCATTGTGGTTAGGACGGACGGGTTGAGACTGGGACTACGGCGTGCACGCCCTGACCCCGAGCCAACTCCTCCAAACTCTGACCAACACACATCACACACTGGTTGTCGTGGTCGTTGTCAAGTCTTGTCCGTGCTCCTTTCACCCTCGAACGCTGCAGGCAGACTCGAGTGCGCGTATTGCTTGTTTGCCATTTCCACAACACATACCGAGCAGGTCTCGCTTCACCACTCCTCTTAATCTGTAAGCCGCATCGACGCTGCCTCTCTGACACGCAGAAAAGCCTCTTAGGCCAACCCCTCCTCCTCTGACCGACGTCTGGCCCTATTCCCCCCCTACTCCCCTCTCATGCTTTCTCTCCTCCCCCTGCTCGCGGCGGCGGGCGCGAACGCGTACGCGGTGTGGCCTGGCGCCGCGCAGATCGACGCGATTGACAAGGTACAGGGCTTTAGTGTCCCGCTGTCGTTCCCGCACGGCGAGGAAGCGCGGTCGCTCGCCAAACGCTCCCGCGCGACGCAGGACTCGACGTATCTCCTGCACGAGGCGGCGTTTGTCGACAGACGCTACAACGGCGGTCGGGGCGGGTACGACGATGTCCTCGCGGCCCGTGAACTTGTTAAGCGCCAGTCGACCGACAAGGGCAGCGTGACGCTGCAGAACAACGGCAAGGACAACTCGTACTCTGGCAAAATCGAGATTGGGACGCCGCCGCAGTCGTTCTCAGTGATTCTCGATACAGGGTCGTCGGATCTCTGGGTCGAGGACACGGACTGCGCAGACTGTCAATCCGACAGGTTCGACTTTGGCAAGAGCACATCGTACAAGGCTGCGGCGGCGCCCAACGACAAGTTCGCTATCAAGTACGGGTCGGGAAACGCTGCCGGCCAGATCGGTACCGACACGGTCGCCATGGGCGGGTACAGCGTGTCTGAGCAGACACTCGCGCTCGTCGACCAGATGACCAAGGACCTCATCCCCGCCAGTGTGTCGGGTATCATGGGCCTGGGGTTCAAGACCATTTCGTACACCAAGGCGACGCCGTGGTGGCAGGCACTCGCAGACGGCGGCGGTTGGGACGAGAAACTGTTCGCGTTCCACCTCAAGCGCCTGCGCAACGACACTAGCGCGGCGGACGTCGAGCAGTCCGGCGGCGGCACAGCGACGTTCGGGTTTCTCGACAAGACGCTGTACAGCGGCGAGGTGACGTACGTTCCGCTGAGCGGTGACCCAGGGTTCTGGTCTATCCCGCTCGGTGCGCTGCACGCGCAGGGCAAGGACATTACGCTGGCGGACGGCAGCAACATGGCCGCGATCGACACGGGCACGACGCTGATCGGCGGGCCAGAGGACGCCGTGTCACAGTTCTGGCAGGCCATTCCCGGCGCACAGCGCATGACTGGCGCAGAGAAGAACTACTGGCAGTACCCTTGCGACATGGACCTGACCGTCAAGCTCGATTTCGGCGGGTACACTATCGAGCTTACCAACGAGGACTTTAACGTCGGCTCGTTTGACGACGCCAACAAGGGCATGTGCACTGGCGCCGTGTACGTTCAGACACTCAACCCTACCTCGCCCGTGCAGTGGATTGTCGGTGCGGCCGCGCTCAAGAATGCGTATACCGTGTTCCGCTCTGACCCGGCGGCTGTGGGCTTTGCCGCGCTCGCTGGCGCCGGCGGCGCAGCAAACGCGTCTAGCTCTGCCACGGACGGGAGCGGCGCCGCCGCGTCGTCCACCGGCGCGTCCAACCCCGGCACGACCGAATCGTCGAAGAGCGACTCGGCCTCCAACAAGGCCGACGCCAAGGCGGACGCCGACACCAGCGCGGACGGCACAAAGGCCGCCTCGGCGCAGGGCACGTCGAGCGCGAGCGCGGCGCACCGCAACACTGCCGCAGTGGGTACAGTCGCTGCTGCTGCCGCCGTGGCCGCCCTCGCAGCCCTCGTCTAGACTAGAGACACCTTAGACCAACCATCATTCATCACGCTCCTTGCTCCCACCTAATCGGGCGGACAGGTCCGCCCATCCCCTCATTATTCTTGTACTTGCCATTGCATGAGATTGCCCTTTACGCGGGCGTCGGTGCGGCGGCGCGGCGCGAAGCGCTGTGCTGCTCGCCGACGCGTTGACGCGCCGAGACGCGAGTTCGCGCCGCGCCGTGCTGCTCGCCGACGCGTTGACGCGCCGAGACGCGAGGAGAACGTACAAAACTTTATAAACGCACCACTAACCCCCCCCCCCGCGAATGCCGTAACATGGGTAACCCCGCTGCGCCTTTCGCCGCGCGCACGCCCGCTCCCCCTTGTCGTCAAGGCGCGGTGGTGCCAGGTGCAAGGCGCAAGGCACATGCCGAGCAAAACGCGTTCCGGCGCAGAGCTAATACGCATGAGACGGCATGCTCGACGCACGTTTCTGCCAGGCTTGTCATCCCCGGCAAACAGTTACAGGTCAGCGCCGCGGGTTGGCCACAACGCACCTGGCAACGCTGCTCACTACGCCGCCGTGCGCGCGGCGCGGCAGAGTACGCCCCGCCATCCCGATGTAGTATGCCCCTGCCGTTTCCGACGATTACGGTGTGGCGCGGGTAAAGGCACGCAACACCACAACACCCACAACAAACACAACAAACACGACAGACCGTTAGAGGTATCATTGTATTCCTGTTAGGCCTGTTTGGCACGCTGCGGCACGTGCTATCGCACGTGCCGCGCGCGCGGCGCTCGAGTAACACGCACTGTCCATCGTTATACGGGGGTATGTATCGCTATTAGGACTACAGAGGCACGCCGGCCTGATATAGGGAATACAGAGGGAGGGAGGCTACGCCGTGGCCTCCTGGGACATGTCGTAGTGCATTGCGCGGAAAGGTTCGCGCGTGCGGCTGGTTGTCCCGCCTGCGGCTGCGGTGGCGGCGGGGCGCTTGGCGTTGACGCCCGCGTCGGCGGGCGGGCAAGGCGACGAAGGCGTGCCCGGTAGAGCCGCCGTGAGCGTCTCCAGGTCCGGGGTGCGTGGCGTGCACGGTGATCCGTCGACGTCGTCGCTCCCGCTGCTGGAGTACTCTGCCGAATCAAACGACGAGTCGGCTACGTCGTCGCCTGCGCCGAGCTTAGTTTCGCGAAACCCCACCGACGAGTCGGCGTCGGTCTCGATCGTCGACTGCGGCTCGGGCTCGAGCTCGTCCGCTTCGTCCCACATGCCCAGGCCCACCGCAGTGGAATTACGGGTCGACGGCGCGCTCGACGGCGGCGCGCTGGAATAGTCCACGTTCACGCTGTCCCGCGCCATCGGCTGGACGTAGTTTGGCGAGTGGGCAGCCGTGCGGCCATAGTTGACGCCCGGGTCGACCTGGCTGCGGCGCGCAAAGCCGAGACCGGAGAGCGCGTCGCGCACGCCGCCGCGAAAACCGCTCGACGCGCGGCGAGCCTGCTCACGCACGGCAGACGACAAAGGATAGTTGGTCACGGTAGGCTCGGCGCTAGACGGTGTCTCGGGCTGCTTGTCCTCAGCCTCAAACGGGACCACAAAGGCGTCGGTGCTCTCGTCGTCGCCGCCCATGTCCACCGGCGAGTCGGTGCGCGTGTACTTCTCCGCGTCGTCAGGCCCATGCCCGATTGTCGACGGCTCCCTGGAGCTCCCCTCGTCGGTTGTCTCGCCGTCGTGGACGTACGGCAGCGACGACGGGCGCTCGTCATAGTTGGCAGCGGGGATCCGCGCAGACTCGGCGCTGAGGCTGGGTACGGGCGGCGGCGCGACAATGGTACTTGCGCGGGGTGTGGTGGAGCGGCTCTCGACCGGCGTCGACACGCTACGGCGGCGCGCGGCAGCAGCTACCAGCGCGGGCGGCACAAAGCCTTTTGCCTGGCGCTGCGACATGGGCTCGACGAGCGGCAGGTCCTCAAACTCGGCGTGCATGCTTGGTGGGCGGCGCGAGTTGGAGTATGCCGGGAGGGGCGCGAGCGACGTTCCGCCGCCAAGAGGCGAGACGGTGGCGTTTGACGACGCCGTCTCAAAGCTCGTGGTCGAGTCGCTGGGCGAGCTAAACGACGCCGAGCTGAACGACGGCGCAGTCATCTCGCTCATGGGCGTGTCGTACACGGACCCGGCGGACGACGCTGACGACGACCGGCTGGGCGCGGGCGGAGGCGCGATCGACGAGCGCTGGCTCATGCGCGTGTTGCTCAGTGCCAGGACGTTCGGCGACGCTGCGCGCACGCTGTTCTCAATCTTCTCGTCGAGGTCGTCGAGCGTCACGGACGCGTCGGCGAGCGCCGTGCTCACCGCGCTCTTGACGGTCGACGCCGCGGCAGCGACACTGGCAAACAGGCCAGAGGCGCTGCCGCGCGTACGCAGCTGTGGGCGCTCGGCTTCGACGGGGGAGGACACGGGCGAGATACTCATGCGCGTTGGCAGTGTGGACGAGTAGCTCTGCGCCACGACGGACGACGAGGGCCGGCCAGAGACCACGGGCGGCTCGTCAACGGGCACAGACGAGCTACGCGTGGCGGTGGGGCGCGTCGGCTGCTCGGTGTTGGGCCGGATAGTCGATGGCGACGATGTCGCGGGGGATACCTCCTCGCTGCTCGACGCCGACGGCGCAGCGCCGTCCGTCTCGGGAACGACGACGACCGGCTCGATGGCGTCGAGGTTGTGCATCGTCGGGAGGCTGTACTCTGACCACTCTGACGCGGCGTCAGCGTCCGAGTCGGGCGTGGCGCGGCCAGCAGCACTGGCGCGCGGAGGCGTGGAGCCGGCAGACGACAGCTCGGACGCGGACGTGAGGATCGGTGTCGTGCTGCGCACCATCGACTCGCGCACGGCCATGGTCACGATACCAGGGGAAATCACGCTCGGGACAGGCGACACGATCGTGTCCACCACCTCGCCCTCTGCGTGCCCGTCGTGCGATTGCGCAGGCGTACGGTGCGGCGTCGGCTGGATCACGTTGATGATCGGCCCGTCGACGTCAACCGCAAGTGACACCGGGCGGTCGCGACGCTCAGCGGCCTGAGTCACAGGGGCAAGGGCGAGGATCGCCGACGGTGCGGGCGCAGGCGCTGCTACGCTGCTCGGGGCCGGCACGGGAATGTTGGCGTGCGGCGAGTTGAGCGATTCGGGCTTGAGGGGGGCGACAGAGACACGGCGGGCCTTGCGCGGGGGCGTGACGAGCATGTGGGGCGCGTGGGTGGGGCCGGAGGCGTCAGACGCCGTTTCCACGGGCGTGGCCGTGCCCACTGCGCGTGGGGCATCCGAGGACGGCACTTGCTTGGCCTCGTCGGCCGACTCGACAGTTAACGGCCCCGTGGACGGCTTCTTCTGCGGGCGAGTGGGCGTAACCGGCCCCTCGTCCTCGTCGGGCCGGTGCTGCTGCTGGCGGTGGTGGAGGTAATCCGCCTCGGCCTGCTGGACGACCTTGATTGGCGCGGGCTTGCACACGAGCGCGGCCGCCTGCTGGATCACCTCGGGACTCGGGGCTTGTTCCTGGAAGGGGTTGGACGCGAGCTGAAACGACTGCTCTGACGCCGAACGCGTGGGTACGCCCCGCACCGGCTCAGACACAGAACGCAGTTGCTGTGCGTGCGGGTTCGGGAGCGAGTTGAGGCTCGCCTTTTTCTGCAGGCTCTCCGACGTCTGACGCGCACGAGCCGGCGGCATCTGGCTGATCCTCGCCGCTGCGCGAGCCTGGCGCTGCTGCTCCGCCTTGTCCTCCTTTGCTGGCGGCGTGCCCTCCAGCCGCGCGACAGTCGCAGCGAGCACGCTCGACTTGTCCTGGCTCTCGGTCGACTCAGCGCCTTCGGCGGTCGAGCCCTCGGCAGACTCGTCCGCCTCGTCTACCGGCAGTGCAGGCATGGGCTTGGTGAGCGAGCCGGGGAGGAACGGCTGCGACTGCGACGCGCGGAGCGCTGGCGCAGCCTCAAACTTGGGCACCGGCACGCGCTGCGACGAAATACGCTTGGTGGGCTTGAGCGCCGCGGCGGCAGCTGCCTTTTGGGCGTCGGACGCGCCGATACCGGGCTGCGGCCTAGACGGCGACGTCGCCTGCATCGAATGTGCGCGCGGCAGGTGTGGCGTCGAGGCACTCGCAGCCTTGGCGACGGGCGGCGGCATCATCGACGCGCGTGTGTACTTTGGCGGCAGGGCCGGGACGTCCGGAACGCCATCAGTGTCCTTTTTCTTCTTGGCGAATAACGCGCTGATGGACAACCGCTTGGAGATGGACTTTGCACGGCTCCGGCGGTCGGCCTTCTTGTCGTCGGCCACGGGCTTGTTCTCAATCGGCGCGAGGGGGCTCGAAACGTTGGGCGTGCTCGCGGCCGCGCCCTTGCCCTTGGTGCTAGCCAACGCCTGTACCGAGGTGGTGCGCGGCGGCGTGCTGGCGACAACGGCGCCGTTGGCAGGCGGGCCTGCGCTTGCGGGCGCCGCAGCCGGCGTCGTGGCAGCCGGCTTCGCTGGCGTCGAGTTGCGCGAGTCCTTGCCAATGTTGAGCTGCCCGCTCATGCCGCGGAGGAGGAGCGACGTCTCGCTCGAGTTGAAGGCGGCGAACACGTCAGGCACAATCTCGACCTGGGGCGCGGCGCCAGTCGTGTCCGCCTTCTGCGACACGCGGGACTTGAGCGGAGGCGACTTGGGACTGGGCGTGTCGGGGCTCGACGAGTTGGCCGTAAGCGACGCAAGCGCGTCGGGCACGACCTGCTTCTCGAGGCCCTCGACCTGGATGCGCGGCGGCGCGGGCGGCAGAGAGGGCACGGGCGGGGCGTCCTCCGCCACGAGCCGGTTGCCGGCGTGTGTAAGCTCGGGCTTGCTCCGCGACTTGCGCAGAGACTTGCGGCTGGGCGTGCCGTCGGCCTGCTCCGACTTGCTGAACGCTGAGAAGAGGTCCTTGATCGAAGCGCGCTTGTGGGGCATTTTCCGGCCCTGGGAGCCGGGCGTGGCGGGCGTCGTGGCGGGCGCCGCGGCCGGAGTGGCGGTAGTCGTGGCGGCGGTGGCGGCAGCCGGGGTCCCATTGGGTGTCTTTGGGGGCGGGGGAGGGGCCTGAGCAGGGGTTGGCGCCGGCGCCTTGGCGGGTGTTTGGGCTGGCACCGGGGCGGAAGCAGGCGCCGTGGCCGTGGGCGGCGCCTGCTTCGCGTCGGCCTTTGGCGTTTTGGGGGTCTTGGGCGCTGGCGCGGGCGCTGGCTGCGGCGTGGTCGGTCTCCCCGAGGGCGTCTCGGCGCGCTTCGGCAAGGGCGGCACGTCGTCGTCAAAGGGCTTCTTCTTCTTGGTAAAGAGCGCCGTGAGGGACATGGAGCGGCGGTGGGCTTTACGGCTCTCGGCCTTGGTGTCGGCCTTTGGCGTGCCGGCGGCCTGCGGCTTGCTCTTGAAGCTCGGCAGCTTGGGCGTCATTGGGCGCTTGGGCGTCTTTGGCGTCTTTGGCGTTTCTGGGCGTGCTGTTTCAGCCTGCTGCTGAGGCGCGCCACGAGCCTGGGCCGGCGCCGCCTGCTGCGCCTGCTTTGAGCTTTCTGCTGGAGGTGCCGGGGCCGCACGCGTGGGGAAGGACATCCACTTGGGCTTTGATGGCGCGGCATCGGTGGCGCCGGGGAACGCGCCCTGTTCCTGCGGAGGCGACGGGGAGGGCAGCTCGCTGTCGAGCTCGTTCCACTCTGCGTCGAATCTCTTCCTGTCCACGTCCGTCTTGACCTGCTCGGCCTTTTTGGGCATGACCACCGCGGCCACGGCAGAGGAGTAACGTCTCCCAAACGGTGGCGTGGGCATGGAGAACGCGCTCTTGCCCTTGGTTGGCGGCTGCTCTGGCTCGGGAATGCCCGCAACACCGGACACGGTGGGCATCGACGACGAGCGTCTTGGGCCGGCGGGGGGAGCCTCTGGTGCAGGAGCGCTTCCATCTGGAGGCAGTGACTGCTCATATATTTTGTGTGGTTCCGGTAGGTCATTCGCCTCATTGGTAGGGTACAGCGACACGGGCGCGCCCTCGTCTATAATGTCAGTTGCGCAAAGGTAGGAGTAACTCACCTTCTGGGGGCGTGAGAATGACCTCTGGAAGGACGAAGCCGTCTGGGCGTGGCTCGGAGGGGACGCGGGGTGGGGGCGGCGCCGTGCGGCGGTTGAGTGCCGTCTGCCACGCTGCGCGGCCGAGGTTGGCGGCCGCCGCTGCGGCCTGGGACCCAGCCCAGGTGGTGCGGTTTGGGCTGCCGCCTGCGCCTGATGTGACGTTTGCCAGGGGGGAAGCGGCGAGGGCGGGGGACGGGGGGGACTGGACGCGGGGCGGGGGTGTGCCTGGGCGAGTGTCGCCGTGTGCACCTGGCGCCGCAAACGCCGGCCTGGGCGGAGCGGGCATGGCATTGGCGGCAGCGGCGAATGGACCCGAACCACTCGAGTGGCTGGCGCGAATGAGCGCAGCAGCGCCAGCGGCCGCCTCGGCGCGGTTGTCGTACGCGCTCGAGTAGATAATCGACGAGTGTTTGGACTTTTGTTTCCCTGACGCGAGCAGCTGCTCGGTCATCTCGGCCATGCTCAAAGGCCAGGTATCGCCTGCCATTGCGCCCGGGTGCGGCGCATACTGCATCGGCGCGGCCTCGGCCTCGACCGGCGACGGCGTTGTGGGCGCAGGTGCCATCTGGCCAGGCTAAGTCGGGCAGAGATGAGCTCGGGCGCTCACTAGTGCTGAGCCGTAAGGATGTGGGTCGCTCGCTCGCTCACGACCGCGCTGTTAAGTGTTGCAAAGGGAGTGATGTGCAGAACACAGACGCGCGCAATGTGTGATGACAAGAGCACAGGAGCGGTCGTACTGGGCGGTCCGTGGTTGCGTGCACGGGAGTGGGCGTCGGAAAGGGGCTGTGTGTGGGCCGTGCACGCGCGTCGGGTGGTGGGTAATGGATGAAAAGGAGTGTGTGTGTCGCCGATGAACGGGGGATATGGGACGTCGTGTACAGAGAGAGAGCAAAAGAGAGAGGGAGAGTGAGAGAAAAGGAGGAGACAAGAACGACGATGGAGAGGGTATGGGTAGTGAAGAACGAGTGTGTTGTCGTCGTTGTTGGTGTTGAGCGAGGTGGAGATGGGTGAGGTTGAGTTTGGGTGCTAGTCGTGGTTTGTTCTGGTTTGAGTGTGGTGGCACCAATCAACCCTGGCTGACCTCCCAATTCTTTTTCCCCCACCATTCTCTCCCTCTCCCTCTGCTCTTCCGCCCTATCTTTGCATGTTGATATCTCCTTCTCGACGACCAGACGTGCGACTCCGGGTTGTTGCGTTTCACACCAGACTCTAAAACTGCTCTCTGCTCTCCTCGTCGACACAAACACTGCGCGCGCACACCACTGCACACTCCCGATTCCAGAGCCAGTCGCCTGCCAGCCAACAACCCCAACTCAGGGTCGCAACAACTTTGACGTGTCAGATTTGAACCCTGAGGCTTTGGACGCCCCTCTCTCCCTCTGGGCAAGTGCCCGTAGTTTGACTGAGTGTCGGGGGTTATTCAGGGTAGCTCGAGGAAAAACGTTGAATAGGTCTCCGGCAAGCCTCTCCTTAACTGACCCTGTGACCCTGAGGCCTTGTTGATGCTTTGCTGCAGTGGTCGCATCACGCATAAACACACACCAGCAGCAAGCATATTACGGCATCTCAATCTCCCCCGTCGTCGTCGTCGTCGTCGACATTCTCGACGTGGCATGTCGGCATCCCAGCGGAGCAGGGCGGGTGCCTGGAAAGCTGGAACCGTTTGGACCGGGCCTGTGGCGTCGGCCCTGGAGCAGCAGGCAAAACAGTGTAAACATCAAGCAGGTGGGAATGCAACACATCAATTACTGGGAGTGGTCTTGGTCTTCTCAAAAGCATTCAATGATTCAGTCCGAGAGAGCGTGCAGATGTGATGAGCGCGTTTGCACGTTTGCGCGTCTGCGAGCGTGCTCACGCAACCACGCTCGTCTTTGTGGCGATGCGCCCGTAGCGGTGCTCGCAGAGTTTTACTATCGCAGCGGACCCCCAAATTGCACCGCCAGCGGGGACTTTGGCCCAAAGAGGAGAATGATCGTCGCCCCAGCACGAGCATCGCCAAGGCTGGCAAAATGTCACTCACGCAGCTGTGGTCATTGTCAGGCTGCCTCGCACGCCTCGCAGAGTTTGAAGTTTTGCCTGATGGACGGCGGCTGTGGTTGTGGCCACTGTTGGGTCGAGGTCGAGCTCAGGGGCGGCATGACACCGGACCCCAGGAGCCGTCGGAACCGATCGCCAGCGCCAACGCCAGCGCCAGGCGCGTCTGGGCCGTTGCGCCGCCGACATGGTCTCCGAAGTATCCGCAAAGGCCACAGGGAGTGGACGTATTCAGCGGGACGTTACAAGGGGAAGCCCCGACTGCGTGCGTGCGTGGTCATCACGGAAGTGGTCATCACGGAAGGCTGGCGAGTATCAGATCGGAAACCAACATTGTGTTGTGTCGAGTTTGGCTGTGTCGAGTTTGGACTGCAATATGTATGCATAGCTGCTGCTTGAGTACAACAATCAGTGCTAGCAACTGCTTGGCTCGACTTGGCGCCTGCCTGGCGTGTTTGGGTTAGAGGTAGATACTCCGAGAGCCACAGCTGCGATAAGCATGGCGCAGGCCGACAGGCGCAGGTGGCAGGATAGGGACTGCGGCATGAGGCGCTTTTGGCACATGGTGGACACTGGCCTGAGCACAAGCATGCTCAGCATGCAGCATGGCCTTAGTGGCACCAGCATCGCGCGGCGTCCATGTGTGGAGCAACGTCTCCAGTTTGAAAACCTGTTTGACTAGACAGCGAGCTATTGAGCGCGTGGCGGGTACAATTCCTGCGCGGTATACGGTATATCGGGTTCTTCGTGGTGTACGTTGTGCGGCGCAGCAGCAGCAGACAACGTCGCTTGCGCCCAACGGGGGCGCCGGCACAGTGCCGTACAGCCCGCGCCGAGCATCGACCCGGTCCGATTTTGGGTCGCGCGTGCGTGTACATACCTGACCACTGGGACGGGGATGGCCCTTTACCCCTGCCGGCCGTGCTCGACAACGAGGTTGAAAGTGTTGCACACTTCCGCCTTGGCCGGGTATATGGGGGTCTTTGTTCTGCATGTCTGGTCTCGTCTGGGACGTTACCAGGCTGGGCATAAGGCGTTGTTGAGCCCGAGCTATAGCGCGCGCGCGCGCGCCATGCGTGCCAGGATTCTGCGACACGCGACGTGGGATTACACTGCGCGTCTGCGCACTACGCCCATTACTTGAGATGCACCTGCACGCCTGCGCCCGCGTGCCCGCGCACGCACGCGTGGCTGGGTGCACTACTCGGAGCTCGGTGGGCAGTGACGCACACGTGCTAGGAACTGTTTCATTACATTGTGACATTGCTTTTCGCGTAAGCATCGGCCGTCGCGGCGTCGCCCGTCGCGACGCCCGGTCGCGCGTGCATCTCCACCGGAGAGGCGGGCCCGACAAAGTCGCGGCGGGCTGCGAGCTGGCCTTGTTTCGTCGCGTCACGATGATCATCCCGACTACTCATGTATTCACGCTCACTGATTGTCACATCCCATGTCACTGAAATTTGCGCGTTCGCGCACTCGCGTCACATTGACCCGGGCATCAGTATCACGGTGAAACCAAGACCGGCCGGCTCGCGCACTCGCGCACTCGCATGGTATACAGGGGCACATGTGCATCTGCCGCTACTACTAAACACAGAAAGGACAGCGGATGATGGATCATGGAGCAGGCACGGTGCCATGCAATGCAGGGTGTCGAGACAATGGGTGTGGGATTTTTGTTGGTGTGGTGTGTGTCGTGTTGGGCGAGAGGGGCCGACAATTAAAAACGCGCGACGAGAAGCGGACGAATGCAGGAAACTGAACAGAGGGGAGGCCATAAAGGCTGTATGTGAGAGAATGGGTGGACGTTACGAGGTCGTCATGTCGTAATCGTGTCGGAGGGGGAGGTGGCCATGATCGGATGATCATGGGGTGCACGGAAGCGGCGCCTGGCGCACACCACCGAATTCATCTTCGAGCTCGCGGCCCTGCACTTTTGAGATGCCCTTGTGGGACTCCGCCCAGCGGTGGGTCGCCCAGTCGCGCACAAACACCGACGCCTTCAGGTGCTTGCGACTGGCGTACTTCTTGAAGAAGGCGGAGTGAGTGTCAAGCTCGGGGTTGATAATGTAGTTGACCATGATCTGGGCGGCATCAAGCAGCTCGTGCTGCGCGTAGTCCGAGTAGTGGACCATGTTGGCGTGCCAGGGGCCACGTCCGAGGCAGAGACGCGCGATCCACATGGCCGCAGCGGCGAGCTTGGAAGGGGGGAACTTGATCAGGCGGTACTCGACGCAGCTGACCTCGATGAAGAACTTGGCCACCGTGCGGCAGTGGACGTCGTACCCGTCCGCCTTGGAGACACGGCGGAGGAAGTGAAGCGGGTTCGGGTACGAGATATCAAAGTCGAGCGTCTGAAGGAGGTAACGCTCGGCCCGGAGTATCTCTTGAGTGTCGTACCCGCCGTCCGTCATGTGCAGAAAGTGGGTGACCGAGGGGCAAATGACCTCCTCGTACTTGGCGGCGACGAACAGCGCCGTCAGGCCGACCAGCTGGAATTTGACGAGTGAAACTGTGCGCTTTGACAGGAACCGGTCAATGAGGTTGACCGTAATAAGTAGCGTCTCGGGGAGAAGACGGAACTTGGAGTGGACCTCGATGATCCAGTCGTTTAAGATTGCGCGCATCTTCCACTGGAGTTCATCTTGTTTCTCCATGTAGGTCGGGTCCGCCATCGTCTTGTGCTGTGGGTTAGCGCTGGCCCAATGTGTTGACTCACCTCCTGCTTTAACATGTACGCAAAGCACTCAGCCACGTACTCGGACACCATCGTCGGGTCGTCGTCATCTTCAGCATCAAGGTCTGTCCAGCCGAGGTCCTTGGGCAGCGGCTTGGAAACCACGCCAGTGGACGCTGCGTCGGTGGACGAAGGACTGCCGACAGGGGCGACCGACAGCTCCTTGTTGTCTTCGTCGTACTGCTCGTCGATAAAGACGTCTTCGGGGGTGGACTGGCGGAAACGCTTCGGCGCCGGCCCGGTTTCGGTGAGAGACGCAGTCTCCTTGAGCTGGCGCGAGGCGCGGACGGTGGTGGAAGTGGAAGTGGATGTTGAGGCTAACGAGGCGGCAGAGGCGCCGCGCGAAAAGCCGGGACGCAGGCGTGTGGACGTCGAGGCTGACGTCGAGGCCGTGCCGGCCTTGCGCTTGACTGCCGCGGGGGCCGGCTTGTCTTCCAGCGCGGTGGTGGAACGAGTCGTGCGACGGACTCCCGCCTGGGAGCCCTGGCGTGAGGCGAGGGGACGGCGCTCGGTGGCTGCCGCCTTGCCCTTGTCGCCAGTCTTGTTCTCCGTCGCCGAGCCAAGCTCGCCGAGAGCTGCGCGGCGGCGCACGCCGGGCTTGGTGGTCGTCGCAGTGCCGGCAGGCTTGGGCTCGCCGGCGGTGGAGGCGGTGGTCGCGCGAGTGGAGGTCGTGCCCAGGGCCGAGCTGGCGCGCTTCATGACAGGGATGGAGGTACCAGCGGCGTTTTCGCTGGTCGACGCGCTAGCCGCAGAGCGGCCGCGCGTCGGACCTGACGCCGCTGGTGGTGCGTTTTCGTCGACACGACGTGTCGTGCGACGGGTCTGTCATGTTAGATGTTTGTGGCTGTGGGCATGTGTTTGGGGGGAGGTGGGCACGGGGACATCACGCGTTTGTGTCACGGCGGCAACATGAATCGGCGTAAACACCACACGCGCCTGACCTTTGCGCCCCTCGACATGGCGACAAACATATCGGCGTCACCCATGTCGGCGCCAAAAGCAGTCGCGTCGGCGCAATGCCGGCTCGGCGCCGAGGCGCATGCAAGAGCTGCGAACGGAAGAGCTGGTGCTCGGAGAAGGACGCGGAACTCACTGGGATGCCGCTAGCCATGGTGGGCAGCGCGGGGGAAGGGAAGGTGTCGAGGTCGTCGGAGTGAAGACGATGACGATGAAGAGGATGAAGAGGAGAGGGGAGAAGGGCGAAGAAGCTACGAGGTTGCGCGAGGTGAAGGCGAGGAGTGGAGAGGCGAAGAGGACGTTGACGAGGTTGAGGGTGACAGATGAGAGAGAAGAGCAAGATGAGCTCGAGTTAAAAGGTAATGAGAAAGTGGTCCAGCGGGGTGGAGGGAGGAAGGAAGGTGTGTGGTGTTGGTGTTGACGGAGGCAGTCTGTGCGATGGCTGGACTGTTGGTGGTGGTGACCAAGAGGACACCAGAGGGCCGTGCGCGTGTGGCGTGCCGCGACTGTCAACCCAGATTCGGCGCGCGCTGAAGGCTCGTGCGCAATCGTTCCGTCGGACCCGGCGTGAACGTGTGAACGCTGGCGGTGTCGCTGTCTGCGTCGGTGGTTGAGGATGAGCAAAGCAGCAAGAGGAGGTTTGGTTGACGATGAAGAAGAGGCAAAAGCAACTGTTGGGTCGTGCCAAAGTGTCTTGATGAGGTACGAGGTGTCGCACCTTTGCTTGCTATAGCCGCTCTCGGTGATGCTTGTGCGTGTGTTTGGGCTGACAGGTACACTTGCTCGCGATGTTTGTCGAGGTGCGCAAAGTTGGGTTGATGGTTCAGGAGATGGGTCGCAGTCGTCGTCTCGTCTCTCTTGGTGCGAAGTGTGTGGTGTGTGGTGTTGTGTGTTGTGTGTGTGTGTGTGTGTTGTGTCTAGACACAGGGGAGACCGAAGGAGTTGAGAGCGCCTTCCCTGAACACCTGTAGTTGAAAGGAAAGGAAGGATTGATTTGGATCCTGGCCTTTGGTACAGGAGCGTAAGAGTTTTGGTCTCGGAGAAGAGGGGTAGGTGTGTGGGCACGCGAATGCGTCGCCGAAGTGGCCGAAGTGGTACCCAGGTCGCGTCGAGACAATGAAAGAACCGCGCGGCGTGACAGTCGCGTCGAGACAGTGACAACGACGGCGACAACGACAACGACAGTGTCAATGAAGAGGTGTTTGACAGAAACGGGGATGCATAGAGCTATGACCACAGCAGTGGCTACAGTTGTTGTTGTTTGGTTGACTGTACCGGGGAAGGCGCAGCAAGAGAAGAGGTGGCCAGCGACCAGCGGCCAGTCGCCTGCCTGCACAGGGAAGGTTCAGCCATTTTGGTCATTGCTTGTCCTGGCTGTCCTGATTTTAATCCATCAGTTGGATTCAAAGCCAGTCGCGACCTGTCCCCAACAACGGCGTCATACAAAATATCACGTGTCGGCGTTTGTAAAACCCCGGTTGCACAGTACTTTGTTCACCCTGCAAGGTGCAAGTGGCAGCCTTTGATTCGTCTGGTAGATGTGGCACTTGCCCTATGACCCCTTTTGAGGCGGCGCCAGGCCCGGAGTTGGACGCGTCTGTATACCACACTATGCCGCGGGAAGGGCGGTGGCGTCGGCGTCTACCAACTCGTGCACACCTACGCCCCATTTGGGTAAGCCGCATTCATCTTGAGCGAGCCCTGTTGCAGAGCCCTATGCTTTTGCCTTAGTATGCACTCGGTCACTCGGCGCGAGCAGCGCACTTGCACACGCGTACGCGCCTACGCGCACACACACTCGCGTGCACTCGCGTACACTCGGCGTCGCGATGCACCCCGCCCTGCAGGTGTACATCTGCACCACCGTAGACACGCGCGCGCGCGCACGCGCGTGTGCGATGCCTAATGTGCGGCGCCACTGCACCGCACCGCGTCGTGTCTGCCTCACCTGTGTAACTAACTGGACGCGTCGGCGTCCTCGTGTACCGTCTCCCACGGTCTCACGCATGGACCTCGCCTCCGAGATGGCCTGGCATCTGGCTGCCTGCAGGTGTGCCATTCAAGACACCTGGACCTATGTGTCTACAGTCGCTGCGAATAGAACGCTGGGCACCTTGCTACGGACCGGTACAGGCACAGAGCACGCACGGCCCTCTGCACATGGCCAGACTGCAGTCCATGAGCCGACAGCCACAGCCATGAACGTCTTGAGATCTTGCGTTTTGCTGGCCAGGTCCCAGCATTCCGCCACTACGTCGACCACTACGGCCACTGCTCCTGTCGCTTGCGTCGGCGGTTGACCCGACGCAGCGTCCAAAAGTATACCCATGACGTCCGTGATCGACAAAAATCAGGCACGACTCCCACCGCGCAGCCCACCCACCCACACGGCGCGCCGCGCGCCTCTCGCGCCTCACGCCACCCAGGAGGCAGGAGGCGCCCAGCGCCAACTTGTCACGCCGCCCGCCTCTTCCTGCATCACTCACGACGCACTACTCTTGCCTCCTCCCATATTTCCTCTTCCACCTACACGAAAAAAACACACAGCACCATGGACAACCTCCTCAACTTTGCGCAGAACCAGCTCTCGAAGAGTACGTCGGCGCAGGCGTGGAACAGCCGCTGACTACAGACGATGGGCAGAACCAGCAGCAGGGCGGCGGCCAGCAGCAGCACGGCAGCAGCGGTGGCGGCCTCATGGACATGGCCCAGCAGTACCTCGGCAACCAGGGCAGCAACAACAACAACAACTCTGGCAGTGAGTGCCGTAGTGGCCGGGCCGGAGCTGACCTTAGTGAACCAGGGCCAGCAGGGCGGTAACCAGAGCAGCGGCGGCGGCGGCGGCCTCATGGGCATGGCATCGCAGTACCTCAGCGGCGGCAACGACAACAACAGCAACCACAACTCTGGTAGTGAGCTTATCTTCACGGCATTAGCTGACAGCAGTGAACCAGGGCCAGCAGGGTAACCAAAGCAGCAGCGGCGGCGGCCTCATGGGCATGGCGTCGCAGTACCTCAGCGGAGGCAACAACAACTCTGGCAACAGTGGGTGGTCGGGGCAGCTCGGTGCTGATACTAGACAACCAGCAGCAGTTTGGCGGCCAGGGACAGGGCCAGCAGTATGGTGGCCAGAACCAGGGCTCTGGCATGGGCTCGGGCATGGGCGGTCAAGAGCAGCAGTTCGGCGGCGGCATGCAGCAGCAGCAGCACAGCAGCAGCGGGGCTGGTGCTGGTGCCGGTGCCGGCGGCCTGATGGGCATGGCGTCGCAGTACTTCAACCCGCAGGGCGGCCAGAGCGGGTCTGGCGGCTGTAGGTAGACATGTGCAAGCGCTAGCTCACAGCAGTCGACCTGGCGGCCATGATGGGCGGCGCCAACCAGCAGCACGGTAACGGTAACGAGCTGCAGGGCATGATGCAGAATGCGCTCGGGTCGGTGTCGTCGGTCCAGAACCCGACGGCGTCGGTCGACGAGCAGCAGGTCATGCAGGAGCACAACAAGGCGTACGGCCAGGGCGGCAACGCGAGCGGCATGGGCGCCAACGCCATGGGCGCTGCGGCCGCCATGCAGGCCTTCAAGGCGTTCGGCTCGGGCGGCAACAACGCCGGGCCGCAGCAGGGCGAGCAGAGCCCCATCTCCAAGCTCCTCGGCATGGCCATGTCCGAGGCCGCCAAGGTAAGCCGCCGAGCCAACAGTCCGTGCTGACAACAGCTCTTTGACAAGTCGGGCGGCGCCAAAGACGGCGGCAAGCAGGACGTGATGAACTCGGCTGGTCAGACCATGATGAAGCTCCTCATCCAGAACCAGATCAAGGGGGTGGGTTGTGACGTCGATTTAGGGCTGACTCTAGGCACTCGGCGGCGGCACCGCTGGCGGGTCGGGCGGCCCCAACGTCTCCCAGCTCATGGGCCTTGCGTCCAAGTTCCTCAACAAGTAGAGCGTAGCCTGATGCACTTGGTGGGGTCTTGCGCGCGCGCGCAGGCACGGTGGCGCGGTTGTGGTCACGGTGCGCGTCTGAGTGGCAGAAACTGTGCCCTGTGCAGTGTTGTGGCAGTCTGGTCATATTAAGGCTACCATACCGGCCGCATAGTCACAGACGCGCTGCAAGAAGCACACCACCTCACACTTTGCAACTGACTTCAATGTTGTACCTTTGCTCACGCGCCGCTCAAACCAACCCGCTATGCATTATAACATTTCTACTTGCGGCCAGCGACCTTTTTCCACAGAGGAGTTTTGTGCTTCTTGGCCTCGACGTGCTGGCGGACCTCCTCCTCGAGGTCCTCCTCGTCGAGCTCACCGGTGCCGTACCAGATAATAGTGGCGAGACCGACGAGGAAGGTGATGATACAGCCTGCCATGGCGCCGATGGCCTTTGGTGTCCAGCCCATGACGACGGGGAAGGGACCCCACGTCTGACCCTTGAAGTCGGTAGTCGAGTTGAGGCCGACAACGTTACCCGTTGTGGGAACGTCAAAGAAGTTGCAGTGATCGATCATCTGCTGTGGGATCGTGAGGTTCTTTTGCATGACCTCGGGAGCCTCGACGAAGACCATGGCGAGACCCGACGACAGGTGCCAGTCAATGTGGCAGTGGAAGAACCACGCGCCCGGGTTGTCGGCGCGGAAACGCAGGATCACATAGCCCTGCGGGGGGATGGTGATCGTGTCACGGCGCGCAGGGTTCTCCTGCGGCTTTTGCTCGTCGACAGGCGGGTTCTCCTCGGGCTCGTCCGAGCTGATGTTGAATACCTTGGCAATGACCTGGAACTGGTGGCCGTGCAGGTGGAAAGGGTGGAAACCGGCGTCCCAGTTGAACACCTTGAGCTCGACGTTCTGCATGTGCTCATACGTGATGGTGTTGGTCATCTCGCCGTACACCTTGGGGTTCATGGCGTCCTCGCCCATGCTCATGGCCGAAAAGATGGTGGGAACCTTGGGCGAACGGTAGGTGATGTTCTGGGGACCGCCCTCGAGGGTGAACGACGCGCGGTTGGTGCCGTCGTCAAACGTGTCGAAAAAGGCGTGGATTTCAAACTGGACGTCGGCAGGAGCAGACGCCTGCTTCTCGATCGGCTTGAACCATGTGTCGTCAATGGTCTCGCCATAGTCGTCAAAGGTCGGCATCTCGCCGTCCTCGTTGGCGTCGTTGTACACAACCTGGAGTGTGTTGTTGAGCACAAGCTCCTCGGGGATCTGGTCGTACATGTCCTCGGACTGCATGATGGTCATGGCAAAGTTCTTGCTCGTGTCCTCGTTAGCCTTGACCAGCATCGAGAAGCGCTGCGCAACCGAGATGGTAAGAATGTCGAGCTTGTACGGCTCGACCTCGACGCCGTCCGTCTCAATCACCGACCACTCGTGCCCGTCAATGCCAATCAAAAACATGGACAGCGCAGCCATGTTGATGAAGCGCAGGCGGTAAGTCTTGCCCGGCTGGAACTGGATGGCCGCGCCGTTCAGGTGTCCAGCGGTCGTGCCCTCGCCAGCGGCAATGTTGCCGACGTACTTGCCATCGTGCACAACGTAGACCAAAGCGGCCTCGGGCACCGGCTCGGCACCCGTTGGGTTCTTCCATGTAAGGAACTCGTTGTCAAGCATGTCCTGGTGCTCGCGGTGGTACCAGTCGCTGACGATGATGGTGTACTCGTCGTCCCAGGTGACATTGTCGGTGCGGTTCACCTTGGGGTGGACAATGTTGGCTAAGAGTTAGTTTGGTTGTAGTTGGGCAACTTACGAGTACGGAAGCCGTCGACATACTGGCCGTTATAGTGGCCGTGGGCCCAGTACGTGCCATGGTTGAGCGACGTGTCGATGTGGTAGTCCAAGGTTTGGCCGTTGGGGATACCGCACTGGGTAACACCAGTGGCACCGTCGTAGTAGTTGGTGCCGTTGAAGAACATGCCGTGGGCATGCAGAGCCGTTGGGATGTGGTCGTCGCCAAGGCCGTTGTAAGCATGGATCAGGTGCACATCGCCCTGCGTGCTCTCGAGGACTGGCGGTCTGTGTTCCGTGTCAGCAACATGTTTCCCCCACCGCGCAGGTCAGATCACATGCGTAGCGACACTTCGGCCGAGCCTGTCGACGAATACTCACGGCCAGGTACCGTTGACACCAATAACTCGGCGCTCAAACTCGCCGTCTGGGTTGGCCATCGCGTACGAGATGTTCCACCAGTGCTCGATGGTGGCCGCCGAAACCATCGACACGAGCGGCAGCGCCGCAACGAGCGCCGACACCATTGCAGATACACGTCCAGATGGAGTGGGGGTCTAGTTTTAAGGGACGAAAGCGAGTTTCGATTTGGCTTGTGCGATGCGTCGTCGACTTGTCCTGCCTCGCGATGACCAAGGTCCAGCTGGTCGTCGACCGGGGTAGTCTACCTTGAAGGATGGTGTCACAAGTAACGAAGAGATGATGGAGAAAAAGACGCTATGGCTCGCGAGTGTCTAAGTTTAAAGGCCTCAAGGTGGTGGTGTGGTCGGAGCAGGGCGGAATTATCTGATAATGCCCAAAGCGCACGGGCCAAGCCACCGGTCGACGCTGCAGAGTTTTTTTTGGGCACGCTGCAAGGGAGAATGGAGCTTGGCAGCGAAGAGCAAGCCGAGAGTGCAGCAATTGGTGGTTGGTCGGATGCAGGTGCCCGACAAACGCCTGGGGCCAACTCGAGGTGGGGTTGTGCACGACGAACTTTACGGCCGGGGTCAGGGAGAAGCAGTTGGTATCCTTGGATTGTCAATGGCTCGAGTGAGATGGGTATCAGATAGTTCGGGCCCGACTTCCGGTGTTCAACCTGGCTGGCGCCGCCGCCAGAGGACCAGGACCAGGACCAGTACACCAAGCCAATGCACATCACACGGCGCAGCTCTCTCCAACTCCCGTTACAGCTCGGTGCCTCGTCGTGGTTCTTCGGTTCCATCGGTCTCTTACCATGCTTCATCCAATACATGCGCACGAACGTCGTGAACCTCGTGCAACACAACCCCACCTTGCACAGTCGTAGTGCAGAATAGCCCAGGGGTCTCGAACTTACTTTAGATGCTCGTGTTACATCACTGCTCGACGGCCCCGCTGAGTGGCTTGCAAACGGGAGACAGGCCCCACGCCGGCAGGCGCTTGTTGAGCGCATGAAACAAAAACTGTGGTTGCTGGGAATCTTCCAGGGTTAATGGGATAGTACGCGCACAGCTGCATGTGACATTGTTGCAGAGGGACCTCGTTCATGTTCCAGGTAGCGACAGAGTCACACGGACCGAAACCTTGACAGCGATCGCGGGCGAGAGTGGCAGCGACAGGTTTGACGGTGACCAAGAGGAATGATTGGGCAACCGAGGTAATTAACACCGGCCGATATCTTGAAGCAAACGTTGTGATTGGCTCGACAGTGGCCCAAAGTAGTTTCGGCACGGTGCCTTGAATACGGCATATTGCACTGAACGAATGCTAATTTAAGTGGGAGACGTTCTTGGCTTGACTCCAACAAACAGGGGTCAAAAGACGCAGACACAGGCGTCGACTGACTGACACCACACCACAGCAACCGAGGCAAAAGCCATGCCACAGATTTACTCTTTGGCCAGACCTGTCTTAATTCGTTAAGACCAGACGTTTGTGTAGGCCGTCATATGACCACTTCCAGGTTCCTGTCTATTTATCCGCACGGAGGAGCTGCTGTTGGTTGGTTGTCTGGCTGCACTCCATATATCACTGGCGCCCAGTGTCCGGCCGTGCGTGTCGTCGTGTTGGCCGAGAGGAGTAGGGCCCTGGCCAACTACAAGTTGCGTCCATCATGCACATCTACTACTGCACTCTGCAACGTTTATAATAGCTTTTGCCCCTAAGGTCCCTCTGCCTCCCTCAAGAGGCCGATGTTTCGATGTCGGAGTCTCAGGCGCTCAGGCCACAAGGCCTGTCACAATTGACGGAATTAATCCTCAATCGTCTATTCAAATCACGTGACGCATGAACGCAAGGCGCTGAGCGCTACATGCGGGGGCCCCACGGCACATAGGCCGGAAGTAAAGCCACGCGAGGCTCAAAACGCATACCCGGTGCCCCGGGCGCACCGGCCCTGCTCTTGCCGGACGGACATAGGTAAAGTCCGGGGCGGGCCAGTGTGACCGCGCCTGCAATGCGGTCGATGTGACTGGGTGGGAGGGGCGGAGGCTAATATGGCTGTTTACGTAACTCACCGGCCCTCCGGTGTGATTGATTGCCGGAGTCGAGGCCAAGTATGGGCCAAGGAGTGATTCTGCTTGATTGTGGTTGGCTGAATTCGGCCAGCCACGGTGAGATTGCATCACCACAGCCCATGCGACATGCCTCCTTGTGCTCTTTGCCGCGTCTGGCAGTGGGCACAGCGCGCCGTGTACACAGGGTCACGAACAAAGAGAGTTGGGCGGGCGTGGGCGTGGGCGTGAGCGTGGGAGTGCACAAATGCGTGTGCGTGCGCGTCGCCTCTGGCCTGATGCACAACTGTGCAATATGGTTCCCCGCTTACCCCGCATGGCACGTACGTACACAACGACACAACGGTACAACGGCCCCGGTAATTGGAATGTCCCGGTTGGACCGTAGCCGCTGCCTCGTCTCTCACAACTCGCACCAACACGACCACGCCCAACTGCACACGGACACGCCAACCCGTCCACACTGCATCTCCCTCTTTCACCATCATCCATATCTCTTTGCTTCGCACTTTTCTGTCGCGTCCCATCGAGAACAACCACACAAGAGTCTGACCAAGGTGAGTTGGCAGCCCAGTACGGCCGCCCGCAGACCCACTGCAACCTGGCCCGAGCCACTGATGGACCGTGAGAACCACTCCGTGCTGACGCGTATCCCCCCTCCACGCCACCTCACCTTGACAATCGTAGCATCACACTCTTCCCAGTAGAAAACATGGCATCCTCCCCCAAGGTCATCGTCGTCGGTGGCGGCCTCTCCGGCCTGTCTGCCGCTCACACCGTTCTCGAGCGTGGTGGCAACGTCGTAAGTACACACATGGCAACACGCACGCCGTCGCGTCGCCGTGCCTTGCCTTCCCGGTGTGACAGCTTGACTGACCGACCAGCTCCTCCTCGACAAGAACAGCTTCATGGGTGTAAGTATACACGGCCAATGTATATTGAACATCCGTTCTGATCGTCGCAGGGTAACTCGACCAAGGCCACTTCTGGTATCAACGGCGCCAACACCCAGGTGAGTAGAATATCAACTCGAGGTGTGCACCGCTGACAGTCACAGGCCCAGCAGGTTCGTGCTAAGCACCTCTTTCAGTACTAACGTTTGTAGGAGCAGGGCATCCCTGACACCGCTGCCAAGTTCTTTGCCGACACCAAGAAGTCGGCTCGTGACCTTGCGCGCGACGACCTGATCCATGTGCTCACCCACCGCTCTGGCGACGCCGTCAACTGGCTTGTCGAGCGCTTCAACCTTGACCTCTCCAAGGTGTCGCGTCTTGGTGGCCACTCTGAGCCCCGTACCCACCGTGGTGGCGCCCAGTTCCCTGGCATGACCATCACCTATGCCCTTATGGAGAAGCTCGAGGACATTGCTCAGGCGCAGCCCACCCGCGCCAAGATCATGAAGAAGACAAAGGTCACCAAGCTCATCAAGGACGGCGACCAGGTCGTCGGTGTTGAGTGGGAGGCCAAGGGCGGCGAGACCGGCAAGGAGTACGGTGTTGTTGTCCTCGCCACTGGTGGCTACGCTGCCGACTTCTCGTCCGACTCGCTCCTCAAGAAGTACCGCCCCGAGTACTACGACCTCCCCACCACCAACGGTGACCACTGCACTGGTGACGGCCACAAGATGGCCATGGGTGTCGGTGCCAAGGGCATCGACCTCGAGAAGGTCCAGGTCCACCCCACTGGTCTCGTTGACCCCAACGACCCCCAGGCCAAGGTCAAGTTCCTCGCCGCCGAGGCCCTGCGTGGTGTCGGTGGTCTCCTCCTTGACAACACTGGCTCGCGCTTCGTCGATGAGCTCCAGCACCGTGACTTTGTCACCAACAAGATGTGGGAGAACAACAAGTTCCCCGTTCGCCTTGTCCTCAACGGCAAGGCGTCGTCTGAGATTGAGTGGCACTGCAAGCACTACGTTGGCCGTGGCCTCATGAAGAAGTTCAACTCGGGTGAGGAGCTTGCCAAGGCCATTGGCTGCTCGCCGGAGAAGCTCAAGAAGACTTTCGACGACTACAACCACTACGCCGAGAACCCGGGCACCGACCCCTTCAACAAGAAGTACTTCACCAACGGCCCTTACAAGATGGACGACATCTTCTACGTCGCCCTCATGACCCCCGTGCTCCACTACACCATGGGTGGTCTTGAGATTGGCACCGACTCTGCCGTTCACGACTCGAACTCGAAGCCCATCCCGGGTCTCTTTGCCTGCGGTGAGCTTGCCGGTGGTGTCCACGGTGCCAACCGTCTCGGTGGTTCGTCGCTTCTCGGCTGTGTCGTCTTTGGCCGTGTCGCCGGTGGCTCGGCCTCGTCGTACCTCCTTGAGGAGCTCTCGAACGAGACTGCCGCTGGCCGTCTCGGCACTGTCGGCAATCACCTCTTCGAGACCAAGGTTGTCGCCGACCCCTCGACCCAGTCGGTCACCCTCAACTTCTCCTTCGGCGGTGCCGGCGGCGCCCCTGCTGTCGCCTCTGCGCCCTCGGGCGGCTCTTCGTCGGGCTCGGCCCCCGCGCCTGCTGCCGAGAAGGCCCCCGCCGCTGAGGAGGCCCCCAAGAAGAAGGGCGGCGAGTACACCGCCGAGGAGGTCGCCAAGCACAACACTGAGAAGGACTGCTGGGTGATCATCAACGATGAGGTGCTCGACGTCACCGACTTCCTCCCCGAGCACCCGGGTGGTGCCAAGGCCATCCTCCTCTACGCCGGCCGCGACGCCACCGAGGAGTTTGACATGATCCACCCAGAAGGCGTTATCCAAAAGTACGCCCCCGAGTCGATCATCGGCAAGCTCAAGAAGTAAGCCGGGGCGGGGCAGCGTGAGGAGCAGTTGTAGTTGTACATGAACGATGGATTACAGAAGTGTCCGAAAGTGTGTGCGGCTGGCTCCTTGTGCCACCGGCTATGAAGAAAGCGACGTGACACGAGCTTGAAAGGGAGGTTTAAATCGCAATAGAGACGATTGGACCCGTTGCTAATGACATAATCAATGTGGAGGTGGGGTCTCCGCAATCTGCACTGTATGTCGCCGCCCTGCTACGGTGGGAGGAATTTATTTTGACCAGGATGGTGGATGCAGCATTTACCGTTTGCCCATTGTCTGATCCGTGGCGTTTACAGTCGTCTACTCTTGCTTGCCCACCACACACACCACCACAGCAATGCTTAACATGCTGCGGGCGCGTGCGGGCGTGCGCCCAGTCGCATGCCGGGCGCTGCGGCCGGGCACATGCATGCTCCAGCAGCGCCTGCTTACGGCGTCGACACGACGTAAGCGGCATGATGAGGGCGGCGAGACAGGGGAGGCAGGGGCGCAGTTCGTGCCCAAGCTTGATCCCAGCTACGACGCCCTCCTATCCGATATGCAGATGCGTCCGCGCGCACGCCGCGAGATGCAGCGGAATCCCATGAAGTACGAGGTCGACGCGGCCGACGTGCGTCCTGCGCCTCCCAGAGGCGGAGACGAACCGGGAGAAGAGGTTAAGGGGTATGGCCTCGAAGCGGAAGATGACGCCTGGGCACCACGAGAAGAACGCCGATCGCCCGCTATGGTTCTCGGAACTAAGCGCATAGGCATGGTCGTCGTCCCCGACGCGCTCGCGAACGGTATCCAGGCAGCCGTGAAGGGTAAGCTGCAAGTTGCTCGATCAAGCTCACAGCAGCGACGGATAACCCGCGCGACGTGCGCTTCGCGTACCTCGAGCTCCTGCAGCCCGTCAAAGACAAGATGCCTGGCGGGTCGCGAAATCTCCAAAGGCACGCTGTCGCGCGCGCGTCGGCCTTCCTCCCCGCCCAGTATGCCGCGACGTACAACGTCCTGAACGAGTTCAAGACGCGTTTGGGAGATATCTCCGGCCCTATCATGGAGGTTTCTGGCGGCCTTGGACCAGGTCTCTGGTAGGCTATCAAGAGGAGGGCTTAGCTGACGCCAGGGCGACGTCCGAGGTGTTTGGCCCCGCCGCGCTTGACGACTTTAGCCTCGTCCACCGCACGCGTTTTGGTCTCGACCTCGCGGCGCAGCTCGCCGAGAACCTCCCAAGAGACGGCGACGCGCCGCTCGACATCACTTTCAAGCGTGACCTCAGTGGCGTTGCGGGGACGGCCCCGCAGGTTGTGCTCGCGACGTATGCGCTGTCCGTCCTTCCCACCGCACGCAGCCGGCAGACGCTGCTGAAGCAGCTGCTTGACTTTGGTTCCGACCACATTGTGCTTGTCGACCTTGCCGGTGAAGCCGGGTGGACCGCCATGTCGCAGGCACGCACCTGGCTGCTGTCGCAGTCTACACCCGACGCCCCGCTGCACATCACCGCCCCGTGCCCGCACGACGGCGTGTGTCCGCGCGTCGGTACGCTCGAGCCGTGCAGCTTCTCGCAACGTCTGCAGCGCCCAGTTGCGACGCGCAGGACCAAGCACGCCAAGCGCGGCGAGGAGGACGTGTCGTACTCTTACCTCATTGTGTCGCGCGGTCCTCGTCCGTCAGCGCCGCGAGGAGCTGAGCACAGCGCAGGCCGTGTTGGCGCTGTAGGGCGTGAGGCAGCTGCCCGCGCCAATGCCAAGGCTGCCGGGCGCACTGAGCTGCGCGAGGTCGAAGGTGGCGAGGGCGAGCTTGAGGTCGTGTCGATCGTGCCTCACATCCCCGAGGCGCCCGTCGACACCGACCCCGTCGCTACGGCCTCAGAGCTCCGCGCCGAGGCGTACTCGTGGCCACGCCTCGTCGCCCCGCCTATGAAGCGCTCCGGACACGTTCTCATGGACGCGTGTACCAAGGACGGTAAGCTAGCTTTCGCCCTTTTTAGCTGACAGCAGAACGGCTTGAGCGGTTTACGGTCGCCAAGTCGATGGGCAAGCAGACGTATTACGACGCGCGCAAGTCCGGGTGGGGCGATCTGTGGCCGCACGGGGGCAAGGGCACGCAAGTGCGCGATCGTGGTGTACGCCGGCTCACTCCGGCGGAGGAAGAGGTTGTGGAGGATGTCGACGGCGCGCCGGGTCTCACGGGCGACGCGCAGCTCGACGCACTCCTCCGCTCGCTCGAAACGGGCGATGCGCTCGTGCCCGAGGACAGTGCGGACGCCGTGCCCGATGTCCTGGACGCGTCGTTTGTGCCCAAGAGTGGGAAAGTTAGCGTCGGTGAGGCGTCGACGGACGCGCAGCTCGACGCCGATGTAGGGGGTGTGAAGCCCACACCGGCGCCTCAGCTTAACGGCACGCGGTCGCGGTCAGGCCGCCGCACACCGGGCCGACGCGAGTTTTCGACCTCGGCACGCGTCATGTCGGTCGCTCCTGGAGGCCCAGGTGCCGCCACGTCGCGGCCCAAAGTGACGGTCACCAAGCTGCAGTCGCTGCGGGACGCGGGCGAGCCGATCACGATGCTGACGGCGTACGACTACCCCACGGCGTTACTTTCGTCGCGCGCGGGGATGGACATTGTGCTAGTTGGCGACTCGCTCGCGCAGGTCGCGCTAGGGTACAGCTCGACGGTGCCGTTAACGCTGGACGAGATGGTGCATCACACGCGCGCCGTGTCGCGGGGGTGCGGCGCGTCGTTCCTCCTCGTCGACGTGCCGTTCGGGCACTCTGCCGTGAGCGCCGAGGAGGGCGTGTCGGCCGCCGTGCGGATCATGAAAGAGGGCGGCGCGGATGGTGTCAAGATTGAGGGCGGGCGCGAGATTCTGCCTCTTGTCCGACGCCTTTCCGCAGCAGGTATCCCCGTCATGCCGCATATCGGGCTACAGCCTCAACGCGTGGGCATGACGGGGTATCGGGCGCAGGCGCGGAACGCCGCTGCGGCGGCCGACCTCGTCGCGCTCGCGCGCGAGTTTGAGGAGGCGGGCGGGTTTGCTCTGCTGGTCGAGGCGGTACCGCACGCGGTTGCGACGGAACTGACTGCGCGCGTGGGCATTCCCACCATCGGGATCGGGGCGGGGCCAGGGACGTCGGGACAAGTACTTGTCGTGACGGACCTGGTGGGCTCGCATGATGTCGGCCCCGAGGCAGGCACAGAGGACGTGCCGCCGAAAACACCAAAGTTTGTGCGTCCGTTCGGCGCGGCCGGGCGCGAAATGCGCAGAGCCGTAGACACCTACGTCGCGGCGGTCAAGGATAGGTCGTACCCCGCCATACCCGCCGAAACGTACACCATGCCCAAGGCGGAGCTCGCCGAGTTCCGGCGTATCCTCGCGGACGACGGGGTGCCACAAAAAAAGGGGGAGTAAATGGGGAGGAGCACTATAATCGCACGCAATCACACGTAACACTACCAATCCATATGCCACTGTCATGCATCATTCACTCGTCGAGCGGGTAGTAAAGATTGCGCGCATGGATGAGGACAAGGGGTTTGCTCCTTGGAGTGGCATAGACGGGCGGAGTGTCATACTGTCCTGTAATGTACAGTAGGTATAGGTACTGTACAGCTCGGTAGCCGAATGCTGTAAACTTGTTTGAACTGCCTTTACATTGTTTTTCAAAGACTCGCGCAGGCCAAGAGCTATTTGTGGTTGGCTAGTGGCACTGGTAGCAAACGTTGGTCCTAGCTGGACTGGTAGGTAGGTGCCAGTAAGGTGGTCTACTGTGCAGTATATACAGTTTGTACGTTCACAGCAAGCCTCAAGGTCAACGCGCGACTACGCATCTACAGTACCTCGTCCACGGTACGTACTCTGAAAAAGGCTCCCGACGCCATTTGTCTCCGCATACTGGCAGAATCACCTACGACCACGTCGCTTTAATTAGATTGTGTACAAGCCTGCGTGTAGCCTTTTTACTGTAGGCACGGCGCCATCTGCCACATTCACAACCGACGTCGCCTGTCGTCGACCACACGCCCACGACCCTCTGCCACGTCGACTCATGAATATACTGCATGTAAAGTAAAACTATAGACTGTGCGTGCTGTGTTGGTGGGGGCTAGACGACCGCAGCGCCGACGACGACAGCGAGGAAGCTGACGAGTGCCCAGTGGTAAGCTGGGGGCGAGTCCGAGATGGACTTTTCGGCGGGTGACGACGCGTCGCTGCTCGACGTCTCCTCGGGTGCACCCTGGCTCGACGTCTGGCTCGGCGTCGCCAGCCCGCTCGTCTTGGAACCAAAGTCGGCGCCGCACGCGCTGTCCAGGTCCCGACCAGTCTGCGACTCTGTCACACTCGCATTCACCTGTTTCGCCGCGTCGTAGATGCTGTCGTTAGCTTGGGCTTTGTTCGGATAGCTTACCCCGCCACACAGCCCGTGCAGAGGTTGCCCGTCTTGAGCGCCCGCGTGAGGTTGGCCATTGCGTCCCGGTCCCCGCCTAGCATACCGCTCAGACCCTTCGTGCTCACTTCCGTCCCCGTCTCGCGCTGCATCGCTTCCAGTGTCTCGGGCACGCAGTAGGCTCCAGTTCTGTTGTCAGCGAGGTCGGGGGGGCAGGGGGGGGGGGGGGGGAGCAGGTCAACTGCGCCAGTGCGCGTGCAGTGATTACGCGGCGGCACTAGTGCCGCCGCGTGGTATAGCGATCAAGCTTGCGACCAACACGGCACTAGCTGCGTCGCCTGCACGCGTACCACCGCCACAAGCTACCTGCACACCCACTCACGTTTCGTTCTTCGAACACGCAGCCTTCTGAATTGGGGGGTAGTTGTCGAAGACGGTAATGAAGACGTTGGGGAGGGAAGAGGGGTCTTGAAGCTCTGGCCCGCACCCGTTAAGCACCTTGCGCTTGGCGTCGGTGAGTGTGTTGTTGGAACAGAGGGGTGTGCTGGGCGCACACAGCTGGCCGAGGTAGTCCTTGAGCGGTGGCACGACGCTCGAGTCGCTCGCCTGCATGACGGGCATGAGCCCGCCAATCTGCATACAGTCTGCCAGGTCGCCCATGATGAACCCAATGAATGTCGAAGTACATGTTCTGCGGTTAGATCAACGCAGGAGAAAGAGCTCACCCCGACAACCCGCTGATGCCCGTCTGTTGCCTGCGGTCAGCAAGCGGGCGCCACGAGCTTGCCTACCCCACCGTCCCGGGAACACCCAGGATCGCGAGAGCCGTCAGTGCAGTGGTGAGCGAGAGCTTCATGGTGTGTCGCAGAGGAGCAGGTGCTCCCTTCGCGGCAGCGCGTTAAGTATTACCAGGGCATGGAGCAGACTGCGGAGGTGTGGCCAGGTATGATTCATAGGAGCAGCGTCGGCGGGTGCACGCGGCGTCGGCGGGTACGCAGGCGCCACACCAGTCGAGTTGGACCCAACGTCGTCGCACAGAGGCACACATACCTCCCTGCACGCGTAGCGCCAACCACACGCAGTGCTAAATCCGTGACGACGACGGCGCACTCCCATGACACGGCACAGTCACTGCAGATTGCCACACGCTAGTTGTGGCGACGACGTCGCTACATTTCTCAACGGCTCCTGGGATCCAGCTCCGGCCGCGCTCCGGAAAAGCCGCTGCACGCGCGCAGACGCTGTCCACTTCGCAATGTACCTCGGCGGGCGAGGCGTGGAGTCCGGAGTGTGCAGTGTTGACCGTTCGTCCGGTCGTCATCGTTGGAATGAGCACAGAAAGGACGAGGCACCAGGCACGACACAAGGCAAGAGAGGCAGGGACGTGCAACTCGCGTGGTGTCCCTGGGTGGAGGTTGCTCGAGGTTGTTGATATGTTGTTGTGACCGCCGTCTAACTCATTGGCACTGAGTGTTTACAACACACTGGGCCCTCTGAGCTGCTCCGCTCTGCACGATGGCAGCACCAGGCGCAGGCGCACCAGTTGCACCGCTGGAGCGGCGACTCCCAAAGATTATCTCGGCGCGCTCGCTGGCAGGCGTAGTACCGCAGTACTCGCGCCGCAACGTTTCGTGGAACGACGACGGGCAGTGTCTCCTGATAACGCGGCAGGCCGTGACCGTTGCGGTAGGACAGAAATTACACGCGCGCTGACGGCAGACGCCATACGTCATGTCCACGCTCACGCCGCCGTCGGTACAGATCGACTCGACGATGCAGGACGACCTGGGGCGCGGGCGGGGGGGAGTGAAGGAGGAGATGGACGACGACGGCGGCGACGACGACGCGGACGCGGACGGCGACGCCCCACCCACTGCTACGGGATACGCTATTGCGCGCCCCGCCGGGGGCGAAGTGCGCTGGTGGATGACTATTGCCGTGGGCAAGATGCGCCGCGACGAGGATCCGTATAACTGGGCCGGTCTTGGGGGTGGGTCATCTGTAAGAAGGTCTGGCTGACGCCAGACGAGGTCACGGGCGTTATTACCGAACGCGAGTGGCTCGTGCGAGCCGCCGTGTGGTCCCCATCGGGCGTTTCGCCGTCAGGCTGCGCCATGCTTGTTGTACTCGCCAACACGGGCCAAGTATCGGTGTACGCACCCGGAGACGACCCATACAGCGCCGCGTATACTGAGGTGAGGCGCGGCCGGACGTGCGCTGACGACAGATAGCTGATTTGTCTATGGCGACGTTGGATTTGCTCGCGGGTGACGATATCGAGTGCGGCGATGGTGCGGACGGCGCGGAGGAGGACGTTGCGCCGACGAGGAAGCGCGCCAGACGCAAAGACGCAGAGGACAAAGCCCCGGAGAAAGCTAAGCGCCAAGCGACGTTCCGCGGGTCGTTACGCATGCGCAAGACGGCGCTCGAGTGGTCCGCCCTGCCTGATCCCCGCCGCATGCCCGGTACAGACGGGAGTGTGCTCGCGCTGGGGAATCGAGCTGGCGCAGTCGAGCTGTGGCAGCGGGAGCGGGGAAAGTTTACTCTCGTGGAGAGCATGCAGCTGCCCAGGCCGTTCGCGATCGACGTCACTTGGGGTCCGTGGCGCGCGGTTGACTCGTGGACATGTAGGTTGGCGTAGGATTAGTGCTGACACGCAGACGAGTCTGAACTTGCTATTGCTGCGTGCGACGGATCGGTGGCCCTGTTACCCGTTAGGAACACGGCCGACGAGGCGGCGAGCTCGTGGACGCTGTCGATCGGTACACTGGAGGTCGTCGACCGGGGAGACAGACGCGCGATCACCGCCATCCAGTGGATTGACGTGGGTGCTATATGGGACCGTCCCTGATATCAGGCCGAAACACTCGTTTGGACCAAGCCCGGGTCAGTCTCCATCTGGCGACGGCCGTGGCAAGCACCCAAGTCAGCGCGACTAGAACGCGTTGGTAACTGGGCAGGGTGCAACGCGCTAGGTCCTGCGATGGGTGCGTAGCGGCAATGACAAGTCCTAACAACAGACATCCGCGCCACGGCACCCGACACACTCTGTGTCGTCCTGTCGTCGCTCACACACCACTACATCGGGGACATTGCTACAAACCCACGCCAGCTGGCAGACGAGTCACTACGCGCGACGCTGGGTGCGCGGGACGTGTTTCTCGACTGCGTCAGGCGCCGTCGGCGCACATTCTTCGCCACGAGCGACCGCGAGTTTACGGCCAACACGGGGGGCTATGCTTCCAGAGATGGGCCTGGTAGGATTGCTGCGTGGATGACTGAGTAAGCACTGTATCTAAAGCGGTCTACTTACAAAGCCAGACCGGTCAACTTCCACAACCTTGACAACGCGACCGAGGTGAATCGAACGTTCGACTTTCTGGCCGTTGATTTTGAAGCGGAGGGTGCGGCGGCGGTAGAGGGTGTTGGGCGCGCCCTCAAACGTGCCCCGAGCTGTGAGTGGAGCGGCCAGCGACGACGCAGCAGCAGCAGCGACGGCAGGCAGCTGCCTCGCCGCCTGGAACGCAGCAGTGGCTCTACGAGTAATGGAATACATTGAAGAAACTGACTCGCAGTGCTGGCCAGCTCGCCTTTAGCTGTTCTGGGCCCACACCTGTTGGGGCTGGTGGCGGCACTGGCGCCAGACCAAACAGGCGCAGACGCGCTCGGTTCACAGGTCCTCGCACTCCTGAATCCCCAAAGCGTTCCCCATCAAGTGGAGGAGATTGCCGACCAGCCTCCACAATCAGCATCGCCGACTGATAAGGCGCAAGCGCTGGCGCGCGCATTTTGGGGAGATGCGAGCCTCGACACGCTTCGACTCGGTCGCGTAGTGGCGTTGTGGGGCGAGGTAAGCTTCTCGCTTGGCTCGTTACCCGTACCCGTGTGGCTTGGGCTGACTCGGATTTCAGCAAACGTTCCCGGCTCTTGCCTCACAATTCCGCAGCGAGGCCCTGAAGTATCGCGACGAAATCCACCGGGTTCTCACATCAGCGGTGGCAAATTGGGCGGCTGCTGTCGCTGGCGTTGCTGGCGACGCTGGGCCACAGCGTGGTGGGAACCTCGATTCCCAGTTCCTGGCAAACTTTTTTGCAGGCACAGCAGAGGCGCACGTGGCCGCAGTAGGCGCCGACCGCGCGGGCTCCACCGTAGCGTGCCCTGCTTGTAGTGCGCTCATCGACTCGTTCGATGGTGCGGATACGGTCACCTGCGCGAATGGCCACGATTGGGGCGAGTCTACACGCCTGATTGTGGGCTGACTTCAGAACGCTGCTGCGTCACACACCTCCTCATCACTACGCCAGAGTATCGTGTGTGCTCGGTGTGTCCTGCCGTGTCGTTGCTGCCGAGCGAGCGCGCACAGGGCGATGCACAGGCGCACGGCGACGAGCTCATGCAGGCTGCGCTCAAGGCCGCGATTGTGTGTGTCATGTGTGGCGGCCGCTGGGCACGGCCGGTGTAGCCGTCTGCCACCGCCTCGGACGTAGTGTCACCAGCGAGTGTCGACGAGGATGAGTTTGTCGCGAGGCGGGTGGCAAAGACGATGCTTGGATAGAAGCAAACAACTTCCTCGTCGACTAGAGTATACGAGAACATGTACATGTACAGATTCCAACGACGGGCCGGATACCAGTGCAGGGCGTCGTGACTCCGCCCGGGCCCCTAGCGAGAGCGCGAGAACCCGGGGCGCAGAGGCCGTGACGATCCGTGGTGAAGATCTGCGGCGGGGTGCCCTGGTGCAGCAGACACCGAGTGCAGAGGCCGATCGGCGTAACTCGAGGCCGTCAGTAATGGGCGCGGTACCTCGCGACGATTCTTCGGAATCGCGTGGCGCACGTTTCTGTGTTCTTCGGAATGGGCGTGGGACAGTGGCGAGGGCCGCTGGGCTCCATTGCCGGCGGCAGAGGCACACATGCACGACGACAGACGCAGCGGCGACGTCAGAGCCGAGTCGGTGCGTCCCTCGTCCCTCTAGAGGTAAACCAAATCGCCTGGCGAGATTAGTAGTCGTTAGGTGGTGCATAACAGATGTGCCTGTCCGGGTTGTTCCGGTGTCCGGGAGCTGCCGAGGTTGATTAGTCTTGGTGGCCAAAACTTGGCAGGTGGTGCCGAGGGGAAGTGTAAACAGCTGTGCAGAGACGATGATTGTGGCGAGCGCGCGCGCGACAATGCATATGGCGATATTGGTGTTGATGAGCTCGCATCGGCGTGCATGGACGGTGTCTGCGGTCGAAAGAGTGACGATGAGCAAGGATTGTTCGGTGGCCAATGGGTGCAAAGGGGAATCACCAGAGCCGGCGGCAACGGCATCTCGGTGAATCTCCGCTACCGGAACCCTGAGAGCTTATTCCGTGACTCACCGAGAGTAACTGGCCGAGAGCAACGGCGGCGGCATGCAGCTGGGACGCTACGCCGGTGAATGCATGCGCCTGGGCCGGTTACGCTGGCTTGGTCAGATGCATGTGGACGGAGCGCCAGAGCAATCCGGTGGCGCAGCGACATCTCCCGGTGCTCAATTAGCAGTCATCAGTTTGTTGACACGCATCGAACCGGTATATAATGAAACGGGTGGTATGTGCCGGCATTGATTTCTCACCAGCTCATCTAAACTACAACCACTACACCACACAATCACTCCCCCCGCCATGTCGATGATTGCGACAACACGATTGATGCCCTGTGCGCGCATGGCGCCGCGGGCAATGTACACGCTCGCGCGCGCGAGCGGGCCATACTCGCTCGGTCTCGGAGGCGCCGGCCTCGCGCGCGCCATGCACACTTCCCCGAGCACCGACGCCGAGGGACGTGCCCTCGCGCCAGCGAGCCGCGACAAGGACGCCCAGCGCAAGAACAGCGACAAGGACGTCGGTGTCTCGGGACGTGGCGTCGAAGGCGCCCACTATGCTGGTGAGTACAAGCAATACCGACGCTGCGGCGCGGCGCGGCGGTGCGGTGCGGTGCGCCGCAGCGTCCGTGCGTTGGTGCGTTGGTGGTGTCGTGTCGAGTGCCCAGACTGCCGCTGCGTCATTGTCCACGCCAAGTTGGGTGACGTAGGGCGCAGGGCGTTTGATGGCCCCAGTTCGCACGCCAATCACGACGCCGGACCACGAGCGTCTTTCCGGTACCGGAACGTGGCGGATGGCGGGTTGAGCGTACGGACCAGGACACACCGCACACGCGCACGCCGCATGCAACGGCCTGCATGATGCCGCGACAGCGGCGCCACCTCAGGGCACAGACGCTGACTGCAGATCACATCCGCGACGAGGCCAACCCCCTGACGGACATGAAGGGCGGCCAGTGGACGATGATGAACCCCATTTACACCGAGGCGGACCTCGACGCCGTCAAGGTCATCAACCGCCCCCCGGTGACGATAGGCGACAAGGCCGCCCACGGCATGGTATGGACTTTGAGGTGAGTGGCGCATGCCACCGGGGCAGATTGGAGTGAGGCGCCGACGTCGCCCATTCCAGCTAACTCGCGTGGCTCTTCCACCCCCCTTCGACGCCCACACTAACACGCAGGCGCATGTTTGACCTCATGTCGGGCTACGTTGCCAAGGAGGTACCCGAGTCGGTACTCAAGGAGAAACCTATCCCCGTCGCCAAGCTCCGTGAGAGCGGCGACATTCTCAGCGACAAGGAATGGCTACGCCGTATCATCCTGCTCGAGTCCATCGCCGGCGTCCCGGGCATGGTCGCCGGCACGCTGCGCCACCTCCGCAGCCTGCGTCTCCTCCGCCGCGACGGCGGCTGGATTCACACCCTCCTCGAGGAGGCCGAGAACGAGCGCATGCACTTGCTGTGAGTTTAATTCCCCAGTGTTCCCCGCTGACATGCAGTACATTCCTTGCCGTCTCGCAACCCTCGCTCCTCACCCGCTTGATGGTCATGGGCGCGCAGGGAGTCTTCTACATTGGTTTCTTTGGAACATACCTCGTCGCGCCCAAGTACGCGCACCGCTTCGTCGCCGCGCTCGAGGAGGAGGCTGTTAGGACGTACACGCACTGCATCCACGACGTGAGCAACGGCCTCGTGCCGGAATGGAGCAACAAGCCCGCGCCGCAGATCGCCATCGACTACTGGCGTATGCCATCCGACGCGAATCTGCTGGACGTGATCAAGGCCGTGCGCGCCGACGAGGCGACACACCGCTTTGTCAACCACTCGCTCGCCAACCTCGACCAGGAGCACGACTTTAACCCCTTTGCGCTCGCTGAGGCCGACCCCGAGACCCGCGGCACAAAATACGGCTTTACCCGTGAAGAGTCGGCCGAGTTTGCACGCAAGCAGCAGCAAAAGCTCCTCGGCGACAAGAAGCCCCCAGGACTCGACGTGCCCAACGAGGTTATCGACGAGAAGACTACATCGGCCGGGAATGTTTAGAAGATGTCATAGACGCAAAAGCCACCACCACCACTGCGGTACACAAAAATCCAAGCCCCGTCCATGTAGAGACGCTGTATGTACAAAATAGAAGCCAGATGGCATAGTGTGTTCCATCGCAAGGTGCTGCAGCCGATGGCAATACTGTGAGCTGGTGGTCCCTTCCTCCTCCTTCCCATCTATTGCGAAATGTCCATTCACTCTCGCACCCGGTCGTCGCATCAATGCATTTATTTTAGCTACAGAGTCGGGATGTCACGGGTGCTACTTCCAGGATTTGCAGGGCATGTAGGGCCCTAGCGCAGGCGGATGCCGAACCAGCCCGTCTTCTCGGGCACCTCGTAGTACGGGGGCACGGGCTTGGGGGTGAGGTCGTCCTGGACCTGAGCGACAGTCTGGCGCGCAGCGCGGCTCGTGGCGTCGACGGCGTGCTGCGCCTGCTGCTGTGCGGCATGGGCAGTGGAGACAGCGGCATTACGCGCCTGAGCCGCCGTGTCGCGCAGTTCGGCTTCGGCGTGGTGCGCCGCGTCCTCGGCGGCATTAACCGCCGCCGCGCCGCGCGCACGCAGCTGCTCCTCCGTCTCCTTGGCCTTCCACCACGCCTGGTTACCCATGCGCTGCGCCTCGTTACCCACACGCTGAGCCGCGTCGCGCGCCTGCTCCTCGGTCTCCTTGGCCTTGTACCATGCCTTGTTACCTGCGCGCTGTGCTGCGTCGCGCGCCTGCGCCTCGGCGTCGGCGGCAGCGTCACGCAGCTCGGCACCCTTGGCGTTGACTGTCTGGCGGAGGTTCTCGGCGTCGTGGGCCGCAGCCTGGCGCAGGCGCTCGCCCTCGTCACGAGCAGCCTGCTTGAACTGCTGGCCCTGCTCCTGCGCCGCTGCGCTCGCCTGCGCGCCGACGTTGTGCGCGGCCTGCGACACGCCGTCGCGCGCCATCTGCGCTCCGGCCGCCACCTCGCGCCCGGCAGCACGCAGGCCAGCCTCGCCTTCACGCCCGGCCTGCGTCGACGCCGCAGCGCCTCGAGCAGCAGCCTCAATCCCCCCCATGCTGTCATGCTTCCGCACAGCGACGCCCTCGAGCCTCCGCCGCATGTCGTCCTTGACCTCCAGCTCGTGCTCGGCCTTCTCGGTGCGGTCCCACGCCAGGCCCGCAACGCCGACCGCGCCAATCGCGAGGCCGATCAGGATACGCTGGTTCGCCGAGAGCGCTGCGGTCAGCTTTGCTAGTCAAGTGGGAGCTAAAGGGCCGGCCCGTCAAACTTGACGTTGCAGCGTGCCACACGCTTGACACTACTTACAACGGAAAGAGTCCATAAAGCCCTTGGAGCGGTCTGTCCTGGGCCCATGGGGTTCCTGGCGCGGGGGTACCGGGCGCGCGCCCTCGGGGAGGGGCATGCCGTTGGCGGCTGTGCGAGGAGCGTTTGGCGCGTCAGGCGATGCGCCAGGTGCGGACGAGCCGCCGGGTGGCGCAGGGGGAGTGTAAGGCTTGCCGCTGCTTGCGTGGCCTGCGGCCGCGTCGCCCGCTGCCGTCTCGCCGTCGGCGTTGAGGCTCGGCGACTCGGTGGCGCCCTTCGCCCCCGAGGCCGCGGCCGCACCACGGCCCCCAGGCGGCTTGACGTTCTTGGCCCACGCGGGCACGCCCTTGTTCCTCAAAAACCGTGTCGCATACATGTTGAATTGGGGTGTGTGTGTGTGCAAGTGTGTGTGTGTGATGTGTTGGGATTGAACAAAACGAAGAGAAAGAGAGAGATGTGTCGAAAGTTGTTGGATGCTCAAGGCGCCTGTCGGGGCGTGGGACTCTTCTATGACATCAGCGGTGCAAAGGTCTGACGTCGTTGTTTGACCGCCTGCATCCTGGCACCACCAACCACAACACTCGTACCTGGCGGCCTACGCCCTCCGTGCGTCCGCCGTGCTGCACAAGCTCTGGCCACGCCGCGGTCCGTCCCCCTCCCCTGAGCATGAGCATGCAGCAAGAACCGATGTGCCCGACACTCGCCGTGCCGAGGTTGTGACGCGCCGCGCGCCGACTCTTCCAGACCACGCGACTTGGCCGCTAACGTACTGTACCGTACTAAACGTTTCACCAAGGCCCGCATAGTATAGTACGCGTCCCATGCGTCCCACGATGCGAGAGACGCCAGACGCGAAACAAACATGCGGCACAGGGCTGTTCCGCCAGCTTGCTACCACCGCTCTGCTACCACTACACTGTACACCTTCTGGCATCGCTGACGACGCTGTTTGACGCCTCTAACGACGATCACCACGGTGCCATACCTCGCGCCGTCGTCACCAACGCTTTTTTAGACAAAGTTCACGCCCGTTACCGACACTGTTCCCACCACCAAGCCGCAGTCGCCAGGCAGGCTTGTGCAGACGCGCTGGCGCGGAGTCTGCATCATGTCACAGTATACGGAGGTAGAACACGCACTAAGGAAGAAATTAATACCCGCAAGTCTGCTATTACTCTGTACAACTCGTCGCCCGCCACAAGGGTAGCCCCACGCGTGGTCGGGGTTAGAGCACGACGCAGCCGCCACAGCAGCCCTTGTCCACCTCCTCGTCCTTTTCGATGCGGGCGTTAGCCGAGCCCACCGCCGTCTTGCTGGACGCCTGGGGTGTAGCCGGCTCCTTGGGCGCCTTCTCGCGCTGGTAGTTGCGGATGGCGCGGACAACCGCCACAAACGCGTCGTCAACGTTGACCCGCTGCTTGGCCGACGTCTCAATGCACTGCGCGCCAAACCGCTTCGCAAGGTCACGGCCCTCGTGCGGCTGAACCTGGCGCTCATACTCGAGGTCGCACTTGTTCGCCACAACAACCACGGGGAAATAGTCCTTGTCCTTGACCTGGGAATGTCAGCAAAGGCAGGGCGGCGTTTTGTTGTCGACAACTCACACGCAAGATCTGCTGGTGGAATGTGGACACCTCCTCAAACGACGACCGCGACGTGATCGAGTAGACGAGCAGGAAGCCCTCGCCTGTCCGCATGTACTGCTCCCTCATGGCACCGTACTCCTCCTGACCTGCCGTGTCGAGCACATCCAGGAGCGCAACCTCGTCGTCAATGATACACTGCTTGCGGTACGAGTCCTCGATCGTCGGGTCGTATCTGCATGTTAGGTCTGCCATCCGCCGACAAGCTCACTCGTCAACAAACTGCCGTTAGCTAAAACCCTCAACCATTAGCTTACATGAGACTGGATGAACTGGATGGTCAACGCCGACTTGCCGACACCTGGGGGGTCAGTGCTGCTTTCAACACGAGGCAGCTGCAGGGCCGTGGCATGGGTTCCGTAGGGCGCCGGGCGGTCTGCACATACACATGCAGCTTTACGGCCGTGATGCGCATAGCCTGCAGACACGACTCGATAGGATGCTACGTTGTCGCTCCATTTTGCCGAGAGATACCGGCGCGCGGGCATGACGCTCGGACACCCATCTCGCCCGGCCCCCGCTGCAGCACTCACCACCACCGCCGACGACGACGAGCCGATACTCTCGGACGAACTGGGCCTAGATGTGAGCGGCATGTCCATGCACGGTGGACTGGCGTACCCTTGTTGTCATGGTTGGTGCAAAGTTCGATGGGTGTTGTTGGGAGGAATGTAAGGAAGCGGAGGGGGTGGGTGCGGGTCGGACGAGGTCGACGGGGCAAAGACCGTGTCACGCGGTTGGGACAAAAGGACGAGGCGTTGAGAGTAGTCGTGAGAGACGTTTCGAGGCAGAGCCGCGCGCTGCAGTGGTGCGGAACCGGAGACGAAGCGAGACGTGCGCGGGTGCGGGTTGGAGAGAGCAACGAGTGTCGTGAAGAGTGGCAAGGGTGAGAGAGAGAGTTGTGTTGATAGAGAGGCAGAGGGGTGTGGATTGGATGCCAAGGTCGTGGATGGGATGGGATGGATTGTGCGCACTACTGTGAACTGTGTGTGTATTGTGGCTTGGGGCCACTTTTGATCCCTTTTCTCTCTCAGCGCCCCCCCCTTTTGTTCACCAAGCCCATACAATTACTCACATTCTCCATACAAACGCCATACAAACTCGGAAAAAAAAAAACCTATGTGCGTGTTCAGTTTTGATCCCGTCGTCCCTCTTCCCATGCTCTCGCTGGTTCCTTTCGGGACACTCAGGGTAGTAGTGTTCAATAACTACCTCCCTGAATACAGGGTTTCAACCACGTTGTATTCAGGGAAATTGTGTGTTTCAGGCAGCCAAACTGTCACACCCAAAGGGATCCTCTGGCCCCCCTCTGACCTGCCCTCCCGACCTTCCCTCCTCCACCTCATCCTCTCCCCCTTTTGCTTCACCCGCGATTGTCGGACAGGCACAACAACAACATCAACAACAACACCTGGACACTCGGCCATGGGCCAGCCGACGCCGCAGTCAGCGCCTACGCCTCCTCCGTCATCATGGCCCGAACGCCGGCCGCTCTTCGGCGAGTCTATTCAGCCATACTGTCCCGTGATGCTCCAGTGGCATGTCATCCAAGGCGCCACTGTCCATGTGCACGGCCACTGGCGTTGTGGGCTGATGCTTTACATACCTCGGACACGGGCACTTTGAAGCTAGTGGACTTTCTGAGCTATAGACCCAAAGTGGTCTTGGTGTCGACATCTCCGGCCGCCGAGGATTGAAGCGTGCTTTGTCGCCAGTCTTGTTCAAGCAAGCTTAGGCCGCAGCGATTATCAATAGATTCCACGCACCTGCTCACGTCCGGCCGACGGGCCAGACGCGTCACGCGGTTGTTCCTAGACGCGGTACACGGCTTGTGGACGAAGCTTGTGGACGAACAGTCTCCAGACTTTGCAGCCTAGCACCATCGCGCCGTGCTCACCCTGTTCGTTCCAAACTTATCTCGGGGACAAATGCCGCTGGAATGTCTGCACGTCCACAGGTCCACACGTCCACACGTCATTGCACATCACACAGGTTCGAGGCACGAAGGTGGTGGTGATTACTGCTTTGGCACCACGCCGGCCGCGTCTTGCGGCCGGGTGCGTGCAAAAGGTTTGCTTGCCTCCGCCGTTCGCGGGCGCTCCTAATGGGGAGAAAAAAGGTAGTCTTTCCATTGCGTTCATACGTTCTGGTCCGCGGACACCACTCGACCTTTGTCAGCTTTTTGAGTGCAGAGATGCAACGACGGGTAGTTAAGCTTTGGCACTTTCCGTCGGTGCCGTGACTTTCTCGCGAGGTTTGCGGCCCAAATGCGTTGGGGCCGTCGAGCACGGAAGTGCGAACAGCAGCGAGGACGTTTTGAACGATACATACGGGTCGGAAGAATTGCTACAATGCCAAGTCCGGAAAACCTCCTCTGTGTGACAGTTACCTGAAGATGTACTGTACTGTGCGAGCGAAAGATATTGCAAGCCCAGGCTTAGCACCTACGTCAACCTGGCACGACTACTCGCGGTCGAACCAGCTCATGGACTCTGACCAACCCCAGCGGGCATCCCAGAACCCAGCGCCAATGACACCTCCGGCGGCCTGCCAGCGCATGCGTGGGCCGACAACGATCCAGTCGGGCACTGGCACGCCGGTACGCAGTGGTAGCATCCGCGCAGCAGCCTCCAGTCCCGCCGCATCGTTGCCTGCAACAAGTGCAGCGAGCTGAGCACGGCCGGGCTGACCACGGTGTACTGGATGTGGGTGCAGACTCGCAATGCCTGCTGTCAGCAACTTGTGCACACTACCTCGCTATTCTACTCACCTGTGCCGCGCTCCCAGACCGCCCTACCCGCGACATCGAGCACCCCCCGAGTTGGAAAAGACACGGGAATGTGTTTCTGCGCGAGCATCCACTCGGCGAAGACGTTCTGGTCGGGCCGTCCAAACACGACGATGTTGCCTGGGAAGAAGTCGGTCGCAACACGTCGCAGGGCATGTGTTGCCGAGACGAGCTCAGAGTCGATACGGTGGTAGACGCGGAGGTCGTGGGCGTAGCGCGTCGCAACGTCCCGCACATGGGCGTCGTCGTCTGCTCCCCCGTCAGGCAGAACAAGGACAACAGGTAGCAGTAAACCGAGTAACCGAATCATGGGGCCGTAGGCGCGAACCTCATCGGATGCCTGTTGCGCTGCCACCCACTCGCGTTTGCGTGGCTCCCACTGCAGTGTCTGCACGTCGCTCGGCCCGCCTTGCTTACCCCACCCGGTGACCTCGACGCGGCGAACATTTGTGCCGTGAAGGTCGAGTGGCGGTGTAATCTTGCCTGTCCTTGTCGGACGCTCCGGCTCGCTACGCCAATGAGGCGCGTTGACGTCGAGACGTGCTAGACGGCCAGGCGTCGCGAGCTCAGCGATGCGGATACCGGCCTTGGACCCCGTCTCGTCAGGATTGGCCGTCGCGAGTGTAAAGCCGCGGTTGCGCACTTCGTCGACGGTACGCTTCGGCGGCAGCTTGTTGATAAACTGGAGAATGGCGGGATGGCGGAGCACGCCATCCCATACATGACCAACGTGGGGGACCTCGACAAAGCGGACGTCGGCCTCGCCCCCCCACGACGCGACGATTGCAGCGTGAGCGCGCCCATGGCGTGGCGGGACGTTGTCGTCGTCCGCACCGTGCACAGCCAGCACAGGCACGCTCGCGAGGTTGGACGCGTACAAATCATTGTTGTAGGGCGCGAGCGCGGCGTGCATTACACCTAGCAACGCCGGGTCCGCGTAATGCCCACTCGTCGTCTCGGTGTACGGCACATAGTCCTGGATCTTGAGATAACCCGCGACGGCAATGATGCCGCGGATACGGTCGGGATAGCGCGCGGCCGAATGCCACGCACCCTGCCCTCCGTTCGAGTGCCCGATGAGCAAGGTCTCGGTCGAAACCTCCAAGCCTGCGCGCTTGACCAGATGGTCAAACGCGTCCCTCGAGGACCACACATCCTCTAGACTGCCCCCGTGCCAGTCTTCGCCCCACTCCGTCCGCCCAGAGGGAAGCACAGCCCACATCCCAGGCGCCGCAGGCATGGCCTCCACCCAATCGTCATTGGGTGTGGGCACGCCAGCACCGTGCAAGGCCAGCAAAACCGGCGGAGGAGGTCCTGAGCTCGGTTCCTTGGGAGGAAGCACAGATGCTGACGATACGCTCCCTGTCAAGTTGACTTCGTCCGCCGTGCAGCCATAGGTCATGAGAACAGGCTTGTACTCTTTGGCAGTGCGGTGGACGAGGTCGATGCGTCGGCGTACCTCGCGGCGTTTGCCGTCCGCGTCTTCCAGTGTGAGTGCGACGTCGAGATGTTTCGAGGTGGTCGGCCCAAGCTGGATAAGAAGCAAAGGGAGGCAGCGTGTTTGTCCAGGCTCGATGTGGACGTCTCGAAGCATTGTGGCAGTTAGGTTGTCCGCGTACCCCGCCGCACTGACATCTACGGCCTTGGCGCCCGGTGGACAGCGCACATGCAGGCTGGCCCAGCGGCCCCAGACCCAGCCGTCTAGCACGTCGGGTGCGAGCGGGGCGTCATACGCAATGTGGGCCTCCTTCGGTCCGCCAACGTTAATTCGGCAAGTAATGCGAATAGTGGGAGGCTTGCCATGGGGATCGCCGAACATCCGACACTCGTACAGCGCGCGCACAAGGAGGATGTATTTGCCAGGCGCCAGGGTGATACTGCGCGCATAGTTGGAGGGGAACCATGACGGATAGTTCTCGCCGTACGGCTTGCCGCTCGGCGTCGCGCCAAAAGCGTACACGTCTCCAGCGTACCACGTTGGGGCAAAGGTTGGCTCGGCGCGCTCAGGTATGAACGCGTATTCGACCGCCTGCATCATGTCGACCCGGACCTGCATGAGGCCTCCGCCAGCCTTGGTTGCGGGTATTGACACCTTCCGCCGCAGGAGGCAGGTGTACTGCAGCGACGCCCAGCCATGGTCTTCCCGTAGTTGCTTCCAACTACCATTGTTAGTCGAGATGCGACTCAGCACTTACCGCACGTCCGGATACGACACCTCGACTACATCATTCTCCTCCTTGAAACGCGCCCAGCCTGCGCGACCGCCAGTAGGCAACTCGCTTGGCCAGTCACCTTCACCGTAAGGCGCGTATGCAAATGCCACCTCTGGATCTACTCCTGCTTTACGCCCGAAGGCGGCCAGCGGGCCAGCCATGAGAGGGTGCTCGCGCATCCCGGCCGGAAAGGGGCCAACCCCTTCCCAAGGCCCCAGAGTTGGACGCACCATATCGCTGTCGGGCTGGCGGCGGCCATGATCGTCGAGGGAGACCAGCCTGGTCATTCTGTGCGTTGTTAAGCGTCCAAGCGACAATGGGTGACAGCATGTGGTCTAACGCTGTGTCGTATTGACACTACAGTCCCATACATTGACACCTCGTGCCTCCGGCTGGGAGCGTCGGCGATCTCGGCCTTCTCCGTCACTTTCGAGACGGAAATAGCCGGCGCGGTTGATTTGAGCATTCCAGCATTCGACTTTCCTCTGTTTTGACCACCCGCGCCTCTGCGCTGCTACACACTGCCGCCGCGACTGGAGAACGACGCGACGCCACCGCAGGGATGGCCTCCCGGCGTCGCATACCTTCGACGCTCGCGGCTAGACACGGGGTTCCCCGCGTCTCTCGTGCCGCTGTTGAGCCAAGGCGCGACAGCGTTCAAGCCACAGGCGGAGACGCACCCGGCGGCCGTCGCGATCAAGGTCGTCAGCGATAAGACGCATCCCGCACATGGACAGCGCTGTCTTGTTGCGAAGAAGCGCATTGATCCGAAGACGCTGGTGATCCCGTACCTAGGCGTCATACACGTGTCCTTCACAGCTGAGGACGGAACGAGGGTAGACGCGGCCGGGTCGCCAATGCACGACTCGCACGACGATTCCGACTACGACCTCAGTCTCTTCCGGCTGGGAGCAGCGGACGATCGTAACCCTTTTCCGGGAATGCACTTGTCAGTTGGTGTAGACGCTGCGGTGGCGGGGAACGCTGCGCGCTTCGTCAACGACTTTCGCGGCATTGCGAGTGCGCCCAACGCCGAGTTCCGAGTTGGTCATGGGCCCGCAGGCGACACACGTATGGAGGTCTGGAGCACCAAGCGGATTGAGAAAGGGGAGGAGGTGCTCGTCAGCTACGGAAAAGGCTGGTGGGGTGCGCGGACATGTAAGTGGACCCAAAAGTTGTTTCTGGCCGTCGCTGATGGCAGAACTGTACATCCTTGAGAGTGGCAAGCACCCTCGACCCCGCGCCTACAAGGTGTTCTGGAGAATTCCCCAGCGGCTGGCATGGTCTTTTCGCTGTGGTCTTTCGAAAACTCATGCAAAATCACGACACTCGTAGGATGCCCGAGACATGGCGCCTTGCTCAAACTATTCTACTAGCCTGATCCGCTTGGAAACGAACCGACGCCTTCACTGCCAAATCCCATATACATGTACATAGCATCATCTCACGTCCTTACAACGACCCGTCTACCGCTGACCACCCTTCCTTTACCCGTTGCCTGTTGGCCTCCCTGACGCCCACAGCTTGACATCAGGGAGGAGCTGGTGTCGTTGACAAGGCACTAATTCGATATCTTTTTCTGCGGGGTGGACATCCTGGCGAGCGGCGTAGTCCTCTCCAGTAACGAACGAGAGCTTCATAGCTGCTCGTGTCAATTCGTCGATGCGAGCATCGTCTAGAGGCGGCCCTCCACCTATAGCATAGCGACAGAAACGCCGCACGCCCCTAGTAACCTCGGCTGTGATTTCAGCTTCGATGGCGGCAGTTGTGTAGGTTGTGCCACAGAAACCGAGCCACCTCGCCGCCGAGTGGACGTTGACAAGAGTGACGGAGCAGTCGTGGCCCCGTTTAAAGGCCTTGGCAAGGATTTCAGACACGGAATAGACAAGTGACTCGAGTCGTACGTTTGGGTCGTCGTCCTCAAACCCCTCGCTCGCGTCTGTGGGTCCTGTCCAGTCGACTGGATGCATGGCTGGGTCAAACGGTGTAAACACATACACCAACTCCAGCTTTGGTGAAAGCCCATATTCCCTTATTTGCGGCCACAGGAAGCGCCGCTGCCTGTCGGCAAACAACATGTGGATCACAACTCGTTTGCAGCCCTCAAAGGTTGTGAAGGGCCCAACAATCTGGTCTGTGTATTGAGGGGTATCTTCCATTGGGATTCTTGGAGTGCAGTACACAACGTGAATCTGACACTGCACCTGGGAGCAGGCCCAGACCATGTGGCCCAGGGTCTATATGTCAGCATCCCTTCGCGGAAGACGTTAATCTCTCACCATGCGCACTACTTCCAACTCCTTCATCCCCAAGATCACTGGGCCAAGGTGCGCAAGCAAAGGCGCAGGGTAGTCCAGAACTTTGATGTTGCCAAGAAGTTTAAGACGGGCTTTGAACAGCTGCCACGGCATTGGTGGATACTCGCCTCGAACAATCTCCCATGGGCCACGATGATGCAGTGGCCCGTCTTCGTAATCGTCCATTTCGTGAACGTTGGGGGCTGGTCGTATGGAGAAGGCGTCAAAGCCTGGCAAAGGGCCGTACTCATTGTGCAAACGAAATGTACGTTGATCGGCCGCCGGTACCATCCATACGTGAGCGAACTGCTTGGCAACAGCGGTGGCGACCATTTTGCTCGCAACCGAAAGCTGCGCCAGAGTGGTCGCCGAGCTGTGAGACACAATGAGATCGATCATGTGCGGGTAGAGATCGAGCTTGAAGGGAGCTACTGGGGCATCGGAAGCGTCCGCTGGTGACGAATTTTCCATCACGTTGCGTCGTTGTGTTGGTACGCTTGCAAACACATCGCGCCTCTTTCCTGGCTGAGCCTCAATCACCCCCTCTATCTCATGCAGCTCCGGGCTCAGAGTTGCCGCATACTGATCCCGCGTCATGAATCGTATACTTTGCATGGTTGCGGCAACGTAGGCGCGGCCATTGGGCGGTGATCCTCGTGAGCCCTTAAAGCCCATCGTCCGAGGCAGCTCAACGCGCTCCTTTAAAAGGTCGTGGGCCAGCGCGGCCTTGAAGTCGCCGATCACGTCTTCAGCCGACATCTCGTCGGTGTAGCCCAGGAAGGATGGAGGCACTTCATCCAAGCCAACGACAGTGCAGCTGCCACCGAGTGATAACGGCTCGTAACAGTAGGCGCGATAATTATCCACACGGCGGTGGCCCTGCATTCTTGCCGTAAATGAGGGATCCCGCTCATATTCTTGGCCAGGTACAATGTCCATCCGGTTCTCTTTATCGGGAACAGGAAAAGTGTCCTCGGCGCTCGAAAAGACGAACACTGTCTCTGGGACGGGAGACGCGCCTGCACGGTAAAGATACCGTCCTTGCGTCTGTACTGCCGCAAAGGGCACGTCGCTGTAGAAGAAGTGCTGGATAATCTTCTTCGTGTGTGGTGGTGGCTTGGGGTTCCCAACGCTTTCTTGGCACTTCACGCCGTTGTAAGGCCCATGGAAAACCACCATCGTCTCAACGGGGAACCCGGCGCCGTCAAACCCCCAAGACGTGCCAAAAGCGCCCCCTTGGTTGGGTAACCAGCGCAAGGCTTTGACGTTACCCTTTTCTAGCTGTGGTTCAATCACGGCGTCATACACGTCGCCGCATGAATCTTCAAAGGTCATGTCAATGATCTGGGCTCCCCGGATGATCTTTTCGCAGCGAGCCAGCTGGTCCGTCGCAGTAGTATTTTTGGCCATCCAGTTGCTGTCGCGAGGGCAAAACGCAGGATGCCTTCCGCCGGGCGTTGTGAGCGTTGCCGTTGGCACATCGTCGATATCGGGACTGGAGCCGGGCACTTGTAACCATAGGTGTTTGCCGAGAAGCGCATCTGTCCGGTCACGTACCGCATGAGAAGTAGCCCGCATTGCTATCAACGCTGGCCTCGCCGCAACGGCCAAGATCCGCTCAAAAATACACGGGTAGGCCTGCGTGTCAAGGATGGGGGAGGACATCGTGTTACTTTTGTGTGTGTGAGTGACAATGAAGACCGTTGTGTGCTTTTGTAGCCGTGGCCGTGGGTTCGTTAGTGAGCCTGATGACGGAGGAGACGGCGGTGCCTACTGACGGACCGGCTGAGGATGGCACACCGAAGGCGGTGTCATATCGGCGCAACGCGCCCCGCGGCGTGATCTCAGCGGCATAAGTTCAGCTCTGTCCTTGACGACGACAATGTCACGAACTGAATATATGCCAGTCTCGAAACGGACGGTCAGAGAGAGACATCGTTGATGGTTGGGCCGGTCGGGCTGGCTTGTGATTTAGCCCTCGCATGTGAGCCAGCATACAGTAATGCCCGACACGGTAACGGCGCTGGACTTCTGCGTCGGCGCGGCGGATACATGCATACAAATATCATTACATACAACACACGCAGAATACACAGACTCATGCCCATGTCCACTCCCAACCGCCTTGCTCGGGCGGCTCGTCAGGTTCGCGAGGAGGACAGGCAAACTCAGCTTTGGTGTTTGGTTGACGTCGGGCACGCCACATGGTCTTGTCACTGAACAGCACTTCAAACTGTTCCTGCGTTGCCAAAGGGTCTGGTGTCAGTTAGACCTCGCAGAAGCTTCACGCACCACCTGGTAATGGCTGGACGGTGCTGAGGCCAAAACCCAGCCGTCGCAGGCCCTCGGAGATGTGCACCTTGCGTCGACGCTGAGCAGGCGGCACACCTGGGCCCTCGCCGTCGTTGGCGAGAATGGGTAGCGGCACGTCACCGTGCGGCTCGAGCACGAGAACAGGTACAGGTCCCGTGTCGTCGGCAAAGTAGCGTGCGGCAGACAGCGTTGCAGCGACAGAATCGAGGTAGGCTGCGAGAGTGGCACTGCGGTCAGATGGAGCTCAAGTGGAGGAAACTTACGACTCGGCGAGTAACCGTGCCGGTGTGCCCTCCTCCGCTGTGGGGCTATTCTCGTCGACCCCTTGGTCTAAGAAGAAGAGGTCGAGGACGTTGTACAGAACAATCAAAGCAGGCGGCGAAACCTCGTTAGATTCGGCGCCATGACCTGCTGAGAGCACCGCTGTGAGTAGGCGAAGGTGGTCTGCCGTGGGACAATAGCGCACGCCGGTACGCCGCAGCGCGTCGCGCACGCGCTGGTCCATATGTCGTAGATAAACTGCGTCTTCTTCTTCTAGATCGGCGTGCCATGTCGCTCGTGAGCCGGTAATGACGAGCACGCGAGCGGGTGCCGGCGGAAGGAGTGCCAGTGCGCGTGCCGCGGCTTTGGCCTTGTCGCTGAGGTCATCCGCGTCGCCTGCAGCAGGCGCTGCACCAGAGGTAGTTTCCGCAGGTTCCTTCTCCAGCTCTACCGGCGGTTCAGAAGAGACCGGGTGAAACGGCTTGAGATCGGAGAGGGACAGGAACGCGCACGCCACACTGAGCGGTGCACTTGCTGGCATCGGGCCGAGTACGGCGGCGAGGCGAGGGAGAGTTTCTGTCGGAGCTGTGGGCGCGGCCTGCGGGGGAAGTAGCGCCGACAGCGGCACACCCACGGCATGACCCGCCATTGTGCATGCGCGGCGCTCGCTGGTAAAAACAGCCGCTACGAGTGGTTTGAGTTGTTGTGATTGTTGACGGTGAGGATGAAGAACAGTCGCGGTGACTCAGGGTTTATCCGACGGCTCGTCATATTCGTTCACGATCGGCTTCCTCGGCGCCGTCTCTCAACACCTCATCCTCTTCCATTCACAAACGCAACACACCATGGGCAGTGCGTATTTTCCAGTGGAGCGTGCGTCACCTAACAGGCAGAGATTGTGCACATTGTTCTTTGGAAGCTGAAGCCGACTGCGTCCGACGCAGAGGGCGAGAGCGCGCGTGCCGAGATCCGCGACAACCTTCTCAAGGTGCCCGGCCCTTTGAGCATGCATGTCGGTCCGCCCGAGATTGATGCGCGTACGCAGGGGTTCAACTGGGGCCTTTACAGTGTGTTTGAGGACCGCAAAGCGCTCGACACGTACGCCGTCAGCGAGGCCCACGTCAACTGCGTCACGCAGCACGTCAAGAAGCACGTCCAGGGTGAGTTGCCCAACCCCGTTCGCGTCTCTCCAAATTGATACGCGACGAAGGAGGGCCCCAAGCCCAGCTCTGCCCCACATGATGATGCTAATATCATAGAGACCATGGCGTACGACTGGGAGATCTCGGACAAGACAGGCTACTAGGCCATAGGGAGTGTATGCAACAGTCGCAGAAGTGTCGTTCTGGGAGTGGTAACAATCGCCGTGGCGGAAATGGATCATGACACGGGTTGGCGCGTCCCTACAACTCCTGGCCAGACAAAGGCCACCATTGCTCTCGCTTGGTTCAACCCGTTGACAACTGAAGGCAGTGGTGTGCTCGCTGTTTCCATATGTACAGCGGATGCTGGGCCCGAGACATCCCTGAGGAGATTAGAGATCCCAGCCATTATTTAGAGATTGAAGCAACATTCGGCGTCGTGGTGTTGGCGATAGACACGCAGAATAGGATATTCCTGCTAAGGGTACGGCACGCGATAGCCAACATTGTGCTCGTCGGCAACAACACAAGGTCCGTCTGGCCGGTCTGCCCACTTGGACGACATACAGCCGCTCAGCGTACGGCTCCTCCACCGGACAGGCTCGACCGCCAAGGATACCGCCATACAGGGAGAGGCGGTAAACGGCGGCCCGGTCTTGGCCATGCCCGGCACAAAGCGGTTCGCCCACATCAACATAAAGACAAGAAAGTGCATTCCGTGCGCCGTTCTTGTTGTCACAACACCTCTCACCATGTCGACGATCAACTACGACGCGCTCAAGCTCCCGTCTCACATTGAGACCGTGCTCCTCACCGGAGCTGGCGGTGAGTGACTGGCGTCACATAGAGTTGGGTCGTGACTGACGCCAGGCTTTGTCGGACGCGAGGTCACCAAGCTCATGCTTGACCTCTACCCGAAGCTGCGAATCATTACCACCGACATCGTTGAGCCACCCCGCTTTATTGAGAACGAGAAGCGCCTGCGGGTGGTGAAGGCGGATCTCGGAGATGAGAAGCAGATTGAGGACCTCTTCAAGGGCGAGAAAGTCGGCGGCCTCCTTGCTCTACAGTAAGCGCAACGACCTCGGCGCATTGAGGGGTAACAGCTAACGCCCAGTGGGATTATGTCGGGCGGGTCGGAGGCAAACTTTGAGCTGGGCTACGCCGTCAACGTCGACAGCCACGTCTCTCTGCTCAAGGCTGCGCGCAAGCACAGTGACGAGGCGCTGCCAGCTGGCGTCAAGATGACTTATGTCTTCATCTCCAGCCTGGCGGTATACGGCGGGGCCAAGTGCAAGCCGACCGACTTCGTCGTCCCCAAGGACACGCCTGTTATCCCCGAGACGTCCTACGGCGTTGAGAAGACGATCGTCGAGTACTACGCCTACGACTACGGGCGGCGCGGATACCTTGACACGCGGTCGTGCCGTCTGCCGACGGTGGCGATCCGGACGGGCGCGCCGTCCACTGCTGCCTCGAGCTTTATCTCTGGCCTTATCCGCGAGCCGTTGCAGGGCATTCCCAGCGTCTGCCCCATTGCCGACTCGCCAGAGGACCCCATCCTGGACAACATGCCCGTCTACCTCTCGCGCGCCAAGACTGTGTTCCGCAACATTGTTTGGGGTCTGTGCATGCCCGAAGAAAACTTCAAGCTAGGAAAGGGCGACCACAGCATCAACATTCCTGGTATTAGCGTGACTCCCCGCCAGATCCTTGAAGCACTCAAGGAGCATGCCGGCGAGGAGACGGCGACCAAGCTCGTCAGCTACAAGAAGGACCCTGCCGTCATTGCTATCTGCGAGACGTGGGCCGGCGACTATGACAACTCGGTCGAGGTTGCGCAGGGCTTCCAGGTTGATGACAAGAAGACCGGCTTCTCTGACGCTGTCGCGGACTTCAAGGAAGAGCTCGCTGCGGAGAAGAAGTAGGGCTTGTAGGGCAATACAATGTATGGTGCATATTAATGGGTACAAGCGATAGGGTCCAAACTGGAGAATAATGGCAAACGTCCGCCATAGGCAGTATAGTCGGCACTTACAGCTTCGGCTTCATCTACGTCGAGCCCACCCATTTCTCCACGACACGCTCTGCGCATCCCTTGCTGATCTCCATGTGGCGACCTGGACACCAGTCAAGATGAAGGCGGTGAGCGCCGTCTAGACGCTTCAGCCCGATAACGTCGTTGACGTATATGTCCTGTTCTTGGAGGGGAATGATGTGGGATGTGTTGTGCGGGTCGAGCGTCGCCCAATGGGCCGACTCGCCGGGGACGACCGTGGCTGCTGGTAAGCTAAACTCAGTTCATCTCCACTCACTGTCCTCATCAAAGGCAATGGCAACAACATTCTCGATGCTGCGAAGACCGCGCCCGGGCGATTCCTTGCCGCCTTCGCCATTCAGGTCGCGGATAAAAGTGTTGGCCTGGAGAAACTCATCCATGCGCGCTGGGTCACGGTAGTATTGCGCCTGGATGAGGTGCGACTGGGCCCAGGCGGTGTAGATGCCTGCCTTGGCAGCGCGCGCGGCGAGTGTGCAGGCCAGAGTCGGAGGGTCGGGGCAAGGAATCAGAGCTGCTATGCCAAAGTGCGGCGTCCCGAACGTGATCAGGTTTCGGATCTTGGGGCCATCGCAGTACTGTGCGTACCATCGCAGAAACAGGCCGCCCTGCGAGAACCCAATGGCATCGAAACCGTCTGCCAGCTCGGGAATTGCCGTTATTTGTTCACATCCCTGCACCGCCAGTTCGTCTGCTACGCCCCACTGCTGTCAGTCACGGCAGCCACCTTGAGAACGTGAGATGGTCAAAGCAAGGCGGGCTCCCCCTGAACCACAGCGCACTTACCCATCCTGCACGCGACTCGTCGTTCGGCGTCCCGTCAGTTGGGGATATGACTGCATGCACAAAGATGCCTGGGTGTTTTTCACGAACATAGTCGGCAAAGTCGTCCATGCCCTCGGAGTGCGCCGTGTCTCCCAGGCCATGCCAGACAACGAGTGGTCGGGGATGTTTCTTGACAGGTACGCTTGGCGTCTCATCGCTGTCGGGAACACCGAGGGCCACCTGCTGCGGCCGAGGTGCCGCGGAGGCCGGCAACACCGCAGCTAGCACTGGCAACAGAAGCGCAAGCCTCATCATTTGTCGATTGTGGATGGATGAGATTGCAGCTCGAATGACGGGCGGGTAAACCGAATTTGTGTGATCACCCCAAGTGACGTAGAATGGAGAAGGCGGGGACCCCAGTGCCACTGGGCAAAACGCCGAAACCCCAGCCGGCGGCAGTTCGCTCGTGTCTAGGCCGTTGCGTGCCGCATACCGCTTGGTGACGACGAGCAATAGCGACAACGCTTCTTTCGACGTTGTCCAAGCACCACTCACACACCCGCAACACCCCAACAACACCACCGCAGCCATGTCCGGAGCAACTGCTTCCCCGCTTGTGACGAAGTGGAACAAGTTCCTCAACCACGAAGTTGGGCCAAAGTACGTGCTTCATTGACCTTTGTGCTCTCCAACGTCGTGCTCACGCTTGTGTTCGGTTTATCTCGCTCCTCGACCCATTTCCCTGGACTCTCTGCGCGCTCTTATCTCTTGGAATATCCTTCGTTTGATTTGACCCTGCTTGCGTGTTCTCGCCTGCCCGCTCGGTCACCTCCCCACACCACATCTCCATGCCGCCCACATTTGCACCGAACCGCACCTCTTACTCGGACTCGCTCGCATCTCGTGCTGGCATCATCGCGCACTTGGTCGTGTCTCATTATTATGATGTTCGCACCCTCTAACTGTGTCTGGCCTTTATCGCGACTTTCGGCAACAGGACCATCTTCTTCTGGGCTCCAGTAGCCAAGTGGGGCCTCGTCGCTGCGGGTCTCAAGGACCTCCAGCGCCCGGCCGACAAGCTCTCCGTGTCGCAAAACCTTGCCCTTGCTGCCACCGGATTTATCTGGGTGAGTGTTGCAGGGTAGACGTGGGCGTTTGGGACAACGTCGTGGCTTCTGGGCCATAACATGCTGGGCCGTGCTTTGAACGTGGGCCAGAAGCTGCGTCAGATTGTGCAATCACCATGGCCCGTTGACTGCACCGCTTGCTACGCTCCTTTGGGGTTTTCTATGGCGAGGCGTACGTGCGGGGACTGCTCGCGTGTAGCAGCAGGGCTTGGCGTCCGCGTGGAGTATGTACAAGCTCTGTGGGGCTCGTCCGTCTCTGGTGTGCCCGTGAAGCATCTCGGTCTGGTAGCGTTGTTGCTGCGACTGTGGCTGGGGCCCACCTGCGATTCGGGACACAGCACGCAGCGCCATGTGCTCTGACACGAGTGGCAGCCATCCGTGAAGGCGGTCGGCCTTCATTCCTGACGGCCCTTGCTCCAGTCCCCCCTCCCCCCTCCCTTGCTCCAGTCCCACGGAACCCCTATTGAGCTTCGCTGACTGGCGCAGGTGCGTTACTGCATGGTGATCAAGCCGGTCAACTACGCTCTTGCCGCCGTCAACTTCTTCGTCGGGACAACGGGCCTGATGCAGCTCGCCCGTATCTACAAGTGGCGCCAGGAGCACCCAGTGCTGGCTGCCATCGAGGAGAAGGTCGACTCGAACAAGTAGACGCGCGTAAACTGTATGATATGCATAGATTTCTGGGGTCAGGGACTGCCAGTTGGTAACTCTGGCCATGGTGCGCCGAGAGCGAAGAGCAAATTGTGGGGTTGCCGTTTCTGAAGGCTGCGCCTTCAATGTCACCTCCGCTTGCTCGATCACTTGCTTGTCGCTTGTTCCATCCCAGACGTCACTGCAACACTGCTGCTCGATCCCGAGTCGGCATGACGTCCTATGAAGGAGGCAACGAGCTAGAACGCCAGTGCACGTTCCATTCGCTTGCTAGGCCGAGACCGTCACTGCGCCCGTCTCGCGCCCTCGCTTCCGGTCGGCTACTTTTGCTACAACTACCGGAGTAACTATCGTCGGAGTGTCTTGCTGTTCAATCATTCACGGTCAATGCATCTCTCCCACATGTAGATCATGCATTGTCGCTCTGTGCTTGGGCCATGTCGAGGACAGTCGTCTACTCGTCCAACTGACATGTTGTATGGAGTGGGATGAGGCGCGGCCGCGGCGCCCGCATCTGGGCCCTTCGGCGGCCCTGTGCGGGGAAACCACAATCTCCGGTGGGCCAACGTCATCAATCACCGTCTCGATAAGAATTCTGACAAACGGTCCACACCAAGTGTGCATCTCCCGTCAACTTCTTGTCACGTCCTGCTCCTTTGCATATCAACTCGCACACATTCTCTCTTGCATTTATTCTCGTCGGCCTGCTTGATACCTTTCGTCCAACTATCCTTTCAACGCCCACTTGTCCAAATCGCCGGCAGAGCTCAGCCGAGAGCGGCGCCGAGCCCCATCGAACCGCAGCGCACTACTGCACCGCATCGTTCGCTTCGGCATCATCCGCCGCAGCGCATTCACAGCGTCTCATCGGAACCGCAGCCCGGTTGACCTCGCTTCAAGCAGTCACCTCTACACGCTTCTTTACACGACGCAGATTCTCTCCAGCATTCAATCCATCCACTATCTCAGTTCACCACACTCTACGCCATGTCCGCCCTTCCACCCCCACCACGGCATCATTCTGCGCCTTCAACGCGGGTGTCGACACCATCACCAGACTCAACTTGGAAGGGAAGGATGAAAGCCCGCGGTTCGCTGTGGGGTAAGAAGGCCGGCGACAAGGCTGTCCAGGTTAACGACTACCTCGGCCCCAAAGTCAACACGTTTGCGGAGAAGCGCTTCGGCACTCATGCCTTCTGGCCAGTGTCCGACGACTTTGCCAACGAGATGGACAAGGCCGCTTCGATCCTGCGCGAGTTTACAGGTGAGTCGAGCCTGAGTTGATGTACGGAAGTCATCGTGCTAACTTCCACGCAGTGAAGGGCGTTGTCACGGAGGACAAGAAGACCAAGTCCAAGATCCTTCGCAAGATCCCACCTAGTGTCCTGGCGCAGGCCAAAGGCCTCGCAATCTTCACGAGCATGCGCAGCGGCATTGCGCCCCTCGGCGGTGCAGGTGGCGCAGGCATTGTCGTGGGGCGTTTGCCAGACGGTTCGTGGTCGGCGCCAGCATCCATCTCGCCACAGAACATTGCGGCCGGTTTCCTTCTTGGTATCGATGTTTACGACTGCGTCCTGGTCATCCGTTCGCAGGCAGCCCTCGACAGCTTTGGCGGCCACAAGGTGACTCTCGGCACCGACATCGCAGTCGTGGCTGGGCCGTATGGCGCAGGCGCGGTGGTGGAGGCTGGCAAGGACAGACTGCCCGTCTTCTCATACGTGAAGAGCCGGGGCATGTATGCTGGTGTCGAGGTCATGGCGCAGGCGTTTGTGTCGCGCTTCGACGAGAACGCCAAAATGTACAACTGGCCGGGCGTCAAGGCAAAGGACATTGTAAGCACAGTTGGTTCAGGATCGTTGCTGACTGTAAGCTTGCTGGCAAGGTGCGCGTACCACTAGAGGCGGCGAACCTCATGGAGGCATTGCACGAGGCCGAGACAGGGCGCGCGCAAGTGAAGCGTGGGGCGGCACTCGACGAGCCCGTCGATCCCGAGGTGGCGAGCGAAGTCGTATTGGAGGACGGCGAAGTGCTCAAACTGCCGCCCACGCCAGACATGACCGATGGGCACGAGCACGAGTCGGACCCCGAGACGGAGACCGTCATTAGGCGATGGTCCCAGCCGCCACGCCTCCCACCGCGCAGGGGCACGCGGTCGGTACCTTCACCACCGCCTCGTCGTTCCGAGGAACCTGATCAACTGCGTATGGATGGTCTCGTCCTCGGCGCGACGCCGGATGAACCTGCTATCGTGCCAATGACTAGACCGCCTCCACTGCCGCCTCGCTCTCGCGACAGGCCAAAGTCGACGCTTATCGCATCGACGTCTGCGGCTCTTCCGCTCTCCCCCATCTCTCCGACCACCGCGAAGAATGTGCCAAGCGACGAGCCGCCCGCCTACGTCGAGTCAATGCACCTTGCCGTGCCAGCACCGGCGCCTCCGCTGTCGCCCGCATCGTCGGCTGGAAGCGTATACGACGATGACACGCCAGCCGAGCTGAACCTCGCCTCCCTCGAGCCGTCGGCTGACAGCACGACCGACCTGCACACTCTCGTGCCCGAGCACGCTGTTGACTCGAACGTCCCGGAGCCCAGCCCAGCACTCACACACCCTGGAGAAAAGTACTCGCTCGGCCCAAGTCCCAGCTCGACGCGCCTAAACTCGTACACCTCCGGTTCCGGCGCTCTGGTTGAGCCCCGTGCCGAAGCCATGAGCGACGCGGAGCGGCGCGAGTGGGAGCAGCACCGTGAGAACCAGCAGCGCGCGGACGAGGTGGAGAGCCTGTTGTAACTTTGTCAGCCTGCAGCGCAGGTTTAGATGACGCCCTTGCATATGTATCTTAGCGCATGAATCCACGCTTGCCAGTGTTACTCTGGCGCAGTGAGTCAGAACTGGTTACGTTGAACAGCCGTTGATCTCGGCCAATCAAGTGAGCAAGACAGTCGCCTTTTTAAGCATTACGCCGCGTGGTACGTCATGCAGCGGCGGCGTGTGTTGTGTGTCGATGAATCAATGCAGGCTCTACACTGCATGTGTTCCGGATGGAACTGATAAAGCTCCGTGAAGATGCACTTGATACGTTATCAGATAAAATCGGCCGATGTGCCTCGGCCTACACTTCACGCTCTGGTCTTTTCCCACTCCGCCTTCCCACACGCGGAGCTGCGCCAAGACGTTCTCTCCGACGTGATCCCCTTTCCGCCTTGGACACTGACTGAGTCGGCGAGCTATGAGGCCGAAAGTGCACAGCACCTGACCTTGACCGCAAACTAACCCGCGGCCCGACCCTCCTGACTTCGTCGCCATTCTGCGGCGCCGCGACACCATGGTCGGCCGACCACTGCCAAGCCCTCATTGTCATCTGCCTGGCTTGAAGCTCGGCTGACTCGCTGTTCCGTCTCTAACATTTCGGCAGGTTATGGTCGTCCGCCCTTGTCTCCTCATGTCCGTCGAACGTCGTCGAGGCTCTATCAGCTGTTCCCACCCACAGTCGGCCGAATGGAGCGTTCAACCTCTTCAGACAAGGAAACAGCAGCGACACCTGCACTTGGCGCGCCGGGATCTCTTTGTCCCTCCGGCTTGTTCAGCATAAAGGCATTTAAGGACGGACTGTCATCGTTTCTTCTATCCAACGCCGTCACTTCCGAGCTCCAGATAACCCACGTTCAGAACCTCCTCTTCGCTGGCTGCCCAATTCCTCTCACATCAAAGCCGCAACCATGCACTTTCACACAGCTCTCACATTTATGGCTGCAACTCTCGCATCGGCGGTAGTGCTCCCGAGGGCAGAGATAACAGAGTTTGAGGAGTCCCCAGTCGAGTTTCACTTCCCCGCGGGACGAGCAGGGTACACGCCCGCCAACGCCGGCGAAGCGCCATGCGGCGGTGCGCCCGCTGGCGAGCGTACCAAGTTTCCACTGTGTAAGAGTTTAGTTTCAAGTACGAGCTGACAAACAGCCGGTGGAAGGCTGTCCCTCACGCAGCGCACGGCCGTGGACAATATGAACATCCTCTGGACCAAGGGCGAGCCCACACGGTTCCATCAGTTTGCGACGTACACCAACACAATTACAGACATTTCGGAGGGACACTACTGTGCGCCGGGGCCCGACTTTGCGTCTCTGGGGCTCGCCGAGGGTGACGACGCCACCCTGCTCGTCGTCTACGCTCTTGACGGCCAGAAGGGCATGTACTATCACTGTGCCGATGTGTCCCTTGTCGCCCAGAGCTCATTCACCGAGCCCGAAAACTTCATGTGCGGTAACTACACCAAGGACATCCAGGTCGCAAGCTCCGAGGACAGCATGCACCTTAACGGCACAGAGGGCGGGCATGGCGGCGAATCTCCTCATGGAGACAAGTACAAGGCCAGCAGCTCCAGCTCTGGCTCGGACGACAACGGCAATAAGCTCTCGAACGCTGCCGCAGGAGGCATTGGTGCAGGTGTTACTCTTGGTGTTGTTCTTCTCTTGGCCGGTGCCCTCGTCGCCCTTGGGCGTCTTCACTTCGGTCGCCGCAAGGTTCATCTCAGCGACACGGCGTCAACCTCGTCGACGTCGTCCATACAGCAGAAGACCTCTCGTTAAAATGCTGAGGTTCATGAGAGTGTTGCCATAAGTTCAATTATAGTCCAATCGGCCAAATATGCAGTCTTCCCCATTGCTTTACACTCAGACTGCGCTGACAGTTCGTGACATCAACTCCAGTGTCAGTGATCTCAATATCGCAGCAAGATCCATCCATACTAATATACAAAACAGAGGAGACAGCGAGAAGCACGAGTTACACCTTGTACACGACGCCGTCGGCCTCCATGAGCTCGTTGCGCTCGTGCATGGCAGCGACGGCAGCCTTGCCTTCTGCCGTGCCAAACATGTCTTCGTTGGCCAGACCTTCGTTGACAGCAGGCATGAGGTCGTCAAAGTCGATGTAGCCCTCTCCGGCGGCGCCCGACTCGAACACGGTGCTGAGGCGCTCACGGAAGAAGTCGAGGCGCTCGGGAAGGATTGGCGTGATGTTGTCGGTTACTTGGTCCGCTTCAGCGGCCTCTGCCATCTCAACGTCGCCGTTGTTGAGCGCGTCGGCCGCTTCCTCCTCATCCGCAGCCTCTGCAGCGGACGGGTCGCGCTGTCGCCGAGCATGCCGTTCGAGACGCTCAGCCTTCTCCTGCGCACGCTTTCGGTCGGCCTCTGTTGGCGCGGCAATCTCCTCCTCGAGCAATTCCTCCTCTTCCTCCGATTCAGACTCCGAGTCATCGGCGTGTGCGCCACCGGCATTGAGCTTGCGGCGCTTCCGACGCTCAGGCCGAATCACTTCCTTGAACAATGCGAAGCGCAGCAGTTCCTCAGCGGCCATGGCGTCACGCTCGTCGACCACCGACGCCAACCGTGCTTTAGCGTGGGCAGTCGCGAGACGAATAAGCGTCTCAAGCGTACGGGCAGTGAGGGGCGATGTCTGGAGTCAGCGCTGTTCTCACAGGTTTCAACTCACCCTCCGTTGGTTGGATGCCAGATCATCATTACGCAGCGCTGCGTACACACCAACAATCCAGTCGGCCGCACCCTTCGAAAGTGTCGGATGGATACGGCTCTTCGCGTACTGGACGTACTTCTTGACGAACGCAATAGAAAGGACTTCCTTACGCTTGTTGGCCCCTCGACCCGACGAGGTGGTGACTCCCGCGTGCAGGAGTGGGTTGTACTTCTCAAACACAGGCGTCTCGGTCGTGCGGCTCTCCTCAATGTCACCACCCACATCGAGGTGCTGGTGCACGTTTTCGACGGCAGGAGTGCCCTCCTCAACACCGGGTTGCAGGTAGCGGTGCATGCGAAGCACGTGCTCACTGATGAGGCGGTCCCGCTGTTCATCGCTGTCGTCTGTGACGACGAAGAGCAAGTCGAAACGAGACAACAGCGAGTCTGGCAGCGCAATGTTGCGATGGGGATCCTTGTGTACGTCATACTGCCCATAGATCGGATTGGCAGCTGCGATGACGGAGCAGCGCGCATTGAGCGTAGTGTGAATGCCAGCCTTGGCGATGGTCACGGTCTGCTGTTCCATCACTTCGTGGATGGCTACGCGGTCGACGTCGCTCATCTTGTCAAACTCGTCGATACAGACGACACCACGGTCCGCAAGAACCATGGCACCTGCTTCCAGACGACGCTCTCCCGTGTCCTTGTCGGTTGTGACAGCGGCAGTCAGACCGACGCCCGATGAACCACGACCCGTGGTAGCGATGGCCAGTGGAGCAGTGTTGAGAACAAAGCGGAGCATCTGCGACTTGGCTGTGGACGGATCGCCGACCATGAGAATGTTGATGTCACCACGAATGTGACCGCCATTCTTCAGATTCTTTTCTTCACCACCAAGCAGCAGGAGCAAGATGGCCTGCTTGATGTATCTGTAACCGAAAATGGACGGCGCAAGGCTCTCGGAGAGCAAATTGAAAAGGTTCTTTTTCTTCGAGACCTTGTTGATGTTACGAATGTCGGTGTCGGTGAGTGGGGCCTGTGCGATGCCACCTCCTTGCTTCGACGATAGGAGAATGACGTTGTTGGCGATAAGAGCAGTGCTTTGGGTCAGAAACGGAACAAGACAGCAGCTCACTGGAATCCACGCGAGCCCTGACCACCGCCAGACGATTTGTAAACGCCAACTAGCTGGATGCGGTCGCCCGGCTTGCACACGTCGACCAGGTCATCACCCAAGACCACCTCAATGCCTCGTGGAAGCTGGCCAGGCGGTGCACGCTCCGGCATCTCCTGGATGTTGATGGCTTGGTGGTCACGGAATGTCGACAGTCCATACTCCATAAGCAGCGCATGCCCCTCGCCGTCGTCGGTGGGCACGACTGTCGTGGAGCCGGTCAGAGTCGAAGAAGGCGCAATCATAGTACCGTCATGGTAAGTGCGCGAGTGGAATTTCTGCGTGGGAGGGCAGTAGTGAATCGACTTCATCATCTTGGGACGTACGAGAGAGCCTGTTTTGTTAGCTTTCAAATGGTTAGACGCGTAAGAAACGTACATCGCGTCACAATGCCCTCAAGAGAGATCATCTTGCCGATTTGATTACTCCTCAACGTCCGAGGGTTGCAGTGGTGCTGGCCGAACGAACCTCGCAGACCGACGAGGTCTGACATCAGCAGCTATTCCTAAGCCGCCATCTGCACAAGCTACTCACACTCCTTCTGGGTGATGTCGTGCTTGAGTGGGTCGTGCAAGGCCTGCACCATCTGCTGCACCGCTGCCTCGAGGGCAGGGAAAAAGCCTGTTGGCTGATCCAACAAGCCATCCGCGTATGCGCGGTTATAATCACGAACGTCATCCAGATTGACAATAAGACGCTGCTGTTCCAAGTCGAGCATGCGCTTCACCTGATCGCGGTAGTTGTAGTTGACTCGGTCCTGCTCTGTGAGTAGGTCGCTCAATATGACAGTTCAGAAGACTCACCTCGGCGTCTAAGAACTCGACAAACTGGCGGGTGCGGTCGCGCATAAGGTCGTCCGCGCCCGCAAAGGCGTTGTCCTGCGTCGCGGTGTCTGCCATGGTGGATGGAGCAAACGAGTGCGTGGACAGTGACGGAAGAGGGTGTCAAGATGAAAGCAAAAGGGACGACAATAAAGCCCAAGACGCGTCAAAGTGACCATCTCAGGGAAGTGGAACCGACAAAGCGCGACGCGTTGCATAAATCATGACGTGTACTTTAAACTTGGATGTGATACCTTTACTTCCACTTTCTGTGCTGGGCCCCGGACTTTTTTGGTCCGGTGGGTTCTGGGACCTTCCTTTGCCGACCCTTGTGCTCGTCATCGTTCCCGTCTTGCTCGCCGTCATAAACTTCACTCTTCGTCGCGCAAGTCTCACTTTTCCCTCCCAACACTTGAGCTTTCTCTATACCACATCACTGCACGAATAATGTCCGAGGCCGAGCAGCTCAAGGCGCAGGCCAACAAGGCCTTTGCCGCTAAAGACTTCCCCGAGGCCACCAAGCTTTACACCGATGCCATCGCTCTCGACCCAAACAACCACGTCCTTTACTCTAACCGCTCTGCTGCCAAGGCTGGTGCCAAAGACTACCAGGGCGCGCTTGAGGATGCGAACAAGGTACGTTAGGGCGGTTTGGCCTACCTCGCACCGTCCCCGGCTTGTGCTGACAAACAGTGCACTGAGCTTGACCCGAAGTTTGCCAAGGGCTACATGCGCAAGGGCGCAGCGCTGCACGGCCTGCGCGAGTACCCCGACGCAGTGATGGCCTACGAGGAGGGTCTGCAGGTTGACCCGGAGAACGCCCTGCTTAAGAAGGGTCTCGCCGACGTGAAGAAGGTGATGGACCAGGAGGGCCCGGGCGATGGTATGGGCTTGGGACAGCTCTTCTCCGACCCCCAGCTCAAGGCGAAGCTGGCATCCAACCCGAAGACGAAGGACTTGATGAACGACCCGTCGTTTGTGGCCAAGATCGACCAACTGCAGGCCTCCGGTGGTAAGGTCGACATGCAGTCCATATTCAGCGATCCTCGCATGCTTTCCGTCCTCGGTGTCGCTATGGGAGTTGACATCGTGAGTTGCAAGCGCACAGCGACAAAAACTCAGACTGACGGATACAGGATGCGATGGAGCGCCCTGCGGGCTCGAACGAGATGCCGCCGGGAACGACCCAGGCCTCGTCTTCCGAGCCGCCCAGGCCGTCGCCACCTAAGGCCGAGCCCAAGAAGGAGGAGCCCAAGGAGGAGCCTATGGACCTGGACGACGATGACGCAAAGGCTAAGAAGGAGGCCGACGAGTTTAAGCAGCAGGGTAACACGGCGTACAAGGCGCGCAAGTTTGAGGAGGCGATCGAGCTTTATCAGAAGGCATGGGAGGCGTTCCCCAAGGACGTCACTTACCTTCTGAACCTGAGCGGTGAGTAGTGCTGCGTTGAACGTTTGATCTGACGAGCCAGCCGTATACTTCGAGCAGGCCGACTATGCCAAGTGCATTGAGACTGCCGAGAAGGCAGTGGAGGAGGGGCGTGAACTGCGGACCGACTACAAGACGTACGCCAAGGCGTTTGCGCGTATTGCCAATGCGTACAACAAGCAGGACGATCTTGAGAACGCCATCAAGTTTTACAACAAGTCCCTTACGGAGCACCGCACCCCCGATGTGCTCACAAAGCTGCGCGATGCGGAGAAGCGCAAGGCCGAGGGCGACCGCCAGGCGTACATTGACCCCGCAAAGTCGGACGAGGCTCGTGAGGCGGGTAACGCCGCGTTCAAGGCTGGTCAGTTTGCGGACGCTGTGAAGGAGTACACCGAGGCTATCAAGCGCATGCCAACAGACCCCCGCGCGTACAACAACCGTGCGTCGGCGTACCAAAAGCTCATGGCCCTGCCGGAGGCTATCAAGGACACGAACGAAGCCATTAAGTGCGACCCATCCTTTGTCAAGGCCTATATCCGCAAGGCGCTCGTGCAGGAGGCGATGAAGGAGCTCACCGCGGCCCTCACCACTCTGCAGAAGGCGACCGACGCCGACACCGAGCACAAGCACACGAACGAGATCAACAACACTACCAACAAGATCATGCAGGAGCTCCAGTCGCAGCGCTCCACCGAGACCGATGAGCAGACCTACGAACGCGCCATGCGCGACCCAGAGGTCGCCGAGATTATGAGCGACCCCATCATGCGCCAGATCCTCTCGGACGCACAGCAGAACCCGTCGGCGCTGATGGACCACATGAAGAACCCAATGGTGAGTTCCTTTCTTAGGACTTTGGCGCCTTTGACGCTGACATGCGTAGATCTCTCAAAAGATCCAGAAGCTGATCAACGCGGGTATCATCCGTACGCGGTAGGCAGTGGATTAGTTAGGCGGTCGCAGCTACGTGTCATGCATACTATCAATGTCATTGAGTTTCTACACTTCCTCGCTCGCGCCTAAGTTGCTCGTCCACCTCGCTTAATCGCGCATGGCGCTGTTTGCGGGGCCGTGACGCGTCAGAAGTGGAGGCCCACCCCACAGTGTATGAAGGTTGCCACCAAGCCGTCATTTTCGGTATCGGATTATTATTCATCACCAGCCTACATTCATCAAGGCGGGCTCAAGCGGGAACAGCGAGAGCGCAGGTGCACGAACAATGAGCTCTCGGGGCGCGTATGCGCCACTGGCCACCTCCCCGTCTGCGGCGCGACGCACGCTTTCTGCGGACGGCGTGGACGGCCTTGGTCCGGCTGATATTCGTGTTGCCCACGCGCGCGATGTCGACGAGGCTGCTGTCGTTGTGCCAGGCGAGGACACGTACGTTCTGTATTTGATAATATGGCTGACTGTATAGTATCACTTCATTTGTGCAGGTTCTCGTAGGCGCAGCGGCCATCTCAGGTCTGTTGTTTGGGTGCGTCCTGTTCCCACCAGCTCGACCTAATTGCTGATGGCAGCTATGACACTGGAGTCATCAGCGGTACTCTGTGAGTATAGTCTTAGGAATACATAGACATGACTAACGCGCAGCGTGGTCATTGGTACAGATCTCGGCGCAGAGCTCACGACGGTTCAGAAGGAGGTGATCACCTCTGCGACGACGTTGGGCGCGCTGTTTGGCGGCGCAGCAGCAGGAGCGCTTTCTGACGTTACGGGCCGCAAAGCAGTTTTGTCTCTCGCCAATGTCGTGTTTGTCCTAGGCGCCCTTCTCCAGGCTGCATCGTCGGCAGTCAACCCCATGGTCCTTGGCCGCTTCATTGTCGGTCTCGGCGTCGGTCTCGCGTCCTGCATTGCTCCACTGTATATCGGCGAATTGGCTCCAACACGCATGCGCGGTCGCCTGGTCACTGTCAATGCCGTTGCTGTAACCTTTGGCCAAGTTGTGGCGTATGGTGAGTTTCAGTCGCAGATGGGGAACATTGTTTCCGAAGCATCTGGCTGACCTTTCGTAGCTATTGGTGCAGCATTTGCACGCGCGCCTGCCGGTTGGCGTTGGATGGTCGGGCTTGGCGCGTTGCCAGCAATAGTGCAGCTGGTCGCGCTCGTTTTTATGCCCGAGTCGCGTGAGTTTCCCCGCCACGGGGCACTGCTGACAACAGCCCGTATTCTTTTGCTGAGGGGCGACGCAGAAGCAGTGGAAAAAGTGCTTGCGCGAGTATACCCGCTTGCCTCGGCCAGAGATATCACGTGCAAGGTTGAGATCATGAGTGCCGCCATTGCGCAAAGCGTGGAACTGGAGAAGACAACGACCGCTGCGGAGCGTGCAGCAAGTCTGTTCCGAGTAGGAGCATACCGCCGAGCGTTGGGTAAGCTCATATACCCCACGCTGGTGGCTGACCGCAGTCATCGGATGTGGGCTGCAGGCCCTGCAACAACTATGTGGCTTCAACACGTTGGTGTATTATTCGGCGTCAATCTTCGACGCCATGGGGTTCAAGAATGCGACCGCCACTGGCCTGCTCCTGGCGGCTGTCAATTGCGCCTTCACTGTAATCGCTCTGAAGGTTAGATGGTTCTGTCTCATACTTGGCTGACCACAGATTGTTGATCCCATCGGGCGGCGGCCGACGATGCTGTACACCATACCTCTCATGGCATTTGCTCTCATGGCGACGTCGCTCTCTTTCCACAGTACGTTCACGAGGCACGTCTGTGCTAACCTCTAGAGCTCACCCGTTACACTGGAGGCGTGCTTGTACCGGGCACCGACTACCCACGGTCCACAGCCTCGGCTGTGCTAACCAGCATGCTCGTGTATGTTGCAGCGTATGCCACAGGCTGTGGCAACATTCCGTGGCAGCAAGGCGAGCTGTTCCCCCTTGACGTGCGTGGCCTCGGAACGTCGCTGTGCACAGCCACCAACTGGACGTGCAACCTGGTTGTGGCGGCGACTTTCCTGAGTCTCATGGAAGCGGCGTCTCCAGCGGGCGCATTTGCCCTGTATGCCGTTGTGTGTATCGCGGGCTGGGTGTTTGTCTTTATGTGCTATCCGGAGACAAGCGGGCTTAGCCTTGAAGAGGTCTGCGACGTTTTCCAGGATGACTTTGGAGTAAAGAAGAGCCAAATTATGCGGGCAGCAAGGGCCAAGTAGATCATCGTTGAGTATCACTGCTGCATGTACAGTTCTTATGGTGTACAGTATGCATATTGTACAATTACATGCAAACAAGAGACATAATTGGGACCGCTGGCCAATGCAGAGGAGTGTTTGAGGAAGTTGCTTAACGGGGGTAAGAAGACAGAAATGTGACAGAGTACTGTGTAAGACAACCATACTGATGTACATTTGCATATGTGGCGAAGTCGCGAGAGAACGAACGAAAGGAAGCTTACGCGGCTGGGCATGGAGATGCCACATAAGCGTATTCCTGCTCTGGATATCAGGTTGTCCTGCTCGTGGTGCCCTGCCCAAAGTGTTGCCTTAAGTGTGCATAGCCAGCTCGCAAGACGACCGCTGTGGTTGCCTGTGAGACTTAATACCAACACCGGTGAGATTCAAAGTAGAAAAGCATTGGGATTTTGATTAATGGTCAAGGAGCAAAGAATTGATTCCTGCTCTACGCTGCAAAACGCTCCCAGCAGCAGCTTGTCTCGATACTGGGCAGCGGTATGCCTCCTCACGGCTAAGTTAAGTCTCCTTCATTCAAAGGGGAGCCTCGGGCCTCAGTGGAAGGCTGAAATGCTACTTCCGAAAGTGTTGTCGTCGTCGAAACATACAGTACAGTAGCCAACGTTCTTTGTAAACAGAGAATCAACCTCAACCTGACCCTGCTGGCCTCCTAATTGGACGCAAAACACATTGCCACCTACCGAAAGAAGCGTTGGCCCTGTTGCAACTGTCCGCCGTGAGGCTGAACGTTCTAACTAACGGGGACTGCGCCAAAGTCAGTCTACACTGAGCCGTCAATAATGCAGCGTCAGTTGCTCCCAAAGTGGCAATCGCAGGTCTGTTGGTTGGTCCTCAAACTGGCGGACTTTGGTGGCATAGTACTGTACAGTAAGTACGTACCGTTCCAGTCAGCGAGTCGCTTGTACCAGATCGTGCCAGTAGCGCGATCGCGCCAGTAGTGCCGATTGCACCAGTTGTGATCGCGCCGTATGCAAACGCCGGTACTGCAGTCGGCCCCACAAGCCTCGGATCCCACTAGAGAGCATGGAGAAGCCACGTACGTAGCATAGCGCACGTCTCACGTACATGCCACAAGCCGTGCGAGCTTCGTTACCCTCGTCGCACGCTGCGTCCACAACACTCTCGCCGTGTGGCTGCATCAAAAGCAACCGGAAACAACGGAGTGCGTCAGAGTGAGCGGAGTGTGTCAGTGTGAGCTGTTGGTACCGTGTGTGCGCCGTTATTGGCGGAGTCGACACCGACCGAGTTTAACGGGCCTCGGCGTGGTGCAAGAAACTATTGGATGCAGAAAGCCAATGGCTTTTAGACAGGGGACTCCGAACCCGGGCCGAGGCCTAGTTGAGGCGGGAGAAAAGCTCACAGGACGACTCTTGAAGGTTGCGACGGTCGTCAGAGCGGCATTTCGTGGACGTTGTTGTCAGTGGATTGTACCAGCTTTTGAGCGTCATGTTTTAGGTGCCTTTTAGGAACTAGGCCGACTGCCAGGGTGCCGACTGAGGCCGACGGCCTTGAAACGTACCTTTGCCTGTCGCGGCGTTTGCGTCTCTGTGCCTCTCGGTCATGGGTTCAGAAACGTTTCGGAAGCAGAAGTCTGAAAGGGCGTTACACTGGGTACTCTGACCAGAATTCCCTTGTTACGGCAGGGTCGGCCTTGTTCGAGATTGATTGCCGGAGCCAGCTGACATTCGTGTGGGTACAAGCCCCAAAGCAGAGTGTCGGAGGCAGGCCACCCGTACGACCAAAGTCCAAGCTCCGTGTTCTCCGGGTTCCTAATCTTCTTGATCCTGAATGTGCCTGTCTGAGATGGTGCGTTGGTCACAACGGGTGGAACCATAACATCTCTCGTTGAGCATCTGGTAAGGTCGGGGTCTCCGACGACAATGCTGTCTGTCTTCGGTTGCATTCTTTCTTGAAGCAGTCGCAACGCCTTGCGGCAAATCCTCCGTAAAGTAGGCAATACCCACCAAATGAAGACACCAAGGTCCAGCCTTCGCTCTGTTCCGTATACCGCAACCTCAAAGGATGGACCCCTGTCCAGGGGGCGACTTTGGATCGACCCCACCGCGCGAGGCCCAACCCTATGGCACTCTAGTGCCCTCGGCGTTGCTTTGTACTTTGTTGTGAGAACCGTTGCTAGGGCCCAAAGCGCATGACCATCTGCGTCCCGGTTTAACAGGGCTAGAGGAACTGTAACACCATGAGCACCAAAGCAGAAGCAGAGACCTCTTGATAGTTTCCGTTTCTTCCAGACACTTGCGCGTGCCTGAGGAAGCTAATGAGCGTTATCCCACAAAATTAAGCACACGGGGCGGGGGGAGTTTGTGGACCTGTGATTCTCCCGATGCTCACGAGTGGCTCTGCCTTGTTGTTGTCGCGAGGCAGTAGACGCCGAACAATAGGTTGGTAACGGCAGGACCCAACTCCACGGACGTTGAGATTATCCTGGCCCAAAAGACTTTGGTGAGGCACCATCCCCCTGTGACCCTAGAGAGTCCCTCGCGTTCTTCATGTTCCTCCTCTCCCCTCGTGCTTTACCTTGCATGTCTTGGCTGAACCATGGCCTGTGGATCATGTTCACGACATGTAACATGCCCTAACCCACGATGTTCGATGTAAGTACCTACCTCATGGCCAGGTTCAGGCGTGTCTGGGACCGAGAACGTCGGCCACTACCTCTCCTCCCACGCTTCCCAAAGAGTCTTTACAACCTACAAACTACAGTATCGCTACTCTCGCCCGTCCCTCGTTCCTTGCCCCTCTTGTCCCTCTCGCCTCTCGTTCATGCCCCCGCCTATAGCCTAGAGTATGCCCCTGAAACGGCCCACACAGTAGTGACACATGCCCCTCAACCCTCCCCCCCCTCACTGCCCCTCACCCCTGGGAGAAAGGCTTCTGGCCTTTCCACATCCCCCTTGTCGTCATCATGCCCAGTTCGCCGAGTTGCGAGCAGCCAGACTTACCGACCGGTGTAGGCGGGCAACCGATACACCGCCAACGCGCCCTGCAGTCTGCCACTGGCCGGGCATGCAGCTGGCCGGGCATGCAGCTGGCCGGGCATGCAGCTGGCCGGGCATGCAGCCGGCAAGATCCAACGGGACGTACAGAACAGGCCCATGCTGGTCATCTGTGTACTGTGTAGTGTTCACGTCGGTGATAATAAATGCGTCGACCTGGCTGTTCCACCTTGTCCCAGCAGCCACCTCGGCGATTCAAACGACGCTAGTCCCTCGACGCATTCGCCTCCTTCCGCCCACAGCTCGTTCTCCCCTCTGTGATCCACTACTCTCGGCGTTGTGGTGTTCTTGACACTGAACATATCCCATCCGCAAAGCAGCTGTGTGCGACGCGGCTGTTTCGCACCATTGTGGCGGCTTCCACCATGATTATTGTCGCCCCTACACCACGGAAACTCCCCGCGTCTCTGTCGTTGGTACTCGAGATGCGGGCCGACGCGGGCAGCCCTTTCGTGAGGTCTCCATTCTCCAACCACCAGACGTCGTTGTGCGACAGTCCCGACACCCCTTCGGACGACTTGCCTTGGGTGACAGAACCACCACCTCCACCATACGGAAATCGATGGGACTGTGCGCGATGGAACGACAAGCCTAAACCATCCGGTTCTGTCTGCGGATTGGACATCTCAAACTCTTCCAATGCGCTTTATCACCATGTAATACAACGGCTGCCACCACTTTCAGTGCGCTCTGAATAAACGTCTTTTACTGACAATCCAGTCGTGGTGCAGCACCATGCTTGCAGTGACACTCCGTTCCGAGCAGGCGTGGAATGTGACTCCCTATGCGCACGACCTACCAAGCCACAACGACATTCACACCTTCTACACTGGCGGGCACCAGGATTCAAAAGATCTATTTGACATTGAGGTTGGGATTATGGACACGTTTGTGCGCCGGGTAGATCGGGTCATCGGGCACTTGCAGTGGGGGCTGCTTGAAGAAGATCCAACATCACCCAAGACGCTGTTTCTGGACACCAGCTTCTACCGATCCCTTGAAGCCGCCACGGACCAGAGCTCCTACAGGATATTGCGCGAGACGCTTGCTCAGGTGTGTGCTGTGCTCAAGATTGAATGTGCACAGCTACTGACATTGACAGGCGGAGACGAGAAGGATACAAGCTCTCAATGGATTTCGGACGTCCGGCCATGCTGAGACTAGTGACAGCTCTCCCAAATGCGAAATTGTTTTCCCAATGGCGGTGCACAACTCCTGGATCACGGTTACGGTTGATGGCACAGCGCCTGCTGTCGTTGTCTACGACCCAGGCCGCGTCCTGTCTATGCAACAATTGGATAACGTAGAGTTCAACTGCTGAAACGACACGCTGACATTCAGCTGTCAACATCTGTCATCAACACGTTTTTCTTCGAAGCTTGTCTACCGAGCCAAACCATAACTGGCGAAGCACCGCAAGTAAGACATGTTTATGTAGGTACTCAGCAGTCTCGCACCTCCCCCACCCCAAGTCCACCGCAAGTTTACTGATACACAGCCACGCACTGCCGTTCAACGGGAGCACACGGTACTGTTTGCAGCATCGGCTATCGAGATCATGGGTCCGGATCCATCGGATCGGCTAGCACCAGTGTACCTGAACTACGCTGCTACATTACTTGCCCAAGGCTCCAATCTCCACGTTGCGCCGCGCTTGGGGGAGCCTATGGCCTCTCAGCCGATCTCTCTTGTCAAACAAATCGACGTGAGCACAATGCTACGTGACCGTATCACGTGGACTATCCATACTGGCAACATTGCCTGTCCATTCCGTGGTGAATGGTATCCCGCCTCATAGCGACAACGTACATCCTCCTTGTCGTAGCATCCTCTTGTGACAGGTTCACACTTAATACTCTGTATAACATATCTGCCACACGGCACAGCATTTGGGCACGAAGCGCTCCATAAGAAAGCCCGGCTCTGGTTGCGTCTTGTCAGCACAACAAAGACAAAGCGGTGCAAGTACCCTCGATAGCATTCAGCCTGATACACTCGGGGCCAACGATACAGAAATGGCCGTGATGTCTGCCTGGCATTGTCATGCTGAACTTGGGCTAGCGGAACACCACAATGCATCCTGCGGGCATGCCGTGCCTTCAATTGGAACATCGTCAAGTATCCTAGTCCGGTCCTGATCTCATGGAGGTGTATTGACGTTGTATGCAGCATTGTGTATATGTCACAGGACTGTTTCACAGGCGGCTGCGCTGCGACAGGGGCGTGGGGTACATACATTGGGGGTAGGTGACTTATTTGCCTGGCCCACACTTGTTGTGTCATGCCTTGACTCCACCGACTGTTTGCGGGCGTTTGTTCTATCCGACAAAGCCTCGGGCCGAGGTTCCACCACTACCAAATGTTCTATCGGGGATTGCCTTTCCAAATGATGTGCTGCTGTATTGCAGAGAAAATCGAGACAAATGTTTGGTGAAGGACATCATTGTCGACATTGACAGCATTCAGTTTGCGCCACAATCACGCTTGCCACGGCGTCTGTTCCGTGGTTCTCGGGCGCCAAAATGTAGCATCCGGGCTGTCCACAGGCGATAGCGCGGCGAAGCAATTAACTACCGACATCGACAGCTACAGGTTTGTCCGGCCCGAGGGCTCCACTGCCCGGAAATGCCGGCGTTCATGATCTCATAACTTGGAAAAGTGCTTGCGCGTACTGTTAGGTTACAACAGAACTCCATGGGCGGTGGGTGATGGTGGCTATGAACGTGGTGGTGGCGTGAGCCGAGATCGAGACGTACGGACAGGGGCGGGGATGGAGGAGGCGGTCGAGCTTTTCATACGAGACACAAGGGGGTAATGGCTAAGTTAAACGTCTCTACAAGGCGCATCCGTCAGTGGAAACGCAAAAACATCTTCTCTGTACTTGGTTCACCTTTCTGAGAGCTGAATTGCAAGAGTGTACACTGGGGTCATCCCGGTGCACAGCAGTGAGCGACCTTCAGGAGAGCCAGGGTTTGGCGAGTCTCACGCGCTGCCGAGGTTGCAACGACATGCGTTTCGGGTTTTCTGTCAGCACCGCCTGCGACACCGTCGGCAACGGGTGTTGATTAACGTTATCGCTCATGTCGACTTGCCGGTCAAAGGGGGCAAACAGCAGACGCCGACGTGAGAGGCCCCATCGACGCAATCCATTTTCCTCCATGTGTTATCAATCCCTACACAGACCCCGATGCCGGCGGCACAGGTGGCCCAGACCGCTCCACAACGTCGCTCCCCCGTTGAACTCGCGCCGTGCATCGTACATCTTTGTTACAACGTAAGGGCCTCACATTCCAATGGTGAGGAGGTCGCGTCCATGCAATGATAGCGTCGGTGTGTTTGAGTGTTCGCATCTAGGCGTCTTTTGCAGGTCCACGTGACTGACAATTGACAGTCTGTACCAGTCGGTCAAGTTGCAAGTGAACGCAAGCTCTTGCCCTCCCCCCTAAGATTGACACCCAGCCTAATCAGCTTGAATTTAGTCATTACTGTGTGGCGAGGCGTGAGCCAGTGGGGATGAAGCACTCTAGCCCGAGGCGGGCTAGCATGCAACACTGAGCGAAAATACCGCGTTTCCACGCCGTAGGATACCATAGCCAGTTGCCCGACAATGTACAATGAGGCTGATGTTGCGTGAGGTACAAACCTCGACGATGAAGTCATACAGTCAGCGCTGGGTAGGAAGCCAAGTCGGGGATGACTTGCACGGCTCAGACAGAAGGGCGGAACCTGTTATGGCCGTTGCTTACTTTGGGCCGATGCGCAGCCAAGTGTGGGAGAATGTCGGGCAGTTGCGGGCAAGTGCTTAGGTTGGCCGCTCTTGTCGGCCAACGAGCGGGCAAGATACGGCCAACACGGCCAAGAGATTGTCTGTGCGACTTGTACTAAAGTCCCTCGGTCGTGGTATCCCCATCGCCCCATCTCTCGGCTTTCTCAGATTCACCATGACCTACAACACTCCTGCTGTAGATGCTCCGCCGGCTACCCGGCCAAATGCTGAGTTCTGGAAGGTCGCCAACTCCCGACTTATCAGATACGGGGGCAGCTGGAGCCCTGTGCGTGTTGTGCGCGCGCAGGGCACGGCCATGTACGTGAGTAGACCTCGACCTGCAGTGAAGTCGGAGCTGATGGCAGGACGAGAACGGCAAGAGAATCCTTGACTTCACTTCTGGCCAAATGTCCTCGGTGTTGGGTCAGTGAGTTGACGAGAGCAGACACACAGAAACTCACTACAAAGTGGCCACCCCGAAGTCGTCCAGGTGGTGGACAGCTATATGCGCAATCTGGACCACCTGTTTTCAGCAATGGTGACGGATCCGGTAGTGGACTTGGCCGAGTCACTTTGCGACATGCTTCCTCCGGGTCTGGACAAGTGTATATTTCTCTCGACCGGTTCCGAAACCAATGAGGCGGCTCTGAAGATGGCAAAGATGTACACGGGTGGCCACGAAATTGTGTCGCTCTCGGCATCTTACCGTTGGTCCTTACCTAGAGAGGCGCTAACTGCAGACGGCATGACTCACGGCTCGGGTGCTGCCACCTTCTCGACGGGTCGCAAGGGTTACGGGCCCCAGCTGCCGGGCAACCTGATCCTTCCTGTGCCCTACGCCTACCGTTCGCCCTTCCGCCACCCAGATGGTACATATGATTGGCAGACCGAGCTTGACTACGGCTGGGACCTGATTGACCGCCAAAGCACTGGTGCCCTCGCCGCAGTGATGATTGAGCCTATTGTCAGCACAGGTGGTATCATAACCCTTCCTGATGGCTATCTCAAGGCTCTCAAAGCTCACTGCGAAAAAAGAGGGATGCTTCTGATCATGGACGAGGCCCAGACTGGTATGGGACGTACTGGAGGTTAGTGTTTATGGTGGCCGGGAGTGTACTGAGCGTAGACATGTTTGCCTTTGAGCACGACGGTGTCGTCCCCGATATCCTTACCCTGTCCAAGACACTTGGAGCTGGGCTGCCGCTTGGCGCGACTATCGTCAGTGCCGAAATCGAGCAAGTGTGCAATGAGCGCGGATTCTTCTATTACACAACGCACCTAAACGACCCGCTTGTTTGCGCTGTTGGCGCTAAGGTGTGTGAGATTGTGAAGCGTGACAAGCTTCAAGAACAGGCACAGATCAAGGGCGAGCTCCTCAGAGACGGACTTCTCGGCGTGAGTATTGTGTAAGGAGCTTTTGCTTGTGCTGACGAACTACAGCTTCAGAAGAAGTACCCCTGCATTGGGGACGTGCGTGGACGGGGCCTAATGATGGGCATCGAGATAGTGCTGGATCACGACAAGAAGACACCCGCTGATGAGTTGGGTACACGCATCTCTGCACGTTGCATGGAGCTGGGTCTGAGCTGCAACGTTGTTCAACTCAAGGGCATGGGGGGCACCTTCCGCATTGCTCCCCCTCTTACCATCTCTCCTGAGGAGATTCGTGAGGGGATTGCGATAATGGACAAGGCATTTGAAGAGGTTCTGGCGGAGGAGAATGGGACTGACAAGAAGAATGGATCGTAGTATGTAAAGTATGTACATTGAAGCATCCGTTATCCCAGTCATTGACAAAGTGCTCAGAAAGGTCAAGTGGAGAGCGTTTCAGTTGACGTGTACGTGTGTGGTGGGTGGAGGGAAGGTGGCAAGATTGTGCAAGGAGGGAAGGAAGAAACGGTCTGTGCCAACTGATCGCCCTCGGCGCAACAACAACAACTCAGCACAGTACACTCACCAACGACCCCGGCGTCAATCTCGTCGCCTCTCTCTTTTTCGTTTCTCTTCATCTCTCACTCTTTTCTCTTAGAACTTTTCAACCTCACCTCTTCAAACTCAGTCCAATCAATCTCACCGTAGCTGTCATGGACAGAGCCGATGCCGAGGCCAGCTCGTCGGCGGGACCCAGCACCCCTCTGACGCCACCCACCCCCAAGCTTCCTCAAGACCGTTCCGCTAAGAAGAACCACAAGCAGAGCTTACGAGCCAAAGACTCGGCGCACAAGTCTGGGTCCGCTTCAGTCCCAAGTTCGAGTGCGAGCCTCTGGCTGGAGTGCCTCCCAAGCCTTACCGCAGGTTACACCTCGTTGCCCTGTGCTGACGACAGCCCTCAGAAAAGACCTTTGTCAATAAGTTTCTCACAGAAGGCAAGTGGACGGGTCCCGAGTTCATATATGACGACGACTTGTACGCTACCTCGGAAGATGAGTTAGACAATTGTCACAAAGGCAGCAACGAGAGTTCAGCAGCTCGCCGCACCAAGAAAAAGGCGAAACAATCGAACACGGGTGGAAAGGACAACTCGCGGCTTTTTCGCCTGGTGAAAACGTACACAGGTAGCCTCGACAACGACGATGTTCGGGCCGCAGGGATGCGCATTCTGCATATCTTTCTGCGTTCCATTCTTCCTCCCCCCGATGTGCTCCTTCTTGGAACACGGTTTTCATCGACTCTTTGCCCGCGCTGCACATGTCACTCAAAGCGTAAGGCTGGTGATGCCCTTCAAGACGCTCTCGACAGTGTCAAACTCTCAGATGTAAGTTTTTGCTACGATCTGCGACCTTGAGCTTACGCTCGTCAACAGTGTAACCCCCACCAGTTTGACCGCGTCCTTTTTCCAATCACCGTTAACAGTCGTTGGTTTGTTGCTCTCGTCACTGGGGCGCAAGTGATTCTATACGATCCTTCCGGTCATGTTCACCTGGATGCCTCTGTGGTTCAACATGTGCGTTGTGACTTTACCACCTTACTGATGCCAGCTGTGTCACCAGATTGCGGACGCTTTCGAAGCTGATGCGGCCAAGCGTGCGCATAACGCCAAACGGCCGCCCAAATATGTGACTCACATCATTTCCGTACGTTTCAGCAAGTGGGCCCAGGGAGCTGACATCAGCCTGACGAACTGGTGGACCCAGCGGCCTCAGTCATGTTGGCTTGTGCTGCTATCGAGGTGCTTACTTCTCTGCCAATCATCAACGAGACAATCATTAGCAGCCTTCATCTTGTCCTTGCGTTTCTCGCCGAGTGTGCTGCCAACGAAGTTAGCATGGAGTTGTTCAAGAGTGTCCTGAGCAAGGCCTATGACGAGTGCTCAGCAACAGATACGCACCTCAACAATGACAAGGGCCAGTCGATGAACGGCGCGAAAGGCGAATCTTCAAGCCAGCCCGACAAGACGCACCTTTTGCAAGCGTGTGTGAGGTGTTTGCCTCCGGCGCCGTCCGCTCCCAATACTTTCAAGCCTGCACCTCGCGTCGACGCACCAAAGGTTCCCTTCAAAGCCAAGCGCCGAGCAAAGTCGAAAAAGCCCCTTAAAACATCGCCCAGCCCTGCGCTCGAAACAGGCAGCGGCGACTCCAACGAAGTGGCTCGCATTCTCACCAAACTTAGCAAAGCTGATGTGCATTCGCCAAAACTTCAAGACACTCTGCTCGACCGCATCGTTTTCATCTGCAAGACTGGCCTGAGACCAGGTGACGAATTCGAACCGGACCTGTGTAATTGCTATGCCTGCAGTCTCCTTGGCGCTCTCTTCATGTAAGCTTAAGGTGCGAGGCTATTGTACATACACTCCTCGAATACGGTATCGAACGCGACGACGTCGTAGAATGTCCTCTCCGACTCACTGTGCATATCATTGTACCAAAGTTGCTAAATGTAAACTGTGTAGTCACCTGCAACTCTCGTGGTCAGTGTCATACATGTGCATGTACCGATCATCGGCACGCGTCACCCCCTGATTCGTTCCTCAGTGACCAGATGGATCGTGGCTTTTGTTTAGATATCATTAGAATGATGAGACCCATTCGAACCACGGTAATAACTGGTAGAGTGTCAGTGAGAAGCGGGTGAGGGGATGAGACAGGCGCACACGCGGCTTTTCTATGCTTTAAAATGTAGCTGGATCTGTTTAGTAAACCGTGCTCAAACCGTCCTATAACCTGTCCCTACCTGGTCATGATTTAACTCTACAGCTTGTTATGAACCTCGTGCCGCCATCCAGGCATGTCAGCAAGGTCGCGCGGGTAGCCCGGCCGGACTGATTTGATGGGATCGCCGAGTCCCGGGCGCCAACGCCAAGCATGCGCGAGCTCGGGCGCCAGACGGCCCTCCAAAAGCTCCACAACATGTTTGCCAATAATGGGATGAAGCTTGAATGAATGTCTGGGCGTCAGTTTGATTAACTGAGACAACACGTGCCCACTGTCTCCACTGGCAATGATAAGATTCTTCCACCGGGGGTGCTCGCAAATGAGGAGATTGGCATTTGCCGTATCGGTGCACCAGCACATCTTGCGGTCAAATAGCGGTTTGTTGCGGAAGCGAGGTAGAAACACGTCGATCGCCCTCGCGATGCTTTTATCTGACGCGTAGGGGATCGTATCAGTCGGATGTGCAGAGTGGCTACGTGGCACAGAAACCTGAGAAGGACCAGCTGCTCCCCACGGCGTATGTATCTTGAATCGCGTGAAGCCGGGGAATTCATCACACACTTTGACCACACCGTGTCTGCTGTTAGTGCTATGATAGCATGTGTCAAACTTGCTCATTGGGCTCAAAGAAGAAACCGTACGCGGCGTTGTACACCACTGGGCATTCCCGGTACTCAGCTGCCTCCTCTGGACTCAGCTGCATGTGGGCCACCACCCATGCCTTGGAGCAGCACTGCCCTTCCAGGTCGAGAAGCACAGGGGTCCATGCTCCGGCGGCAAGCACAACCTTGTCGGCGTAGTGCCGTGTTCCGTCCACAGTCTCTACGCCTACGCACACATCTGAGGCATCCAGGATAGGCTTTTTGAATTGACCCCCACTGCATGTAAGCTCACGGCCCACAACACACAGACAAACGTCCCGAAGGCGAACTTGACACCAGCGCGTGCTAGCTCCTCACCGACTGCCTTGAGGCTCTGGCTCGCAGCAACCCAGCCACCAGTCTTGTCCCAGATAGCCTTCCAACCCTTCTTTCAGTGGTTGGCAGACGGGTTACTCCTACACTGAGCTTCTCGCGCTCCAGGAGAGGCGCCTTGGCGAGAATGGCGTCGGCGTCATCAAGCCACTCGTGACTATCGCCGAGACCTGCATCAACTAGGGCTTGATACTTGTTTTTCAATTGCGCAATCTCGGCGTCACTTGAAGCGCAGTCCAGCTGGCATCAGACGAGACCCTACCTGTGCAAGGCTTACCCTTCCCGTCTGGTGGAAGTGACGACGAAAGAGGGGGTCATGCATCCACAAATACTGTGCGGCGAGACTCAACTGGTAGTCTACCGGATTGCGTAGGGCTATGCCCATGATTTTGTTCAAGTCGTTGCCCGCGCTTTGGGAAGACGGGATCGGGTATGTGTCGAGAATCGTGATGTTGTCCGCCCGGAAGCCTCTTCGGAGTAGATGCAGCGCCGTGGAGGACCCCAGAGTGCCGCCGCCACCCACGATAACGACCTTGCTCTCGCTCGGATCCATAGCAATACTGTATGTAGTGCGAGTTGAATGGAAATGTTGACAGTTTGCTGGTCAGATGGATCAGACAAATGGAACGTTCCGTTCCTCTTCAGCACATGCCGTTCGGATCTGACCGACGCGACAGCATAGAATGCCGTCATCACTCTTAACGCGGCAAAGGCCCACACGCAGCCGCGGCGGCCAGCCCCAGCAAGCCCGTCCGCTGTCAGACAGGCACCTCCGCAAGGACAACTCTCTACGACCTTCCAACGATGCAGTGTACTTGCCAAGATTGCTACTTCGCGCTGAGTGGCCAAGCGTTGAGCCCAGCGGGTCGTCGTCAATGTGGCAGAGTTGCAACAGGAATGCCAATGACCCTCCTGCCAACGCTGAGGTCGGAGCTTTCCTGAATGTTTGAGCATCAAGCATCAGGCACGCCCTGAGACCATTCAGTTGTGGACGGGAGTGCCAGAGTGCCGGAGTGGGTGGAGTGTCGAGTGCCCCCGCCAGACATGTGCAATGAATGGATATGCATCGAGTTGAACAAGCGACAAAGGACAGAATGCAGGATGATGACATTGTGATGGAACGGAAGCCCAAGGGCCACAGGTGAGCTTGATACTCGAGGGATCGACAAAGTCGGTCGTCTGATCGCGCCAAAGATGGTAGGCCGACGGCCCAAAGGCCCAGGGCGATGTGGTGTGGATGTGTCATGCGTCATAGAATTTCGACTGATCACACCATTATTGCTCCATCCTGGGTGCTTGGACGACTTTTTGCTTCAACTCGATTACTCCACAAATCTGACCCCACTGACATGAGCTGCTACGCTGCGCTCTGTGATCTGCTGGATCTGCTGGCTGCTGACTGACTGCTCTGACTGACGCGCCCAGTCTCAAACATAGCCCCGCGCCAAGCTCGCCAATGTATTGGCACCTTGCAACTTGCCTTGCGTGATTACATTTCATCACATTCAATCCACTTCTACTGCTAATGTCTAGTAATACAACTTGCTTATGCGATTTGATGTCATTAATGGCTGCTGTGCCAAGCTTCTCAATGCGTCCCGTTCCTCTATGCCATGCAATGGATCGATAAAGCGGATCTGGGGCGTGCTGTTGGTATTCCTTGGCTTCGCGCGTTTACTCGGCGTCTAGCGGACAGGTCTCGACCTGGTCGTCGACTTGAATGCCACCACGCTTGTAGTGGGCAGAGTCGGGGTGAGGGCGCTTCCAGCCGCCTTCGACCTCGGGGGTGGCAAGCCACAAACGGAGAAGGTGGCGACGTGGGGCAGGTGGAACGTGGTCGACATAGGCAGTGCGAGCATGGAAGTTGTGCGTGTCGGCCACAAACTGAATGTCGCCGACCTCAAGAACCATGTGAAGAGCCAGGCGCTGAGCCGTCTGTTCCAGAACCTCGACAGCCTCCTTCTGTTCCTCGGTGTGGCCGGGGATCAGACCCTGGTCGACGAAGCGTTGGATCGACTTGACATAGTAGGGGTCGTACTGGCAGATGACGCGACCATCGCAGTAGTAGAAGATGCTCTTCTGCATCCATGGCTTTTGGCCCTTGGACACCTCACCCTTGCGGTCCATGTACCAGTTGGGCTCAGCGAGCAGTTTGGCAACATCAGGGCGCTCCTTCTGAAGAGTGTTCCAGACGTGGTGGGCCGAGACAACGTCCGACCCGCCACCCTCCTTGGCACGGTGGAGACAGAGGAGACCAACAATGTCGGAACCGTCGGTGTGGAAGTACTGACGAGCGGTGGTGGTGTAAATGCGAACCTTGTCGGTCTTGGTGGGGTCGTTGCCAATGTCCTTGACATGGCCAAGGATGTGGCCCTTACCGTTTTGCGACAGGGGAACGCCGATGGCCGCACCGATCGCAAGGTAGATTGCAGAAGACTTGAAGACAGTCCAGTCGTTTACTGGGAGGCCCTTGATGAGGATGAATCCCGGGCCGTTGACCATGTGCTCGCGCACCTGCGAGAGGAAGCCACGGACGTCATCGCTGAGGGGGAACGTCTCGCGGTTAATCTCGGGGAGTGTGTGGCCAGTCGCCTCAAACTTGTCGTACGAGTTCTCGAGCGAGGCAACAAGCTCGGGAGTCCACTGGTGCTTCCAGAGCGAAGGGTCGTTTACAAAGTCCTCGCGCTTCCAGACAGTAGGGCCGGTAATTTGCTGGGGGAAGTCCTTGTACGACGCGAGGTTGTCATGGTCGGGCTCGAGCATACCAGTGCTCAAGACCTTGGTCTGAGACTTGAGGGGCGGGCCCGGGAGAGGTGGAGCAACCGCGACGGCAACGGGCATTGTGTCGGTTGAGTGTGGCGGCAAGGAGTTGGTAGTATCTGAAGTGTGGCGATCCGTGGCTGCAATTCACTGGACTGCAGCTGAGAGACTTGAGCTTTGGCTGGGTGATGGGGATGCATTGTTGCTTTGGAACCCAGGGTTATATACGTATGAGTATGCCGACGTGGTCGGCCGACGAGGCAATGACACTCTGGCTGAATACTGTCAGCAACGACGAGACGAGGTCAAACGGCGAGCGAGTAGCATCAAATGGCGTGACCACCTGACGAAGCCGAGCGCCACATTGGCACATCTCACCCCAGGCAACATTTGCCAAAGACTGCGGGGTCCCCAGGCCTTTGGGCAAATCTCCGTCACCAAGGGACCTAATGACCATTAGAAAATGTGGTGGGCGGGGTTGTAATCAAACTAATGGAGGTTCAAACCCCCACCCAGCGACTGACCCCACTTGCCGCAAACGCGAAATGAAATCACATCATCGGAGCGTCGACATTCGCCCTCCCAACGACATCACTACTCTTGCTCGTACAGAGACTGCAGTACTGAACTGCGCGCATAGTACTTGGCCAAAGCGCGAGTCGCAAGTCTCCGCAGCCGTGCCTGTGGCCTGTGGGGCTTTGCATTACCACCGTCTGACCTGCTGGTGCCCAGTTTAGACTATACCTCCTCATGCACCTCTCAACATCCGCTGCTGCCCATTCCACAGTCTAGATCTGCCAAGGGTCATGAAAAGATGGATTTGACCACTATGCCATCCAGAATTCGTGGGACCCCGCTGCATGGACCACTGTCCTGATGGTCCCTCAGGTATGCAGGCCTGGCCATCAGAATACGTGGTGGGCGCGAGGGCAAATCGTGCCCACCTGGTGGTTCCTGTAGTCGTAGATTCCATTGTTAGCGTACGAGTATATGCCAACGGTGACGGCGCCATGTTCGGCATCCTCTCACGGTCTCTGCCAACACAATGTTCTGATTCAGGCACCAAGGCACCAACGAGGTCAAACTTGATGGTCTGGTCAAAGCAAAGTGGTCAAACATGGAGGGGCCAGCATGCGCCACGCCCTCCGCACGGACTTGGTGGCAAACCATGGACCCCCGCAGTCCAACACATCAAGGCTACAAGGTCAAATGTTCCTGTTCGGCTCACATGTGTACATCGCGGCCAAAGCCGCTCACCCAGCGAACAAGGTCTAATTCATGGAATGACAGGTCGTCGACGCTCTCCAGATCTGTCCACAAACTGTCCAAGTGCCAACTGACCAAGTGGCAATCGTCCACTGACCGTACCCCAGACGTGAAAACATAGGTGGGCACTATTCCGAAGCACGTCCAGACAAAGTCACCCGAGCTCGATGCATGGTACTCTCCTCGTGCAGCATTCGGAACCCAATGAGTTATTGGCATACCGGCAAGTTGTCCTTCGCCAGCGGCGTTGTTCACTGACATTGTCTTTCTCAGGTCGTTTGTTGACACCAAGGATGGATTCGGCGATCAAGTTTGCAGCCCCCAGTGACCGGCATTGAGGCTGTTTACTGTCTTCGCCATGCAGGGCACCATGCTAGCTGCTTTCGTGTGAGTAGCCTTGACTCGCCGCTTACAGGTAACTACGGCATGCAATGTCAGTTTCTATGAACGCTCCAAGCGGCCTTCCCCCTCTTCCAAGCTTTCACGGAATGTTCGGGCTTCTCATGCCTTGTTGGGCAAGGTCAAGCAACTACTCACGTACATCGCCCTTGTCTGGGAAGGGCCAGTTCGCAAAGTCCTGTAAACCGTTGATGAAGTCCTGTGGTAAGCTCGTCCCCTTACGAGTACTTTCCCCGGCCACCTGTCTACTGGCCACAATGCAGCACACAAGGACATTTTCACTGCATGCGCTCCCAACTCCGCCGTCAAAAAGACGAACGAGACTGAAACTTGGTGATTGGAGCTTGTTAAGAAGGCTGGTGCCATGTTGATCAACTTGTGCCATTTCCCTATATCGCGAACTTCCTCTGAGCCAGTGTGGGCCTTCACTGCGTAGACCAGGCATACCGTGGTCACAAACCTCCATGCCTTTGCGCTGTCGACGACGAGTGACCTCTGGAATAATCACCAGTAAAGACGATTATCGCAATCTAGCCTTCTCAACAAGCTCAAATCAACATTAGTAACTGGATAAAAGGTCGTGAATAGCGCCGAGCGGCCAGATCCTATGTTCACCGTGACATGAAATCGAGCAGAGGTGGCAGCCTGTGAAAGAATGCTGCGATCTCGCCGCCACTCACCGTCTTGATGCCAACCACAGGGCTGATCAGTCTCAAGCTGTGACAAGTGGTGTTGACGTGACAGTTATGCGCTGTGGGATCGACTGCGGACTTTCGCTTAGCCACCACCAGTGGTGGGCGCGAGACCGGCGATATGGCGGTCGTGAAAAGAAGCACTACACAAGGATAGGAGGCAGCGAGATGGTGCTCTCGAGCAATTCCGGTGAGGCTTGTCAGTCATGCCTGGCCGGAGACAAGAGTGCAGCGGGGTATCTCCGGCCGTCATTGTGCGACAAGTCTCCTGAGTACGGCAACGGACGCCACCCGTCGCGCAATCACCTCACAGTGCACTAGCACCCTGGTACACCGCTCCGGTCGAGAAGCGACACGCGGCAGATGCTGCTTTGTTGGGCGCCATTTCGACAGGACTGCCCGAGCAACTGAGACTGCAGTCCAGCGGTAACGATAACCGGCCACAAGAGGAATGAAGCCAGTGTGTTCCAGCCGACCCATTGCTCCGTGCTTTGTTCCTTTTTGTTCGCTTAGCATTGCCAGTGCGTTGTAGTCAGTAGAATGATGAAGAGAGAGGTCATCGCACGCGCGTTTGTGGTGGTCCGACGATCCGACGAAGCACATAGACCCTACCAGAGCTGAAGTAAGCGCCAGACGGGTAAGCACCGAGCAAAGGTCCCCCTCCCCCTCCCCCTCCCCCTCTCCCTGGTGTCTTGCCAAGAGGTCCCCGTGTCCTCGTACCGGAATTCCTCTAGTGGGGACCCCAGACTACGCCACCGGCAACTCCGAGTCGAGCCGTGTCGAGCCGCGACAAATGTCAATAAAACGCCGAAAGATTCGAAGAGCTAGGCAAAGCGCCCACTCTACATTTTGCCATGCCGCACGTCGTGATTGTCGGAGGAGGAATCATCGGGCTGTGCACAGCGTACTATCTGCTGTCAGCGCCAGATGCGCCCCGCGTGACCATTGTCGAGAATACGGGCATTGCGGCAGCTGCGTCGTCTAAGGCTGCCGGCTTTGTCGCCGGCGGCGAAGGCTGGCACCAGCCCGGCAACAAGGGTCTGGCTCGCTTGTCTTTCGCGGCATTTGTTGATCTCGACAAGAAGCTCGAGGGCCACAAGACTTATGGATGGAGGCGTGTTACTACTACCGGTGTCAAGGTCGGCGATGCGGACAGCATGAGCGCATATCGCCAGCTTCCTGTCGTGAGGGAACTGCCGAAGCCAGCGAATGGGCGTCAGCCTTGGGCAAACGGAACGCACTCGGCTCTTTTCAGTGATAACTGCGGTCAGCTGTAAGTTCAAAGGAAAGAGTTGGAGCTCCTTGACTCGACAGAGCGACAGCAGTTGAGAGAGTCAAACACTGACTCCAGACTTCCCGACAAGTTCTGTGAGCGTATGCACGAGGAGTGCACCGCAAAGGGCCTGGTGACTGTATATGCATCACCAACAGGACGCCGCGGACGAACTCTCCTTACAACAACTGGCCCGATCGACTTTGACAGATTGGTTTTGGCAGCTGGGCCATGGACCGCTGATCTGTGCGCAACATTGAGCCTGCCCAAGGTTCCTGTTGACACACTTCCCGGGCATCACATCCAGATTCGCCCAGTAATACCCACGGGCGTTGATTCGATCCCGGATGAAGCACTATTCTGCGGAGTCAACGATGGGCCTGGTGAAGCGAAGGACATCGTCAACAGCCAGCTCACCGCCGCCATTCCAGACTACGAGCCAGGGTCCTGGGAGCGTACGAGCGGATGGACGCGGACTGTTGAGTTTTTCCCGTGAGTTTGGAGGCCGTTCTGGGAGCTGATATTAGGCGTGCAGATGGTCTCGTGTACGCTGCTGGTGAGAATGCTGTTCCCAAGAGCGTTGGCGACGCCGCAGCAGATGCCCGTGTCAACCGTCTTCCAGTCACCGCCGCTGGTTGCCCTGCCCACGTTGATGACGAACTCGTCGCACGCATGGTGCGCTCTGCCAAAGCTGTGTCTCCCGCTCTTGACACAGAGAAGGGCGCTGAGCTAGTACACGCCGATGTGAGTTTGCGAATATTGCTCCATTCTGACGCACAGCTGTGTTATCGACCTGTCACGGCCGACAAGATGCCGCTTGTGGGCGAGTGGGCAAAGGATATCTTTGTGTGTGCGGGCCACGGACCATGGTGCGTTTTCACACCAGGGCGCAGTTGCTGACGCAAAGGGGCATTACTCTTGCACCGGGGTCGGGCATCGTCATGTCCGAGCTGATTCTTGCCGACCTTGCTCGCACCTCACCCAGCCTGAGCGCTGACATTTCCGGACTGCACCCGCACCGTCTCGCTCCCCTCAAGGCAACAGCCAAGCTTTGAAAAGCATCATATATGCTGTGGTTGATTGCATGCCTAGATGCAGTTCTCTGGGCTCGGAGGAGTGGTTGGATTGGGATGCCTCCGGCGCGCCGGCGCCACACTGAGATGGGGGCGTTCTGGTGGCGTGCGACCGTCAGAAGGGCCATTCCCTGCGCCCTAATGTTCACAATACTGACGTCTGTGGTATTGGCGCTCTCCTTCTATTGTGCTCTGCAGTAGTACGCATGCTCGCAGATTCCCGATTTCCAAGTTCAACGTGGTGCGGACGTGTGCTCTCAACACGAATGGTTTATTAACGCGTCCATCGCCACAACTTGCTAACCACTTCCCCTCCCTCAACTGACCATTGACGCTCTACCCGCAATGCCCTTCAGTCCAGCAAACAGCGGCACCAACATGCACGTGCTCCTTGTCGGTAAGGAGCACGTCGAGCTGCAACAGCGACCACTGCCTGTTATCGGAGAAACAGAAGTCCTCATTCAGGTCATGGCCACTGGAGTGTGAGTCGCGACTCCTCTCGCGGTTGGTTGTTGCTGGCGTGATCACTGACCGCAGGTGCGGAACGGACGTGTCATTCTACACTCGTGGCGGAATCGGTGCTCGAGTTGTTTCGGCGCCCATCGTGCTGGGCCACGAGGGAGCCGGAATCGTGCAGGCTGTCGGTTCTGGGGTCACCAATGTCCAGATCGGGGATCACGTTGCCATTGAGCCGGCTTTGCCTTGTCGCAACTGTCGATTTTGCCGCTCGGGTCAGTGGAACTATTGCGAGAGAGATCAATACTTCGCAACGCCCAGCACGGGTAAGTCCAATTTGAGCAGACCGTTTGCGCATGGGTTACTAGTTGAAAGCTGCAACAGTCGTTGCTGCCAGTGGCCGTTCCAGACCTTTTACACTGACTCCAGATGGCACGCTGTGTCAGTACTACGCCTGTCCAGCTCTCAACTGCGTGCCATTGCCGAAGTCACTTTCGTGGCCTCTCGCGGGCTGCATACAACCCCTTGCGATAGCAGTGCAAATTGCGCGGCGAGCCGGCAAGCTTTCACACGCCACCGTGGGCGTGATGGGATGTGGGCCTTTGGGCCTGCTGTGCATGGCCGTCATGCGCGCTTATGGTGCACGAGAGGTAGTCGGGTTTGACCGTTCGTCAAAGCGGGTCGAGTTTGCTAAAGAATATGCTGCGACTCACGCTGCGATTGTGCCCATTGAGCCATCCCATGGTGCCACGCCCCACAAGACGACCAAAGTGCGTGAAGCGGGCGATCCCATGCTATGGCTCGAGGACTGGGCATGGAATCACTTCCCAGAGTGGCATGTCGACGTCACAGGCTTCGACGCCGTCATCGATGTCACGGGGGCGGAAGCGTGCATGCAGCTTGGGGTTGCACTTCTGCGCCCTGGAGGTACACGTGAGTACTTACTTTTATTTGCCTTTTTGAGCTGACAGCAGTGGTTCTCGCGGGAATGGGGCCGCCGATAACCCAGTTTCCCACACTGGAAGTGGCCGCCAAGGAGCTGAACGTACTGGGTTCACTGCGATACACCACCAGGTGCTTTGAGGACGGCATTCACCTGGTGGAGCGCGGTCTGGTACAACTTGCTCCTCTAGTCACAAAGACATTTCCACTCTCGAAAGCCGAAGACGCTTTCAAAGCGTCGCGCGATGGACAGGAGATCAAAGTCGTCGTCATGAACCAGGAGTAAGAAAGCAAACGATGCGGGCGTGTTGTGAACAGTTTCGTTATGCATTTGGCTGTGTGTAGCTGCATTGCCATTGAAATCCGATCGCACTTCGGATGCTAGATGACAAATTATTCTGCCTCCTGGACGTTGAGAGCCACGTCGACCCTCACTTGCTTGCCAATAGAACCTCGGGCCACTACAACCCGGCCGTCTTTGACTACACCAAGGATCCCCTTTGCGCCGGAGTCGAGGACGCAGACATCCTCCAAAGGATTGCTTTTAAGCACAAGAACGTCACCGTAAGCGCCTTTCTTGAGCACTCCAATACGCTCATCCGCGAGGTTTTTAGCCGCGTTGATAGTTGCATGAGCCAGAACCTTGTGTGAAGGCAGAATCTGGGATCGTTGCACGAATTCCTCGGATTGTAGGTATCCCATTCTGGTGATCAGCACAGCCCTACCACAATGACAAAATGCCTTACCCGAAGGTCAGGTCTGTACCTATATTGTGAGTCTTTGCTTCAACCGCTGGGCTCACCAAATGATATACACACGCCTTCTTCGTCCGCAATTTTGAGGGCCACACGACCCTGCTGCTGAACTCTGGCATTCTTTTCGCGCATGTACTCGGGCAAAGTTTCATTCCACGGGGGCCTGCTCTTTGCCGTCGAGATCATTAGAGTCGGTGTGAGAAATGTCCCGAGCTTGGCTCGTCGTCAGCCTCTTCACTGGCCGGTGATCCATACCCATAAGCTTTGCAGTATCACGGTCCAAGAGGTTGCCATGCTCTATTCCCCTCACTCCGTTCTCAATAGCTCGCCGTATAGCAGGAACTGTGTAGGCGTGTGAGGTCACCCCCGTGCCACCCATGTCCCGCACGACGTCAACAATGGCGCGAATTTCCTCCGGGCGGAACTGCACGCCCTCCAGCTTGTCGGTCTCGGTCGAAACACCGCCGCTTGTGCAGATCTGAGGTGTTAGCCCAGCAGGCCGTCTTGTGATTTGGGCTCTTGGTGAACAAACAGCACTCTCTCAGCCCCAGAGTCACCAAGATCGACCTTTGGAGCTACCGCCTGTCTATAACACTTGCACAGGAAAGCGTTGGGTCAAGACTACCAGCAAGCGCTTCGGCCCTGTGCCAATATACTTGCCTTAATGTGATCTGCCCCCTTGCGCATAGTCGCCCGAGCTTCGCGTAACGCTTCGGGAACGCCATCAACGAGCGTGCCGGGAAACGAGGTACAGCACATGCTGTCCACCTGGCGGGCTCGCCCGTCTCCATGTCCACCAGTTTGCGACACTTCGATGAGGCTACTTCGGAAAAATGAGACATACGCATCTTGCCGCCCTGGAAGAGCCGCGGACCAGGAGTAAGCCACTGTTCAATTGCCAGCTTTTGAAAGTAGTCTGCGCCACCCTGGCGTTAGACATGTTTCAGTAAGCCTGTACTGACAACATCACGGACGCTGGTGAACCCACGGGCCAGCATACACTTGAGAGTATACGTTGCCCGCAGAGTGGGCTCGGTGTACGGTTCTCGGCGCCCATCGCACATGTTAATATGCACGTCTGTGGTCAGAAAAAGTAGCTGGTCAATTCTTGCTAACTCACGACAGTCTGCAAGGCCGGGGCAAAGGTAAAGATCTTTGCAGTCAATGACTCGTGCGCCCTTCGGCATCTTAGTGTTGGCGGATGGTTCGACGCTTTGCACGAAACCGTTGACAATCACCAACGAGTGGTCTTCAAGCAAGCGGCTGCCTTCCACATCGACGACGTTGGCATCTGGTGTAAACACTCAGACTCGGGCATGGTATGTGTATTGAGCAGCACTTGCAAGCCTGCGCCTCACGTACTGGTAAACACTAGAGGATCCGCTGCCTCTGGGATCCATGGCACGGCATTGATGTCACCTTTAGGGGGTGGACGCGGCGAGTATTCGTTGGTTGCTGGAGAGTGCATCTTAGATAGAGCTCAAGATGTGCAAGATGCAGTGGTGATAAACAAGTTACAACTAGATTTGATGTGGACAACGTGAAAGGTTGGTGGTGGTGAGAGACCGGCCGTCTAGACGTAGTACGCATGATGTCATGCTCAGGCACCGAGGTCGTGCAGGAGGAAGCTGGGGCCCCGACAACACGGGCGGATCAGGGCCAGAGGGGGCAAATTGTCAGGCACGGCGTGTCGCATTGGGATTTGGGGGGCGAGTGCACAGTGCACAAACAAACAGGCTGAGAGCAATTTGCACCTCCTCTCTCACTCGCTCACTTGTTCACTTGCTCATCCTCTCGAGAAAAAACGCTTCAAGGACGACCCATGACTGCCGTGTCAGACAATGGTTCGCCAAAGCCTTTTACGGGAACCCAGCCCAACGGTTGCATCACTTCCAAACCCAACCACGATAATGGCGCTCGAGTCATAAAGGCTGGGTTGCTACAGACCATTCACTTGGGCCCGACGTGGGCCCGCATCGAGGACGAAATGTACGGCGCCCATATGGTGACAGAGCCTGGATTGGTGGCCCTTCTGGCATCTGCAGCTGTGCTCCGTCTTGGAACAGTGCACCAGCATGGAATGACAGGCCTCTTCAAGTTGACTGCACCTGTCACTCGACTCGAACATTCCGTTGGCGCCATGCTCCTCGTTCGCTCGGTGGGTGCCAGCGTCGAGGAACAAGCTGCCGCGCTCCTCCACGACATTTCCCATACGGCATTGAGCCATGTTATCGACTGCGCCTCACTGTGTGACGGCAGCTACCACGAGGTGCACAAGGACGCATACGTCGCGACGACAGAGCTACCAGCTCTAATTGCTCTTCACGGCCTTCCGGCGTCTGTTCTCGACGAAGAGGATTACCCACTGGTCGAACAACCGTCTCCGTCTTTGTGCGCAGACCGCCTTGATTACGGCCTTCGCGACGCCGTTGCATTCCAGTACCTCCCACTCGACTCAGCTCAAAAGATATTCGCCAACCTCACAGCTCACCCCTCGGCATCCGCACCCAACCGCATTCTTGCACTGCGCGATCCACAATTAGCGCTTGCCCTCGCCCGCGCATACCTCGAGTCTGACCGTGGCGTATGGTGCAACCCGGCTCACTCAGACATGTACTATCGTGCTGGGCTGCTTATCAACGTCCTCATCACATCAGGTCGAATCAGTGAGGGCGACCTGTGGTCGGGCGACGAGGTGTTCTGGCGACGTATGCGACAAGTCGCGCAAGGCGACGAAGTCGCTCAGATGGATGCCCTCGAGTACATACCTGACATGGACTGCGACACGCTACCCTGGCCAAAGGAGGAGATCAAGGTTCGCACGTTGGATCCTCATCTGGTTCAACCTGACGGATCGCGCACGAGACTGACCGACATCAGCCCAGAGTGGTCACAAGAGCGGGAAGCCTATATTGCTGAGCGTTACGCAATGTGCATAGTGCCAGCATCGCAGTAAGGCAGTGACAGCGGCTTGCAATTCATCGGGCTAGGGCCAACCCGTCGTACATCATGCAAGAGCGCTCTCTTAGGCCGCAATCTCATCTCCTGCATATTGGTCCGTCAGCAATCAGCCTTTTTCCTGTTTTTCGTGTTTCCGGCCTTCTTTACATTGGAGGTGACTTGTATTCATTTACTTCTGGGTATGCAGGGAGCGTCATGTCGCAAGAACTTCTGCGCTTACCTCAGGTGACTACCATGGCTACCCGCAGTGGGTGCGGGTGACTAACATCGAAGATGGCATCCTTCCGGTGCCATTGCTTAATGCTGTACAAATGAGTTGGGCCTAGATCAATAAAACCTGCGGCAACGAAGGACTCACAATGCCACTGCTCCATAGGCTAGCACAACGGGACACCTGTCCACTCGTGAAAATTACATATATGTGCGCTTACGAGTTCTGAAGGCATTTCTGCGCAAGCTTTGCTGAATAGACTACTCTGTCGCTTGGATACAATTTACCACCTCTATACTACTCCACCGGCGCCTCCATGAAGGCCACTACTGATATCTCCAGTAAGCCAGTCAAAGAGCGCCAGGATATCTACATCCGGTTCAATCTCAGGAAGCGAGCTCATTCCAGATGCCTGATCATCGGTCTCGGGTTGTAGAAGAGCTTGCACTGTCTCAATGCCTGGAATCGGGGGCATACTTTTGATGAGGCTATTGATGCGCGGCAGTGCTGCCTCCGCAACTTCCCATGCGGGAAGCGCAGCTTGGATGGCGCTAAACAGGCGCCGCAAAAGCGCGAAAGTGTCGGCGAGGGCACCATCGATTGCCGCATCCCGCACTGTGGGTAGCATGGGTCCTGAATGAGAAGCACTTGGTGTCGCGTTTGCGTACGAGTGAAGGCGTATTGCCTGTTGAAGAAGCAGCGTCACCGCGTTCGTGAGTTGGTAAGCGGCCCATGGTGCCCAGAATGAATTGAAGTCGTCTACACGTAGGCACTCAATAAACGCAGACATTTGCCCCACAACGCCCAGCATCTGGGCAGTTGCCATTGCAAGATGGGTCGAGTTTTCAAACTCTTCGCGTTCCAGACCCAGTCGACAGATTAACAATTCGATGCCGAGATGGGACAATTGTAGCGATCCTGCAAATTAGAACTCTGCTTGCCACCAAGACCTACTTGTGCCCGGGCGCGGAGAAGGGTGTGTTGGGTCAAACATAAGATCATCTGGAAGATCGCGGTACAGGGTCTCAAGATCACTCGCGGCGTGTCGCAGAAGTGAACGGTCCAGCTGTTGGCGACGAGCCACGGCGTCGCGGTCGAGCACCAATGGCAACAACCCCTCCAATACTGAAGACAGGCGACACGTTGCAATGAAAACAGCGATCTCTGATTCCTTTGGTGTCGTTGCGCCCGGCGCATCACCATCCTCAAAGCTGAGAGTTGGGATCGAGCTGCGCGCCGCCTCAATGTTCACCGGGCGCCCGTACGTGTAGGCGTTCCACTTGTCAGTGACATATAGCCACCACCACAATCGCTTGCGCAACGAACGTTCCCACTTCGGCAACTTCCATCGGGAACAGTCTCGATGAAGGCCCAGCAGTTGTGATACACCCACAGCCTGTGATCAGCTATACCGAATAAATACAAAGGAACGTACTCTGCATAGGCCAACATGGTTGCCACCTGGATTCAGAATTGGGCGCCCGGACAATGCTATAATGTCCAGCTGGAGGGTTTGCAGTCGTGCCGTTCGATACTCGTTATCGACGACATGGCAACAGATAGTCCACATTTCCTTAGAGTGTGGTCGCAACGCTGGCTCATGCACTGCGGCATGGGAGAATATGCCTATGAGAAGGGCGAATGGGAACGTCCCTGCACCCTGCCAGCCTTGGAGACAAGCCTCGAAGCGCGAGCGATTCAGAATGGGCATCCCAGGAAGCGTACGCGTCATAAAACTAGGGTCAGCGACAAAGCTAGAGTCTAGGCCAATGCGCACTGGTGGATAAGCCGTTCGGGCAAGGCGGGATCGACACGGTTGATGATGCCCAGGACATCTTGGTACGCCTTCTCGGCGACGTAAGCAGCGTTCGAGTGCCCGTAGACACGGCTAGGATTCCTCAGAAAGAACGCAGGGTTGCGCGGATCGGCAACTTGTCGATAAGGAAGATCTGTTGCACCGCTTTCGAGGCGCGTGTCGAGAGACACTGATGCGAGTTGGGCCACTGCGCCAGACCCTGTATGGTAAGTATATCGGTTGCCTTGCCGCTTACACACCGAGATAGTGTGACTCTTCTTCCTCAGTAACGTCAGCATCGAGGGACGAGTACCCCAACGTGTCGTCATCCTCTTGCTGCTGTTGCTGGATGCCGCGCTCGTCCAGACTGTCGAGAAACGCGCGGATACCCGACGACGGCTGGGGTTGGGGTAACGCTAATGTGCTGCGCTCGCCCATCCACGATGACGGTGATCGGTTGTGACCCCCTGCAATAAAAGCTCCTCCGCCAGCGGGGTTGCCAAACCTCGATGTGAGGGATGAGTTGCCAGGCCCAGCTGGAATAGCATATCCACCAACGCTTCCGTTTGGGACACCCCCAGCGCTTTGCGCCGTAATGCTGGGCTTGCGGTGCCGATTCAGCGGCGGTGCGCGAAAGCTACATTCTCTCCCGGCGCGTGCACAATGCTCGCAGGGATCGCCGCGAACAGCAATGTAACAGGATCGTTTGGAAATGCGGCAGTGATCGCATGGCCGATCTTTACGACTGCGCTTTGCTCGCAGGCTGGGTCTAGTCAGCAAGCGAACGACCACGATCGATGGCAAGCACTGATGTTTGCGTAAGGGAGCATGAGCATTGCATGCATCGTCCTCTCACGTATGAACAGCGGGGCTGCCAAGATGGCTTGGGTAACACATGTTGTGCATGGGGCGATGTGCGCTGCGCGATGCGGGCAACTCCGGTGCGGGCAGGTGTTTGGGCGCTACGCCGCACTCGGATGAGAGTTACGTACTTGGCTGGACGGCTGGCCTTGTCCGTTGGTGAAGAGTCTGGATATGTATGTGAGTGGGAGTGAGAGGACGGAGTTGGCTCGGCGGACGCAGCCTTGGAGTGCTGGTTGTCGTCCATGACAGAGTGGATGTTGTGTCGAGTGGGCCATTGAGTCTGATAGATGATACGGTGTGCCATATGGTGGCCATAATTCCTACAACCTACAACAGGGCGGCAAGATAGGCCGCTCACCATACAGTACAATGGGCCCATGGAGTCGGTGTTTTCAGTCAACCTCTAACAAACACCAGTGCTTTGCAAACCACTCAAAAGTTTCTCCCTCATGCAGTTCAAACACCACGTCGATCCTACGTCCTTGCAGCCGAGCTGCCACGTCATGCAGAGGGATTGTCGTGTCGATGGTATGCAGACACGTCGAAAACGGTCTTTCGCGGACCCACCTGAGGATCTGAGGAGAGGTTATGGCAGACCGGAACAAGATAGCGGCCTGCGGCGGCAAACAGGGCACCCAAGGGTCATGCTTGCACGCAGCAAACCACGGCAACGGCGAGTCTGACCGTCCGCCTCGCGCTACTACTCTCCTACTGCTGGTAACGGTGACGGCGGTTCCCGTCGCGGACCTCGCAAAGTGACGCCGAGGCTCGGGTGCACGGCATGCTCGGGCGCTCGGGCATGGCGTCCGCCAAAGCCGAGGCACGGAACGCTACGGCACAGCGCGGCGCACACGCCCCACACAGCTGTTTGCTTCCGTGGATGTCACCCCAATTGAGATTACGATAGCCCGACGGGCTGACGGTTCCGAACGCTGTGACCGACTCGGTGCTGAGCTGGCATCAACAACGACAACGATTGCATTCATGCAAACGTGCATGTAGCGCGATGGCGCAACAGCGTCCGCACACGCATAGTTTCACAGAGTGCTCAGCGCTGACTGTCCATCCAGGTGCGACGGGCACTTGTCAATGTCAAGCACTAAACACCCTGACAGGTTTGTCCTGAGCTCTGCTACGGCAAGCATTTGGGCCGTCCCCTCGCCATGGTGACTCACGTTTGGTGTACTGGTGTGAACGTCGCGCAGCAGCAGCAGCAGCAGCAGCAGATCTGTCTTGACGGTGACGTTATTGCCTTTGTCATGTCCACAGCTCTTTTGCCACATTGTTTGCCCGATCGCCGTCAACGCTCTGCACCGCACGACTGTACTGTGCGGAACCGATACCGACGCCGAGCTCGCAGACGCTAATCCTTAACACACGCTTTGCCATGGTTTTCATGCCCCAAAACACAGTGGCGATTTGCTGACTGGCCATTGTGCAATGCCCGTCGGCCGCTGGCTGCCTCGGCGACGCTGACGGTATGCATTGCAATCGCCATAGACGGCACAGTAGACTGCAGCATTTCCTTGCGTCAGTTGCACCTGTCGGACACTACTTAAGAAACGTATGCCGGGCACAACCTCCTGCTGTCTCGAGTCTACTGTACTGGGTTGCTCTCACTAACACTGCACACTATCACTGCAAAGCCTCGAACAGAGATACGATGTCTTCAAACACTACGGCTGTGCCGACTCCAATCATCCCGGCCTCCCCTCGCAGTCCTAGTTTCGATGGCTCTGTCTCAGAACAGCCTTCACACACAAGTTCCTTTGTCTCGCGGAACAACACCGCCACGGACTTGAACAGTGATGAGATAACAAAGAAGAGTGTGGACTTCAACAATGACGACCGCCTGCCAGCTGAATCAACGCTTGGCAAAGCAGAAAAGGAGCTGGAGGAGGCCGGGAAAATCCCTCCTCACGAGAGGAAAGTGAACGCTCTCGGCTCACTTCCGGCCAGACGAAAGAGCATTCTCTTACTGTTCTTCGTGAGTAGCACAAACCACAACTTTCAACTCACGGTTAGTGCACGGCCATGTTTATCGATGTCGCTGGAGTCTCCGCCACATTCCTTATGACGGCGCCGATCTCAATAGACCTCCACGTATCCACGGGTAATCTCGCCTGGGTGCTCGGCACCTACTCGCTCGCGTTTGCCTCAACGCTGCTTTTCGCCGGTCGCCTCGCCGACCTGTACCCACCTGGTCGCGTGTACACCGTCGGATTCGCAGGTCTTGGCATTTTCTATTTGATTATCTCGTTCATGAAGGATCAGTACTCCTTCTTTGTTCTCCGTGCCATATCGGCTTTGCTCGCGGTCCTAACCATTCCCTCATCAATCAACATGGTCGGTAAGTCAATGGCACAATCGGGGGTCGCGCTTATCGATCAGTCCAAATGTATCCGGACCCCGAGGAGCAGGCCAAAAAACTAACTCTTTTCGGAATGGCTGGTGCTCTTGCCAACACACTTGGGCTGGTACTCGCAGGCATCTTCCTGTTGGCCAACTGGCGATGGTACTTTCGCTTCATTGCTATCATCGTCCTGCCATTCTCGGTGCTCTGCTGGTTCCTCCTTCCCAAAACAGAAGCAGTGGCGGAAGATTTGCCCGGCACGGAAAAGTGGAAGCGAATGGACCTCGTCGGTGTGGCAGGACTTATGGCGATTCTTATCCTCTTCATTTTGGGCTTCACGCAAGTTGAAGCTGACGGTTGGGACTCTGCTATCTTCATTGCCCCTCTCGTCATCTCTGTGACTTTGCTTCCCGTTTGGATTTATTGGGAATACAAACTACCCCGAGGCTACTCTCTTCTGCCACACGACATCTGGAAGTTCCCAAACATTTTTCCACTTATCATTCAAGCAACGTCCATTTTCATGTGTGCGTCCACTTTCCTACTGCACGACATCGTCTCTGGGCTCCAAATTGCTGACAGGCGCAGACTTCGCCACATATCAGCTTCGCATCGCTACATACTGGCAAGAAGTTTCTCATGACTCGGCCATCCTTGTCGCTGCCAAGCTCCTCCCCATGGGTGTTACAGCGTTGATTGTTGGAACTTTGACTCAGCCATTCCCCAAGCTTATCACACGTCCGCACCTTATTCAACCAATTGGATCCGCTATGGCTTTCGCAAGTACAATGCTTTTGGCCTACTCCGACGGCGGCCGGGGCTCAAACTACTGGAAATGTAAGCAACTCATCGTCAATTGGGCCTTAAAGCTCGGCTAACCTGCAGACGTCTTCACAGGCGAGATCATTGGCTGCGCAGGTGGAATGCTTGTCTTCATCGGTATGAACACCAACATCATCCAGTCCTTCCCGATAGAGTTTGCTGGCGTCGGCGGCTCGTTTGCGCAAGTCATTTTCCAGATCGGCGGTGTCATTGGCATCGCCGTGCAGCAAGGCCTTCTAGACACCGGAAATGGCACCGTGGAAGACTGGACTGGGTCCCGAAATGGCTACTTTTTCATCTCGGCGTATGTGATGGTCACGGGGCTCATCTTTGCCGCCTGGTACCGCCAGTCCAAAATGCCGATCCGCAGCGGCCCAACGCCAGCGGCTTAGGAACCGTCGTTGTTCACCTTTGAGTGTCGTTAGTCTCTGTACCTGTTAATTAGTTAATGCATTTGATCTGCTCCAAGGCACCGTATCTATGGTTACCCGTCCGCCTGAGTCAATTCCCTTGCCGCACCATTGCTTGGTCTGAGCGAAAGCTCACAAGCCGTGTCCTCTCGTAAGGTCCGTTAGGTTCGGACTGGACTCACTTTGAGCTACACGCTCTCCTTGTTTGATTCAACACCTTGCGTACCCTCGACAGATGACACAGACATCCAGCTACGCAGTGAACAGATGGGTAGCCTTCGGCTAACGAGCCAGTCAGTTTATCGGGAGCTTTCCCGTATATACATTATACGCGGTAGTCATCAGCCGCCTGCAAGCTGCTGGTCGACGGCGCACTGTACTGTACACTGGTAGAAGATCTCTTGTATAGCCGCCCTTGTTACAGAACTGCCCTACAGTTGCACTGGCGAAAAATCAAGCTTGACAAGAGTCAGCACATAACTAGCCAGATACAGCTGCCGTCAAGTGGTCGGCGGAAAAGACGTTTAGACACGGAATGTGTCCTCATCATAGGAATAATAGCGCGTATCGGTGTGCCGTAAGTGTTAGAGTAGGAGACAAGGTTCGGAGATCCGAAACACTGCTGAAGTAAAGACTGTACGTATGTGCCTCAAACATACAGATAAGATTAACGCAGCGTGTTGACGTGTTCCGTGCTTCAGACATTCACCCGCTGGAACGCAATGCCTTGGTAACGAACCTGACATGGGTTTGCGAAGCCTAAATGGAACAAGTCGCAGGCTGACAATCCATGGATGAATGTTCTGGAACGTAAGGTCCGGTAAACAGACGGTCAGCTGGGACACCACCTCAGCTGGGACACATAGAGACACGGGGCAGTCTGCATACGCCTTCACGTCATTTGCTGTCAAGACGGAGGGGTCATTGGGCGGGGACTAAAGGCTTATAAACAAGAGCCGGCATCTTAAATATCGCATTGCTCCTGTGAGGCAAGCACACCTCTATCTAAAAGGAACAACAACACCACCACGATGCTCTTCAGTTACGCCCTCGCCCTCTTTAGCGCGACAGCAGCCGTCGCTGCGCCGGCCGGGCAAAACGTAGCAGTCGCTCGCTCGCTGGAAGCTAGGGGCGAGAAATGGGGCAATGCGGCCGTCATCGACGGGCCCAGCTGTCCCGGAGCTCTTATCCACGAAGGCGATCTGGATGGCAAGAACGCACATTGGGAGCTTTACTACTCTCCTGAAAAGGGAGGCACCAACTGCCTCTTCGTTCTCAATAAGACTGGCGTTGCGAAGTACATGAGGGCTTGGATTCGCGAGAAGAACAACGATGGACACAAGGCGATCGATGCGGGAATCTTCAAGGAATATGCTGGCTCTGCGCGTGTCTACGGCGTGGCAAAGAAATGCATCGAAATCTCAGTGGCCTACGGAGCTGCGTCGTACTGGAGCTTCGAAGATACTTCCTTCAATCACTGCGGCTAGGCGTTGAAATCTTGTAGTTCTCTACCACATGCAAGGAACATGTTGTCGTATCGTCACCGCAAAGGTGTTTCGGTTGTTAGGAAGACCAAATACATACAGTACTGTACATGACGCCGTACAATGCCACTGCGTCGCGTCCACCGTGAAGTGACGCTGACTCCGACTGGTGCCAATGAGGTCCAAGAGGACGTAGAACCCAACCTCCCACTACAGGACGTAAGAACGTAGTGCATTGTACATGTGATGTAAGGATTATAGCATGTAAACCGTTTGTATGCTGTGGAGCCAATACAATGAAACCAGTCGGAACTCGACATTTAACAGACCCTTACACGAGCGTTCTTTTGCGCATTGGCTGGCCGGGTGTCTTGCACGAGTAGGCGGTGGTTATTCCGGATTGGTATGAATGCTGGGCGCTCAGAAAACCAGAGTACATGCCCAGTCCGGCAAGAACCAGAGAAGCCAAGGTGATGAGAGCGAGAGCTAACTTTGCGTACCAGCATGATGTGATGGCACGGCGCCATCGGCTCCAGTGCCTCCAGGAATCAATGCGTGTTGCTCCAGGCTCGAGCCCCGGCCGCCATGGTGCTTCTGTCTTGGTTGCGTCTACCTGCAGCCAGTGCCCTAGCAGCAGTAAAGGGGGGAAGGTGTACGTGAATTGCATTGCGCAGGCCGCACCAACGACAATGTTAAGGTCAGTGATGTTGGGGATCGCCGAGCCAATGGCCCAAGCGACAAGCCAGTACCCAACGACAAGGAGTGCCCAGTAGAGAGAGGACCTGGCGTCTGTGAGAGAAGGAGCTCGGAATACGCCGCGAAGAACCAGGCGGTACACAAGCTTGCACCCCATGTGGGCGTACAAGATTGCGATAGCGAAAATGCAAAACAGACCGATGATGTTCGTCAGGCCCTGGAAAACGTCGCTCGCAATGTTGACTGTCGGGAGGATAGCCGAGTACTGGCCTTGGAGGCCGTAGCCGAACATGCCAAAGAACATATAGGTTAACCAGCAAAGACTTTGCGCCATGAGCGCCGCCTTCCAGAAGTCGCGAGGTCGGCGCATCTCGGCTAGAAACTCGACAAAGATCATAGCCCCACCATACGCAAACACCGCTAGCTGCGTTCCCGCCACTTGCGTTTGCCAAGATGTTCCAGGCGGCACCCAGGCATGTGTGATTATAGGCTCTGACAAGTCCTGATGGCCACTTTGAGAAGGGATAGGCTCGTACATGGCGATGCCGTATGCGGTAAGGAACAAGATGATCACGTTGAGGAAAAGGTTGATGTTTGTAAACCAGGCCACGTTGCGCATAGTGCGGACTTGCGTGAGTATCATGCCTCCAACGGCAAAGAAGATGTTGAGGGCGATGTAGCAGAACTTGTAGTTGATGATCGCAGCAAGGGCTTGTCCCTGCATCACAATAAACATTCCGACGTTGAAAGTGAGCTGCACTCCTTGCAGAATGTTGAAAAGATATTTGGCACTTGGCCCGTACGTGCGCTCGCCAATGTCCGCATATGAGCGAACGGGATATTCCTCAGAGTCGGTTTGCATGTAGATCCACCAGAGGGCCTGCCCGCTCGCAAATGCCAGGAGAAAAAAGAACGTGTACACCATTGTCCCTGGGCCAAACCCAAGCATGGAATACGCCTTTTCAGCTGTGAACCAGCCAAGCATGTCGGTTGTGATAAGGTAAAAGACGACCTCCCAGCCTGCTACACGCAAGAGGCGATAGGTACTCTCGCGCTCCTCTGCGTTGATCAGAATTCCTCTTGATTGGCCATTCTCCGCATTCTTCTCTGAATGTTCGGATCGCAAGGCAGGCGTCTCAGTATTTGCCAGTTCGGTCGTGCTCATCGTCAAGTGCCCGGCATGGGTGTGCTTGTTGTCACCAATGCGATCTAATTCGGTTCCCTCAGACAAAGGGCTCCATTCATTGTCTGCCTTGCGCAGGTCATCTGACGGACTGGTTTTTCGATGCAATGACGGAACACGGATGGTCGGTACTGGGACTACCTCGTCGGCACGCCCTGTCAGACGTTTCCCAAGGGCGGTCCATGGTGCGTCCGGCGTGGGGAGCGAGTCGGTGTTTTCGCGTCGCCTCTCCAACCGCGCATAATACAGGTATACCTCCACAGGTTGGGCGTTGACTGCAGCTGGGCAAGTGTCAGCAACGAGTCGCGGATCACTGGTTTTTGGATTGCAAGTGGAATCTCAAATGTAGCAGCTGTGGCCTGCAGCGTCATTCAATCAGGGGACAATTGCGACTCTCGCCAAGACAAAACTGCAAACAGCTAGCTTTTGAGACAAGCTACACGAACGAGAACCCAGTCTTACTCACAACGTGTCGGACTCTCGCGGTAAGCCGCCACCTCCGCTCGTGCCACCCGGTCCAGCGGCACGGCGGATTGGCTCATGTTACTGGCTTGTGAGACGTGATTATGTTGTGCAGCAAGCAATGAAGAGATGCGTTCTCGAGATTAAGCAGCTGGAAGTGGTGCATTGGGGATCGACGGCACCATTATTGGCACCAGATGCCAGCTGTTGTCCTCCTCATGCTCACTCAAACCTTAAAACAGATGCAGTCTCGTAACGCAATGGCGTTGTGGGGAGCCTCCCCGGGGCCACGGTGGCGCAAAATCGGAGCTGCAGCCGAACTACAGTGAGAGTGAGAACACGCTAGGGTGTTTTGGTGGCCAGCCTAGGCCAGCCTTGTACGTGCACCACCCAGGGATCTCTGGAAGTAAAGCAAGCATGTTCAAGCCCCCTTCGTTTGTTTGCGTGACTGTATATCCCCGTCGACCTTCTATCCATGCCCTGCGGACCTGCCAATAAACGCCCGGTACAGGCCGTACAGACCTCCACTTCCCATACTATAATTGGGACCAACCTCTCTGTGTGCTGTAAACGTAATCAGTTCCAGCTGGAGTGTGCAACTTATGGACTGACTAACAATGGGCTGAGACTAACGACAGATATGTCCCATAGTTTCGGAAAAGAGGCTGGAGGAGAAGCTGGGAAGAGTGGGAGAGGACTGAAGCATGTGACAGGATAAGGGAACGGGGAGTTATTGCTCCGCGAATACCGCACAATCTTTGGAAACTGGGGGGCATTTCAGCCGTTGAAGTAACAACACCTGAGAACGAATCCTTCGCCTTTATGCATGCCGCTGGTATCTCCATTATTGTAACGCTCTCGATTGCTGTCCCCACGAATGGGAATGAAAGGCCTTACCCGCGACATGAAGTCAAGCTCTCGAGAAATTCCGCGACTCAGTCAGCACCCACGAAGCCCCGAGACCATTTTCTTAATCATTCAACGAGTTGTAAACCAGGTTTGACCATGCAGCCTCCGATTCGCACCACGGCTACCCTGCTGGTCTTTGTTGAGTCAGTCTCAAAGTGCGTCATACTATGCTCTCCATAGTCACGACCGTAATGCAGACGATCTTTTTGGAGAGGCTAATCATCATGATTTCATGCTTAAAACACTATGCGTCTTGTTTCCGAGGCAGCCTGCCGACGAGCGGCCAGATTGCCAAGCGCGTAACATCTCCAGTGGTATGTACTCCTAGGGCATTGGGCGGAGCGTACACGCGCGTCGATAGGGCGAAACGGTCGTTGGCGAAGATCTCAACGACGTCGTGGTCGAGGAATACACGCAGGCGCAGAACTTCACCTGGGCCCAGCTTGAGGTCACCCCGGTCTTCGCAAGTGTTGGTGCCGTCCTCAAACGTGGACTCATTTCGCTCCACCACAATGCTATCTCCCGTAAAGACAATGCGCGTTCGCACGCCTCTACGATCCCCTTGCTGCGATCCGTCTCCTTCGCGCACAGTGAGAGTGCAGGGGCCGCCTGCAACAAGCTCTATCTCGGACGCGAGCGGTGCTGTGACCGCCCCAGCCACAGATGCCGAGGCCGACTGATGGGAGTCATTTACTCTGCCATGTATGGCAGCACCACGCAATGAGACCAGCTCCTGTAACGGGCGAATGCCCAAAAGAGCGCTTTTAGCGCTATCACCGGGCAGAAGGAACAGCTCTCTTGGTACACCTAGGCAGCCAGTCCAGCCTTTCTTAGCAGCGAGGGCGTCAGGTAGGTCTTCCTCAATGATCCAGCCCCAAACTACGGTGCGTCCATCTGGCATGGTGAATGGCGCAGCAGCGTAGAAATGGCCCCAGTCGAGCATGCCGCTTGACTCTATCTCCAGATCAACACCACCGGCGTTGCCTTTGAGCGTGCCAGCGAGCCACGCGGCGTAACGTGGTACTCGGCTCGGTATGTTTTCGGACGCCTGCGCATGGTATGACGACGCATGCTCGCGCTCAACACCACCTTCCGTGCCAGTCAAGAGAACTTGACGGGTGACCCCACCCGCTTCCAGTGTCAGGAAAGATGTGCACTCGAGGTTGACACCAAGATCCACTGGCCCGAGTCGCGCGTTACTCCCAACTCGAACCATGGGCCATAGGAAGGTCCACTGTGTAAGATCGCGAGCGTCCACTTCGTACAGGAAGACGCGGGGACCAGTGTTGACGATGCCACCGGAAATCAGCCCATAGAGGCGCTCGCCGGGGTTCACGCCTCGAGCGTCGTCCATCGCTGGCCATTGCGCAACAAACGGATCCCGAAATCCGGTCACTATGATCCCCTCAGGCGGTCCCCTGAGGATTGGGTTACCTGGGTGCTTTTGCCCTGGGTGTCAGCGTCCCCGTGAAGGTCGTACTTGGTACTGACATGTCTCCCCGCCATCCGATGAAGTAGCAATGGCCAATCCCTCACTTCCCAATGTATAGGGCAGGCTCCAGTGTATGGGCAAACGGCTGACGCAAGTGTAGAAGAGCGTCAACCCGTCTTTGCTGTTTGGCAGTGTGGGATAAAAACATCCGGTGAAAACCCCGTTCGAATCATAGCTGGTATCTGGCACAAGCACGGGTTCCTAGCGTCAGCTGTGGTGAGAAGCGCGGACTCATCTCACCTCATCATATTGCCAGTGACCAAGGTCTGAGCTTGTGGCATGACCCCAAGAGATGTTGCCCCAACGGTGGCTGTTGGGACCCCACTGGAAGAATAGATGGAAACGGCCGGTTGTGCGGTCGAAGCCTGGAGCACACGGATCGTTCATCCCTGTTGTCAGAAGGCCACGAACATGTTGCATTTTGGCTTACATCCTCGTGGGGCGACAACGTGGTACTCTGGCCGTCCAGAGCCGACCATTGGACAGTTGGCTTTGTCGCTGTGGACGCGGTCAGCTTTATCAGTGTTTGCACTGCTCAGCATGGTCATGAAGGGAAGTGTAGTAAGAAAAGCAGTGTCGTGTTCGCGCTCTTGCTGGTCAAGCAGTTATGTATCATTGCTTAAACCACGCCAGGAGAAGCATTTGGTGGTGGGCAAGCAATTTCGCCCTGGAATCACTGCCAAGACGCAATAGTCGCTTGGTCGAGTCGGATATCTGGCTGCTGCGACTCTAGTCCACGAATCAAGACTGCTAAATCGCTGAATCACAGCAATCGCGAGTGCATGGCTTTACATATAGACAGAGTAGGTGCAGATCGGCGAATGCGCCGACAGGTGACAGGGACCTAGGTCCCCACAGGGCTCAATGGTGTGTGCACGTGATGGTCTGCGTTTATCATGGTTTATTATCCAGCACCACTTATACACTTTGACATACTCATATGCACGTTACACTTTCCTGCATTGTGCACCTTAGAGCTCCTACTGACTGGGTATGAGACATGATCCTCCGCCTTCGCTCTCGTCGGAACACTCACAGCAGACGATTGATAGCACCAGACTCACCGGACGATGCCCTCAGGGTAGCCCCAACGCCACACATGGTGACTGACCGAGTTGTGTGCCTACAAGCTGTCCAAGAAAGCAAAGTTCCATCCAGCATTGGCGAGGAACAATGGGGACGCAAGGCCAGCTCAAGTATCTTGCAACAGTCCTGGTCAGGCCAGCCGAGCGAAACGAGGGTCGGGCACCGCGCCGCAGACACTACCGTTGACGAGTCGGACACCATAGCGCTCTCGTCGCGGAAATAGAAGATCACGTTAAGGAGGTACTAGTGCAAATGGTGAATCGTGTCACGTGATACGTCGAAGGGCCATGTTGCACCTAGGTTTACAGGACATGCACCTAAGTTTACAGGAGTGTCCCGACATCCAGAAGCCAGTATGCAATGGCACGAGTGCACGCGCTTTGCATACGCGCTGCACTTAAACTGGCATCTCAAGTGCCTGCCTGTTGTCTTTGTTGATAGCGCAGAATATCAAGGCTAAGCCACCACCAGCACCAGTTACGTGTTGAGATTGCAACTAAAAGTGACTCGACTCAGACGTGCTCGAGACCTGTTGGTGGACTGCAGCGAACGATTCCTGCCGCGGAAACAGCGCGTCGCTCCGTCCTCACCCGGATTCGCAATGATTACTCAGGCCACAACCCAGATGACTAGAGGCGGTTCCGTCGTCGGTTACGAGGCCGACCGATGTCTTCAGTTGATGACAGCGGCAAGTTGCAGGCAGGTTGGACGGCTTGTGCTGAGGAACCTGTAAAGGGGTCGTGGATCAACCACATAGTACGTAGTACAACTGCAAAGGTAAAGGACATGACCGCTGATTTGTGTCGGCCAATTTCGGAATAGCATCATGGTGATATGGTGATGCATATGGCCCGTGTAGAGTCACAACGAATCTACCCGGACGTCTGATGGTTTGACTCCATATTTCGGTCACATCCGGCAACTCGGGTACGTATGATCTGCACAGTGTCCCGAGTCTGTTTTCTGCAGCTGGATGGTCGTCCTTCGTCGGCAGGTCACTAGGTATGAGGCTACGAGGTGGGCAATAAGGTGCGCCACGCTCAAGCATGTGCCTGATTTTCGGGCACTGTCGCGACTGCTAAGCATTATTGCCAAACCAGTACTCCACTACTACCAGGACCATTCGTAGCAGCCATGTTGACAACATTACTACTACGCAGTACGACACTTACACTTAACATCAGCCCTTCTTGTCCACGCCACGTCTCTCTTTTGGTATGGACTGGCGACACTTACCTTTCACTGAGACGTTGCCTTCCGGTACGCTACCTCAACCCCAGCTATTCGTATAAGTGTCCCCCCCCACCGCCAGTCCTAGGTCTCTCAACATAGCCCACATCGTGCCGTCCTCTTCACGCCAGAGCCGTGTTTTTGAAGGGTTAGTCACAAGCAACCTCAGGAACCGATCAGCCGGGGCACCGTCCTTAACAGCGATGCCGTGGGACAGTCTAGGCCAGGACGAAAAGACCAGCAACAACCACATTGTCCTGGCGACAGATGCGACTTCACAGGATAAAAACGATTGCAGCGGCAAGTCAGGACGTGCCTCTAGCCCTCAAAGATTCCCAACACCGGATGCCGCAACCCCTGCGTCCGCACTGCCTCCTGGACATGCTCCGGGGGAGTATGACATCGGGCCGCCGCCTGACGGGGGCAGTGAGGCCTGGCTTTGTGTCTTGGGAACCTTTTTCCATTTGTTCTGTATCTTCGGCCTCAGTAAGCAGGTTTATCCAACCGCGCTAACCGTAGTTACCTCATCAGGCCCTCTGCTCACGTATTACAGCCAGAACCAACTGAGCAAATACCCGCGCTCGACCATTGCGTAAGAACGCCCTTGACTCAACTGACCATAGGTGGACCGGCAGTATTCAGCCTCTTATGGTATTCTTTCCCAGCGTCTTTATGGGTCGATATTTTGATGTCCACGGTGCACGCGCGCTTGTGGTCTGCGGCACGGTAGTAGCCTTTGGAGCCCTCTTGGGCCTTGCATGTGCGTATATCCCCACCCTTGCTGGACGCCAGCTGGCAGGTGAAGCCTCGTTGCACACGACAAGGGATTCTGATTGCAGTTTCCAGAGAATTTTATCAAGTTCTCCTTAGTCACATGGCATTTGGACTTTCAGGCGGCCTCATATACACTCCTGCGACCGCAGTGTCTGGGCACTGGTTCTTAAAGCGCCGGGGACTGGCGGTAGGCATCATCGTGGGTGGTTCTGGCCTGGGAGGGGTGATCTACCCTATCATGATCAAAGAGCTGCTCAAGAACTTGAGTGAGTGTCGTTGGAGTCTGATCATCCAGGAATAAAGCTTGGGCGCAGCACCTAGTGATTCGTTGACGTGCTAACTTTCCCAGCGTTCCGGGATACCATCCTTATAATCGCTGGGTTTAACCTGGTCCTTATGCTACCGGCTTGCTTCTGGATGAAGGCTCGCCTGCCACCACGCGCGCCGCCCCCTTGGAGTGATCTCAAGAAACCATGGCATCAGAGACGCTTCGTGTTTTTGTGCCTCGGGACGGCCATGTATGCCATGAAGTGAGTTGCAAATGTCGTAATCGCAATGGCTCGAAGCTTTGCGGTGCTCTCGGCAGAGGCACGTTTGAAGTCTCGTTGGGCGTACATTCCCTTGCGGTCGTGCTTCAGACGAAGCATTCAAAGCCGAGGTGGCCAGTGGCGTCGGAGTTGTGAACAGGAGGTGAACTTTGATGCATCCTCCGCCTGGTGCCGCCTATCAGACCGTGGCAGAGCCTCTCAATTATCTCCTGACTCACAGCATACTTTCCCCATACTTCAACGCCGCGACGATGGCTAAAAGCAACAATTGTCCCACGGCCATTGTTGACTACGCAGTAGCCATCCTTCAAGCGGGATCGTTTGTTGGTCGTATTCTAGCGGGACGCTTGGCAGACCGCTACGGCGTGTGGATCGTGTTCGGATCCATCCCTTTTCTGACGAGCGCTTCGCTGTTTGCGTTCTGGGTTGGAGAACCTCTGGGCGCTGCTCCGACTGTCATTGGCCTCACCCTCTACGGCGCGCTTAGCGGAGGATGGTTCACACTCGCTGCTGCCGCAACCGCAGCCATATCCCCCATCGAAGAAGTTGGCACACGCATCGGCATCATGTGGAGCGGCATTTCCATCCCCATGCTCATTGGTCCCGTCATCGCTGGAAGCAAGTGTTGATCCAAACGGTTGCTAACACCAGAATTAATCACTATTGCGCAAGAGAAATTTGTCTATGCCGGCAGCTGGGCAGGGAGCACCATGCTTCTTTCGGGCCTCTTGTCCGTTGGTCCGTTGATTGGCGCCAGAGTGAGTGCTCTTCGTAGTAGGTGTTCAAAACCCTCAGAGGACACGGAACAATGTGATGGTAGGTAGCCAATGTGTAAAATGCAGTATCAAGTGCCTTTGAGTCTGAAGTTGGAGGAAGCGCGCGGCAACAGGCGCCTTGGCTCCCCAATGTATATTAGACGGGCAATCATCAGTGCAGTGCATGTGAGATGGAGTTGTGATCGATAGGGGAAAAAGACGTGGGACTGCCACTACAGGTTGCAGTCATGCTAGAATGATTTCTCGTAGTGGCGGCTGGCGGCTTTCCAGGCGCGTTCGGGAAGACCAGAACTCTCGCATGCAAGACGATCCACTGATGGAACCGCATTGACATGATTATCATGGTGCGCTTGGAGCCGTGCTGAGATGATAGGCACGGTTGTGGTCTTGGCAAAACCTTAGAAAAGTCTGGATTGCCCAGGACTGGATGTCACCGTCACATGTTTACGTTACGATTCCTGATCTTCCCATTGGCATTTTGCGGACCAGAGATGGCAGGCACCGTTTACGACCAGGTACGCAGGATGGGCATCAGATCGGGCGATATATTGGAGGTGTGTATCAGCATGTGACCTGGTTTAACTTTCTTCTCAACAATGAAATCACTCTAAATGGCCTGAGCGGCAGAATAGCCACTTGATATCGGAAATCTTTTCGGCCAGCCACCGCCGACACAAAGCGGGCTGTGTCACCCTGGCATGCGTTTCCGCCCCGCTCACGGCATTGGGCCGAGTGTCCGCCGATTCTGTGCGGAACGACATGGAAATGGATCTTGGGACCGAGATTGCCAGGCAGATAGCCAAAGAAGGGCCGTATAACGCTCCCACATCCGCTGAAACGCAACACCCTGCGCAGGAAATGTGGCCGGTGGCAGTGCAGTCACAGGCGGCGGGCACTGATGGCTTTGAGCACATTGAGGGGAAAGCTTAGCGGCTCGTGGACGTGAGTCCCGGTCTCCCACAATAGTATTCTGAGCTGAATGGTTGGCCCACTTGGCGCCGACATGCAGGCCGAGCACAAAGTGCTGCCCAAAAAGGGCAAGCACAGTAGACATTTTGCAAATGAGAATGATATGTGGCATGCTTGTGTGGGACGTGGTTGACGAATGCTTCGGATCAGATACTTTGAAGCTACGCTTTCATTGGGCGGCGACACGGGGACTACAGTACATAGCCCACAACTTGAAAGGGCTGGAAGGCTCGTCATGACACCAAACGTGAAGTGTGAAGCGGACGGTGATTGGTGACATTGCACGTTGCTTGACCCATCCCTGTACTGTACAGTAGACGCCAACCAGCAGGGCAAGAGTTCGTGTCGCAATGAGGCAATGATTGGACACTTTGCGCGTATGGCTTACGGCAAACATACCACAGCGGGAATACCATGGCGGCTGTCAGCTCTGGAGCCTTCAAACCTGGGGTGCTTGCCAGTTTCAGCCATGGCGTATGGCGGATGCTGGGACAAGAGTGTCAAGTGGGTTTGGGGTGGGTTTGAGGATAACGGCATGGCCGTTGAGGTGGGGACCATTTTTCACAATTGCACATTGGCCAAGAACCTGTGGGCTGCCAAGGCGCTGATGCCAGGCCGAAACAGCGACCCAAGTTGTCACGCTGGGACTAGTGGGCCGAAACTGATGGGACTGACGAGTACAATGGCAGCAATCTAGCAGCTAACCGCGTCGAGCCGCAGGACATGTGTTGACCCGCCTGAGACTGACTATTGAAGGGGCTCACGCGACTTGCCGCGCCGCCAGCGCATGTCAGCCATTACAAGGATCCGGCGCGCGCTGAGTAACAGCAAGCCCGATGTACGGTTTTCAGGAACGTAATGTTTCGAGACGGCGGTATTAATTTTGGGCTTCGGGAAGACGCATGCGAAGCAGGTTTAGCACACATTTGCTACAGCTCCGGGTGGTCCGCGAGGGGCCGAGAGGGGTGCTCCGAGATAACTGACATCAGTGGCGTGGGCATAGTGTCTGCGGGTTGAAGCAATCGCAGGGCGGTGTGAAACCCATTTCCTTTGCAGCTTCAGGGTGCCCAACGGTTGCCAGCCCGAAGCTTGACGCCAAGGACTGTCCCGCGCCAATGAGGCACTCCCGCGGGAGGCGGCCTGGGTCTGAATGTAGAGCCTGAAATTGTTTGGATGCTTGTCATTGACCCGACATCACGGATGCATCCCATAGAGTAGAGCCTGCTTGTGGTTCTGAAAGGGCCTATGACAAGTGACCGTATAGGGTTTTACCCTGCCGGGATGGGACAAAGTACAGGAGCACGATTGCACCAGTCCACCGAAAACGCTGCCTTCAACCCCCAGAGCGATACGATTTTTGACTGCTCCCCATTCGAGAGCTTCCCGTGGGTGTCACTGCTTGGTGTCACTCAAACGGCCATCTAGGAGTAGGAGATTGGTGTCGGGCATTGATGAGTGCCGCAGAATAGCATTAGTACCCACTTGTCGCAAGACCCTGCACACCTGTTAGAGAGTCAGTCGCGGGTCGACGCGTCCAATGTGGCTGATCCGCCCGCAATAGGTTTCGTGTTGAACCGAGTGCAGTAGAGTTTGTTGACGCGCGTTGTGGACACCAGACACCGTCAGGCACACACACGGACGCGCGCACACGCCCAGGCACACCATAAAGTACTTGTCTTCTTGGACAGGGGCCAGGGGCTTACAAGCTGCCTGTCGGCCAAGCCAGTACGAGGAGGCCAGCAGGAGGCGTGGATGCGCGGATGTGGCTATCTACAAGCTACTACCAGCCATATGCGCGGAAACATCAATCCGGGTGTGTCAACATGCACACTTGGGTCGGTGCGCGTTTGAGCGCATGTTACGGTCCAACGATCCAGAAGCGGTACATGGCTCTGACAGGCACCCGTGTTGATGCTATAGCGGGCCGCGGGACACTGGCAAGGGCAAGTGCGCCAGAGGCTCGAGAGCTCCCACGTTTACACAAAGTCAAGTGGATATGCGCGCGCGTCTGCGTGTGTCGTGGTGGTCAAGTGTGCAGTGTGTGTAGGCCGAGCCGCGGGCCGAAAGGGTTTCTTTGCACGCCACCACGCGAACGATGTCTCGGTGCCGAAATAGCGCCGCGGGGATGAGCATGGCTTGTTCTTCCCTGAATATAGCCCTGACTGACCTAGAGCCGCTCCGCACCCGTGCCTGTTTAGGTTGTTGTTGGCGTGAGGTGTGGAGAGTTTGCAGGTACTAGTTACACGGTTTGCATACTTGATCTGGGGCATTGACATGCCGTTGATGCCTTGTAACCCCCCTCCCCCTCGGCCAGCCGCGCCACAGCCCACCCGTTGTCAAGGAGGGCTGGAAGGGCGTGGGTGGGGAGAGGAACGCTTGGCCCGTCCACAGGATCCGTCAGGAGTTTCAGGATGCTCAACGATGGCAAGGGATCCGATCCGCACTTTTACATCCCGGTCTTTAGGGCGCAAAGGGAGAGACCAGGGATTCAGGAAAAGTAACTTTTTGTTGATCCGCCGCAGAACATGACATCCCGCTGTCCCTTTTCCAAGCAAAACCCCGCCGACCGCGACCGAACAGCAAGAACCACTCCTGCCTGCTGCAATCTAGACGCACACAACACACGACGTCGCATGTCATCCTGCTTGCAGCCTCAAGGCTGCAGCGCTGCGGGTATCCTTCGGCCCTCAGGTAACACATGCCCAACGTCCCACACCTTGGCACCTTTGCACCTGACACACTGACACCTCGCACAACAAGAGCATGCGCACACAGATGCACATCCTATCCCCTGGGACGTGCATAAAAGGGGCTTTGCGTCGTCGTCCTTCTCATCACCTTTCACCCCTCGTTTCTCTCACCTCCTTTCAAACTCCTCCTCCTCCTCTCGCATCCTTTAAGAAGCGCAGTCGGCTGGAACCCATTCTCCCTCTCTCCAGTCACTCATTCTACTTCTCCCACTCCGACTAGTCTCTCCTTTCCTCTTCCTTCACTCTTCCCTCCTCTCTCCTCTACCAAAAATGAAGTTCCTCGCCCTCGCTACGGCGATCTTCGCTGCCGTCCCCGCCCTCGCGCGCCCCGACATCCAGCCCGTCTCCGAGCTCGCCAACCGCGGTGAGGGCCTCGACCCCCGCACCTTCGGCCTCCTTTGGGGTGGTTCCAAGTGCCTCATGCTCAAGTCGGTTGAGTGCTGTCTCCAGGGCAAGAAGCTCGACCGCTCTACCTGTCGCTGTGTGAACAAGGGATGGGAGCCCGGAAACGACTGGGAGCAGCCCACCCAGTGCAACAAGCACAGTATCATCGCCAACTGCTGGGCCAAGGGTCACACCTGTGACTCCAAGTGCCAGTGCGTCAAGCCCCCTACCACCTGTAACAAGTGCACCAACTGGGCAGCCATCTGTCGCTGCGCCGGTAAGGGCCAGGGTGTCAACCCCGACTGCTCGTGCAAGCAGCGTTGCACTTGCTGGGACCAGTGGGACTGCCACAAGGTCGGCGGCAATCTCGACGACAACTGCAAGTGTGTTAAGCCCTCGCCCAAGCCTGACGGTGGTAACGGTGGCGGCCACTGGGGCGGCCACTGGGGCAAGTGGAAGCGTGACCAGTGCACCGTCGACGAGATTGCCTGCCCCACCGCCCCCGGCAGCAACATGTTTGAGTGCATCAACCCCAAGACCAGCCTTGAGTCGTGCGGTGGCTGCCAGACCGAGGGTGGTGGCCAGGACTGCACTGCCATTGAGGGCGCCGCAGACGTCTCCTGCCAGGAGGGCCAGTGTGTCGTCGCCAAGTGCGAGGATGGCTACAACCTCCAGGGCAACGACTGCGTCAAGGCTTAAACTCGCGTCTGGCCTGTTGTTCCCCGCAGAACCCCTTTTCGCACGTCAATATCGATTAGTACCTGTTCAATCATTTCTCATCTGGCCTCAATAGACTCGGACACTCGATGATCAACGATCTCGAACGCGCATTTCGCATTTCAACACGGACCATTCTGGACGTTCCCATCTCCCCCAACATCCTCATGTATAATCTCCTAGCACCAAAGTCTCTTGTAGCTGCTCCTCGTCCCCTCGACGTGCGACGCAAATAAGAAGCGCTCGAGAGAGCTCGCCTTGAGTCCGTCACACAGCCGTTGTATTTGGCTTGGACTCGGCTTGCCTCAGCGCCGTCGCCGCGTGGTATCTTTAGTAGCTATAACTAGAGCCCAATCATGCAGTTTGCATTGATGAACGCGATGGGGTTATCACTTATCTCAATAAACACACTTGCATTGACATTGGCCACTACATTCGGCGTTGTGTTGGTCAACACCGTTTGGCGATCTGGTGATCGGCCATTCCCGACACAAGTCGACTTCAGAACCCTGCTCGTAACATTTAGCAACATGGAGTTGTTAATGATGAGCAACTCAAACTTACCCTGTTCTCCACATTGTGGTCCACAGGAAGCCGGCAGAAGGAACTGTGTGGGTGATAACAAGTCAGTCCGCTTTGGGGCCGTCCGAAACGATATTCATAGCATCATCACCTCACCTCCTAATGACGGTTAGAGGGATAGGGATGTCGCGTTCTGACACCCCACGACGTGGACCCTCCTACTAGTCTTTCTGGATTCAGTGTCCACTGCCATTTCTGTGTGTATTGTCGCAGACTAATGATTTGCGAGAATATACATAGAGTGTCTACTGCACCACTAGTCACCTGAGCGTGCACGCACACGGCGGCAAAGTGCGGAAGAACGAGGTGCCTGTTCAGAACTCGAAGCTTGGTTTCTGGCTAAACAAAAGAACAGGCAGCGCAACACGATTAGTGCAAGTGCTCTTGGAGCGCATAATATATAATCTTCCAATGGCATTGCATAACTACTCTGGGTCAGTCATCGTACTTGAAGTTGCTCGTGACTTTCCCGACAAGGTAATCGCCATACTTGACCTCCCCTTGGTCGACGAGACCCAGGCTGGATCCCTCTTTCTCAGCTTTGCGGACGGCAGCGCGAAGTAGACCGCACATGGCGTCAAAGTTCGGTTCGAAAAAGAAGGGATGTGACACCCGATATGTGTTGCCCTTGTGGATGACACGGTGAAGCGTTGCGGGCCACAAGCCGCCAGTCCACCGTTCCCACATAGCTCCAATATTCACCACCATGCAACCCGGAATCATGTCGGCATTGAGCCACGAACCGTCATTAGACAGCACTTGCAGCGCCCCTGGACAGTCGTCCGCGTGCAAGAAACTGCGAGTCAGTGTGACATTGGGACCAACCCATAACGCTCACGTAAGACAACCATAATCCTTATGCTCGCCGCATGACTTGCCATCGGAGCCGTCTGGCAATGGGGGATATCCTGTTGCTAGTAAGCATACAACAAGTGTTGTATCCCGGTGCCATCCTAGGCTGGTCGGTTGCCCCGTCGCCTCCACTATGATAACTTTGAAGGAACTGCCGCTATCTGTGCGGGTCTGGAGATCCCTTCTTGGTAGCATTCAACGCTCCGACTGCCAACTGCGCACAGCTCACACTTCATTCACTCACCAATCATTCGCATGCTCCAGAAGGAGTTGTCGCAAGTGCCCCAGAGCTGCTCCCATTCCTCACCAGTCATGCCCAGGCCGTCGGCCATAGCATGCATCGTCGCTTCGCCTAGAAAATGCATCTTCTCGATCCACGCCTCTGTTGCTGGGCGCAAGCGAGCCGGTGTAAGGGGCCATTGGTTCTCCCCAGCAAGGGCCTTGGCTTCACCAGGAGCATATGGTGACGGGGCATAAAAGTCGAGCCCTTCGTGGTGGTCAGCTTTGCCTTGAGTAACGTTTTGCCGCATTCGCTGATAGCCTGCAAATGTCAGTGGCTGAGGTGTTTATCCACTTCCTTCCCCACCAGCAATAGGCTCACTGCCGGGTAAAATATCTTCTACTCACCTCGAGCCCCATATCCTGTGTTTCGGTTAGTATGGATGAAGTCCTTCTCGTCCTGAGGCCTCCCAAAGAACTCGCGCGCCAGGTCTAGTTCTTCTTGCATCTCGCTCTTGGTGATAAATGGCTCTACGCAGAGGTAGAAGAATCCAACATCGCGACAGGCCTTGTACAATTGCTCTGCAGTCTCTTGGCGTGTCTCCAAGTCAGGGGGCGCACCCGGGAGGTACGGGGCTATATCGATGATTGGGAGCGTTGGCCCCGTCTCCATCTCTGGAATGTCGGATGTCATTGTGTCCAGCGGCAATGGGACGACAGTGGTGAAAAGACTAAAGGTCAAGAGTGAAGCAAGAGAGTGCAAGTATGAAGTCAAGCAACTCACCAGCTATCGTGCAGAGGTTGCCCATCGGCGCCGTCCGTGGCGTCGTCACGGTTGTGGCCCCACTTTTCCCCGCATTCCCCGCACCAAGCGCGCTTCGGGTCGCTTATCGGCTGTCCGCTGTCAGATGCTACCATTGTTTACCCGGTTTCTTGGGCGCATCATCAAACAAGAACTTCATAGGCATTCATCGATACAACGATACACGTAAAACATATTCAGGCGAGCAAAGGCAGAATGGTGGGCAGACCACGCAGGTCACAGAGGGTACTCCCTCGGGTTAGCTATGAACAATGGCGTCGATCTTCTTCAGTGCGTCTAGCGTCTCTTCCTCATATCCGAGGTATCCGACGACCTGGAGACACAGCGGCGCACCTGCTTCCACGGACGCATCGTACGTGTCACGAACGTAACGCTCCTGGTCGTTGCGGACTTTGTAGTTGACATCTTCCTTGTCAATAGCCGGGTCAACAAAGAGGCCAGTGGGGAACACGGCCGCCGGGTAATTAGCAAGATTCCAGTACGAGGTGTAATTCCAGTATCGTGCTGTTCCGTGACGAGGCGCAGGGGATGGCCCGACAGGGCTGAGCACGACATCGACATTCTGCTGGTTCCAGTAGGCTGCAAGCTTGGAACGGAAGGCATCACGTCGCGCCACTAGCGCCCAAAGTTCCTCGGGAGAGCGCTTCTTGCTTCCAGCTTGCGAGATGATCCAGTCCGTCAAAGGCATGACCGGTTCCCCGGTCTCAGCAATGTGGTCGTACACCATCTTGCCGTTGTCGCCCCAGTACAAAGCAGATATGATCTCCCAGTTTTCGGCACTCTTGAGCGGCGTGTACTCAACAAGCTCAATGTCGTCGCACTGCTCGAGCTTCTTCAGTGCATACTCAAGTGCACGGCGAATGGGTGCGACAGGTAAGACGACGCCATCGTCACGTAGCACCCCGACCCGAAGTTTACGATTGAGAGGCTTGACATCTGTCCAAGGCTTCCGATGAAGAGTGGGATCGGCCTTCCAGGGCTCTGTCGATGCAATAAGCTTCATGTATCTTTCCAGATCACGAGCTGAACGGCCCATGGGGCCGTGCGAGCCAAGGATCTGCTCACACCCGGCGGCGCCTATAGGCACATTGCAGCCGATGTAGGACAGCCGCCCGACGCTGGGCTTGAATGAGTATATGCCACAGGCAGCGGCTGGCTGAACGTTAGCCTGGACTTGAGCTGGCGATAAACGTACCGAGCGAACGGAGCCTCCTATGTCGGTGCCAATACCAAAGGCCGAGCCTTTCATGCCGAGGATCGCTCCTTCACCACCTGAAGAGCCACCTGCGGTGAGGTCTGTGTTGTACGGACACGATGTAACGCCAAGATAGCATTCAGTCTCCAAGTGCATCAAAGACTGAGGGTTGGTCGTCTCTGAGGACCCGTTAGTGGGTCCAGACCTGATGACCTACTGCAATAAAAGACGGCACCGGCGGCGCGCAAGACAGATACCATGTGGGCGTCGCCCTTAGCAATCATCTTGCCTACGAGCCCAAGGAATCCGGAAGGAGAATCGTGTCCTTCGACATCAATGTGGTCCTTGATACTGACGGGCACGCCATGATAGGGGCCGAGTGTCACACCTTTGGCAGCTTGTTCATCGAGCCAGCGCGCCCGCTCAAGTGCCTCGTCCGCAAACATCTCAACAAGACAGTTGGTTCCTTGCTGTGCGATGGCAGCGGACTTGATGTAGGCGGTAGTGGCTTGAACAGCTGTGTATTTGCCCTGTGCAATTGCATCTGCCAAGGCTGTGGCATCGAGGTCAATGAGTTCGAGCTCGACGTCGGAGAGCAGTCCAGACGACGTAAGCAATGTAGTAGCGTTTTTGGGGAGCGGATACGCGGACTTTGGAAGGCGATAGTCTAACGGGATTGTCTCGTCGCGAGCATGGCGTGCTGCAGCAATGAGCTCTTCGGGTGTTGGGCGCACAGCGGCTGGAGACATGATGGTGGCAATGATCTGTCAAGCGTCTTCAAATGAGGTGGGCAAAAGATCAGAGCAACGAAGAAGCTTCATTCATATGTATGTGATGGCAGGACCGACCCACTCGGTGAATTCTTCTGGGCTATAGCCTGAGAAGCGTACAGTAGCGGTGGGCACCAATGCGATCAGGCGGTGGGCTGACAGTCCCGGGTTGTCGTCAACTTACAATCGCGATAGCCGTCATCCGTAGTTTGGGAGGAGTGTCGTATGCCATCCATCGCCCGTCGCTTGTCGTCTATCGTTTGCTGGTGCGGTATTACGTTACTCCGGCTTGGGTAATTAGCCGATGCCCACTTCCACGATACTCCTATTACACATGTGCACGGCACGCCGTGCAAGCCGCCGTGAATGTGAGCACGAGAAGGTGAGGAAACCTTTGTCTAGTGGATGTAGAACTCTCTGACACTGGATGATGACCGAGATATCACCACCCGGCTTTCAATGCCCAGTTCCTAATCGTGCTTTTGGGGCAATGCAACCAAACAGGCAGCAGCGGACTGATGCATATCCAAACCCTCCAATCGTAAAAAGCCCTACAACGAAAACCCATCTTTACCCCACAGCCTGCTTAACAGATTCCTGATTCCTCCCGTTTGTACCATACAACAGCTTCGGTCGCACGTAGTAATTAGTGATGGGGCATGACGCTCGACTGAACGTAGGCCCAGTAGGATTTGCGCGAGTTCTTGCGGAAGCGTTTGCCAAACTTGGTCATGATGACAAACGAGCCATACAGTGCCATACCGACAAAGGCAGCGGTTATGAATGTATTCTGGAGGCCCATGTTGAGCCATGGAGTGATACCGTATCCGATGGCAAAAGACAGCGAGTTGCGAATGAGGATGGTGGTGAGCACCACCTCTCCACCCAAATCCTTGTAAGAGTCAAGGACATAATTCAGTGCAAAGGCACCGCCGGAGGCGGAAGTGAACGCAACGAGGAGACCACCCACGACGAGGCCAAACCAGTGAATGTGTTTGTCGGCACCGACCCCCCAGAGAATGAGGCCCACTGGAAGGAGAATAGCATTGAGAGTGAGAAGCCAAAGACGGTCTTCGGGCTCGCGGATTCCATGGCGCTTGCGCGTGTAGAACAAAAGCCACTTGTCCGCCGCCCATCCAGACCATGCTGACGAGATGCAGGCGCCGATAGTGGGACCGAGATAGAACAGCCCGACCATTGACGCGGAGAATCCGTAGTTGTTAGACAGAATCATGGATGCAGTCGCGTTGAGAACGTTGTACCAGATGAGGGAGCAGCCGTAGAGAATACCGCACCAGAGAACAACCGGGTATCGGAAAAACAGGATGGGGCGGTACACTTGGGCCCAAAGAGTTGACCAAGAGGTGTAGCGCTGACGGTAGACAGCAATCTTGTACCAGTACGAGTACTCGTGGCCTTCTAGTCCAGTGTTGTCGACGGAAACGGCGATCGCAAGCTCGTTGTCTTTCTCGTCGTCCAAGCCAGCTGTTGGTGACTCCACGTCGGGGACAGAGGCTGTAGAGCCTCCGTCATGCTTCTCGCCAAGCTCAGTTGTCCCGCGGTTGTAGTTTGTCTCCTCCATGCCGAAGAACATGATCACAATCAGAAGGCCAAGCATCAAAGCCGAAAGCCAAAATACCCACTTCCACCCCAGTGTGTCATTTGCAAAACCAGCCCACACTGGCGCAAGGAAGTTGCCTCCATAAAGGGCGGTGGCGTAAAGACCCATGTAAAAGCCGCGCTCGTGAGCAAAAAACAGGTCGGCAATAGACACTTCGATGAGCATTTCAATGGGCGCGGTGAAAAGGCCCTGAAGAACCTTGTTGGCGTGCCACATTCCCTCCGAGTTGATATACACCTGCCAGATGACGGTGGCGAGATGGCCCATGGTTGAGAAAAGGAACACGGGACGTTTGCCAAACGTCAAGGCAAGTGGCTGGGTAATGAGGCCACCCCATCCGAGAAGGAGAAACACTGCCGTCAGTCACTGGTGGCCGCTTTAGGGACGTACTGTAACCTGTTCCAGCGTTTAGAGCAGCGAGGCTAATTCCCTTTTCCTCCGAGAGAGGAACGAGCACAGAGTACACTGAGCATGCGGCAAAGCCCGAAAGAACAGTGTCTTCCGTTAGCGTAAAGTTATCGCGATGAGATCGAGATATGTCGAGATATAGATACTCACAAAACATGAGCATCGCAAACGCGAGCTGCTTCCGCCAGAACGACCAGTTCAACGGGTCATTGAAATCCTTGCTGGGAGTCGGGCTAAGCACAATGTCGCCCTGGTGCGCCCCAGTTGCATGCTGGTCAACCAGCAGGAGCGAGCCTGGGATGGGAAGGTTGGAAGGGTCTGAGGGCATGGTGTGACTGTTGTTCAGGCATGAGCTCGGGAGCACTTCAGAAATCGGCGCAGTTGGTATTATATGTATGTTGTTGTCTTACGAAGGATCTGCGACGGCCATTGGTACTTGCGTGCTCTACAGACCACTTGCTTGGGTGGCAAGTGGTAAAGCAGAGCGTCGTCGCCGCAGTGCTCTGTGCGAGGACAGACGACGACGATCAGCTCGGTTGCCCAGCCTATACTGTAAACGGTAAGCGGTTAAACGGTGTGCGTGGTGCGAGCCGATATTGATCGCCAAGTGTCCCCGGTGTTACCGTTATCGGGGCAGAGCGGCCAGAAAGGTGCGGTTCCCTGGAGTACAGTCGGTCTCAGCTACAGTTGGGCCCAACACCAGGGCACGGAATGCCACTGACGTGGGGGGAGGCTTGGTGCCAGAGGCTTCGCATTCCAGCTGAGTGCCGAGCGGGAAATGACACTGCCCACCGCGGCTACCGTCAATTGAAGGTGGGGCCGGGCCCTTCCTTTTTGACTTGTCTACCTAGGTTTTATTATTATCTTTCGGATCCTACACCCCACATACCAGGCAGGCGAGCTCACTATCCGTTCAAAGCCAATGTCACATGACAATGTTGAGAGCAGCTGTCTCAGTCGCACAAAATCTGAGTATGACACTATGGTTTCTTTTCTGACGATCAGGTGAATCGCACACGCCGCCGCATAGTGGAACGAAGGTGGATGCGGCACAGATACATACTGTATGTACTGCTGATGCTAATACTGCAATTTGCACGGACAGTGGGAAAAAACAAATGTCAAAGTAGCATCGTCTCCTCGGCTATGCGATAATGATTGTGGACTGCTGATGGCGCTGGGTGCAATGTATTGATACGGTAACAGGGTAACCGGTGTTCTAGTTGTCGAGCGTGGCCGTTTTCAAGTTTGGGGAAACATCGAAGTCCGCGGCCGTCTTCTGGCGCACCAGATCAAGGGTGGCGCCCGGCATGAGCTCTGTCAACGTCATGCGACCAGCCTTGCGGTCGATTTCAAAGACGGCAAGCTCGGTCACAATCATGCTGACGCAACGCGAACCGGTGAGCGGTAAAGAACATTCCGACTTGATCTTGGGTTCACCCTTCTTTGTGCAGTGATCGGTGACGATGATGCTGCGGTTAGCGAAAGCTCAACGCATAGCACTCACATCTTGGTTTGGTCTGGAGAGGAAACTAGGTCCATGGCACCGCCCATACCCTTGACAAGGACATTTGGAATCACCCAGTTGGCCAAATCGCCCTTCGAGCTGACCTCCATGGCGCCAAGAACGGCTACGTCAATGTGACCGCCACGGATCATGGCAAAGCTCTCATCTGAAGAGAACGTTGCAGCGCCTGTCGCCATCGTAATGGTTTCCTTCCCAGCGTTGATCAGGTCCGGGTCAACTTGGTCGCGTCGAGGAGGGGGTCCAATGCCCAAGAGACCGTTCTCGCTCTGTAGCCAAACGGCGGCGCCCTTTGGCATATGGGCTGGAAGTAATGTGGGCATGCCGATGCCCAAGTTGACGTAGTAGCCATCCTTCAACTCTTGGGCGGCACGTTTCACAATCTTCTCGCGGTTGCGCCGCAACTCGCCATTGCCTAGGGGGTGAACATCCTCATGTCCGTCCTCGGGCATCAATGTAAGAGTCTCAATCTGCTTCGGCTCTGTGGCTTGGACAATGCGGTCGACGTAAATTCCAGGAAGATGGACCTCCTTCGGATCCAGCGAACCCGTCGGCACGATTTCCTCGGCCTGTTCCAGTCAGCACTTCATCGAGGTTGTAATGGTATCACCTCAACAATTGTAAGCTTGGCGCCCTTTGCCATTGTCGGGCTGAAGTTGGTGGCAGTGTAACGGAAGACAGCGTTCCCGGCTTCGTCCACTTTCCATGCATGAAGAATGGCCACATCTCCAGGGAGTGCCTCTTCCATCACGTACTTCTTGCCGTTAAACATAGCAGTCTTCCGCGGGGTAGGGTAGAGCGCGGGTGTAGAACCATCCTTGCTGGCGTTGCGATACGGAACGGTAGCATGCTCAATCGAGGTCTCCACACCAGTGGGAGTGAAGAACGCTGGTATGCCGGCTCCAGCCGCCCGGACGCGCTCCGCAATAGTTCCTTGCGGAGTCAACTCGACCTCGATTTCGCCGTTCAAGTACTTGTTTTCCAAAAGCTTTGTCGCGCCGATGTGCGAAACAATGCACTTCTTGACCTGGTTGCCTTTAAACAGCTGACCCAGACCCTTTTCTTCAACGCCAGCATTGTTGGATACGATAGTGAGGCCGGATACTTCGTCCTTACCACGGCGAGCAATAGCGTTGATGATAGTCGAGGGTGTGCTGTCATGAGTGAGAATGCAACGATCAATCGTTCAGATATGCTTTCACTTACCCACAAAGGCCAAAACCACCGGCCAAGACAACGTCGTTATTCTTGACGGCTTTCACGGCCTCGTCAACAGATGGCCAGACCTTGCTTGCGAAGAAGCGTGTGCGAGTGCTCGCAAACCCTCGCGCCAAAGGCGGCGTGCGCATCAACCTCGTAGCCGCAAACATGGTTAGTGTAGAACTCGGAGCGGGGGGCAGCGCATGATAACCTGTCTGGATAAGTATGTTTGTGACTTTTCTTGGGCCCCACGCAGAACGATATCCTCGGTGTCTGCCCGCCCCCGACGACCTTTCGTTCCTGTAAGACTCCCACTTGGACCACAACACCGAACTTTAGGTTCCTTTGAACTCCACACTGCTCCACCGCCACAACCGCCAATCCATCTACACGACGGCCAATTTCCGTGAGCCCCCCGCGGGTCGACACGGGGTCCTGGGCTGCAGTCACCTGATCGCGACCCACTTGATCCTGTGGGGCGGTGGACTGGTGCCGAGTCTGATATACCATAAGCCCGCATTAAAACCGCCTCTCTGAAAGTCTTTGACTAGGGGAACTGCATGCTGTAAATGGTCGGCCAAAAGGTCGTTTAAGGCCGAAATGCATGGTGCCTGTCGGTTGTTGTATCACTTGCACGCGCGGCGTACGACGGACACGACATGGTGTTTTGTGTATTGAGGCCCAAAAGAGTTACCATCTGCCTTTTCTGGGCACAGCACGATCAACTTGCTCCCCCTCGGCCCGAACGTCTCGCTTGACACTGCCAGATTCTTGGCGGGGGTATATGTGGTGCATGGGGTGTTGATGCTTGAACCGGATGTGAGATGCCGTATCGGCACCCTTAGTGCACCGTACACGTAGTTTAGCAATCAGGCATGCAGCCATATGGGAGTCGACATCCATGCAGGTCGAAAACTCTTTGTATGCTTTGTACGCATGCGTTTTTGACCTGTCGTGAGGTCGACCCCACAAAAGGACCATACAAAGTACAATCACTACTACAAAGTGCACGCGACTGATCTGTCACACTATGGACCTCTCAATTCAAGCTGACCTACCATGAGACCATCGTCATGGCAGATCACACCCCAACACATCAATAATACACGCTGCCGCGCACTCATGCACACATTTTCCGCACAAGAACCAAGATGCTGTGCCCTCACGGAGTCATGCTGTGAGCGCTCTCACTAGCCAAGACCACGTGCTGTCCGGCCCAGCAGAATTAGCAGAATGCATAAGCAACAGTTAAGCACTTTGCGACATGCAACACGGCTTAAATGCCGCGAATTGTGGTATTGGGCAATCGATAGTTCGTCGATCGTCTACCTGACAAGACACAGTACTACCTGTTGCCAACCAGAGCTTCAATTAATCTGGACATTTTCTGACGACAGCGGATGCAGCATTCTGCCGGCACCAGTGGATTCAGTGGATGAACCCATAGCTACGGGCTTTCGAGAGCCTGGCGTATTGCGCGTTTGGAATCAATATTGCATATGGTATTCATAACGGGAATGTATTTTGCACGTTTCGGGCGCAAGCGGGGGTATTGCGCCTCTGGGACCAATATTGTATATGGTATTCATTACGGAAAAGTATTTTGTACCCGAAACGTGTAGACATCATGCATTAGGCGCTCACGTCGCAGAAAGAGATCGGAAGACGTGCCAAGTGCTCTGTACGTGCTCCTTACGGCTCAGCCTGTCCCATTCATTAAGTCACGTTGCCGCTCACGTGCATTGAAGTTCCCGGCCCACTGTAAGGCACATATCACATGCCCGGCCATCGCGCCGCGCCGCGCCGCCGCCCCTAGCCCCACCAGCCGGTCAAACTGAAAATATAGAATGCCCTTACACAAATATTCTGCTATAGGAGTGTCATGATCCTCCGGGCAACCCCCACCAGGGCAAGATTACGAGCTCGTGACCGCCGAGCGAGATGACACCATCGCTTTTGCAAGTTTGCGAGGTTGGGCGCGTAGCTGATGGGTCCAGCCGATAGACTGTAAAGCATGATCAAAATGCAAAATGATTACTACTGCATATCGACAACGACTTCTTTCCCATTTGGTTGCAGTTTAACTTTTAGTCGCCCTCCGACACCATGTCCAAGTGGCTCAAGGAAAAGGCGCACTTCACAATCTCGCGGGGGTTTCATTCCGAGCCCAGCTCGCCTGCACTCAAGGAGAAGAAGTCTCCATCCGAAACCGACGCTGGAATTCATGACGCCGTCTTTGGCGATCTCGACGTTGAACATCATGGACCAAACTTTCGTGGCGTTGGAACTGGAGGAGCATTCGTACTCATGACCAAAGCCAACTTTGGTCTGGGTGTACTTGCGATCCCTGTGGTGTTCTCCACCATGGGTATTGTGCCCGGCATCTTGTTGATTGTCGGTTGCGAGATGATGCTAGCTTGTGGGTATTCCAGAGATACCACGTTGGAAGGAAACGCTGACAGAGTGCAGACTGCGCATCTTTCTTGGGACCATTCAAGATCCGCCACCCAGAAGTGTACGGGCTTGCCGATGCTGGCTACGTGTTCGGCGGGCGATTGGGGCGTGAAGTGCTCTACGTCATCTTCTCGATTTGTGAGTGCACCAGGCGCATCAATGCTCGTGTGAGCTGTCGTGTACTGTAATCGACCGCTGCTGCCGCTAGACCTAAGTTTGGACACTGACTTGGCAGTCATGGTCTTTTGCACGGCTTCCGCAATCGTGGGGGTATCCACATCCTTCAACGCCATGTCCAAGCATGGTGCCTGCACAGCAGTTTTCGTCATCGTCTCAGCCATCATTGGCTTCCTGTTCAGCTCGATCAGAACAATGTCAAAGGTGTCCTGGGTGGGATGGGCTGGAATCGCATCGATTGTCATTTCAGTCATCATCCTGACAGTGGCTGTTGGCGTTCAAGACCGTCCGTCCGACGCCCCTGTCGACCTGCCTTGGGACAGCAGCACCAAAGGCTTCCAGGTCGTGGGCTCGCCGTCGTTTCGCGAGGCGCTTGGCGCCATCAACATCATTCTCTTCTCGTCATCGGCCACACCCATGTACTTCGGCGTCCTCAGTGAAATGCGCGACCCTCGCCACTATACCAAGGCAATGGTGTCCTCCCTCACCTTTCTGACTGTGGTCTACCTCGTGATCGGCAGTGTTGTGTACCACTTCTGCGGTGAATACATCTCGTCCCCAGCTCTGGGCTCTGCCGGTGTAGTCATGAAGCGCATTTGCTACGGCATTGCCTTCCCAGGGCTTATCGCCTCCCTCACAATTTTCAACCACATTTCGGCCAAGCACCTTTTCGTTCGCATTCTTAGAGGCAGCAAGCACCTTTCGTCGAACTCATGGACGCACTGGCTTACTTGGCTTGGATGCACGTTTGCATCGATTGCTGTTGCCTACATTATCGCGTCCGCAATTCCCATCTTCGGTTCCTTGATTTCGTTCATCGGCGCCCTGTTCTGCCCCGCGGTTGCCATTATCCCCGAAATCTGCATGTGGTTCCACGACCATTGGCAGTGGAGCGGCTGGCGTCCCAGCAGCCTGTCACCAAAGCACGCGGTCATGGCCGTCATCAATATCTTCCTCCTTTTGGTAGCCGGTCTCTTCACAGTTGGCGGAACGTACGCCGCCGTCCTTGATCTCGTCGACACCACCATTGATAATGGTCCGTGGACTTGCGCCAACAACGCTGGATCGTTTTAGCAGGCAACGTGATTCGCGCCTTTCTATGCTCAAGGAGCATCATAGATACTATACGGAGCTCGGGCTCAGCAAGTCCACACCGCTGTAAATTAGACATTAGGGTTATGGGATATCTGCTATTAGATAAGAGGGCTTGCGTGGGACTATTCATAGGAGTACATCGGAGTGATCAACGTTCTGAAACCGTGGAGCTCGATGTGGAGGTGTTTATGCTGGGACAGGGGATCTCGCGATGGTCCGTGCTTGACCATTGATGCCCCTGTATCTGGCCACAAGCCTCACGGTCTGTGCAAACTGCAGGTCTTTGGCCGTTGCTGCAACAACACTGTAGTCTGTTTGTGTTGTATCATTCATCTCCCTGCTTTGATTCTTGCGCTATTGGAAGGTTTATCTACGTTGCGAGCGGCGACGACAATGTCAACACAGTTGACGCTTGCCGCGAGCGTAACCTTACTGGTGATTTATGGCATGTTTACAGCTGGAATCGTGATCAACAGCAAAAGGTGCGCCTATTGCTCTCAACGCCGAGTAGTGTCAAACTACCTTATTGCTCTCTGCTCTTGTGCGTACAGCTTCTGGTCCAACGCATGGAAACATGACAGCTGACTGTAAAGTCCGCATGGCCGTGTTCGCTCTTAGGACATGGTCAAGTGCTGTCGATTGGTGGGGGGAAATACCATTTTGGATTTCTTACGTCCTTCTGCCCGTGGGGACGTTTTGCCTTGCGGAAGCTGGCGTACAGCTGGTTTCTGACTGGAACTATCAACCTTACAGCACGATACGGCCAAACACAAGATCGCCTGGGATTGATGAACCTGGGCTGCCTAGAGCAGAAGATCAACAACTGCAGGTGCCCAACCCCGCCAAGAACTGTCTATGGGTCACTGTCATACGCCACCTTTGGCTCTCCATTGCCTTTGTCCTGTCAATGTTAAACCTCTTCACTCGCAACTATATTCCCATTGGATATCTTGCTGCCGCTCTGTGGTGGGCGGCATCGTCTGCGATAATCGTCGGGGGCGCCATCGTACACACTCGACGACGGCATACACTCGCTTCAACAAGTAATCATAACATGACGACTGCCACAGGAGAGTCGAATCAAGGAACCATCGCAGTGGGGACTCTCGTGATGGTCATACTCTTTGGCCTCGCTGTTTCCGCGCAAGCCGTCTTTGTGTTCTTGCTAGCGCTTGGTCGATACCGCCCGCGAGAGGGCGCCCAAGCTTACCCTCTTCTTGAGTATGGCCTGGTGACCTTAATCGTTGTGCCAGACTGCATAGTTCTTCTTCCTTTCATTCTGATCGATTTTGCCAACCTTGACACACCACGACCCTTCAATGTCTTTACAAAGCGAACGCGTCTCGCGACGCCCAGTAATGATCAGCAACTCTCTTAGTCTCCTGTGGCACGCGTGTCAATGACATAAGTCAAGGATTTCAGTTTGAACAGGGACCAAGCAGTCGGTTTCCCAGCCTTCCGAGATTCGACATGTGGCTGTCGTTTGTATATTTCGACCCATTTTGCTAGGCAGAGGTCTGCCCCGTGCTGTAGATAATACATTCGCCGCAAGGTCTAATGACATGAACAGTTACTTTGATACACCAGGATAGTAGCATCCTTATGTGAGAACAGTGATGGACAACAGTACTGAGGAATGATCAATGGCAAAGGCGGTGTGTTTCGCACATGAGGTTGTGGAATTTGGAGTTGGACTGCGCCTCGAACGAATCAATGTTGCGATGCCGGTTGGCTTGGTTGATTAGGCCACGGCGGCCACGGTATTTGCGCCTGCACTTGCGCATTCGGCTGAAACTGATGATCGGTTTGCGCCCCGACCTCTCCCCCGTGCGCAGTGTGATAGGCTTGAGGGTGAGTAAACTCGCCGGAGTAGGGGTTTTGGTGGAATTGGATCGGAATCAAAGATGGTTGTTGGGTTTGCGGGTGCCGCAGACTCTGCGTCGACGGTTCTGTGTGAGCTTCCGAGGCCTGGGGAGGGCCCGCTCGGGACTGTGCGCCATGTTGTGAGCTCAACGTTGGTTGCGTGGGCGTATGGAAGCGTGATTGCTCCTGGTGAAAGGACATTTGCAAGCCCGCTGTGGCCTGCGCACTAACAAGTGGTGTTAGATGACGGTCTTGCTCCTTGAAGGCCGCCTCATCGCCACCATGTGGATCCCAACTTGTCACAGTAGGTACAAACCCTGTTTGCTTGGACCCGGGGAGACCTTCTGAAATCGGCGCACTGCCATAAGACATCTCCTGTGCCTGTGATGAGGCGTCTGGCGAAGATCGGATCGTAGGGACAAAGGATGGGTACTGGTCATTGCTGCGAATCTGTTGGACTTGGCCCGGGTACGATTCCATTGATTGCCGTGGAGGATGCGCTGCAGACCCGTGCAAAGGTACTACCGAGGGGGGCACACTGGAGGCCGTGGTTTGGGACTCTCCAGACGAGGAGGAGCTTGTCCCACTCAATAACTTTGCTGATTTGCCATTCGGTCTTAGAGTGTTCGGACGGCCTGCGCTAGAGACGGAGGACATGGAGCTCCTTGAGGTCCCACTAGCGCTTCCAACTCCCCGGGAAACGCGAGTAGCTCTGGCTGCTTGAGCGCAACGTTTGGCCAGCCCTTGCACAGCAGCCGAGGCCGCCGGCGCCAAAGGAACATGCGATCGCGCAGCTGTAGTGCCACTCACTGGCAAAGAAGACGCTGAAATGTCTTGCGAGGATGGAATGGAAGCCTTGCGAGGTCGCAAGTGGGATGACATGTGCTGAAATTGAGATTGAGACGTTGCTCTTCCCAAGGACATTTGCCGGTGCTGAGATTGGGGCTGATATCTGTGTTGGCCGAAGGAGGGATCTTGCTGCCCTTGCGCCAAATGGCTCGGAGGTCTTGTATGATGCTGACTTTGTTCAACCGGACCGCTGTGTGTCAGAGTTCTCGGGTCGGCAGATTGCGGGTGTGCCAGCGAGGAGACGCCTCCAAAAGGAAACATCAAGGTTGCCGATAGGGAAGGGGCCAAAGGATTGCCGCCATTCGATGCCACCTTGCAGGGCAATTGCTGGTGAAGAACGCCGGGATTGGAGAAAGAAACTGGCTCATTAACGGCTTGCATGGCATGCGAGCTGCCCTGCGGCGGAGTTCGTGGCGGTACGTGGAGTGGCGATGCACGATTTGAGGACGAGGACTGCTCTGACGAGTGGGGAGATTGATCCACACAGTGTGGGACAGCCTGTAAATGGGCGTTAAAGCCCGACGTATGGTACTGTGCTGATGAGGGATCTGTAGCAGTAACCAGTGCAAAGCTGCCACTCCCGTTCTGTAATTGTGAGGGGATGGGCCAATCTCGGCCCTGCGAAAGATTGACGTTGGCCGGCTGGAGCGAGTGAGACGGCGGTGGTGGCTCGGTCGTCTGTGGGCTTTGCGAGACAGAAGGAATCGACAAGGGATGCTGCGTGTAAAGTGGGGTATGATGGGCTATCGATGCGGGCTGCTCGTACTGCTGGTGCTGTGTCGGGCCCCAGTCTGCAGCGTCTGCCAATGGCGCCGCCTGAGAGTGTAGCCGGGGGCGCGATGATGACCAACTTGCTTGCCAGTTCTCATGGGAGACGGCCTCCGAATGCGGTAGATTCAGTGATCCAGGTGGCCTGTGCAATTGTTGCTGTTGCGCTGACTCTGACAACAGAGGACGCTTGTTCGGCGGCGGCGGCAACAACGGCAACGATTGGCGTGATGCCAGGTGATGGTGATGGTCGGATTGTGTAATCTGTTCCGACTGGCCGTAAGACGGGCCGTACCCCTGCAGTGCGCCATGGGAGAAGCCAGATTGATGCTGTTGCTGCGCATGCTGGGACTGCACTGGACAAGGCGAGTAGAGCGGCCCCTCCGGCCCTTCAATGTAGCGTGCTCCGCTTGCGACGTGCTGTGGAGCAGCACTCTGGTACGACTGCATGGTGTAGCCATTTTGAACGTCAGTACTAGGTGCTGATGGACGATAGGGTCCCGACATGTCAGAGGCAGTCGCGATAGGTATGGAGCAGGTTGGGGCGCGCAATGATCATGTCATGACGGCGAACGCGAGCGCAACGAAGGCATCGACAGCAGATCGATAGTTGAGGTGGCTGTATACAGCTCGATGCGGCCGCAACAGGAGTGAACAAAGCAACGGCAGCAAGGCTGTTGACTAGACGGCTAACTTTGACGACAGTGAGTGGATGATCGCTAGACCGGCAGATGTGCGAGTGGGCGTGAGGATGTGGTTGTGGTTGTGGTCGGGGTGGAGAGCGGTGTTGAGCGGTGTGAAACTGGCAGGCTAGCCGGCCCCGCGGCCGAGATGGGTGTCCGGCTTGGGTGTCCGGCTTGGGGGCCCGCACTGTACACACCACTGTACACATCACACTGACCACACACAAAGTACACCGTATTGTTATTATACGCAGCGCGTATCACCCGCGTCGTACATACATACGCTTTTGCTTCCGACAGTGTGCTTGCCTGCTTGCCTGCAAAGCTACTGGAGCTACTGAGCTACTGCACTTTTACTCATGTACAAGCTGCATGCATGCCTTGAGTTTTCGTGGAATGGTATTGCGCGTACGCAGCAACCGGACAGCAAAGGAAACCGCTTGTTGCATGAATACGATCACAGGCTATAGCAACCGGGCTTCAGGTCGACAGCTAAACAGGTTTCCCCATCTCCAAGATGGACCCCAAATCTACGCTGGACGATGCTCTCTCGAGTCTTTCCTCGACGCAGGCAAATTGTCCTGCCCATGCATGTCGAGTTTTGTCTGGCAACGTCGACGCTTTTGCAGCTGGTTTCGGGGGCCGAAGCCGAAACCTCTCGTGACAGAGGTCCATCCGTCTCTACTGAATATTGTACATCTGTTGACAGGCCAGGCCCAGTGCCTCGTCAGGCGCCTCGGCCTCCTGTGTTTCATCAGATTGCACAGCAACTGCGGTCGGCCTGTGGGACAACGACAAAGGCATCACAGATGTGGCCCCATTGTGACGGCCTTTCACTTACCTCTTGTGGTTGCGCCAACCTCATCTGGATCCAACCCAGGCCCGGACCGGGGAGCGGGTGTGACAACGTGCCTGATGAACCCCACGACCGTACGACAAAGGCACACACGCACTAAACCTATTTCATGCCGCAAAAGCGTTGCGAGTAACGCAACCAACCGTAACTTGAAGTTGCCGTTGTGATGTTGCACATGGTTTTCTCAACACCTCCACCCTTTACGAATCTGTTGCGATTATGTGGAAGGCCTGACATGGACCTAGCGCGTTATCTCTTGCGTGGAAGGCCTCCACGGAAGGCGAACAGGCGAACAAACACATGGAGGAAATCAGTACTCAGCTGCAAGACATCAGGTAACTCCTCTGCAGCTATGCTTGTGCATATATTGTCCATGTATCAACACCAAGTCACTCTCAACACTGCCTGTACATTTGCTCCGGTGATATTGCCACGCGGTCCTAAGAATGGAGCGACGTGCGGCGTGGCAGGCTCTTCCTCGTCCTACTCTGCCAATGGGCGCACCATGAGTGGCATCTGTGACCCGACGCTTTCTTCGCCGACCACCCACGGCAACATGATGATGAAGTTTTTGGCGGTGATCGTCGGCTGAGATGGAAGCATCTCAAAGCTGAAACTGCGAAGAAGGACGAACAGAATGGCCTTGATCTCGGCGAGAGCAAAGCGGTAGCCGATACAGTTGCGATTGCCACCATTGAAGGACGTGAGATTACCCCAGGTTCCGGGGGCTTTGCGCGTTGGGATACCAGGCCGGTCGAACCGATCTGGGTTGAAGCGGTCTGCATCCTCGCCCCAGATATCCTTGTTATGGTTGACCTGAAGATAGCCCGTGATGATCAGGTCACCCTTCTTCATGGGGACAGCGTCAATCATTGTACCGTCGCGCCCCTTTACTGGAGTGTGCAGCGGAAGCATGACATCCTGGGTGGCGACGCGCATTGATTCCGGAACGGGAGGGTCGAGCCGTAGCGCCTCGTGCACGACGTTCTCAAGGTAATGAAGCGAGTTGAGTTGCTCAAGGGATGGCTCGTCGGTCCCAATAGACTGCAGCTCCTCACGAAGACGCTGCTGGACGTCTAGGTTCATGGCCAGTCGGTAAAGGGTCCAAGTCAATGAATTGGAGGTTGTTTCGGAGCCCGCAAGGATAAAGGTCGACACCTGGTACGCCATTTCATCATCGTTAAGGCGATCTCTGGGGAGGAGGTCCTTTGCCATGTTGGCCTTGATCATGAGCGACAACAGATCTTTCCCCACGTTGGTCGACTTCTGCAGGTCGTCTGGGTGAAGAGCCTCCATTTCCTTCTTCTTGCGCAATAAAACCTCCCGCCCGACGCCAGAGGTCCCTAGACGCGCCGCATCGGCCAACTTGTTGCGCTTGGTCGGCTAAGAGGGTATTAGCACGTGGCAGAAAAGTGTGTTATACTCACAATAATGTCAAGTACTGGGATCATCTGCTGCATGATGCCAAAAAGACTGAGACGCTGGAGCTCCGACATGGCGTTGCGGAAAGTGGTCACAATCTGGTTGCCGCTGCGGAGGCACCCAAAGTCATAGTCGAACCCTGCCAGACCAATGACATCGAACGTGGTGTTGATGAGGTACTTGTTCATGTTGACTTTGCGACCATCTGGGACAATGTCTTCAGGTTTAGGTGGGGCAGTCTCAGGATCGCAATAATCCGGGTCTTCGCATGCAACCATGAGCTTATCTTTGAGCTCGTACGCCTTAGTGAACATGTGTGGCACCATCTCGCGGATGGCGTCGGGATGGAAAGCAGGGTTTAAAACCCGACGCTGGCGGCGATGCGTATCAAAGTTAACGTTAAGAAGACCATGCCCGAGAAGCCGAGTAATCATGCGGGTCTGAGCGGGGGGTTTGATGAAATGGTCGGCATGCTGCATGATGAAGCCCATTGCTGTCGTGTCTCCGGTTACGATAAGGCTTTCGCCCAACAAAAGCTTGACTCGTACCGTGGGGCCAAACTTGTCAAACCATGATTGAATGACTCGACCTGTCGGTTGTGACTGAACTAGAGGAAAGTCGCCGAAGAGAAAGTGAGACGAGGGGGGCCCAGGCAAGTTCCAGTAGTGAAGTGTGGCCTCGCTGTATGGGTATCGATAGAGAATGACAAGGGCAATAAAGGCCATAAAAGAGCCCAAGTAGATTTCCCATCGAGGAGCTTGCGAAAGATGTTCGAGTACACCAGACATCCCTGGGACCCGGCTGAGGAGCTGGCCCACCATCGACATGGCTAGCAAGGTAAACCTGTTGGCTGAAACGACGAAAGAGCACGCAAGGAAGGTAGGAAGGTGAAGATTGGGATAATGGACAATCGCTGGGAAAGGAGCAGCTTATAAAGCTTGCGTTCGACAGCAAGGCGGCTTCTGCCATCCCAGTCATGTTGTCACTACATCGGCTACATGTCCAACAGTCCCTCCCACATTGGACCACGACCCCGTCTCATTCGGCCCCGGCCTTTCATTCAGTCCATCGCTGTTGCTCTGCTCACACACCAAGTGCACGGGAAGCGAGGGCAGGCACCCAGGGAATGCATGTGATGGCATCGCACAAGGCAGACACTAAATGTTGCGCAATCTGGCGGAAGTTTGACCAGCCATAGATGGAAGAGGAACGGTGCCGGTGTTCTTTGCAGGTCAATAGTGTGATTGATCCGACTGACATTTGCGGATCACGGCATTGCGCGGGTTGGCGTGGTTTAGAGTTTCCGTGTTGTCAATCGAAGGCCTCTCGGGCCTCTCAACGTAGACCGGCGCGTGGGGGTCACTACATGGCACGAGGCACGTTGAGCCCATGATTAGGATTCTAGGCCGTGCCTGCAACAACGGTCGGAGCGTCTGGCGGCCTGCTGGCCACCAATGGTCGTGCCTGCTGTTGCGTCCCGCGTTTCAGCCGCTCCCATCTGCCAGCATCCCCCATTGCTGCAAAGTACGATAGAACTGCATCGACTGGAAAGGATTGGCGGCCGTTAGTACCCCCTACACCATCCTCAATCGTACGACAGGCCTTGCATTGCTCAAATCATGACGAAAATAAGTGTAACGAGAGCAGATGCCCTTCTCCCCAGCCTCTCCCGCCGACAACCCGCTCCGCGTTCCATGCTCCGAACATGACGTTGGCTCTTCTTACACCACCATCGTTTTGAGCTTTGAGGCTAGGTAGGTGTGTAACATGTATAGGAACACAGCACACGCTAGCCACGTACGTGCTGCAGTACCCAACCGGTGGGCCCAAGCAATCTTTGGTAAAGACTTGCGAGGATGGTACAGCTCCGAACGTACCGGGGTGCAGGGACCCGATAGGCGTACAGGCTGCACCCCGAACGGTAACAGGAACAGGATGGTAGGTACTGTTTCGGAGCTTGGATGCAGCGTTGCAACGCAACAACGTAAATTGCCGTCAGGTGTTCCTAGATTCACAAGCGATACCGCGCACTGTGTGCGGCGGGTTGTGATGGCTGGATCTTCGCCAAACTCGTCTCCCGCTCTTTTTCAAGTGCTCGTTGCTGGCAGCACCTCGTGTGTGATGCTGGCAACCGGTCTAAGTGGACACATTACTTTTTCGGGCCACCATTCAAGGACCGTAGTGGGCCTTTCGTTGTACTCTCGGTACTAATGCTGTTGTTGCAGTGACCAGACACTTGTCACTACAGTTGGCAAATAAGGCTGCTCACGCCATCTGCCGTCGCCAGTGGGACCAGGGTTATTATTATCTCCCTCTTTGTCGGTGAAACGTTTACCGTTGCCAACGTTGCAGGCGTCTGGCAACGTGTTTCCGCGTCTCTGAAGCTCTTCCCACGAGACTAGTTGGGTACGTAAATACGTAAACCCTCAAACACAAGCATTACGTGTTGCGAGGAAGGACGTTCGCATCTCTGTGCGGCAGTAGCTCGATGCCGGTAATTAATAAGCTTTTCAGAATGTGATCAGTATGAAAGATGAGGATCTTTATCCCAGAAACACGCCCTACATCGAGGGCCCTCATAATGGTGCGTATCAAAAAGTGCAATCGTACATGCTTACAGTGAGACAAAACTACAGTCTAGCTGACTCGTTGGAGCTCGTAATTGATGCAGCCTGCGGAGGGTGACGAATGAGCAATCATGCGTTGTAGTGCGGCAATTTTGTTTGGGCCACTCACTTCATATCTAGCATGTCTACAGGATTGTGGGTGGTTCGCGATGCGATGTGCACCCACATGTACCCACCTCATTGCACTCGGAAAAGCTCGTCTGAACAAATGTGTGTGGCTCGGATAAACGTCGGTGCAGCCTCGGACTATTTTCCCTGAAACTGTGGAACGGCACCACGCGCACACGACGACGTCCACACTGCTCGCATATAAAACGGTCTGACGAAAACAACGATCAAGATTTTGTAACTGTCCCCAGACTTCCTGTTAATCTCTCCAGCGCTTATACCATCATCGTCATGCCCAAGCCAATTATCCTCGACTGCGATCCAGGCCACGACGATGCGGTGGCCATTATGCTCGCCTGGGGCTCTCCAGAAATCGACCTTTTGGCAATTACGACCGTCGGCGGTAACCAGACCCTCGAGCGAGTCACTCGGAATGCTCTGTCCATCGCACGTGTCGCCGGTATTACCTGTCCCATTGCCGCTGGTTCCAGTAGACCTCTGATCCGCGATGTCCAAGTTGCAGACGACGTACATGGGGTCTCTGGGCTCGATGGACCCTATCTGCCTGAACCAGATCGACCTCTCGATCCTCGACCAGCCGCCCTTGTCATCGCGGAAGAAGTCAACAAAAGACCAGGAGAGGTCACTCTCGTGGCAACGGGTCCGCTTACGAATTTGGCACTTGCCCTGCGTTTGGCCCCGGAAATTGTTAACAATGTCAAGGAGGTGGTATTAATGGGCGGCGCTATCGGACCTGGTAACTGGTCACCTGCGGCAGAGTTCAACATCTATGTCGACCCCGAGGCCGCCGCTGCAGTCTTTTCGGCTGGCTGGAAGGTGGTCATGGTGGGCCTCGATGTGACACACAAGGCATTGGCTACTCATGAAGTGCGGAAGCGTATAGGGGATGTCGGAACAAACCCAGCTCGCTTCACGGGCGAGATCCTCGACTTCTTCGCCGGCGCCTACCAGCGAACACAAGGGTTTGAGGCACCACCAGTTCATGACCCTTGCACTGTGGCGTATGTTATCGCCCCGGATATCCTACAACTTCTGCAAGCTCCGATTGATGTTGAGACTCAAGGCCGGTTGACGACGGGCATGACGGTTGTGGACCGGCGCGCCCCTGCGCCTGAAAGCTGCAAGACGTTTGCTGCCGTTGGCATCGACGTTCACCGGTTTTGGGACCTTGTTATTGACGCTCTTGAGCGTGTGGGTGATCCGAAGATCTAGTCAGAAGAGCCTCGATCATGAGTGTATATTGTTCAACTTGGTTCTGCCGCGCCCTGGCGCTCTTGTGTGCCATACAATAGATACAGACAACGATGCATGTCATCAAAGAATGACTTTAACTGTAACAGCTCATGTCATGTTTGCAAGTGACCCAGCAGGGAGCGTAAAGGTAAAGAGACGTGCTCTAATGTTCTGTTATTGTTTTGCCTCCTCGGAACCATTGCCTTCAGCGATGGCCAGGCGAAAGAGTGCCATTGCAAGGGGCAAGGCCAGGTCACGCCTACCGTCTGGTGGGACGACGACGGCAATGAGCGATGCGGCAGCGTCAGTTTGAAGCTGCTGAAGCCCCTCTCGCACAGCTCCTTCGTCGTCCTTGTCGAGAGCCTTTCGCTGTGCGGCAACGACGCCCTGGACTTTAGCGGCGACACGCTGTGCGATCCCGCCGAATAAAGACTGGATGGGATAGCACGGTACCGCAGGTTCCGTGCTCCCAACCATTGCCAGTAGCGGCACATGGACCCCTTTTCCCGTCGGCCCCACACCTGGGTGCTTGACGGGCGCTTCCCCAAGGCTGATGTCAATGAGGGCAAGCACGTCGCATCCCAGCGGCTGCGGGACCTGCCCCATGTTGACGAAGTCCGTCTCCTCGGGCGTCAAGGGTACGACCCATCCAGCAGTGCCAGTGGACTGAGCTGGAGGAAGTGTCAAAAGTCGTTCGGCCAGCGTGTCCAACTCGGAAATAACATCGGCCCTCAGCTGCGATCCGGACATAGTTGTGGGATCCACAGATTTGGACGAAGTTTGCGCGAATCGCCTTTGAATAGAGGGCGAAACGCATTCGGTATGCCGAGTTTTCTTGTGGACTGAAGTCAGTCGTGAACTACGAGCCACGTTCAGCCAGCCGTGGAGAAGCTTGGCCGTCGTCTTGTGCACGTACAGTTGCTCAAAGCACGCTGGATGGGACTCTGACCCACAGCAGACGGGTAGCGGGGGAAGCGGCGCGCCTCAAGCAACGTTGTGATCGACCGTACCGGCCGATACACGGGGGTCACGCTGCTTGCGCCTAATCGTAATGTTGAAGCCAGTGGAGTCAACATGGCCAGGCCTTATGTCGGAGGTACTACTATCTGTACGACGAAGAAATGGCAATGGCTGGTGAGGGAGTGGATGTAAAAGGCTCTCTCGGTGTGTTCAGACTTGATTGGCGACTCTATAGCGCGCACGCAGCTACACCGTTAGTATATAAACTTGGAGCGAGGAGTGCCTTGGAGGTGCAAAGACACGAATTTACATTCACAGAGGATGCATTATGCAGTACAGCGAGTACAGCAACGGCGTCTGGAGCCGAGCCTTTGCCAGTGATGACGTCAATTGATGACCTGTGCGATCTGCAACTGGCAAACTGGGGAGACTTCAAGTACTTCATCAGCCTCTCTATCAAAGCAACATTAAAGCAACCCTTGTGTTTAATTTACCCCCGTTCGTACCCATGTGTGTGCTGTGTAGGCTAATACCCTAATAAGCTGTACCACTATACCACGCGTACCAAACATGTGCACATGTGCACCAGTGATCAGTGAACCAGCACTGCAAGCACCTGACATTGCCACATCCGGGATCTCGTCAATCGTCAACAACGCGGCAACCTACTTCTTTGATATCTTAACCTCCTTCTGCGTCCTCCCGTCATCAATCTCGCCAGTGCGCTTACTGGTGCCGCATCATGATAGCCGTGTTCTGTTTTTACATCGTTTCCGTCAACACACATGTGTTCTGGCGGCTATACAGTTTGCGCTAGTAGGTGCAAAGGGCGCATGTAACGGGGCACCATGTGGTTCCCCTCCTTTTGTGCTGATCGTGTTGATACGCCGCTGCCGCAGCGCCGCGCCTCGCTATCATGTCATCCCATGGGGCTGCATATCGCACGCGCGCACGCGACGTCAAATGCTCGATCGTGTGGATCGTTTGCTTTGTGGAGCGCGTCCACGCGTCCAAGGGCGAGGGCTTAACGCGTCGACGCGCCTAACTTTCCGAACTTTTCGTGTTTAGCGCGTCGCGTTGCCTCTGAATGCGTCACGAGATCACAATCCAACTCCTGGCACGCTAGTATGAGTCAGTACGGTGTGTTGTGTGACTCGGCAACAAACCCACAGCACCACAGTGAGGCTCACCAGGGGACGCGAACATGCTCATTCTTGCCGTGCCTCTCCCAAAGGGCGCGTCGCTTCAGGGAGTTCATAGAACTCACGTCCACATCCAAGGTACCAAACCGGGCGCCATGCAGCTCTCGGCTTTCGAGTCGCGACGCTAGCCCTTACGTTGAAGTGAAGTGTTCCCTCATGGCGATAAGCGTACTGGATGCTCGCTGCTCGCTGCTAAGCGCGCGGACAATGCCGAGTTCGGTCTAGGGCAAGGAGGCTATCGCAAGCAACTCGCGGCATAGAGGTCATTGCAAGCAACTCGCGGAAGGTACAAAAAGCAGAGCATTTTGGAGAGTGGCTTGGTCTCAGCAGCAGCCGGCTTCACTCCTATTGATTTGTTTGTACTCGCTCATTACCTCACCCACGCTCCTTGACGTTGTTCAGAGGCCGTAAGGCATCCTTTTTTATCTCACCTTCAACAACACCCTCTCCCGACTTGTTCCTATGCTCTTTAAGCCGATCTTTGCCCTAGCTGCAGCCGTGGCTACCCTTGTAGGTGCCACCGTCCCGGACGACATCACCGACGAGCTACTCGGTTCACGTGGCGCTGGAGACATTCGCCAGTGGATCTCCATTAAGAATGGATTCAGGTTGTGAGTTTGGTGGCGGGTTGCGTGACCTACAGTATGCAAGTACTGACGAGCAGTGAGACAACCACGGGCAAACAGGTTCCAAAGTTTCGTGCAGCTGCAATGAAGTGGCCCACGAGTGAGAAGATTGGTACCGTGACTGAGAACCCTCCGAGCAACAACAAGCAAGGTTATAGAGCATATTGCTTTCCTCAGTCTCTGTCCCACTTCGACGAACAGTATGCGAACAAAACGTTCTGTCAACGCTATTGGATCGAAACGCAGTACTACCAAGAAGGCGGCCCGATAATAGTCTTTGATCTAGGTAAGCTTGGTTTAAAGCCGAGCTGAGACTTCTAGGTGAACAAGCTGCGGACGCTTTCATGAACAAGCTTGGCCACTTCTATCAGATTGCTCAACGGCACAATGGCATAGCGATCGTGTTGGAGCATCGCTATTACGGATGGTCCGTTCCTGTCGATGACTTCACAACCGACAATCTTCGCTGGCTGAGCAATGAGGAAGCGCTTGAAGATTCTGTCAATTTCATCCGCAACTGGCAGCCTGTTCAGGATATCAAAGTGAACGTCTCGGACCCAACCATGCTTCACCCGGACCAGACGCCTTGGATCTACATGGGAGGCTAATACCCTGGCGCACGGGCAGCCCTCATGCGTATTAAGTACCCAGACATTGTCTTTGGCGCTATTGCTTCAAGTGGTATGTCCTCATGTTCATGACCGTTTCAAAGCTGACAAACCGTTTAGCCGTCACACAAGCCAAACTCAATTTTCCAGAGTATCAGAATGCGGCAATGACCTATGGACCGCCGGACTGCATCAATGCCATGAAAAAGGCAGTTGATACAATGGATGCCATTTTGGAACAACCTGAGCCCGCCCCGACAATGCTCAAAGAATACTTTGGTCTTGGAGAGCTGAACAACGACGAATTCGCTATATCTGTCATGTTTCAGTCAAGTGAGTGAGACGTTGCCCCCTTTGACTTCATGCTGACTGCTGCTCTCAGTGTACTGGCAGAGTAATCGGACATGGTTTGTTGACCACTGGTGCCCGAGCCTCTTGACTCCTATCAACGGAACGACCTTGAGCTCCAAAAGCCGGACAACTTCAGGTGGTACGAATTCCACAGATGGAGAAGCCGACGTCTCCTTGATAATGTAACACCCCCGTCCCTTCCCGTGACTCACTAACACGACAGCCCTTCGGAAGTGGCCAGCTACGAGCGTTGGTCGCGGGTCAATGTAGTCCAAGCGTGCAAGGGATCCCTGAAGGAGGTGCGCATACATTCAGAGTTTGAGTCATCTAACCTCAGTGCTACGGCAATGCAGATGAATTCTACCAGGTGTACTCCCTTGACGAGACGTGGCGTCTGTGGTTATGGCAAGGTAAGGGAACAATTGGTAGGCAAGTTGTAATCTGACGCACCCCAGTTTGTAATGAGTTCGGCTGGTTCCAGTCTGGATACGAAGTGGGCAAGGAGAGCCTTCTTACGCACCGCAAAACACTGGACTGGTCTTTGCACAACTGCAAAGCAGCATTCCCCCCCGGACAGCATTTCAGCATCCCCGAGAAGCCTACTCTGGCGATGAACTCGTACGGAGGGTATGACGCCGCCGCGGATCGCCTTGCCTTCATTGATGGCGAGATAGATGCCTGGCGGTATGTCACCCCAAACTCGCCCGTTGCCAAGCCTCGCGTCAGTACCGACATCCGCCCCATGTTCGTCGTCACTGGAGGCAACCACTGCCCTGATACCTGGATCCGTCCCAACGAAGTCGGCTCTTTCAAGGCCGTGCACGACTTTGAGTTTGCCTTTGTGGACGTATGGCTTAAGCAGTGGTCGACAGACAGTGGAGCAGAGCATGGCAACTGCAGTAGTAACGCCACCGACGGTAAGACGGGTCACGGCCATGGCAAGGGAAAGGGGCACAGCGGCCGGGGGAAAGGCAAGGGAAAGGGCAAGGGCAAACATCGTCAAGACCGCAACTCCGATGAGGAATAACAACTTGACGTGATGGAGCCCACCAACGCCAACGATAAGCCGAGATGGTCAGGTGCCGCGGTGGGGTCTCAAGCTTCCAAGACGATCTGCTCAAGATGCAGCCACCCGTCAGATTTCATTGCCGTATGATGCAAGAGAGATTTGTAGCGTCACTCATGAATGAATGTGCACGTTTGCACTTGATAGCGAAAGGAGCGTCATGGTTTAATGTCATACAATGATGTTGTGGAGCAACCCGGAAAAGCAGTACATATGACGCCCCTCTTCTGATCATATGCACAAAAACAGTCTTGTGGGTATGCAACCTGTTGCAGTGCGTTGCTGCGTGTGCGCGTGTGCGCGTGTGCGCGTGTGCGCTTGTCGGAACCTAAAGCTTGTTGGGACAGCCGGCCCTGTAAATGTGGGACGGTTTCTCTGTTCCCCTTTCCGAATTTGCTGGCCTTGCTTCGGCTGAAACAAAGGTGGGGACGGGGCCAAGGAGTGCGCACCAGATGGACTGGGTGGAGGATGGAACGGGAGTGGTATAGTGTAACACGTATCTGGCGAGCGGGAAGCAAATACCAGCGTTTGCGCGTATCCGTACCGACAGACGTACAGACAATGAGTACATGTCTCGCTTTAAGGACGAGAGGTGATTGAGTTTGGCTCCATGTCTTTCACCACCGCAATCCGATGCTGATTTCCATGCCCAGCCGATTTAACGTTTTTACCCCTCACACTCAGATTGGGATGTTCCTCTCAATAGTCTGACATTCTTCATTGGTTCTGACTATGGCCTTTATTCAATAAGCTACCCTTTGATCCTGAGACGCGAAAGGACACTGTTGACGTTAGGCTTCTAGCTGACTGGGCGACTTTTGATCGCTTCACGTTGTTCAAGCATAAACTGCGCCGCGTGTTAGTCACAAGGTGAGGGCACACCTACCCATACTCTCCTGATTGTGAAATGAAGTCATAGTCACAGCTGGCCATCAAGGTTGGGTTGTGGGCCGTCTCCGAGAAACGCTAACGATGTCACAGACGGCAGTTGCCGTTGACGCTAACTTTGTATGTACACTCACTTCGTATCATATCATGGAGCGTTTTGTCGCGGGCTCAACGCCTTTTACATCAAACTTTGTAATTCTGTGTCATTTCCTCTATCGGGAGTGGCCCCTGCGACGGCGCACTGCTGCAACGTTTGCCTGCTCCTTCATTGCAGATACCCTTCAAGGTGCTCAGGCCTGTGACAAGGTATATAAGCCGCCGCCATCAGACCTCCTCCAAAGGCCCAATGTTGGCCTGTCTTACCTATCTGCTGCCCGCCCTGCAGTGCGTCACCTCTGGTTGTCCATCGGCCACTTTTTAAGTAAGCTTTGGAAGAACTGGGGGCCATCACCTACCCCACAGAATGTTCTTCTTCTCAGTCATTACATCCCTGCTTGCCGCCACCAGCGCCTTTGCTGGCGAGCAGTCTTACTGCAAAGGCGTGAATGCAGCGGGGATTTCACTTATCAAAGACTTTGAGGGATTCGTCCCCAAGCCAAAAGGAGACCCAATAGGACTTCCGACAGTCGGCTATGGACACCTTTGCAAGAATGAAGGTTGCTCGGAAGTGACGGCGAAGTACAAGTTTCCCCTCACAGAGGAGACCGCCACCAAACTTCTCGAGGATGACCTCCCTAACTACACCAGCTGCTTTGGAAAGGCGCTCAAGGGTAACGTCAAGCTCAACCAAAATCAGTTCGCCGCCCTCACCAGCTGGATTTTCAACATGGGATGCGGCGCCGCTCAAGGCTCCTCTCTTGTGAAGCGCCTTAATGCTGGAGAGAGTGCCAACAAGGTTGCCGAAGAGGAGCTTCCCAAGTGGGTCAAGGCAGGCGGCCAGGTCATCAAAGGTCTGGTTCTTCGTCGTGCTGCCGAAGTCAAGCTCTTTAAGACCGCTTCATCCAAGCAGTCTTACCCCGGCTGCACTTAAGCCTGGAAACTCTTGGCAAATAAGCATTACCTAGCGTTGCACCAAAGAATGCAAAACGGAAGTCTGTACAGCGAGGTTTGCGAAGTGTTAGACGCCGAGGTCGGCGACATATCACTGTAGGGGGCACCACTCAACTAACTGCGGTTTGTATCTCGCGCTCTCGGGTGTTTGTTCAGCTTCGTCCTCGTGGAAACTCCATATACCAGCAATTTTCACCTAACGGAGGCAGCTCAAGGCGCAGGGCCCGGGAACGGTACGTCCGTAACAGACCATACCGAACCGCAAAAGCGCACCGGCGATTGGTCGAAGACCGTCAGGTGAACTGATGAAGGAACTGATTGCGCTGTTATGACATCTCTCGCCAAAACGTTAAGTTGGCCAACCTGCGCACTGACATGAACGACTGTTTTGGCTGAGATACGACCTTCCATCATCAGTCCAGTAAGTCTTTCGCTCAAATCTCTTTGCAGCTGCCGACCGTCATAGGGGCCATTGCGCGACACGCGAGTATCCCGACGCTGCGTAGTCTCGGGGCAGTGGTACGGTTTTCGTTCTAGCGGATTTTCTTGACTGCGGGAGTGGATAGCTATAAATAGCCCGTATGCATTGGACTGGCTGACACAATGCGTAAATGTCCAATGTGTACATGTGTACATGTGTCTGGCGCCGCATGGCGTTCAGCAATTCAGCATTCAGCAGATGAGCAAACGTGCAACGCGTGTACAAATCCATGATCGGCATGATCCATGAATCCAACGATGACAGAAACGAATGACGGCCGATCGCGGCCGACGGGCGAGGCGCCGACAGGAATACCGGAAATGCTCCCGCTTTGATTGGGAAACATCAACCCACACGGACACGTCAGTTGCATGAGCTGGCCCGGCAAGGCGTGGGCAGAACAACGTCGACACTACTGCACTACAGCGTCATGAGTATCCCATTTGGACCTAAGAGCAATTGACACAGCGAGTCAACACTATGGCAGGGCACAACGAAGTGCGGGACCACGCCGGGGCGTATACCGACGTCTCGGTTGCTCTGAGCGAACAACATCTGCTCGCCAGCAAAGTGCGCATTCTGTCAGATTCGCAACCCGTTCCCGATCCACGGACAGTCCTCGGCCTAGACATCTCCTATTCTGTGGACTCTGACCGCATTGTTGCTGCTGCGGTACTTGTCGACTACGCCTCGGGGGATGTGCTGGAACAAACTACACTGGAAGGCACCGTGACGTTTCCGTATGTCCCTGGATTGCTTGCTTTCCGAGAGGTTCCCCTGCTTCTTCAAGTCATCGCTCAGCTCCAGCGCAGACCTGATCTCTTGTTGTGTGATGGCCAGGGCTTTGCACACCCTGCCAGGTGTGGCCTGGCTTGCCATTTGGGAGTTCTACTCTCGCTTCCATCGATTGGCAGTGCGAAATCCCATTACATTGGCGACTACAATGAACCGGGCAAAGTGCGGGGGGACCGTTCGTCGCTGAAGGTTGGGGAAGAGATTGTTGGATACGCTTTGCGGACCCAAACGAACGTCAAACCGGTATTCGTGAGCCCCGGTCACGATATCTCTCAGGCAAAAGCATGCGAGGTCGTGCTCCATCTCAGCTCCCATTACCGTGTCCCCGATCCCATTCGGTACGCCGACCAGATATCGCGCCGCGCCCTTCGCTAGAAACCCACAGCTCAGTCTTATAATCGGTAGGCGGTGCCCCGCCAAGTCGCTTCTTTCTGTGCGACCTCCTATAAGCGCCGTCAACGTCAAAGAGAATCAAAGCTGCCAGACACCGCGTCATATGTCATAAGGGTGTAGGTGTGGATTGTGGACAAGAAATTGCTCGTGGAATGTGTGTGTAACCTCCAACTAACCCCGTCCACCTAAGTCCGGTGGATCACGACGTGCTGTATGCATTGACTCCGTCCGCCCATTGAATAGGCATTCATTATGCTATTGCCTCGGTGACGCATCAATCAACTCTCACAGGCCGATGTATTGTATCACAGCCAATAGCGATGGTTGAATACGCTGTCCACCGGCGTCTGTCTCTCAGGGAAAGTGCGCAATGAACACCTAGTCCGACAGCGTTGGAGGTTGCACATGCTGCGTTGCCTACCTTGTGTACATATTACGACTCCTAGTGCGGATCGATGCGCAATGCTTGGCCGTTTCGACCGAAATGCCTAAACTTTTGGCAGGCCAAGTGCAGTTGTGATACCAGCTTTCGTGACCGCCTGGGTGCCCATCATCCTTGACCCCGGTAGAGCGACAGTAAGAATATGATTGGGTCAAAACTGATAGCCTGCGGGGATGGCCGTCCGATATCGGCTTCCCTAGTGTACTGTTTTTCACCCCGCACTCCCTTCTGCTCGGTAATAAATCCAGACCCCGTATGCGTTCGACGAGTTTCACACTGCCGCCTCGCGAGACCGAGCGCAGGTTGCGTTGTGCAGGCGAAGCGCAATTGCGAGCATGTCCAAAGTGTACAACAACGCATTGGCATGAATGCCAGTTTGATTGGATCCGTCGGCCGCCAAGAAGCTAGCCGTCACGGTTATCTGATTAGATCGGCCGAAAGATTGCTCCACCGACAGCCGACCACGCGCGAGACTGCCTGTAAGGTTATGAAACCAAGTCTTTGCCCTGCCAAGCCATTGAATTCGAGCGATGATGGCCTTCCGCGCCCGTCGTTGGCATGCCGCCGAGAGGAGTTCCCTCCAAGCGTGAGCTCCTCCTCGTGATGGGTTTTTTCATTCATAAGGGGGAATCGTGTGACAACCACTGGCACCGTTTCCAGAGTTGTCCTCAACAGCCATTTCCTACACCCTGCCCACGCAGCACATCTCCAATGATGGAGAACGATCCTGAGGCCCGACAGGGGGTTCGCAACCGTAGGGATGGCAAGGATGATCTTGTCGATGGCGCGACCCAGCTTGACGGCGACACTGCAAGCGTGTTCGCCATCGAGAAGGACTCTCCAGGCGTTCGGCGAATGGAAGCCATGACCTCTATCTGGGGCCTGAAGGACCGCATCATATTTCTGGTCAGTTTTGTGATCATGACCTACTGCCGAATGTGAGTTGAGTTGATGTCGATGTCGTCTCCCCCGGAGAGTCGTGCGTCTGACTTCATTGCAGGCTTCCGGCAACACTGTTCACCACCTATCAAGCGATTGCGCTTGACGAGTTTGGTGTCTCAAGCAAGTCTGGCATGGTTCGGACCGTTCGTCAAGTTCTTACCTCCTCAACGCTTCCCATTACCGCCAAACTGTCAGATTATATTGGCCGGCCCTTCATGCTATGGCTCACGGTTGTTTTTTGGATCATCGGTCCCATTGTAACGGCAACCTCCCATGGTCTTGGTGGATATATTCCTGGCTTCCTCCTATACACTCTCGGACACGTTGCGGGCAATAGTAACGAAACACTGTTTGCGACATGCTGACAATGCTAGTCCTCAATTATGCGCTTTCGATCGACACTAGCTCACTGCGAAATCGGCTATTCATGCAATTCGTCTTGTGGGTGCAGCCTGTCCCAGTCTGGCTGACAATCCCAGCATCTTTCCAGGTATCATTAATGTCTGGTCATCAGGCGTCATTGCCGACAAAACTATCGATGGTGTCGGTTGGCGATGGGGAGCTGGCATGTGGGCCATCATTATCCCTGTATTCTCACTGGGAATGCTGGCTGTCATGGGATGGTCGTCGTTCCGAGCAAAGAGACGGGGTCTGTATGATGGTATCCCTTCATCATGGCGGCTTATTCGTGACCGAAAGCAATGGGTTCACCTGTTCTGGGTGATGGACGTTGTGGGCCTCACTTTCCTCGCTGCGGCACTGGCTCTTATTCTCTTGCCCCTCTCGCTTGGTGGGGGAAGCGCCACCAAGTGGAAAACGGCCAATGTCATTACACCGTTGGTGATCGGAGTTCTTCTGCTTCCATTGTTTGTGCTGTGGGAGTGGAAAGGAGCTCGACACCCCATTTTTCCGTTCAAGCACATGAAGGACCGGCACGTCATGGTTATCCTGCTTTACCAATTTCTTCGAAACATTGCGTCGTCGACCCGCGACGCGTACATGTACTTTACGCTTGTGGTGTCATTTAACCAGTTAGTCAACTTGTTGAAAGATTTCGCTCACCTGTCAGAGGGACTGAAGGAGCAACGCGTATCAATGTGCTCGAGCAATTCGCATCGAGTGTCACCCTGATATTCGTTGCGTTCATCGTCCGGAGGTTTCAAGTCGTCAAGCCCCTTATTGTCTTTGGTGCTGTCCTGATGATTGTTGCCCAGGGAATGCTTGTTCGGTTCCGTGGTGGCTACTCCAGAACAGAGCTTGCGGGCTTGATTGCTGGCGAGATCTTGGACGGTATTGGTAGTAAGTCCGGCCCACAACATGCGAAAGCATTCTGACAGCCTTCAGCTGGTCTCGGCTCCCATCCAGCTCTCGTCGCGATGCAGGCCAAGATTGGACATGAGCATGCCCTTCTGCTGACGTCTTGCTGGGCTGTAGGGTGAGTTGATGAGCGTACCTGCAGACTGACGTCGAAGGTCTCAAGCCGGTGGTGGCATCGCCTCTGCCATTGGTGGCGCCATTTGGACTAACACACTACCTGGAAAGTTGCGCGCAGGCCTGATTGCCGCGGATGTTCCCGACGCCCCACAACTGGCACAGCAAGTTTTTAAGAGCCCTCTGCAGTTTGTGAAAAAGTATCCTCCTGGGACTGCTCCTCGGGAGGCGGTTGTCAACGCATACCGTGATGTGCAAAGGACGCTCTGTATAGTCGGCCTTATTATTGCCTGCGTCGCATTCCCTCTCACCCTTCTCATCGACAACATCAAGCTTGACCAACGCACGACCCTTGCCAAGGACGACGGAGACTCTGAGTATAGCGTCGACACCCGCAATGCCCGATCCGACAACGATTCCGACCTGAAGGTTAACGACGCGCCAGACCGCAACCTTGCGCCGGGCTCAGCGCGGAAGACCTAATACACTCAATGCAGAATAGATTGATAGAATGAGCCCAATGAAGAAACGTCGCGACGTGGTTAATAGTGCTACACTCCAGTTTGCAGCATCATTCTTTTAAGTTGAATCAGAGATGTCTGACTGTTGCATGAGTGTTACCAAGCAGGAATGGAGACCGAAGGCTCTCAAGGTCATGTGCATAAGTAGTTGACCGACTGTGCACCTTAGAACAATGTACACACTCACCACCTTGTAGACTCACTCATCTAACAGCACAGTCAAAGCGGCTTAATGTAGTTACTTCGGCGTACATCCGGCAAGTGGGCATGGCTTTCTCGGTTATTGGGGAAGCTGGTCGTAGTGGAAGCTGGTCGTAGTCCTACACTGCAAATCGAGTACTCTTACTGTATCCGGCTATGCGTGATCGGCCATAGCCGATGGAGTAAAGACTTTGATACTAAAAGGGTTAGGCAGATGATAACCATGACAGCCTTCCCCTCAAAGCACAACTGCTTCGCGCAGCTCAGAAATGGCGACAGACAGCGAGAGATCCATGGTCCCGGCGACCGCCGAGGATTCGCAGATGATTCGGAAGTTTCTTGCGCGGATGCCGTTTGCTGGAGACACCATCTCTCCGTTTGTTTCTGCGGTTGAGGCAGAGCCGTTACCTCCCATCAACGCGAAAGGCGGCCGCGACTGCGAGGGGTGGACTGCCGTATATCAAGCGGAGGTTCAGCCAAGTATGTCTTATGGTACCCCGTTTGCGGCTGACAGGAAGACTGGGTTAATGGCGGAGGAGGTCTCCACGGCGCGGCAGCCGCGTGGCTGGTCGATATGTGCGTAGACTGGTTTCAACCTGACCAACAGTTTGTTGACGGCCGCAAACAGGATGACTGGCGTGAGCTTCCATCGCTTGGGTACTCCGACGTGGAATCCATGGGGACCTAGCATCAACATTGAGATGAATTACTACTCGGCGGCGGTGGCGTGAGTGTTATTCTCCAGGCATTTTATCCTGACGACAGCGGGACTCGCCTCCGATGTGAAGTTGTCATCGATCGTATGGGCGGTGCATTATGCTCTGCCAGGTGTCTTGTAAATCCTACTAGCTTTTTCACACTGACGCTTAGATCTCTGATGCAAACACTGGGAGGCGCGTTGCAGCCGGGATGCATACCACACTCCGCCCGTCAAAGCCCAACAAGCCTGGTGTTCCAAATCCGCGAGCCCAAGCGAGGCTGTAGAGCTATAGTCAAGTAGAGTGTCAAAGTGAGAGTGACGAGGGAGATCCAGTTCAGCCTATGTGGCAAGTCGCCCAGACTTGGAATCGAGCTCTGGAATTGCAACGACAACGGCAGCAGATGTTGTTTGTGCCATATTATTATCCTCAACAGACCTTGACAGTGTAAGCCATTGGCGCTCACTTTCGGAGAATCTCGGAAAATCCGGACACTTGAAGCGCGTCCGTAGTCGCACGAAATCGCTAATGATGTCATTGGCGCCAATGCCTATTGTTGTTTTCCTCTCGCAAGATCGTCTTGGCCGTGGGTCCGTACGGCCTGCGAACTGGTCGTCACGCTGCAAAGTTTGCAAGCGGAGTATAAGATGCCGACGCTGGCCGCTCGTTCGCGAGCACTCTTACCCGCAACTGTTCCACGTTCGAATTCACCATGAACTTTTCCGCGACCCCGGTACCGCTTCCACAGTACACTGCCGCTTGCCTCGCGGTCATTACCATTGGCTCGGATGGACCGCGCCACAGCGCCCTCATGGGCCTTGGAGTTGATGCCAGTGCGCAGGACCGCGCTGATCTTGGTATGTCGGTGCGCACAGTGTACTGGAGAGCGCAAGTTGCAACCCAAAATGTAAGTTGACCAGGCCTGCTTGCTAGCTTGCTAATGGCAGGGACTGCTTGTGATTGCTCCCCAGCACAACCCACCCAACCCGGTGTTGAATCACCGCCCCGTTGCTTCCTCTGAGACAGCCAAGGTCGATTCTCAGCACGATACCTCGACCTTGGCTGGAAAAATCGCACACCTGTTTCACCACGACCACACTGCGCCTGAGGCCAAACCTGTCACCAACTTCCCTGGCGTGGTAGATGGGAAGCCGCTGGCTGGTATTACTGTTCCTCTTGCTTGCCTAGACGGCAAGCATCTCTTGGTGGAGACAGAGCCGGAAGCCTTCCTTCAGGTCCCAGTCGCTGCCGATGACCCTCGCGAGCAGGCAACTCTGCGCTTCGAGTTTGATGACTGGCTCAGCTCTCGCGGGGAGGCCGAGATCCTGGGCAGCAAGATTCTCGCTGCCCTCAACGCGGAAACGCCAGCCACACAGCCCGTCGGTGCTGAGCAGGCCCTCCCCCAGTCGGCACCCCTTTCCCAAGCAGCCACACGAGCTGGGCGGGACAACGACGGTTCGACGCATCCTTCTGGAGACGGCCAATATAGGGAAGGGTGGCAGAACCAAATGCGGGGTAACTGGTAAATGCTGCTCTACCCACTCAGTACAGTCTTTTTCATAATGCGTGATGTGCAACGTTCAATATGTATCGAAAGCCCACAACCCCAATAGTGAGGAGTTTGGCAGTTGGCAGTGAAGGAGTGAGCGAGCTGAGAACTTGCATACTTGTGGATACCAGTTGCACTTATATGTAGGCTGTGAAGTCAATGGAGTACTTGAGTGTGGGCGTGGACGGTGAAGTCAACAGATTGGAACGGTTTCAGTTTCACCCCAAGTGGCTATATCTGGGTCAAAAACGAGACATACTGACATGCGAGAGATGTGTATATTTGAGCACGTATGCTTTACGCTCACGTGCACATGCACCACCGGACTGTTAAGCTGTTATCGACCGACACCGGACTGTAAACGACCGATCCTCCAAGCGCAATGTGAAGGAAATGGGGAAGTATAAGCTTTTGATCGGGATCCAGATGGCTGTGGGGACGTAGCGCGCGGGTCATTCATTTGCCTATTTGCCATTTAACCATTTCGCGGGTAGGACAGCCGTGCCTCATTCTGTTGCTCCATCCTCCGACGGGTGGTGCCTACGGGTGAAGTGGCGCAAGGACAGAGGAAACAGTTGGCGTCATTTTGGTCATGTTGCTGCTCTGTCCTTTGGCCTTTGTTTCGATTTTCACTTCTGGAGTTCGAGCAGCACGAAGCTCAGCCTGCCACTGAACTGGCCGCGCGCCCCTTACTCCCTCAGCTCATGTGGGTCGTCTGTAGCATAGGTGGTCTGTAGCATAGCTGCTGTAGTATGGTCAGGAAACATCAATGTGACGTACGCCAAGAGTGCCAGTCCACCCAACTGCTGTACGCAGACCGTTTGGCGGGACTGCAGGCCTTTCTTTCGCCTTGCCGACTTGACGACCGGCTGAGGGCCTGAGGGAGCTCAGTACTGCCACGTCTGCCCCACGCTCAGCCTGAGCTCACGTTTTCCGGAAGGCGCCAAGCCATAGAGTCAGGAACTATCATGGACATGGCCTTCGGCCCCCCTCTTGGGCCACCTCCGTAGGGTGGGTTGATATGTCGTGATACGCAAAGTACATCCTCAGCTTGGATGTATACAGTACCACTGTACGTGTGTGTGCCTCGGCTTTGCCTCTTGGGCCGAATGGGTCGACCAGCACTCACTTTTCCTGTAGGTTCTTCCTGGCTAGTCACTCTTCTCTCTTAAAGGGCGTGAGATGTCACGAGTTTTCTTTCCATGTCACCAGTGGCCTCATCGCCACAACCCAGCTTGACGATACCAACAATACGACCATGCCGGTGTTGCACTATCTGCGTAAGGCGGTCGACGTCTTCGCCCCACCCCCCGCGAAGAGTGGCGATGGCCGGGAACAGTGGCCATCTCGCGCATCGTTCTTGCTTGCAGCCATGGGTGGCTGCGCCGGTCAAGGCAATCTTTTGCGCTATCCTTCCGTGGTTTACAACAACTACGGCCTGCAGTGGTTCATCCCGTATCTACTTGCAGTGGTTCTGATTGCAATTCCAACCCTTGTGCTCGAAACTTCGGTAGGCCAGGCATACCGCGGTGGCACCGTTATTGCTGCCAACAACATCAATCGTCGCCTCAAAGGTGTCGGCATGGGCCCTGTTATTGTGAGCTTCATCGTTACACAGTATTTCACCGTCAACTTGGCCTGGATCATGGTGTACTTCCGCAGTTCGTTCATCAGCCCTCTACCCTGGGAGGGCCGCATCGACGAATATTATAACAAGAACGTTATCGCCAACCCCGAACCGATCGCTGGCTCTCTTTCCGAGGATGGAAAATCGGTTGTCTCGTACACCTCGTACCCCGCCATAGGACTTATTGGTGAAACTGTCGGATGGTCCGCGTTTGTATGGTTCCTCATTTGGGTCTCCATCTTCCGCGGCGTAGGTCTGACGGGACGGGTCGTCTACTTTTCGATGGGTCTCCCGATTGTGACAACGATCATCTTTGTTGGGCGCTCTCTCTCCCTGCCGAACGCAGCAGAAGGTGTTCGTTTAGTATGGGCAACATGGCGCTCGAGCCAGCTGGCTTCCGGCACGGTTTGGCAGACAGCGGTTGGTCAAGTATTCTTCTCAACTGGTATCGGCTTTGGTTACTTCACGTCCTATGCCAGCTACAACCGCAAGCACAGCAACGCCGTTATGGACGCGGTCCTCATTTGCGGTAGCAATGTTCTTTTCGAAAACTTTGCGGCATTCGCCGTGTTTGGTGTGGTCGGATACCTTCGTCGGTGGCCTCAAGATGGCGTCCGCCTTGGAGCGTTCGTCGTTGGCTTCCTCACTCTTCCAGAAGCAGTGCTGCATATGCCAGGGTCCAACTTCTGGGCCATCCTGCTGTTTTTCACCCTCATCGTACTTGGGTTCAGCTCGGCCTTTGTCATGCTGGACGTCGTCGCTACGCTCATTGTCGACAGCGGCTCGCGCTTTTCTCGGCCAGTTATAGTAACGGCACTCACTCTGGTTTCCTTCTTAATGTGCCTGCCCTACTGCACCGAGTTTGGCTACTACCTCCTCGATGGCGTGGACAGATGGATCAACAACGTGGCCCTCATCTGCGTTGTCTGGGCAGAGGTCGTCAGCGCGTCCACCGTCTACCGATGGAGCGATGTGACCCAACAGGTCGGTGTTCCTGCGTTTGCTGTCTACAACTTCGGCTACTTGGGGGGACAGGTTGTGGGAGTCGCACTTGCACATGGCATTGGGAACCCAGGAGCCGGCGCCGGCGCAGGGATAGGTTTTTGGGTAGTGTGCTCCATTATTTCGACCATTATCGCTCGGCCACCTGAGTCGCCTGCTCCTCGTTTCTGGTCCAAGCCATACCTTGAACGGTTCTGGTATCTGGCATTTTACTCGGTGAGCCGTTCTTGCGTACGTCAGAGCTTAGTTAACGCGCAGGGTAACCAACTCCGTCGTGATCTCAATGTCATCGTGGGTGGTGGCAAAAACTGGAAGATTCCAATCTTCTTCCCGGTTTTGCTGCGATATGTTAGCGGGCCGGTGCTTTGCATCATCTTCAGCTTCGCCTTCCCCGAGTTTCACAAGTTGCGTTACGATCCAATGATGATCACCGGCTTTATCCTTTCAATTCTCACTCTTACAACGATGGTCGCCGGATTTGTGGCGCCGCGATACTTTGACGTTTTCATCCCACCCCACCGTCGTCTCGAGGGCACCGAAGTGACCAGCGCCAATGTTCCGAAGCTCGAGCCAGCCGAGATTGACGACATTAGCAGAAGTGACAGCCACCAAAGCAGCAGTCGCGATGAGGAGAAGTAGTAAAGGCCGAAAGACCTCACGTTGAATAAGGCTTATGTACTGTAAGATACTGTACGACAGATGAAGGTCGCAGGCGCATCGCTGTCCTTCTAGCTCAGCTCACTGTGTCCGCCAAGCATCGGGCTGCTAATCACGGTCTTCAACAATGCGATGGGTCGACGTGTGTTACAATTAGTGGCACAGTCCGCCGGTACCGTGGCCAAACAGTACAACACTCGGAACCTTGATGCCGTCAGCAATCGCCCACCGCACGACTGAGGGCAATTTAACCAGTCTCAAAGTTGAGAAAATACCACGTGTTGACACTTGATTGCGCGATTGCGTACGTCGTGACGGCAACGAGGCTTGTAAAGAAGGCGCTCACCGGGACATGTGGGACGTCATTAGGGTGGTGCGATTTGGGACGCCTCCAGCGACAGCCACTTCACCAATAGCACTGAGATGGCTGGCGTTGTCCGCAAGCTTGAACAGCAAACCTTCGGGTGACGGCCATGTGAGGGCAACAATGTCGAGGATGCTGGCGCTAAGACGACTCACTGTTGAAACAGTGACTTCTATGTCCAGAAAGTGGGCATAACGGCACGAATAAATAAATAATTCGCTCAATAAACTATTGTCGCGGTGGAAGCAAAGGCGAACAGCCCCACGAAAGAGATCATCGCATGTGGGCTGCAAAAACCACGGCGCGGCGAGGTCAACTTGCGACTCTCGCTCTTATTATAGTCGGGGACGAGGGCAATGCCAAGCACTGTGGGGGCGCTGGCAAATGATCTTTCGGCCAACAACCAGACTCTCGCACTTAACCACAGAATGACCGAGAAGGCAGTGCTGCAGGGAGCGCTTCGTCCGTTGTCAGGAGTGATCCCATTTACGCCATCCCCTACAGACTGAGATGTGCTGGCCGTGCCCTATCTCACCTTTTCTCGTTTGTAATATTCATCAACGTTTCATCTCTTTCTCCGTTCCTCTAGGTCATTCACGCCATACCAGTCTCTTCTTCCCCCACGGCGCTGGCCATACCCGTTCGGCATAGTGCCTTACAGCGTGAGGCCTAACGTTTCCTCGCTCCAACGGGATGTCATTTGGAGACGTCGCTGCTGTCACCTGCAACTAGCTGTCGCTTGTATCCTTTACAAACGATATCTGGCGATTGTAAGTCGTGGCGCAGTGTGCATCTCAAACCCCTGCTCAACCTTCTTGGTATCTCGTTTATTGATGGCACTACCTGCGCTTCGTGTGCATTGGAGTTCGCCAAGTGCCATCATTTGCGCAATTCACTAAGCCCAATTGCTCGATTGGGATTAGTTGGGTTCGGGCCCTAGCTGTCGCTGGGCTATCAATGGTCTCTGTCACGTCCCGCAACTGTTCGTCTGGTGCTGCTTCTCCGAAGGGAGCTGTCCGTGACGGCCCTTTGGCGTGGGGCAATGACACCCAGATGCGTTTGATACCGTCAGCGATTGATCACCGTCATCGGCCGTCCATCTTGGTTGCCGGCGACACCTGGGGTGATCTGCCACCTTATTGACGTCATCAAGACGGTTGCACTGTTCTGCATCTATAGAACTCCACTCTTAGCGCCGCTGCACCAACGGACCACGAATGCCGGCTGCGTCGGCTGCACCGATCTCGGATTTTCTCAAGTCGGTTAGGGGACGATTGGTCAAAGGACGTGTCGCAACCTGAGTCTACTCACGTCTGTGGGGGTTTATAACATAAGGGATGTCGAGTGCAACTGTGGCCCTCAGACGTCCTGTTTACTGATACATCATGATGGAGCCAAATCGCATTGACACCCATGTTCACGTCATCCCCGTGAGTGAGCCGCAACATTGAGGCAGGAAGGCAGGAAACTTGTGGGCTAACTTCAGCCGTCCTTCAGAGCCGCCATTGAAACGCACGGGGATCCATCTGGTTGGCCCCTTCCAGAATGGTCTCTTGATTCAGCGGTAGACGCAGCCGACAAACTTGGTGTGCGCGTTGCGGTTCTATCTGTCACTGCTCCAGGGCCTGCCATTGTTGGTACCGGGCATGAAGGTCGTAAGCTCGCGCGTAAATGCAACGAGGAGGTGGCGGGCTTGGTGACCCAACGTCCTGGGCGCTTTGCCTTTTTTGGCTCGCTCCCCGACATGCGGGACATTGACGGGACTCTATCTGAGATTGACTTCATCATGGGTGAACTAAACGCACCTGGTGTTGTTATGATGACCTCATATGGAGACAAGTATGAATGTCACCGCGTAAAGGTGCTAATCGTAGACTTCTTGGCGACAAGATGTTCGCTCCGATCTGGGACAAGCTGGACTCGTACTCTGCGGTTGTCTTTGTGCACCCCAGCTCGGTAGACATTACGCCACCGCTCATCGCAAACATGCCTCAGCCCATCATTGACTACCCGCAGGCGACAACGCGGTCGTGTGCCTCTCTCATCATTTCGCGTACGGTACATGCCAATCGGAAATTCAAAGTTATTTTGTCGCACGCGGGCGGCACTATACCATTCCTCCTCGACCGTCTCGGTATGGCTGCCGCCATGATGACAGGCACTGTGACGCGCGACGAAATGTAAGTGCCGAGTCGACCCCACTGCTGACATCTTTACAGAAATGACGCGTTTCGCTGCTTTTACTTTGACCTAGCGCTGAGCACAACGGCGATCGCTCTCACCGCGCTGCTGGAACTGACTGCTCCGGACAAGATCCTCTATGGATCAGACTTCCCCTACGCTCCCTTTGAAGAGTGCATGAGGCAGACCAAGCGACTCGATGACAATCTGCGTCAAGAGCGCTTTCATGCGTTGCGCGGAGTCGACAACCGGAATGCGGAAGGCTTATTCCATGGCGGCGTAGATAAGATGATGAGCAGAATGGGAGATGGTAGCGCCCGAGAATAGTATCCTCCAGAACGATATCACAGCAACGACAGGCAAGCCAAACGGTGTAGCAGGTTGCTTCCTCAGATTACCATTGCTTCTGATCAGCTTTTGTAAACCGTTATATCGGCCGTCTGTCGCGTAACCGTCGAGTGTCATAGGCCCGACTGTTCAGAATTGCGCATTTAATTCTGCAACAGTTTGGAGCTTTAGCAACGTTGAAGGAGCAGGAAGATAGACACATTGGATGAAGGTCGGCGTGCCCCTGCGGGATGTGGCGGCGGTCGTATGTGTGCCCGCGGCGCGACACTGATGCGAGCGCAGCCGTACGCCTACACGATTACATGGTCTATGTACATGAAGAGCTGGTTTCGCCCGGTGTACTATCTGCTGGACAACGTCGTGGTAGCATACAACACGGCGTGTGGCGGTGGCGTCGGTTGCTAGCACGTATGTGTGCGAAGGCGGTTATGCATATACTCACTAGCAACGCGACCCGCCCATTCGGGCGGGTTTGAAGGGACAGACCGGTGGGGGCGGAAGCATATTCTCGCCGACTGTGACGATCCGCCACATGACGACCTTTGGGGGTTATAGTGTGATCTGCAAAGTAGGGGGTGGTCAAGGAATTGTCGTAGAAATTTCTACCTTGCACCGTTGGGTAGCCACCAGGCAGGGGAGCTTAAGTTCTGAAATTTGGACCGATAGCTGCAACGGTTGGCCGGCAATCCTCAAAAAACATGGTCAACGGGGGGGTATTTCCTGCACTTTTCTGTGGCTAAGTTATTGATGGAACTTAGAGATGATTTTCTTGAAGGAACTGTGCTGGGTGATGTCCCCCTCACACAGCACATGTCCTCTTTGTCCACCTCTGGTCTGATGCCTTGTGGTAAATGTCCACCTGCTGTCCCTGAATATGGGTGTGTTGTCCACCTCTGCTCTGATGCCTGGCCATAGAATGTCCACCTCTGGACACCAAATGTCCTTCTCTGCTCTGATGCCTGTGCAGCAAATGTCCTCAGTGACACATGGGGACAAATGCTGCCCACCAAATGTCCCCTCTGCTCTGCTGCCTAACCAGTCACTGTCCTCACTGTGTGGTGTCCAAGTTGTCCACCTCTGCTCTGATGCCTAGGCAACACTTGTCCACCCTTCACCAACAAATGTCCACCTCTGCTCTGATGCCAGGCCAGCAAATGTCCACAGGGACACATCCTGCCCACCACAATTGTCCATGTCTGCTCTGATGCCTTTGGGATGGACAAGTGCTGGGTGCTGTAAAGGGGTTAGGGGGTTAGGGGGTT